>JAACJA010000005.1:0-1200000 GCA_017140755.1 Calonectria hongkongensis
CCGCTCAGGCATTTTCCCCCCAACTGTCGGCCCGAGGCAGATGCGCGGGTGCCCGAGCCACAACCAACCAACCATGACACTCGCTGTCCAGTTCAACTCAATTATCCCCCGCGCCCCCCTCTTCCCTTTCAGTTTTCACGCATCGGCGCTTGCTTGAAGCTGAATGCGAATGCGAATATCTGTCTTTTTGGCAGTTGCATCTTTTTGCTCGCGGGTAACGCGGGAGCTTAAAACCTTCCTTGAGCTTGCATCCCGATTCCATCACCCAGAGTTCAAGCACAACGCACTCCGCATCTTCGATTCTTAGATCAACAGTCGCTTCCTTCTACATCAAACACGTTTCCATGACAGCACCTAACATAGCCTTTGTTGTATTAATTAATTCTTTCAGCTCACCTGTCTGCCGCTTTCCCCTTACCCATGCCCCTCCCCATACCTGCATCTACCCCGCCTTTGCTCTGACCTCGACCACGACCTCGACCTCGACCTCGACCGAGCTCGGGCATTGGATTGTTTTTCCTGCGTTCATAATCTCGTACACGTTCCCTAGTTTCCTCTCGCCACTGCCGTGGTGTTTTACTAGCTAAATTGGGCTGATCCATCAAATCATGGCCTCCAATCTCCATCAACATTTCCATTAGTCTATCTTGCACCTTGATCCGATCTGCCACCGTAGAGCCGCTTCCAATGATATCGAAGTGAAGCCAACACGTAGCAACGAGGTGTACTGGCGTATTTCCATCTTTGTCGACATCTGTTACCTTTGAGCCATGTGCCAGAAACACCGCGGCATCCTCATCCGCAGGTTTGTGACCAAATATTCGCCGACACCATATATGCAGCGGTGTTTCTTTCTCCTCATTTCGTAAGCTTGCATCCGCCCCATTTTCGCAGAGGAGCTTGATGATCTCCATGCCCCCCATGCCAAATCGAGCATCATACCCTGCAGCATAGTGCAGTGCTGTATTTCCATCCTTGTCCTGAATGTTGATAGTTTTGGCGTTTGCGGACAATATCATTTTGATGCTGTCAAAAATCCCCTGGGCACGGATTTTGTTTTCTGCAACGTCGTTAGATGCACCACTCCTTGTGGCAACGGCTGCCCAATGAATGGGTACGCGCCCTGCGCTGTCACGGAGTGAGACCATGTCCGCAATTTCTATGCCCTCTCCTCTGAGGTCAAGCAAGACTTGAATTCCGTCAACGTTGGAATAAAGGCAGGCAATAGAAAGCGGTGTAATGTCCCAGACCAGACTTTGATCTTGTGACAAAAACACGTCGCAATTGGCGCTTTGCATCATTTTTATATGCAAATCAGCTCCCAGCTCAATAAGCTTTTTTATGAAATCGCGACTAGCCCAAGACATGACCATACTGAGAACAGTGTCGCGGGGTTGTTGCGGTACTTCCTGTTGCCCAGCTGCACCTGATGGCCCAAGGTCCACGTCGCCAATATTGGCGCCTTTCTCCAGCAAGAACAGAATTGTGTCAAGGCGGTCTTGGTTCTTTTCTTCCATTAGCCTCGCAATTGCAAAACAACTATAGTCAGACCCTGCAGCCGAAAGAATTGCCGTTCTCCCATACATTCTTGCGTGGATATTCGCGTATGTTGGCTGGACATTGAAGAGCCATCTCACCATATCAATCTCAGCCGATTGGCACGCCAGATTTAACAAGCGGTATCCACGTTCCTCAACGGCCTCAATTGGCTCAGGAAAAGTCGAGTGATGCTCCAAGAGGATTTGGAGAGCCTCAATGCTTCCATATTCAGCCGCGATATAAAACGTATCCCAATAGTAAGGAACCATGGGACGTACCACGTTCGGGTTTCGACTTAGGTACTGCTTAAGCAGAGGTACATCATTGCGCTCAAGGATCATGCGCATTAGACCACCAAAATCATCCTCGCCCAGCTCACATCCATCATGGTCAACAATGATGAAGGGGCGATAATTGTCAACGACTTCAGGTTCAAATTCGGGTGGGGGTCTTCGAAACCGGCTGTAGGGTGAACCCGTGTTGTCCAAAAGTTGCTGTACCATCTTTTACCTTGAAAAAGAATTTTCGAACGAATGCAACTGGGGGATTTCAGGAAATAACAATTTTCGCTGCCAGTGTCGACTTTAAGCGATTTCTGTCGGCAAGCGGCGAAACGAGTCATTCGGCCAGTTTAAAAGTGGATCATCGTCCCTTGAGCGAGGTGGGGATAGTTGGCGATGAGAAAGTCGTGTTGGTTGTAGAAAAGTCTCATAGTAAGTACACAACGCAGGTTTCTCTCCAGATACAAATAAAACATTAGAAATATTATAAGATTACACATGAAATCCATAAGGGAATAATGTATCTAGCCCTAAGCATTCATGTCGTTGACGTATTTGAGCCATAAAGCTTGAACATTCAAGAAACAGGTTCGCAACCTCCGCAACATTAGTAGATCTAGCAAGCAACGTGTTGGTTCTGCTATGTGTCAATAATTGATCATGTAACAATATCGTGATAGGGAGAATAAATGGCTTTATTGTCTCTGGTGGTGAACCTTGCCTTTATCCTTATCACTTATCTACTCTTGCGCATTACCATCGAGACGCTCGAAGGCCCCAGCATAAATCCCGCTCAACACATGGAAAGCCGGCCTGTATCTTTTTACCCTTAGGCGGTGTTGCCGCGCGGCAAGGCTAGAAAAGAAGTGGCGAAGCCAGATTGTCCAAGTACGGGGTCATTTGCACTTGGGAGTCCAATAAATGCATAGCATGCGCGCGATAAATCTCAATGCCCCACCAGCAGACCAGACCAGTCCCACAACTGTGTCTTGTCAATCGCACCCTAAGAAGAAATAAATACATAAGGCGTGTTATTGACGAGTTTCTGACAGGGCTTTGACAAGTGCATCATCATAACTTTTCAAGATTACGCTTTTGGTTGGTCCTGTGCCAGGCTGAGATGATGTCACTTATCAGCTCAGCTGATCATCTGTCTTACTTGAGAGGCTCACCATGTCGTAAGGAGCGTATGACAATTCGCCATTGGCAGAAGAAAGTATGAGGTATAAGTAGACGCGAATTTACCTCTAGGGGGATCAAAAACAATTCAGCTCATCTGTGATGCACATGGTGGATTCTATTTGGTCCCTGTCCCGTGGAACCTTTTCTTACCTGCCTAAAAAAAAAATCATTTTGCTTTGATCGGTTACCATGACATCGACCGTCACAGTTCTCAGCCCCAGTCGGCTTAAAGAAACGAAGATCAGCGGCAAGAATCTTCCAAAATCTATTCCTCATGTGAACGGAGAGAGACTTCCTGCAAAACGATGGGAGTACCGTTATAGTGACGAAAGTCTCTCCATGACGATATCGCCTTTGAAGGAAACTGCCAACGCGCTTGATATTTCAAAAACAACCCCTCTTGGAGCGGCTCGTCCGTATAAAGAGTATTACCCTTGGCAGAGCATTTCGATACAGGCAACGAAAGAAGCGGCCCGGGGGGCCTCTGGGCCAAAGACGTGTGCTAGTGGGAAAGGTCCATTTGATCTTTCAGATGCTTTGAACTACGGATTCACCGCCGGACCGACGGAGCTAGTTGATTTCTTTACCTCCCATGTGAAGAAGATTCACGATCCACCATACAAGGATTGGCAGACTTGTTTAACAAGTGGCACAACAGCGGGTATCGACTTAGCGTTTCGAATGTTTTGCAATCGGGGCGATTGGATTCTCGCAGAAGAATTCGCTTACTCAGGCTCACTTCTTGCTGCAAAAGCCCACGGGATCAAGGTTGCAGCTATCAAGATGGATGACATGGGCCTGGACCCACAAGACCTTGACTGGAAGCTCAGTAACTGGGATGTAAGCAAGGGAAAAAAGCCCTTTGTCTTGTACACTATTCCTTCTGGGCAAAATCCAACCGGAACCACGCAACCTGCGGCGAGAAAGAGGGCGATATATGAGATTGCAGAAAAGCACGACTTGTACATCATCGAGGACGATCCGTACTATCTACTCACATTATCCGATACCACTGAGCAAGGAGGCACCTTCAGCAGTGCGGATGATTATGTTAAGGGACTGCCCGTTTCTTATCTTTCTCTTGACACCTCTGGCCGAGTGCTTCGCTTAGACAGCGTATCCAAGATCTTGGCACCTGGCATGCGAGCTGGGTGGGCGACGGGGAGCAGCCAAATCATCGAGTTGTACGTCGCATTTGCTGATCTCAGCTGTCTGTGCCCAAGCGGGCCAACTCAAGTGATGCTTTATAAGCTCTTCATAGAGACTTGGGGGCAGGATGGCTTCATAGACTGGGTCATGCACCTTTCAAGGGAGTATCGAAAACGTCGGGATGTTGCTCTTGAAGCCTGCGACAAGCACATTCCTCGTGATGTTTGCAAGTGGAGCAGTCCAGATGTCGGCATGTTCATTTTCGTACATGTCGACTTGCAGCGACATCCTCTTTGGGAGACTAAGAGAGGCCAGAAGGATGACGAATTGGAATTTGGTCGATTGATTGAGGATAGAATTTCGGATGCTGCCGAAGCCAGGGGAGTGCTTGTTGCTAAGGGAAGTTGGTTTACAGTTGAAGACCATCCAGGCAAGGTAGCATTCAGACTAACGTTTGCCGCGGCACCACAAGAGGATCTGGCGCAAGCCTTCCATAAATTCGGCGAGGTAGTTGCATTGGAGTTTCAGACAATAGCATGAGATGGACATCATCCATTTTTCATTCATTTTTAGAGAGATGGTTTCATTGCTCGCGACTGATTGTGCCTCTCAAATGTCTGGTCTTCGGGGGGGGAACCCTCAAATTGTCAAGAACCTTCATGCTACCCTAAAATTGACATTCTAGAAACAAACAACTACTATTTTGGGAGTCCATATTTGAACTTGCATTAGCTTTGATTAGACTCATTGGAAGTCAGGCCGGCGTAGTCTCTTTATTGTCATGCAACCATGATGCGCATATTTCCCTACACTAGTTTTGGCGAAGCCATCGAGAGGGTGGATAGAAATTTCAACGCGTGACGCCAATAGGTATCAACATAAATCCCCGCTGATAGACATGGAACTACCACAAAAAGAACCTTAGCGAAATGGGGTCCACAATTGAAGATAGGGCAACGGAACACCCACTAGAAAATGCGAGACACATGCGGACGCCGGTACAAAATCTAGGTCACAGGGTCGCAAGCCTCAAAATATCAAAATATAAGTCTGGTGACTTATTGGAAGCCTCGAGCTGAGGAGCTAGTTGAAGCTGAAGTGCTAGACCAACTAGCGGTCGTTAGCTTGGTATTTCGGCACCAATTTGCCGTTGCCCCATCAATACTTTAGCACGATCCTTCGCAATCCCGAATCGTCCCTGTTCATTTCTTTAAAACCGGTCACGTGCGGTTTCGTTTCAGTGCGCTGCCGGCTCAGTTTGCGACATAAGGCTGAGAATCTTGGCGGTGTTGCGCCACACATGCACCTATTGTTCCTGTTTGATCCTGGGACCAACACTTCAGCTGGGCGGTGTTTATAGGGCTATACGCGGGGGCAATGGCTAATTTGTTCGGCAATTCAACCGCCGACGGAACTGTTTCATGGCAGCCTGAGCCAAAGTTTCGTGGGACATGGGGCATCCTGTCCGCGTGCCTCGCCACACTTCTGCTCTGCACCTGGACAGCGGTACACCTCAATATTCCAGGGCCTGGCAAGCCTACAGCACAGCCATGGAGGAAATTTGGCTGGATGGTTGTTGGTCTACTGGCGCCAGAAATGGTATGTAAAAGTTTTACCCGTTGCCGATCTCTGAAGATCTTGGAGTTGAACGTGTACTCTCCTAGGTCGTGTTCACAGCGTGGACTCAAAATAGATCATCGAATATATTTCATGAGAGGATGGTTCAAATCTTCCGCCAGCCGACATCTGCAACAGTATGGCAGAGACTAAGAGCCTGGCCAACTGAGACATGGGCATCAATATGCCGAGCGCCAGGATCAATCCATCGCTGGTTTTTAAAAGTAAAAAGATCGGTCTTTAGTTCCCCCTCTTCCTCTCCATGGCCTATCGGAATCAGCACTCACGAAGATGAGGGCAAGTCGTTAGTCGAGGTAAGACGGCCCATTCCAGGATAGTCTAGTTGCAAAAATTAACTTTATCGCGCTGTAGATGGACGATCTCAGTCGGATGGACGACATCAAGGCAGATAAGCAACTGCCGGAAGGGCAAATATTGGAAAGCCGGCCATCGCTAGTATGGACTACAACTCATAGCTGGTACACCATAATGGGTGGCTTTGCCCTTGACATGCGCCACCTCCCGCGTGGCTTCGTTCCTGGCTCACCGAGCTTTCAAACCTTGTCAGCAGAAGCTGTGTTGCTGATTGCGCGATGCAAACCAGAGCTTCTCCCCGTCATCTCCAAGGAAGAAATACTTGAAAAGAGCAAAACAGACGGGTTCAAGAAGTTTATGATCTGTATTCAGGCGACCTGGTTTCTTGTATCAACCATTTTCCGATTGTCTAATGGATACCCAATCACGTTACTGGAACTCAACACATTTGCGCATGCATTGTGTGCACTCCTCGTATATTTCATCTGGTGGTCGAAACCCTTGGATGTGGCTGGATCCACTCTTATAGACGACCGGTTGTGCGAGGATCTTGTGGCCTTTCTAGCCATGACTAGCAACTACACTGGCCGCCGGGAGCTGGAACTTCTTCTACACCAGCCCGGAATCATGTCTGATCCTCGGGTTCGGTTTGATCCAAATCCACCAACTTCCAAACTGGAAAACGATGGTGGGGATCTTGAACATGCCGAGTCGCATATCTCTCCGTACAACACTGCAGATCTAGAAAGCGCTCCCCGATCACCAGAATCCTGCCAAGTCCTTCAGATGGGCCAGACTTTGTATGGCTTTTGTTTTGAGCCGAGCAATCAAATACGATCTAGATCATCAGATCCCTCACGGGAACAGCCTTACATCATGCTGAATGTTGGAGACATCCTTCGTTGGAATCGAGCCTCGGAGTTTGTGGATCAATTCCTCAAATATGAAGAAGATGGAGAATACTTCATTAACTTTCTGGGCGATATTGCCAGCCCCGAACTCAACCCAGACAATGTGCCAAGCCTCCTCGTTGACAGAGTCCAGAACTGGCCCTCCAACATCCTCAGCTTCACTAGGTTTCAAACAAGGCACATCTCGACACACATTGCTTTTGCACTCGCCGGTACTTTCTACGGCGGCCTGCACCTCATCGCGATAAATGCCAGTTTTCGCAACGGCGCGGAATCTGCCCTCTGGATTACGTCCGCAGTTGGTCTCTGTGCAAGTGGACCTGGTGCTCTTATCGCGCTGTACGCCAACTTTTTGCGAGGCTGGTATGAACGATCCAAACGACGCCGGCGTGTTGGCGCCCCCGCTTCGAAGGAGTCCATTTGGGAGAAGCTGTTGACGCTGGGTTTGTCTATCCCACATATCCATTTCTTGTATTTCTACCTGCCGGTTCTCGTATGCTTTCTTTTATTTGCGAGGGTGTTTTTAATCGTGGAGTGTTTCATCAATTTGTCGCGGCTGGATGCTAGAGTGTTTGAGATCCCATCTTGGGCAGCGTATTTTCCACATGTCAACTAGATCCCAAAGATAAGCATGGCAATTCAAGAATAATTTATTGCACAATCTGAAAAGCCGGGGTGGTTCATTTTTGTACCTCAGCCATCATCCAAACTCCTAAAACGGAGACTAGACCAATGATCATCACGCACCAACATTGGAATGCGCTTATTCTTGGCGTGTGGGATGATACCTGCTCGCTTATGCCATGGATACACATGCTCGCGTACGTTTCTACTTTGCCAAAGCCCCTCAATTGTCTTTTCGGGTTTCCTGTGTCGCGCACGGTAAACCCGAAGTCGTCCCCTCCTACCGAAAGCAGCCTAACATGAAGCCTCATTCCCGGGCCGAGACAAAATCCGCTGAGAATTGACTTTCGCCCTTATTTCGAAACCGTGGTTACTTTTAGGGCGCGACTCAACAGAATTGAATCCCTTCGTCACTAATCATACGACCGTAGTTGCTCAAGAACGCCCCCATGATGCAAGAGCGCGCTGTATGTTGGTACTTTTGACTTTATTGACCTGTTCTTGACTAATCAGTGCTTCACTATCTAGGTGACCGAATTCATCGGCAATGGCCAAGGACCATTGCACGTTCTTAGAATAGTTGGCGGATGGGGACTCTCCAAGTATGAATTCCCGTGTCTTGTCCAAATATCTTGTTAACGAATGGATTTGCTATTAGTGGACCAGGATTATTGTAAGACCAGGACTCATTTTTACAGAGGAAGAATTGCTGACCTAGGACATTTAGCATGCTGCGAAGCGTTATTGCCGGGACATGTACCGCCGGTGCTGTCGGCGTCTCTGCATCTATCGTCGCAAGCATCTTGACCGGATCTGCTGCAATCCCATTCCTTGTGGGTTCATCAATCGGTTTCGCTGTAGGAAGCTTCAGATGGTACATCAGCGCCACCAGGGAAGCACTTAACCAGCTTCGGTGTCATCCTGAGCTGTTGCGCTTACATATGAGGATGAACTACCCATGGGTAACGGAAATACAGGACAAGGGTTTGGATTGGTATACTGTGGACAGGTTCAGCTCCACTTGGTCTCTCAAGGGCATGCTCGTGGTAGCTTGGTTGACCGCCCAACCAGCTTTGGATGAAATGCGACGGGCAGAGGAAGTATCGATCTTACAGGAAGCCCTGAATGGACGATCTACTATTACGGAAAGCAGCACGACGCTTATAAAATAGGTGCTTGTCAACGGTTTCAAGTAGGACAAGGATAAGATTCTTCAGGTTACTGAAATTTCGTCAAAACGTCTCTATTTACTAAATTGGATCTCTAAATTAATTACTTAAATCTTGGAGCCACATGCTATCGGGGTAAATGAGCTTGTGGCTCGGAAATCTCTGCTTGAGAATCCCACTTGGGCCTCAATCTCTCCACAGCTAATGACCCACTGCTGCTGGGCGACATCCCAGTAGCTGATATCCCTGCGGGTCAAGTCAAAAGTCACTGTTGCTGACTTTCCAGCCTTCAAGTAGACCTTGTCGAATCCTCGGAGAACGTGCTTCGGCTTGGGGTTGGTGTCTGATCCCTGGGGCACGCTCAGGTAGAGCTGGGGAACCGCGTCACCTGCAACAGAACCGGTGTTTTCAACCGTGACAGTAATCTGGTAAACGACTTCCCAGAGGTTGGGGTTGCCTCCTTGCTCAGTCTTGGCAGATGCAGGTAGGCTTGAGAGGGTTCCGGTAAAGGTGGGCTCTACAGTAACGTCCTCAGATAGAGTGAAGGTGGTGTATGAGAGACCATAGCCGAATTCGTACAAAACGCTCTTGTTGTAGTAGTCAAAGTGACCTGGGACTTGTTAGTTAATATTCATGAAATTCAAGAATCCGAAACTCACGGTAGTCAACCAAGAGTCCCTCTTCGAAGTCAGATTGCCAAGCGTTGCGGTCAACAGTGTTGAGCAGCTCAGTGGAGTTGGTGATGGGCGCAAAGTCATAGTCAGACTGAGTTTTCGCAATGGTGTATGGCAATCGACCAGATGGGTTAATATCGCCCCAAAGCACATCTACGATACTGTTTCCGGCCTCTTGGCCTGGGAGATGAGCAGCAAGAATGGCAGTGACGTTGGGGTGATCCGCCCAAGGCATGGTGTTGATTCCTCCAGAGTGTGTGATGACGACAGTGTTGGAACAATTGGCTGCGACATTCTCTACAACCTTGTCACCGTCCCAGTCGACCTCAAGGCTAGGACGGTCCTCGCCCTCAGTTGCCCAGCTCTTGAGGAAGACAAGACAAACATCCGGTGGATAGGGTTGAAGTGCAGCAATACTATATAATGTCAGCGGCTGACGACTTAAAGGCGATTGCAACTTACTTGGCGCTGCCTTCCTGGGCAAGGGCGGTGTTGTTCAGGACATATTGAACAAGGGCCTGCTTTCGATATCCGACCTTCTGCTTAATCGCTTCAAGAGGGCTCACAATGTACGTGAAAAGGCCAGAACCGGAACCACCTCCGGTTGCGAGAACACCATACTCATATTTGCCGATACCGTTAAAGTACCAGTACGACATACCGTTAGTAACATCACCTGCATCGTTACCAAAGACAGCAATACGCTTTGGAGACTTGAGTGGAAGGGTGTTGTTTTCATTCTTGAGAAGGACAGTGCCAGCAGCCGCGGCCTTGCGAATCTCGTCTCCGTGGTTGTCACGCACGTCGACATTGCTCTCATTTCCAAAGGTGAACTCGTATTTGTACTCAGAAGCTACATGTCTGGTTAGTTACGTGCCTCATGAGCACCAGGATCCACTTACGCTTAGAGAACATAACAGAGTTCAGGTCCTTTTCACTGGGATCAATTGCTGGGAAACCCTCATCCTGCTTGAGGTGAAAGTAAGGTGTCATGACGCGACGGCACATGTCATCCAGGCGATCGATCGACACGCTTCCATTGTTGATTGACTTGACCAAGTTGTCATGGAAAAAGACAGTACCGAAGCTCGCGGTTCCTGGCATGTCCATGTCCTCGCCAGCGTTGACAGCATAGGCACTGCTGTGAGTAGCACCCCAATCAGACATGACGTATCCTTGGAAACCAAGTTCATCCTTGAGAAGTCCGTTGAGAGCCTTGCTGTTTTGGCAGGCGTAAGTCTGGTTAAGTCGGTTGTAGCTGCACATTACCTACGCACTCAATTAGCCTCAAGGATCTTACTGGATTGCTCAGTTTACTTACAGTCGCGACTCCGACCTTGATAGCCTTTTGGAATGGCCACAAGTACAGCTCGTGCATGGTTCGGTCGTCAATGTTGGAAGAGACAGACTCAATTGTCATGTTGTTGGCATCCGTGCTGGGCTGCCTCTGAGTCTCTTGTTCGTTGCCAATGAAGTGCTTGGCGCATGCCTGTACACCCTGATCCTGAATACCGACAATGGTTTCAGTAAACAGTTCACCGGTGAGGTATGGATCTGGTGAGAAACCCTCCCAGTTTCTTCCGGCGACAGCAGATCGGCCCAAGGGCCCAGCTACAGGCCCAAGAGCGACTTGCGATCCCTTGCCTCTGAATTCTGCTCCCATGTGGGCACCGCGCTTGTAGGCAATATCTCGATCCCATGTTGCTGCAATTGTCAATCCAGCGGAGAAAACCGAGCTGTATGTTCCCTGTTCTTGAGCCAATGGACCATTCTGAAGACACAGCCCAGTAAAGTTCAGGCGGTAGATGGGGGCAATGTTACCGACACACGGACCCTCAGTGCCAGACACTAGCAGAACTTTTTCTTCCAGGGTAAGCTGGGAGACAAAAGCCTCTGCCTTTTTGAAAGCGTCCTCCCAATTGGTTCCATTGGCAATTGCTGGATTACGTTAGATGTCTGCATATAAAAATGAAGCTGTGTCTTGCTTACGGTTGGGGATCGCTTCGGGGGATGGGCTATATAGATATTCATCATGATTCCAAACCGCTCCCACAAATTCGGTGAGCGGGAGCAGCGCCAGGAGATTCCTAAGTTTGAGACCCATAGCGCTGACTTGGTCGCTCAATGGCTTAAGATATGTTAATTATGGGCAGTCTAAGACAGCTGGGAGCAACGCCTGACCACTCGTCAGAGACGACAGGCTGGGGCCTATCCGACTTTTTATAAGCGGGTAGATAACCTCATTAAAGGGCCAAACCACGTGGGTAATGATCAGAGTAACAGAAACATGATATCCCTTGCCAACCCCGCATGCTGTGGACTTTGCATGGTTGTGGGTACTAACGGGAGCTGGGATAAATGAGAAGGTGGATTGCAGCGTTTGTGATCACCGTGTAAGCATCCATTTTGATGAGACACTCGTAAACAAGTTAACTAGATCAAGGCAGGCGGGCAAATGGATAGCGGAACGACTCGCGGAATCGCGCTTGAGAGGGGAAAATTTCTGCCAATTACGTCGCGTGCATTTTCTGGAATGTTTCCCAAGCTGCTGGTAGATATGCAGCAAAGGTCCGATGGCTGTCACCAACTTGCATAACGCGTTCATGACGGGTGGATGCAAAGTACGGGTGGACCATGCGATCGGGTAACTTGGGTTGTGCAATTTGGGATTGGGCGAGAGCATACGAATGGCTGGAAAGGTGTGCCAACGCCCCAGTTAATGTAACCATTTGCTGATCACCCGATGCTAGGGCACTTGGCAGTGGTTGCGGCGTACGTTCGTTTCTGATTTGGAGTCGAGAAATTGGCATCGGCGGAGTATCAGACATCAGACTCTAGTTCACCTGCAAGGTAGTCAGTCAGTCTACAGGATAAGACTATGTCCTGGACGCCAAGACTACTGCCCACAGAACCAACCAACCATGCTGCCCAAGGCCCAAAAGTCTCCAGATTTGGTGGTCATTCCCGCCAATTCCCCACATCCCGGGTGGTTTTGCAGACCCCATGGGCCTCCAGGATCGAAATGCCACGGCAAAAGACTCCCCACAATATCCCCATGCTTCAGTGGCGCTCGGGCGACATTTTCCCAAACCTTGTTTTCGAGGCAAGTTAAAGAGCATGAGGGATTTGCATAACCTAGTCAATCGGTCCGTTTACTGTCACATTTCCCAATCTTTTCACAACTTGTGATGGGACATGGAGACGAGGGTCCGATGTTCTCCCGGTGCGAGGGGAATGTCGCCCGCGATCATCATGCTGGCATTTCCATCGCACCTAAGTTTACTGCTACGAACACTAGAACAAGACAGGTGCATTGCCAAGTAGTCTAGCCTACGAAACTACGGCTTTACGCGTAAATCCCCAGGCTTCTCATCTGCCAAGGCGCGATGCCAACATAGATCTCTCCGAAGCCTAGAGCCTCGATTGAACCATGATAGCGACAGGGCATCTCCAGCCCCCTACACCGCCCAAGCCGCCAATGGAACGGCATCCCTTGTCACGATTTCTCCGAACCCTTGTCTCCTCTGACGAGCACCCGCTATAAACCCGAAGTTATCCCCTCGAGTTCAAGACAGCAACAAACCACCCCTCCCTTGCCGGCTTTTCGGGCAGGCTTCCGAAACCCTGTGGAGTCTCGCAAAAATGTACCCATGCCAAACTGTGCTTGTCAAGCCATTCACGCATAAAGAGGAATTTACCGCCTTGCGCAGATTTTCCCTTTGGACCTTTCTTCTCGGAACGATTCTTCATTTCGGTGCATGGGACATTGATATGCAATCGTCATGTCGTCAATTGTGTACATGAGAAAGTAACTGCTGATAAAAAGAGATCTCCCTTCTTGGATGAGATTTTATTTAAATGCCAATGTTATTGACATGTTTTAAATAGGACGCCTAAAGATACGTACATGGGTCCGTATGTTGGGTTAGGTGTCACATTGATGCCATAGATGCAGCCAGCTGCCTGAAATGTTTCATTGCTGATCCAAAAAGAGAGCTCAGCCTTATAACCCTACAAGGAAATGAATCGAAGTGAACAAACCATGTTTCAAAATCGGATGTTCTCTTAATACCTGAATAGGAAATTCCTGAATTGGAAATAACACCCAGAATGCGGGGGGAAGAACAAGAAAGAAATGGAGGATGCCACACGACCTCAAATCATCCTTTTCTCTAGTAAATTTGACAACAAAAGTTCAATTCCTATGGCAAAGAGTCTTTCTGGTTTTGTGTAGAGACCTATAAAATTGAGTTATCGAGAGAGTACTCATCGATCCTTCGCATATAATTTTATGATCTTCTCATAAGAGACCGACTATCTAAAATCATGCAGAGTTGGTGATGGCGTCCCTTCGGACCTCCCTTGGAACACTCTTTACAACCATAAACCCTATTTCAGAAGCAATGTGACAAAAAGGGTAGATACGCCAATAAGATATTGCGCAATCACTGTTTTAGCTGAGCCTGACTCCGCACTTTGGCTTGCGGTTGGGGCCGATTGAGAGTCAATGGCTGTAGTGCTTTGGGTAGCTTGTGTAGCAGTTGCATCTGTTTTAGTAGTCCCAGGAGCTATGGTTGTTGTTAACTGAGAGATATTTGTAAGTGCCGTGGCTTTCACTTGAATATCTTCTGCATCAGTCGAGTAACCCGAGTTGTACGTGCTGCTTGACCATCCACAGGTGCGCAGGAGGTCATCGATATCTAGTTTGTCTTTTCAGCGCTGTTTTTCAATAACAGGCGATTGCACTCATCATGGGACTTACTGCTTAGATCGTAATCATTTGAATCGTCGGAATCATCGTCCTCAGTGGTGTTCTTCGCATTCTGGTGCATACAGGAAGCGCATAGAACCGCAATGTGACTAACATTGAAGCTGTGATTGGTGCAGATACATTGAGCCTCAACAAGGCCACCATCGTGCCCATTGTAAAACCCTTTTGGGAGTTTTCCACACTTTTCATTCCCGCAATCCATCACGGAAACTTCACATTTATCCGTCAGCTGGACGATCGGTTTGCATATCGATTTACACTGCGGGGGCACGTCGTCCGAATCGACTATCGCATCGCCGCGAACAATAGAAGCGAGATAGAGAACAGACAAACCCAGCTTATATGGGGACATGGCAATATTTTCATCCATAGTGATGAGTATCCGAATTTAAGAAAAGACAGCATGGGAGAATGATGGAAGGATCGGAAGGTGAAGACTATAAAAGGCAGGAACTGGCTATAGACAGTCCCGGCACCGTCCAGGTGAAGGTAGAAGCATTGGTAAACTAAGCCGACGGTTATTGGCTCGTTGTTTACGAATAGACTTCACATGGTTAAAGTTTGAAATATGTACGTAAGAAATTTCCCAAACCCTTGTTCTTGTGATGCTATTGGTGATCCCCAAATTCCGGCCGTTCCGTTGGTCTCTACATTTGACACAAAGCATGACGATCAAATAGAAAAGATTGAAGAGAGTAAAAACACCTAAAGATTTAAATGCACAAATTTTAAAATTTAAGGAATATACAGATGATAACAGTTTGCGTAGGATAGATCAAATGCTGCATCCAGAACAGTGATGTCAATTTTTAGACTTTTGACCCACAATAAAAATGCTACTGGGCAGTGCAGCAGGAAGGAATCGCTAGCCTATTCACGGTCCCAGATTAGTGGCACGTCTTCCGAGGTAGAATAAATGCTTAGTATTATATTCTATCCCTTGGGATGACAAGAGATGTCTCATTTGCCGCTTGAACGGCCTGATTCAACCTCTCTAGGGCATCTTGGACGCATTGCGAAGTTTGAGGAAGTTGCTCAAGTGCCATGAATAGAATCGAGGACAAGTGTGAATAGGCTTCATCACTGAGCTTTCCTTGGAAAAATTGAGAAAGAATTGACTTGCTGGCTAGGCAAACCAAAGTCGTGGTATGGTGGGGACTTGGATCAATGGCGATCAACGAGGTTTTGATTGATAATACAGCTTGTCCAGCAGCGCTAGCAGATCCTGCAGTAATTCTTGGTCCCCTTCCATTCCCGCGGATAATGTATGAGGTTTCTGCTCCAAACTTTAGCACATTGAAGGACTCGTGCTCCGCCTGCTGCCGTTCCTCGAAAACCTGGGCCAACAAGTCAGTACGGTTAGCAGCCTCAACTGCATCCACCATCATCAAAATTCCCAAGTAAAATTGCAGCTTCACTTGGTACCAATGGAAGCGGCGTGTTTGATCCAAAAAATGGAGCTGTCTCTCGCAAGCATCTAGGAGCGGGCGGATCTCGGTGTTGAAAGTCCCGATAGCGTCAAGGAGTGTTGTCCAAGTCGAACCAAGGCTTTCCTCATCTACACCTTCTCTCAAGGCTTCCTTCAAAGATGTAATGTTTTTCCACACATATAATATGCAAACGGAAGCCCCAGAAAAGACATGAGACGCTGAATCGTCTGACATTTTTGAGCCTCCTGTGTGTCGGGGGTTTGTTTTGGAGTGCAGTGAACCTGCAATAAACGACTGGGTGAGGCGCCATACCGGTTCCAAGCATGCTCCTTTCAATCCAGACGTCAAAGAGGCTCTGATATTTGACATCAGAGCGTTTTCCGTATCCCAACCTACCGCTGCCCAGTACACCGTGCTTTCCAGAGCTAGATACGTTTCCGTAATACCAGTACCTGGTGCGAGGTTTTGGGCGGTGGGAATCCAATCTAGATTTTCTGATCCCTGGGCTTGGAATACCTTTGGACGTCCTCGCAGCTTCTGAATCTGCAATAAAGCTGTCTGGATACAAACCGAAACGCCAATACCATCAAGCAATTCATCTTCGGAGATTCCCGTGGGAATGGGGGTTCGAGCAAAAAGATATAGCGCAAAAACAGACTTGTAAGAACCGCGATTGAGAATTTTAAGCATCGCATTTCTTGTCGCGCGCCAAGTTTCTCTGGCAAATTCTTCATGTTGCGACTTCGGAATATCTTTTTCGTGGCATGCCAGCGCGAGCCAGTGGACAACGAAGGACTTTATTGAAAGTGTTAATGCATGATTGATTTGATCACGCTGCTTTTCTGTTCGCTCGCGATCCTCAGATCCATAATCAAAAAAAGAATCAAGACAATCGAAAAGTTCCATTGCGGTAACGCTTTTGTTATTTTCGTGGCAATTCCTATCACGCGATTGTTAGGTAGGAACTGGATCTTGAAGCGCCCCGGGGCTGTGTGGCAAACCTACGTTAGTGGGCAGCTGCCCGGGCTGGTTGAGAGGTCAAATGATGTTTCGAAGCCATGTTGGAAGATTTGAGGCGTCCAATGAGCTATCATGGCGTCTAATAACTCGAAGGATGATTCGGAAGTATCCGATGATTGTGCCTCGCCCTTTGACGTCGCCTGTTGCCGCCGCTTTGAGCTTTTTTTGTTTGCTCGTTGGATCCACTATGTCTTCTCAGTCATGCTGTTTCTCGTATTCATGACGGTCTCTTACCTCAAATGTGCATGACTTTTTGTATTTGGCGCATCTGGAGCATGAGCCGCGATCTCTTGTCTTGCCAGCTTGGTGACCGAATGTTGAAGCGTCACACGCAACGCGCGATCGGCGACAGGCATCGCAGCTTGAGAACTGGGTTCTCTTCTGGGCTGAATTAGACGGCATGGTCATTCTTCAAATGACATGCCACTGATACCAGGGTTTGAACGGGTCAGGAAATCCTTCGACATTGAAAAGCGAGAAGATGCGACTGGTCAACCACATGCGTTTTCATTGTCAGCATGAGGAAAGCCCCGCCGCTAAAATTATTACTAATTAGAATCCTTCTGCTGGGATCAGCCAAACGGACGTAAATATGCCGATAGTGCATGGTGTGGGAATTTGGAACCAAAGGGAAAATCTCTGCTTGTTTGATATTGACCTAATATAGCTTATCCGGTGCTCTGGTTTCAAAAACGGTGGCCCATATGTGCGGCACTCTCACACCTCAGCCCATCATTCCTAAACATCCCTTGACATCACAACAAGCTTGCTATCAAAGCTCTGATTTCAACTTCGGTTGCTCCCTTCACGCCCAATAATTCATTATCCAAGTGGCCTGAGAAATCGCAACCATAAGCGGAGCTCGTACATCCGCAGAAAGAAAACCCAAGCATTGCCGCATCTACATCTGCCTGAGGACCTTTGGCAAGCTCTGCAATGCATTCCTCCTTGAGCTTCTCAGTATTCTTGAGAGTGGTATCCCACTGTTCTCCATCTTGGTCCATTGCATATTGAATTAGTTGTTTCTGTGTCACAACAGCAGAGTGGATATAGACAATGCGGTTCGCAGTCTCAGGTTGATGCTCGATAACACCCAATACTGCCCTTGCGATATCAGCCAGGTTCGTGGCACTGAAGCGTACATCGCCACCATTGTAAAGAGTCGCGGTATGTTGGGTGAGGTTCAAGATCAACCCCATTTTGAGGCCCCAGTCAAGAAACAGCCCGTTAGCAATGGATGTGAAAGTAAACTCTGGGTTGCATTCGGACTTGTGCAAAAGATACTTTTGCACGGCGGCTTTGGGCGCACAAACAGGTAGCTGCACGCACAGCGGATTTGCAGAGTCCATGCCGAATTCGGCCGGGATAAATCTTCTGACTCCTGCATCCACAGCGGCGTCAATCAGTGGATTCTGATCGCCAATCGCTAGTGTAGCGAGGCATGAGACAACGACTTCGGCGCCTCTCAATGCAGGGGCCAATGATGCGACCGAATTGAAGTCAACCTCCTTGATGGTAAGGTTTGGGTGAAATGGCAATCTTGAAGCGTTTCCGCCTTCCCTTGAAAGCGCCGTGACCTTGAAGTTTGCGTCAAGTAGGGATTTGAGGATCGGAACTCCAAGATTGCCAGTGGCACCAGCGAGGGCGATATGAGAAGACATTGTCTTAGATAAAAGAAAGAAAGCTGCTTTGAGCGGAATTTTCTTCGATGGGTGATTTCAAGGCGCTCCGACGAAAGAAATTCTGCTGAAATTCTTGACCCTTATATACATCATAGTTGTGGACATTAGTGAGATGACTGGATTCAGGGTGCATCAGGTTATCTCTCCACTTTGCCAAGTCACGTAAAGCAATGATTAGACCAAACATCACGCAGGCATGTTTTAATTACTAGCTTATTTTATCAACAAATGAAATTTAGAAGAAACAATACTTGAATGATTCCAAAGTCGTAATCCTGAATCATTTTTCGGATCCGGGCTTGCATGTATGACAATTGCCGGATCCGATGTGGGGCATGTGGCCAGGTTCCGGCTTTCGGATCCGAGCATCAAAATTGCCGCGACCGAAGCAGCATTCTCTATTTCAAGTGAGCAGAAGTCTAATTGTAGATTTTATGGTCTTTGAGTTGGATCAGAAAGACTTTTTTCTGGAGCCAGGAGCGAAGAGTCACACGGAATATGTCGACTCCGAATGAAGCACTCTTACAACCAAGAACTGGGAATGAACTGGGTAGACTATCGATTAGCGGCTGAGGTAGCTTTTGCACTACCAAGCTCATTTAGTATAATTAATACAACACAATATCGTCTAAAAATTGTCTATCTCGTTTTATGGCTTCAGGAGAGTGTTGGTTTTGTGTCACTATCCTCCAATACCTGTAATGCTAACTACGTATCTAATCACCTGAACATCCTGCGTCATTGTTGATGAATCTAAAGCTTTGCAATCCCAAATCCATCAGCTTTAGCTACTCCAAGCATTTCCTTTGATATTTCTCCCAAGGAGGTTACTCCCATGAGCGCCATTGTGCGAGACAGCTCCCTTTCAAGGATATGCAGAACATCCTCTACACCCTTCTGACCGTTGTAAGCTAGGCCCCACAGAGTTGATCGACCAATGAGGCACAAATTCGCGCCGAGTGCCAATGCCTTGAAGACGTCACTGCCTCTGCTGATTCCGCCATCGAATATTATGGGGATCCTCCCACCAACAGCATCAGAAATTTCTGGCAGAACCTCGAGTGTTGAGGGGACATCGTCCAACTGCCTTCCACCGTGGTTGGACACGACAAGAGCATCCACTCCAGCCTTGACCGATCGAACAGCATCCTCTGCTGTCATGATTCCCTTGAGAATAATTTTCAGCTTAGTTTGTGATCTAAGCCACGGAATAATCTCCTCCCAGACAAGGCTTGCGTCGATCAGCCCATCCGAGTGGTCCTTCCCGATTTCTTTTGCCTCGGCTGCGGTTTTCGCTTCGAGCAGAAGCACCGACTTGCTTCCACCAGTTCTAGACTTAATATTCGCCGAGCTGAGGCCAGGAGGAAGCTTGATAGGATTCTTCCTGGGCTGCACTCGGTTACCTAACACCACGGTATCCACGGTGAGCACAAGCGCTTCGTAACCTGCAGACTCTGCACGGCGGATTAGATCTGTAGTGACACTGCGCGAGCGCAAAAAATAGAGTTGGAACCAAGGACGAGGGTAGCTGCTGTCGCGTGGCGGCAGTGCTTCTATTACATCTTCGAGACTGGTTGTAGCACTGGTAGAGAGTGTGAAATTAGTGCCGACTGCGTGGCTAGCACGGGCGACATCAATCTCACCACCCGAGCTGACAAGTTTCTGGTAGGCGCTTGGAGCAACAGCTATGGGGAAATCATAGCGCTTTCCAAAGATAGTTGTGGCTGTATCAATTGCCGTCACATTCTTTAGAACCTGTTGTCGCAGGAGTAATCTAGTTAATGCGAAATTAGCGAAAAGCACAAGGTTAAAGAGTCTCAGCGGCGCGTACTTGGCATAAATGTCGCCATTGCGCTTCAGAGTGTTTTCATCGTCGGCTCCTGTCGTATAATAATCCCAAACGGCCTTATCAAGCCGCTTTCTAGCGATCTCTTTAAAGTCGGCAACCGTAATGGGCCGAGAGTTGAGGTCGGACTTTTGAGACATTTAGATTGATGAGGGGTGGGAAGAATGGCTGAACAAGGTAGAGAAATGATGCAATAGTGTGCCAAGTCGAATTAAATACTTGCCCCTGGGCCACTCCTAGCAGCTCTGCGAGTTGATCATGTGATCCTTATCACTGGAAGGGTCCCACTGTCTTCAAGGCTCATGAACGATGCCAATGTCGTTTCAAATGAAGTAGTCTGTGAAGTTTCAAACTTTCATGTTTTCGCGATGAAAAATTAATTCTGTTGGCATCTACTGGCGATACCCTTTCCCTGGTACCAATCTATTGCATGATGTACTCTTTGACAACAAGTATAAATGTGTTCCACTCATTGCGAAATGCCGATTCAAGATCTGCACAGGAGGGGCGGACTCCGGAGTTTACACTGGACTCATACTACCACTGTTCATGGATAGTTCTACATTGATGGCAAACTCTCCTCTATAGTCCCCATTTGTGCATCGGTGCTCGCGATTGCGGGCATGTCAAACGCTAGTGTGGGGGAACGTGCAACCTCGAGTGTAATTGCCTAGGAGCGAGTGTGTGCCTGGCTTGGTGGCCTTCGTAACTGTCGCGTATATCAATATAGCGTACTTGTTATCTTTTCATGATCAGAAACCCGGCGCCTAGTCTGTGTGTACGTCTAGTGGGCATAACTAATTGTAGCTTGCATTGTGGCCAGACTTGCTCATGGAGCCGTGATGGAGTTATGATGTAATCCATGGGTCAATGGTTCCTTGTAATTGCCTCTTCATCGTCACGGCTGCGCGGCGAAATTATCTCTGGAGACGTCCCCTTTACGAATAATGATGTGTGCTATTTTTAAGACAACCTTAACAAACAGCGTTAGCCATTCGAGCTCACTAAATGCTCAGGGATATGACGGGAATTAATACCCTGCGTTGAATTTGGCGCTAGCGCGTGGACAAGCAGCAGCGAATGGAGCATCGGAGCAAGCCAAAACTCCCCGCATTCCCGCAGGAATTCAGCCGCTAAACGTTCTGTGGGCGGGCAATGAGGTCATACCAAAGAGTGCGGCTGTGTTTCCTAAGCCTAATCAATGCCGCAGCGACCCAATGATTGCGGACAGTATCATTTCCTAGCATTATTTTGGTGTGGTGACTCCCCGCTTTCATGGGCTAGCGGAACGAAGCGTCAGGGTAATCGGCAAAATCGGCATCGCGCAAACGTCAGCCTTATAAGAGCTCAATCTCCATCGATCTGAGCATGCTTGTTTTCTTGACGTCGCCGAGCCTTGGCATCGACACTAAGCCCTACGACAAACTCTGTTCCCCTCGCCCAACACCATGGGCAGAATTGTGAAGCTCATCGGCTCAGGCATTGGCCTCGCTTCGGAGGCCATTCACCACCGCCGCAATCGCTCTCAGTCCAGCCGGTCGCCATCTCCAAACCCAGGCCAAAGCTCCTCTTCGGTGCGCGCTATCCCCGATGCACCTCCCGAGTATGTCGAGGCCGACGAAGCCTACGCGCAGGAGCTGATCCGCTCGGGTCGAGCTGAAGAATTCGGTCATCCCCAGGAGCAGCATGGTGCCGGAAACGACAGCAAGTCCAAGGCCCGCGAGGCTGGCTACGCCGACGAGAAAGACGACGATGACTCGTCCTCGGAGGACGAACTTGCCGGTGATGAGGCCGCCTGGGAGCTCGATGAAATGGCTGAACGTGTGGCGCCGCCTTCATACGACGCCTCCGAAGCAGACTTGATGCCGAACAGTGATGATTCCGAGGAGGTCAAGGCCGAGAAGCAGGAGAAGTTGGTTCGCGGATTGGTGCAAATGGCCGGCCCACCGCCAGTGCCGATCCAGCGACTTCCTTGCCCCGTCATCATCCCACAAAGGCGACCAAGAAACAAGGGACGAGGTTTTGTGCGCGCATATGCACCAGCGCTCCAAGACTGCGGCATCGGGCAAGAGGTATTTTTGAAGTTCATGTCAGATTGGGAGAAGTCAAGCAAGGTATAGTGCACCAGCTACCTTAGAGGAGCTGAGCTGATCTCGTGATAGGCCGATCCATGGCTCGAGGTTGTCATGATCGCTGCCAACGTGGTGGGCTTTGTGCCTGAAGTTGCAGCCCAGGTGGTCAGCACTGTCGTCCAAATCGCTGCCGGAACAGCCAAAGAATTGCAATCTCGCCACCGCAAAAACTCCTTCCTCGACCGAGTCAACCAGGAACTGCTCATGCCTCGCGGTCTCTTCGGCATGGTCATGACATTTAAAGACGAGCTTCCCAACCAGCAGCAAAGCGGGCCCTTGGGCCGGCTGTCAAGCTCCCTCGGCGCTGCATTTTTCCAGTCTGAAAGGCTCAACATTAACCAGACAGCCGCCAAGTACAGCAACCCCGATCCCAACATGTCCAAGATGAAGAAGGGTCTCCAGAGCATCAGATTGGCCAACGGCAAGACCTACACTCAGCTCGAGCTGCCCGAAGCCGCTCCCCTCGTGTACCCAGACCTTGACCGAGCCGCCCAGAGGGACGCCGATGGCCAGGGCGATGGAAACGGCAAAGACCCCGCAAAACCGACCATGAAGGAAAAGTGGAAGAGCGCAGGCGACTTTGTCCAGGATTACTTCGATCGCAAGGCCCAGGCCGAGTATGAAGCCGATCACCAGGGCTCTTCTTTGGCTGTGCCCTCTACAGCGCGCCAGCCATTCCACTCACGCTACTCAGACCCCAATCATCCCGCCAACAGCGGGTCGCTCATCTCGCTTCTCACTGGTGGTGCTCTCAACCCCGCTGACGGAAGGCGAAACAGGAGAGCAGTGCGATGGGAGCAAAGAAACATGAGGAGGGTTGCCAGAGGCAGAGCACCGAGGGTCAATATGAGAGACAGGCGAGGAAAGAGAAAGGGAGGTGTTATCAAGAAGCTCTTGCAGCAGGACGTCTTCTACTTCATTGTTGTGAATTTACCCACAGAATCAGAGGTACAGCAGTCAGTGCACCAGCTGGAGGAGGTCATGGCCAGGCAAGGCCTGACTGGATGAGGTGCGCACAATCATGCGGTGGGAGGAAAGCCAGAAATGAATGTTCGTAGCAGGACAAATTGTGATTATTCTTGTAGCCTTCTTACCACCACGACAAGAGAAATGAAATAAACTACAAATTCGACACAAGGAAACCTTGAAAGGTAAATTCCAAGTGTGAGCTACAGCTCCCAAGAGGCTTGCATCCGAGACCACCGAGCGTTTTCATAATAGAAGCCTTTGCCAACAATTCAATGGCATTCACCGCTGCGCCTCAAACCAACCACAGTAAACACCAGCTGCTACTTAGTAGGTAAACACATCGCATCGAGTTCACTGAATATCACCCCCACCCCTGCAATGTTCTTCGTCCAAATCAACGTTAATCTCTTCTTCGTCGTTTCTTGTTCCTTTCTCTCTCGGCAAGGAGGTCTTCTTCGTCAGGAGAATCTTCCTCAGTTGGGGAATCTTTGGAAATGCCAATGACAACGTTCTCCGTCCTGTTGTGCTCACCCTCATACCAATCACGAGGCTCCAACATGTCCAAGGAATCGAGCAAAGCACCGGGCCCTGCGGGGTCAATCATCTGTGTGGTTTTCTTTGGCTGTCCTGGAGAACTTACTGTATGAAGTTCCCATTGCACCTGACTTATCAGAACCTATCCTCTTTCGGGCCCAGTATCTTGGCACAGTGAACGGTTCAGAAACCAGAGTGATGAACTTGGGCTTGAGCTCATTGAAAACAAGCGCGAAATACTTTGCTTCGGGGTTGAGCTTGCTCCCATGAAGCGATGGAGTAAACTTCTCAAAATCATACACCGTAGAAAAGCAATTAGGTCGACCAGAACTGTGATTTCCGTTGCTAAAAACACAAGGCAGAGGAGGCCCTTCAACTAGAACATGTCTGTCAGTTTCCATGTATCCCACCCCATTTCGAAGAATGTACTCACAGTCTTCTGAAACAAGTCGCTGGCGTAGGAGCGAGCAGCTAGATTCAAGATGCAACTAGATAGTCACATCGTGCCCATTACACCACAGGTTATCTTTCCAAGTTATTTTCGGTGAGTCCCCATCGAAATGATCTGTGTCCAGGTCAAATGACTTTCGATTTTCGTCATACTGCAGAATTTCCTTGTGAGCATCTCTTAGTACCTGATCCCTGTGCCAGTTGCTCGATTGGTTGCCACCCCGATCAAATTCTTTAAGAGGCATTTGGCGAAGAAGTTCGCTGAACAACTCGATAGTTGTTAAGATAATAGTCGCAGGTTCTGGAACATATTCATTTTCTGCTTTACCTTCCCAGAGCTCTTCCTCGTGAATCCTGAATAAGCGCTTTTCGGCATTGTAAAGCGAGGAAAGTCCGATCGATGTCTTTTCCCCATATTCTATCGTTATCTTCTTAGTCTCAGGATAATTTCGTAAGCACGCTCTTAGAAGCCGATCCACTTGCTCAGCGAAATCGGTGGATGGAACTTTGGTGATTTTCGCATTCAGAAACTGTTTTTCTTGCTCCTCGTCGACGGTTCGCAAAAGCTCAAAACAGGACAAGATCGCCCAATAAGAGTCCGGTAACTGTACGCCCGTTCGGTCTAGGCTCTCTATCGCCCTATCCAAGAATTCGTTCTTCTGTAATCAGCAGCATGTGCTTAAAGCATTACCGAAATTCCTTACCTTGATCTTCTCTGCCCTTGAGTAGTACCATTTTTCCGAGTCTGAGAGAAGGTAGTCTTTAAGGCAGCGAGCCGTTTTCTCCTCCATCAAATTCTCAGCCAGCCACACTTCGGCGTATTCAGGGTCAGTCGAAGACAGCGTATCATGAAGGTGCTTCACATATTCCGGTCGTTCATCCAGGACTTCACCCCAAATTTTGAGGATGGATTCACATTCGTCTAGAGCGGTTTTTGATACTGACAATCTCTCTCTGTTTGTGTCGCCATTGTGGAAATTGTAGCCAAACATGAGCGGCTTTAATGTCTTGCTGGCTGAAACACCATTCCTAGATTCAGCAATCAACAGGCCTTTGAGATAGATGTTACCACGAAGTCGTGGGCTCATTATGAGATCACCCTTCGTAGTCCGTAAGACGTCTTCATTGAGATATCTTGTAAGAACAGAGCAGCCTTGCACCAGGCATTGAATATATGCCGTGAAACGGGGTCACGCTTTGCTGGATTGCCCAATTCATCTCGCGTAGCGGTTTTGTGGGGGCAGCCAATCAAAAACTGAACGTCTCTGTCAGCAGACACCGCGAATGGGACTTTTCCATCTGTGACATCTTCCTGGGCATTTTCCTTGCCCTCGTCTTTCTGGTTCTGTGTCATTTTCTGCAGCCGAGCAACCACGTCCCCATCGTTGTTGAAATTAAACTACCACTTGAAGCCACCACTAATGCCGTGAAATAAATGATTTTGATCACCTCGTTGAAGAACAAGAGCGGCTATTTTCATGCCCTCTCCATGAGCGCCAGCTTGGCTTTTCAACCCAGCCTTGGTGCCAATGTTCAAGCATGGGGAGGTAACCAAGTCTAGAACGCCGAAGGTAAGGCCAAGGAAAATATCGAGAGCCAAAATCGTAAAGTATGTGACCAAAGAGATAGAGGCAGATGGATCAGTGAATCAGAATCTGGGAAGGGGGGAAAGCATCAGGTCGAACTTGAATGGCATAGACGTAGTTATGACGAGATCGGAATTACGCAAACGCGAGGTGTGAGCTGCTCGTTCGAAGGAGATGCCTGCAATGGCGTTGAAAATTTTGGGAGTGCGGCAGTAGTACCAAGAGAACGTTTTGTTTGCATGACTCACAGCAGGAATACTACTCAGAGGCCGTGCGTGAAATGTGGCATCTCAGAATGGGCAGATGTTGGCAGGTGGTAGGTGACAAGTGAGCATGCTGGCTGAAGAAACAAGGCATAAGCGCATTCAATCTTACCTTTCAAGCGGCACAATTACCATAAAGATAAATTAAATTATAATTAAAGTTGTCTTGATATAAATCATAATCTGGCAAAATTCATGACAGCAAAGGCCGAGCCGATTGCCAACAGCATTTGTCCTGTTACCTCTTCTGCTCAATGATGCCGATTCTCAACCACACCCGGAATAACCACCAAGCCGATTCTCCTCGAAACGCTTCCTAATAGCGGATCGCTTCTGGTGATACTGCAACAAATATTCACCTGGACACCCAAAGCTGTAAGCAAATAAATTTCGCAGATCTATGTGCAATCAGGCCGCAGTGTTTTGGAGAGATATGCTGATGTTGGTGGCAGATGGCCAAGGTGATGCCCGAATGGACAATCCTCTCGAATGACTGACTCCGCCTAGTTAGTCCTCGAAAACAAAACCCGCCTCACTACTAAAACATCTAGTTTTTCTTACAAATTGGCTGGCGAAATTTTTATTCGCTTCCCCAAATCTCTTTTCGTCGCATTATTCCTGAACATACCTTTCCACTTCCCAGACTGCATCATCGCCATGGATACACTCGAGACAGCCGGTGGAGCAACAATTCTTACGGTTTTCCCATTAAGATCATATTGAGGGCAGCATTTCTATAAAACCTTGAGCATCGTAGTGCACAAGGGATTGGTTACCGTTTTTATTGAACACGCGCAGACCCTATTGGCCTCAAAATTCCAACGTAAAAGCTGGGAAAGAATGTCGACCCAGATTCCAGATCCTCCCACGCGCTATCTGAATACAACTTATTGAATTCATCGTAGCCAAGCTTTCCCAGCTCTCCGATGAAGTGCGCTGATGAGTGGCAATCATCAGACCGATACTCCCAGTACGTCTGCACGTATTTCTCGTCGCAGTCGTAATACACGTGTGGACCCAACCATGCCTCCTCATCATAATACCAGTTCAGCCCATGGTATCTACCGCGGTCAATCAGGCAGATGCCGCCATCCGCCTCTCTAGAGGCGCATTTGCGCAGGAAACTGGCGACAAATCCCCGCGGGCTAAGCTCGTTCTCCAAATCGGAGATGCTGTCGGGCCAGTTCTCATTCCAGCTCGAATCGTACTCGATGTGGAGCATTGGAATGCAGCTGAGGGAGGAGAATAGACCAGCCCTGAGGTAGGGCAAATTATCCAAAAGGTCCTCCCAACGCGGGCGCACAGGTTCGGCGCGCATCCATTCCAGCATCGGCTCAATACTCAGTTTCACAGCATCGTGCCATGGAAACATCAACGTACCCCAGTTCTCGTTTCCGGTTTGCAATGACGGAACCGGCGCGATGCGGGTAGGTGGCCTTGGCACTGGCTGTGGGGTTCCAGTGTAAAATATCGGCGCATATCGAGTTGCGAACTGGCGCCGCATTTCTCTCCAGGGTCCTTGATACACAGGGCGGCTCGAAATGGCCTCGCGGGATTCCCAGCAAGCCGCCCAAAGACCTGCATCCCACAGATAGGCAGACCTATTTGCCCTCTTATTGTCATCAGACTCCGGGGCCACAACAACGTGATGCGTGTCGAAATCATCGTCGTTATATATTAGAGCTTCCCCGGAGCGAGTTCGCTTCGCTTTCATTCGATGACTAATGACAATAGACAAGCTTTGCATGCTCGTCATATTGTTGGTAAATGTGCTTGGACGTATGGCAGCTTCCCAAATCATGCGTCTCAATTCCCAAGGGAGACATAAAAAAGGATGAAAAGTTGAGGTGCCCATTTTAAATAGGTGGAAAATCGAAATTGAGATTTTTAGTAGAGCAATTGGTGAGAAATGAGTATCTGGGAAGCAGATGATAGGGGAAGATTTGGATGAATGTATCCTTTGAAGATGCGAAGGGCGATATTTATAAGATCTTACAGGCTACTTGAACGCAGTAGTGCATCTCCGGCAAGGTCATCTCCGACAAAGGTAACTCCGACAGAAGTATTTAAAGTTGGCCAAAAGATGGGCAGAGACGCGGGTCGTTTCGATACCCTGCTGATTATGGTCATCAGGGTGGACTTTCCAAGGCCATGCACGTAATTTGGTGGTATAATTGAACTCTTAGGGCCATTGAAAGGAGGATAACATGGTTTGATGACCCAAACAGATATGCACTGCCCTCCCCTGTCCTGTGCACACTTCCTCGTAATTGACTCGGCAAATCTCATTCGCTTTTTTTACTGCGTGCCTCTTCTCTCACTTCCCTTGCTACCTCCATGAACTGACCAGCCCCGATAGCCGTCAAAACATGCCACCAGCCATGAAGCTCGAAAAGCCAAGCCCAGGGCAATCCAACCTGTCCTCGGAGGTTCCTAAGTTCGAGGCAAAATTCCAGATCAATATTCCAAATCAGGTAGCCAAAAAGGCACAGGCCAAGAGCCTTCCATGTCCTCTTGTTCCAATCGCGAGTCTTGACTTTTGGCAGCTCAGGCTGAAGCCAGTGGAAAAGATACTGGCTTCGGAGAGTGATAAGGCCAGTTCCCAAAGCAAATGCAATTACTTGGTATATTATCTTCGTCGATTGAATATAAAATGCGGAAAAGGCTATGAATACAACAGCCAATGCAAAGTACTTAATGTCCAGTAACTGCTTGTCACACTCCTGCGACGTTTCTTCTTCTTTACCGCCCTATCGGAACTTCAATTGGAAGATGTGCGACACCAGAGACTCGAGGCGTAACAGGGAGAAGGGATAATAGGCAGAAACAATTGAAACAGAGTGGCTGGACCGCCCCTGGCAACGGACTTACCCTGCACCGATGGATGTGGATCCTCACCAATGACCTCAGGGTGTTCGAGAAGCACCAGGGTTGGCAAAAGCATTATTTGAGGTGTCGCAGGCAGGAATATATATCTTGGGTGGTTTAATAGATGAATACTCCTGCCTAAATGGTGTGTTCGTGGCTAACCCTGACACTGGTGAACAAAATAAGGCAACAATGATATCATTCATAATTCGTCATAATTATTCTCTAATTCTAGGTCGCTCAAAATGCCAAGTATTCAAATGCAACATTAGTTTCGCTTGCTAATTTCCCGCAAACCCAAATCCAATCATCTTTCTACTTCTATAAGCGGCTGACCGCAATGCCCTTCTGAGCTCTTCTTTGGTTTCTTTCGGCTGTGCCGGTTGGTCTCCAGTACAGTGCCATTGGGAATGGGCTATCTGTTTCGCTCCAGAATCCCTCGCCGCTAATCGCACGGCGCTGATATGTTCTTGCTTTCATGGTCTTGATTAAGCTCTCGACATCTCTGTGTTCTGTTGTGCGCTTCTCCCACTTCATCTTGAGCGCATTGAAGTCGTCGCCGATGAGCACGGGGACAATGGCCCTTGAGCCCGTTGACTGCTCTGACTCATTTAAAATGGCGGTAAATAGTTGTGTGTATGCGTCTATTGTGAGAAATGGACTGTAGACAAGGGTTTCTTCGTCAATCATGCGGCCTGCTTCTCCGAGATCGGAAGAAGTGTGTGTTTTAAGCACTTGCACTCCGAGACTGAGAAGGAATTCTTCGTCTGTCTTAGTGAAAGTCGGGTCCTGAGCGTATAATGGGATGGCGCGATCGCTGGTTGATGATAATTTTGATGCGATGGCCATAAAGATTACAAGCTGCTTAATTCGGCGCGGCTGGTCCTTCGACGCTCCCAAGCTGCCGAGGCCTAAAGAGACGGCCTTTGTTACTTGCGGGCGACCCTTTGCTAATAATAGGGCCTCGAAAGACTTTGCTAGCGCTGATTCATAAAAGAGGCCTTTTGTTTCATTATAGAGAGCGTAAAGCTGTTGGAGCTGCTTGGAAGAGTGCTTTGGCTTAGCGCCGGAATTGGATGCGGCATTGGCTGCCACTTTATTCCGACTTTGATGGCGAGATCTCGAGTGGATCGCTTTGTGTGGTGCATGTAATTGGCCGTCTAAAAGTCTGGGTAAGCTTTCATTCATGCGACACGGGATTAATAAATAGGCGCATACGATTACTGGCCAGATCAAGAACTGCTGCGGCTGACATTTTGATGGGGATAGCACAAGGCTTGAGTGTATATGGATAGTGGGATTAGGGTGGCTTGTGCCTGTACTGGTGGTGTGTTTGTATTGGTGCGGGCTGTTGAGTCTGGATACATCTCTTCAACGCCATCTTGGGCCGAGAAGGCTGATTTAGATATACTTGGTGCATCGAGATACGAAAATTGTGTCATAGCCAAAATGGCGTGGTATGATTGTAAGCAGTGCTTGGCTCATCTCAACCGTTGAAGCATTTCTAAGCTTCGGTCGGTGTTCGGCATCGCGCGCTAACCGAAATGGTAGCCTGTCGCTGAATAATTTGTGCTGGAAATCCGGGAAGACCGAACAAATTACTAATGACGTAGCGCACCACTCTGCGCTCCAGCAGCTCCATTCGCCAATTAGATCTCTTTTCCGGCGGCATCTTGCATTATCAATCAGCCTAAAATCCCTGCCGTTTCTTTTCTTGTCGCATTTCACACATCTCAACCCTCAAGTCGAAACGCTTCACCATCAATGCACTATGTTGGCGTGATTGCCAAGTTGGTCCCAAGGCGAGTACTGTCACTTATAGACTATCGCCGTAACTGAACAGCTCGAGAAAGGGTATCGTCGTCACTGCTAGACCAGATTGAGTAGGTCGCTAGAGAGTTGGTCGCTTCGGGCTTCGGTACCTCGCAATTCCGATTCAGCGAGAATTCAAGCGGCTTCAGCGCCATACAATAGCATATGTTTGACCACCCGCACTTTTACTAATGACAAAAATTAGATATATTCCAATTATACATAATAGTATTAATCTTACACTGACACCGGCATTTTCTTTTTTCTTTAACGCTGTTCATTTCACCCAAGCCAGCCCTTTAGCGACTCCCACCCCCATGAGGACTTCGCCTCGAGACTCGGAAAACATTGGCGCTCATCCTGTTTGACATTACTTAGCAAAGAATAGCCACGGGGACGGAACTCTTACCCATTTTGGGAACGGTGTGAAGGTGTAGCATTGTCCGCCGAGAATTAATCTTCCTTCAAACCGTGAGAGCACTGCACGGCCTTTGACAGTGTCGGAGAAAGTCACCTCTGTACCGGCGGCCCATGCGACAGAATCCAGTAATTCTTTAACTTCATCGCTGCTGATATGCAATCTTCTTAAAAGGACTAGCATTTCTAATGAAGAAGTAATGAGTTCTTCATCGCGATCACACGAGCATCGGTAGCCGTACTTCTTCAGCGTCGAAGGCACACCAACCCGTAACATTTCCTTGATATGGTCGGAAAATTCCTTCATATCTTCAGGTGGTAGAATGTTGTCAGATGATGTGAGGATGTATTCGGCAATCTCGTATAGTATCCACATACGTGCTTCGAAAGACGGATAAGATGATACGAATCGACAATTCCGAATGATCCCTGGTACTGTCTGCAGCGTGCGCAGGAGATAGGCCTCATCGTTCTTATTACGGGGGGATTGAGGTATGCACGTCCAGTCAATCCATACGTACGACCAAGTTTGTGACTGGAGTTCTTCCTGATGAAGACGTAGTCGTTTCCCATCAGAATCGGGGTGGTCGTTTGATTGCCAGAAGTGACTAATGAAGAGACATTCGGTTGGTTGGACAAAACCTTCGGCGGCAGGCAGAAGAATGTAATCATCTAAATTATTTCGACTCCATTTATTCATGGTTCCCTGTGATAAAAATACGTCTCGTCGTTGGAAAAACCAGAACATAAAAGGTTTCGCCGCTCCGCCCAAAAAGTCGTCCAGGTTGGTACATTCTCGCAAGGCATGGGTGTACTCATGCAACATTTCTTGATCTATGGGATGTCCGTTTTGAGCGAGTGAATGCCAAGCCTCTACGCTGCGGCGTATAAGGGAACCCCATGCATGGCAAGGCGCAGGAACGTAGGAGGAGACCTTCTCAGATGTTGTCATAGCGGCGGCTGCAGCGTGATCGCCAAGCGTTTAGTCTGGAGTAGGGGAATAGAATACGCGATGAGGGGTCAGGTCCTAAAGAAGACAAAAGCAATTAAGATTTAGTAAGCACCTTCATCAAGGAGGTTGATGGCTTTCTTTTTTTCCAGAGAGGAAATATGGGATCCGACGGTTTTTGTCTTGGAGATGGATTTGAGATCCTATGCTGCAAGGGACAGCGCGCAGTGCAGGGCGGACCATGCTGCTTAAGGCTGAGGGAGAATTTTCGCAAAGGCCCAACTGGGAAACCTCCTGACCAGGTGGTCTCAGCCACAGGTCATGCTCAGGGTCTTCCTTCGCCAACAAGCAGAAAAGGAATGTTCCAGGCTTGCACACTACGGCGCTATCTGGCTAGCGCCAGTTGAGCCGATCTCTGCGAGCTGACCTGCCCGCTCAATTCGAATTGCTCAATTCAAGGGGGATCGGCTGGCACAGCCCCCCCGAAAATACGGCGGGCACTGGCCTTGGAGCATGGTTTGGTAAGCTGAGTTTGGCAAATTTGGCTCTGGCTTATATCGGAGAGCCGGCACTCAGTGTCTCGCTACAAATACTTTAAAGTCCATCCCTTCAGATTCTGGCTCAAATATCACAGTGACAGCATTGTCGTCGGCGACCAACCCAACTGGTGGGACTTCTGTTTCCCGACCCGCTCGCTAGGCACCGGCTGAGAAACAGGGTCGCCCCCAGGTCACCAATGGTTGCAGCGACAGCTTCAGCCACAGGGCACCTGCTACTTCGCTAGTGTTGCGCCGGTAATTTTTCGAGTGATGCAATCTGGGGAAAAGCAATTCAAGAATAGGGATAAAATGAAGCGTAAAATAGGACTGCTCTGGCTCGTTTTTGGTGCGTTTGAAGCGAATAACGGATTGATTCCCTTGACCTGGCGCGTCTTCACGTGTTTAATTCTAGATGGAGTGTACCACAAATGGATGTCGCAAAATGACAGGGCGAGACAGGGCTCTTGCCGCTGAACCGACTACCAACCATGTCGCGTTGGCTGCTTATTTTTCGTATGAGCGGGGACTTGGCCAGAAACATGTTTATGCTTTTGTGGCCTGGCCTCGAGCACTGCCACTGAGAAGTCATCTCTTCGGCAGCAATAGTGCCGGGTTAAAATCCTCCATGTCATGTCGCAGTGCATGTGAAGCATTTCCCCCTCAATTTCGTCTTCCGCGGCAAATTTGTAAGGGCTACGCTTTCTGTCATGGTGCGAGCAGTGGCCTCGTATGGCGCGATGGACGCTTACCACAAATGGTCAATCTGTCCGCTTGTACTAAAATGGCGATGAAGCCGTCATGCAACAAAAAAATAACATCGCGATATTTTTTTTTAGTATGAAGCACATGAATAGGCAGCAGGCCTTCCGTCGTTGCCAAAGCCGCGCGGCTCCAGCTGTTGTGACCTTGAGGTTGTGTGGGGGTCGTCGTAGTCCTCGCTGTGGGCGGCGAAGTCGAACAGTGAGAACTTTACGGCCATTTCCTTCGGAAGACGGCTCCAGATCCGAGCATATATCACCAACCGGCACTAAACGGGTGGTCAATGTGAACAACGCCCGCAATGTCAATAGACTGCCCACGGCGTCTGATATGAATGGCGCCTGTGCATTTAATTGTCATAACCTTGATGATTTTAATAGAATTCTTTTGGTATTGAGTTTTAGGGCCCGAGCATAAAAAATATTGGCTTCTACAAAAGGGCAGAGCATTGGCTATGGTTTGGTACATGTGGGGTACGAAGCCGAAAAGGTTCTACATCTGGACTGTTGAACATTCCCCCACTATCATTGGCATTTTGCCAACAAAAGATGTGAGTGGCGGAGAGTAGAAGATCGTGATTGAGCGATAGAGATATTATGGTGTTTTGTGCCGTTCTTCTCTTTTGTCTGCCCACAGCGACGTTTAATGGCAGCAAGCGTGTGGCCGTAGACATCTTCACAGCAAGTACTAAAACACAAATTTTAGTCTTCCAGACATCCAGGTTTCTTAGGCCAATACATTTCAAAATCATCAAGGTGAACTCGTGGATTATTAATAGGATTTTCCTCTTTTATCTTGTTCTATTTTCTGTACATCTCGTCTTGTTGAACTTGTTCTTGTAACAAAACAATTCATACCTCAGCTTCAGCGTTGGACTTTCTCTACCAACATCTTTCATCATGTCATGCATAACATTCCCCCAATTTGTATGCCTCCCATATGACATACGCCATCTGATCTGGAAAGCCGCAATTCGTCCACAGGGCCCCAACAACGTTGGTATACACAACATCTCAGCCATTGATGCCGACCCAACATCATCCGAACCTCGTCTTGTTCTCCCGCCAATAGTGAAGACAGCTGAGAGATACCACATCGTCGCGGTTCCAGAATGCCACCAGCCATGGTTGGTAAACCGGTCTGCTTACCAATGGGACGCTGGCCTTTTGACAGCATGTTGGGAATCTCGCAATGCGATCATGAAACTTTTCAACATGACTGGAGTTGGTGGAGAGGAAAGATCCTTGATCCAAGAATATAGCCGCTCAGACTTTGCAAGCAACTATCTGGCCGGAAAGAGGTGGGAACCAGTTTCTGCACGTCCCATGCTTATTCGAGCTCTGCCTTTCCGAAATGCCAATGCCTGGAGGCAGCCGTACTTAGTGCATCCACACCAAGATGCTTTCAAGTTGAGCCCTGGAACGATGGCCAACTGGACAAGGCAACTACGGTTGCCCGAAACTTATATGCACGATTTTTACAACTACCCCTCCAAGCTAGAACTGGGTTACAAGCCTGTGAAGAACTTGATCGTCGAGTTCGATCCCAGTTGGAATCAGAACTGGCCTCAGGACCTTCAGACACTGATGCGTGAAAAAACTCTTCGAGCAATGGTATCCGCTATTTTTACCAAGACACATACCTATGATGTTGACCTCTTTGTCTGGCTCATCGATCGTGGCGACTACAAGCACCCCGCACAGCGCCTCTCAAAACACGATGGAACCATTCCCACGACGTTTTATGACCTCAATGAGGAATATGTGCAAATTGAAATCACTTCTTCCATATCAAATATGAATCACGCCGAGAGCGATACCGCAGTGGATTTTGTCAACATGTTGGCTGAACTTTCTTATGAAGAGTTCGGCGAGTCTGATTGGTTTTCACCGGGTTTGTATGCTGATGAGGGCAGGCCTCTTGGGAATGTGGGCGTTCTCGTGCCCAAAGCAAACGCACGAATATTATAATCATTCGGGCACCGGCTGCATATTGTGAAGGTGATCGCGAAATTACAGGATATCGGTTTGATCGGCATGGGGCTGTTATGTTATAAATTTTCAAGTGGGGGAGAGAAACGATAAAGGGAAGGACGAGATCATTGTGTATGGGGTTTTATAATATCGTGAATGGCAGCTAGTATAGCTTGAGGAAATGGAGGAGATTGCGAAATGGTGATCGGTGTTTACCATAGCCCGACTTCTTGACGATTCTCGTATTGTGAAGGTTCAAATTCAAGCAAATATTTTCTATTCGACACTATCAAAGTAGATTAGACTATACTAAAAATGTGAATGCGCTTTGCAAATTGTCATTTGGGCCATGTTCTTCTGGCAAAAGCCCTCTCAAGGGGCTACGAGACTCGAACACAATCTGTCTATACGCCCAACTTTGCCTCGTTGTTCAAGGCTCGAGGCCATTTTCCCCCAACAAGTGAGGCCTCATTTTCCCGTGAGATAATGATACCTCGTATGGAGATTGGCTGATTTCGTATCTTGGCCTAGTGAAGCAAGCAGCTCGCCAGTAGTTACCGGCCCGGATCTGTAGCCCACTTCGTCTAAATTGGACTTATCCGGTACCTCAGGCTCTTCTTACAATCTTAGTAATCTACTCTCTGGTTCTCAATCGTTGTTCTAAACTAGTTGATACTCAGGGACGTGTTTACTACCTTAGCGGCTCACAAGTTGCCTTGTGACGTTAAAAAAAGTCAGCAGTCGCGCACTCCGTCCGAATAAGTCCTGCCCTTACAAATGCTTGCGGTTTAGGCCACAACAATCTCGTGCCTAGCAACTTTGGGCTCCTTCATCTTAGTTCAGCTTGTCAATTTGCCCATTCCCCACATGCTTATTTCTCATTATCATGCGTATATCTAGTCATCATTGGCCTTTTCTAGTGCCAGCGTGGCCTGCAGGAAAAGCACACAAGCAGCCTGGAAGCCACCAATGCCGGGGAATAATCTAGCCTTGGACCTGCTGTCGGCAACTCCGGTTTTCGTGACAATGAAATTCCAAAACATGAACTGGCTTTGTGGTCCATTTTTTTGTGGCGTTGGTGCCCGATGGAAACCGGTTTTGCGTGCCGGCATTATCCGCGTGATGGGCTAGCCTCCTTCCAAGTCCAATCCCCATACACCATCATAACATTCAAATAATAGACGGCATCTCTACCAATTAAAATTTAGTCACATGGTGTATAATAACATCACTATCTAGCTAACTAGAAGCCAACCTAACGTTTGAGGCCCAAGATTCGCGTCGCCATTTGCTGTCGGATGATCAGCGCAGTCATCCAAGCTTTGGCCGAATTCCATTTGACCCTTGTAAGGCAAGGCGTAAGGCAACCAAATGCGCTGCAAGAGAAGCCAGTACATGGCTTATGCACTCCGTGCGTGTCTCTGATGATGCCACGGCGCCACGCAGCAGTCGAGATTGGCGGTTCCACAGGCGAAAAAAAAACAAAGAAGAAGCTAAAGCATGCCTGGACCAAGCACTTGTTCGCTATTTAGTGCGCAATCTTCAAAAAGGGCTGTGCAACGTCTCATACAGTCGGCCATGGCGTATATCACAAGGCAACCTGCACCAATGTGCGGCGCACGAGTGCTGCAAATTTCTTCAAAAGACAGCTTCCTCGGCTTAGGCTTGGACATAGATTTGTCCGGTATCTCGTTGAAAAAAAGTACCAATTAAAACCTCCCGGGATATATTTTTTGAATTGTTTAATTTCTTCCATGAAAATGTGGCTGCTGGATGTGGAGACACTCCAGTTGAAGCGATACCCTGGTCCAACAGGAGCCCCCCAATACGCAGTTTTGTCTCACTGTTGGGCTACAGGGGAAACCACACTCATTGACCTCAAACGCTCCCACAACTATTTAGAAAACGCCGAAAAATTACGAAAATGTGCGAGTTCTGAAAAAATAATGAGGGCTTGCAAAGAGGCGTTGGCCCTCAACGTCAAGTACCTCTGGATCGACTCACTCTGTATCAATTGGTCATCAAGTACAGAGGTCTCGGAGGCTATCAACTCAATGTTTAATATTTACCAGAGGTCTCAAGTATGCATTGCATACCTCGATGGCGCTGGTACTTACCATAAGGAACCATCTACGGACGCGGGACGATATATAGCGCGGAGTAGATGGGGGAATAGAGTTTGGATGCTGCAAGAACTGATTGCCCCTTGCAACGTTTTGTTCTACGATGAAAATTGGAATCAAATAGGGACCAAGAATTCCCTCATTTGCTCCCTCTCTCGCATTCTTCACATTGATCAGGCTGTTCTTGAGAACTCGAAATGCCTCTCTAATTTCACCATTGGGAGGCGAATGTCTTGGGCGGCGCATCTCTCTGCCAATCGACCAGAGGATACAGCGTATTCTCTTCTCGGAATACTTGAAGTGGAAATGCCTGTGTTATACGGGGAGAAGAATGAAGCATTTCTGAGGTTACAGGAAGAGATTTTAAGACAAACTAAGGATGCAACAGTACTTCTTTGGTTACCGAAAGATGATCAACCCTATCGAGGTTTACTTGCGCACTCGCCATCTGAATTTGCTCACTTCGGAAAAGATAATTTTTGCTGGCCTACCCAAATTAGAGGAAATATCCAGTCGAGTTCCGCTGGCATTCGCATTAAAGATATCTTTCAATTACATCCAACCAGGCCAGATATGCTTCTTTGCCTCTTTGACCATAACGAAGAAGGTATAAGCGGCGTGATAGGAATTCCTTTGAAAAACTACAAAGACAAATATGTACGATGCGCGAAACCACTGGTCACTTTGAGCAGGCTACCGGATGGAAGCCACAAACGAATACTTGTTAGCCGCGATAATATCGTGGAAGGATACAGTAAAGCCTCCAGACAAGCCTCCCTTGCTCAGCCCTCTCAAATACAGGAGCCTCGAAATAAGAAGAGGAAGGTTTCTGAGGCTAATGTATCTGCTGAATTGACTCTGTGTAGAAAAGAGCCCAGATATGGCGATAAATGCCCGCGTGGAAGTGAGATTTGTTTACAGTCTACAGCATTCGGGAGGATATATTCATCAAATCAAGTGGTCGCATATTCAAAGCCAAGCTGCGCTCCTCAGAAGCTCTTGGAGAACGATATGGATCTCCTCGTAGACCGAGGGCTTCAATCCTTTTCGCAATGGTGCACTGCGGAACGAACACTGAATGGTGGTTCACAAGAAGTTACATCTTCCCGATCAAAAAATAAACTCAAAATGTCGCATATTGGCAGAAACACTCGAGCCAATAGTCTTGCGGGAAACTACATCGCTGGGGCATCGCAGACTACAGCACAGGCCTTGGTCTGTCCCTTTCAACTGCAAAATTCTGATCGATATTGGCAATGTTTGAAACATGGAAGCTTTTCAACTGTGCAATGTCTTCGCAAGCACTTGATATCGGATCATCGACGACCGTACCATTGTCCTACCTGCCTCCAAATATTCGCTCTAGCTGGTATTCGCGATGAGCACATCAAAAAAAGGTCTTGCAGTCGGGCAACGTTTCCGCAAATTGAGGGGTTATCCAATGCTCAAATTAGAGCGCTCTCGCGTCGCCCTGACCCATCTCAATCAGAACTGGAGAAATGGCGAGTAGTCTGGGATATTCTTTTTCACGAGATTGAACCACCAATGATTTCGGACAGACAACAAAGAATTATGCGCTTAGTTCACAGTGTATCAGACTTCTGGAGTGCAATGAGCCGAAAAGTTTTGTCTGAGACAATGGGATCGGTTGATTTTGTGACCAATATAACTACTCTGACAGATAAAGATCTGGAGGCGCTCAGTCAAAAGGTAAAGGCCCGGATGGTTGATTGTCTACTTCGAATATGGCTCAAAAAAGATGTTTATGAACAGGAGCAACAATGTCACTAAATTTTGTAGTATAATTAAATTACCAGACCCGAGATATCCATTCTCTTGGGCAAGCCAAAGGTATCATTGCAGATTGATGTCGTCCCTAATTTTTTTTTTCGTGATATATAACCCAAACTCATAAACAGGACCAAGAATGACAACTCGCGAACTCCAGTGACGATGAATTGTGAAAGAAAAAAAATTAAAAGAGATTTAGGAGAAAAGAAGAATGTAGGGAAGAAGGTTGCCGCCGATGCAGGTGATGCGGGTACCTCGCCAAAGTGCAGCCCAAACACGCTTGCTTTTACTAACTCAGGCGTATTGGTTGGATTTGACCGGTTTACGGCGCTTGCTTCCATTCCTCCTGGGGCATAAACATCTCTCCCAAAGAATCGTCCAATTGAATTAGTGACCCTACACCTGAAAATTCCCCAAAGCACAAATTTTGAACAGGGGGCATCTCAGGAGGCAGCATATTTTCCAGCTGCATTTGCACATCGGTGTCTAACGGGAAATACCCTAGTGGGGCAGGCACCTCTGCCGGGTGCCCTAGAAAATCCCCTAGAGCGGATGTGGGAGCATCTGCAGGGGACGTTTCATAGCGCCGAAAATAGTTCATGAATCCCTTGAACATTGTTTCGTAATGATCGCGACCGTGTTCTGGAAGTTGGGCAAGAAACTTGACGATGGCATCTTCAACCACATGGCTGAGCGTGAGGTAGGGCGTGTTTGGTCGAGGCACACCGGGAAAGAGGATGTCCCATGTCGCAAACCAGCTGCGTTCTTTCGACCCGGGGCCTTTTTCGCAGGCTTGGAGAGAGTCCCATTGGTCGTCAGTGATGCCAGGGATATCCGTATCTGCCGACTTGCAAGTGTTCTCCCTGTTGTGTTCTTCCCGTAGCTGAATCGAACCATCGTTGTCGGCATTGCCAAATGTTTTTTTACAAATTGTGCAGTGCACCAGCTGCCGATGATATCGTAGGAAATGCCTCCGCATATCTGTGTTCTCTCTGATGGTCGCCTGCCCACATTTTTTGTAGGCCAGTGGATTAAACTTATAATACGGACAGGCAAGTAGAGGCTTGTCTGGTGCAGCGGCCTTTGGTTTCTTGGCGCCTTTTGATTTAAGAGTTCCGTCTCCAGGCCGTTTGTTGGTTGTGGACTTCGAGGGTAATGGAGACGATGCAAGGCCCAGGTTCATTGCATGGACCCCGGTCGGCATCACGATCGCCTGTGCCTTAGGCGAGCACTATTCGTCAATTAGCGGAGATTCATGCAGGAGGCTTGTCAAACGAAGGGAGCCATGTCTAAGACTGCAAGTGACACTTACCTCATCTGGACTGGAACTGAAACCGTCATTACTTTTTGTCGGGGATGTTACACAAGGGTCGGTGGCCATGGCTGCAGTGGTGCCAGAAATAATCACGAAACAATGAAGAGCTCACGATAGACTCGGACACATTGACTCGGACACAGCAATTGAGAGCTTGCAGAGGAAGGAGAAAGCTTGCGTAACTGTTGGAACAGACCAAGAATTGCGGACTACATTAATATACGCAACTGCGCACTACCAGACACACGCTTTATGAAGTGACAAGCCATGTTGACACCACATGCAGGAATTTAAATGTATAAATGCCAATGATTCGATGAGACGGTTTCTTTTGAGCCTCGAGCGTGCGCCGCTGCGTAGTTTCATACAATTCATTATTAACAGCACCCCTGCACCTCTGCGCAGCCGCGTACTTGGGGCTCGTGGTGTGGTATCCATTTTCGGCTGCCTCTACATGGTGGGTGTTGGCCAGCTTGCAGATGTTTCTCACTCACTCCGCAGCTGCGTATTTCGGTGCAACCACCACAAGACGTCAGGCATGGGGTATAAGTATTGCACTCAACCAAAAATAGTCCGGGGCTGAGAGGCAGATTTGCAAACAAAATTTACATTTCGTTTGTTCGCCGAGGCATAATGAGCCGTAGCCTAGCTTCATTGCTTGCAAGTGGTGGCAGGTATGAATTAGCCTGACCTTTTTCCCCAGAGCCTTGTGAGGCTGCGTCAGCGCAAAGTGCAAAGTATCAATGCTAACACCGCCTCTGTTATTCCCGAATAGTTCTTCACCACACCTGCGAGCCGAACGCCTGAACACCTGGCTGTTGGACCCTTGCCAGCCTGTCCCACTGGCGGCCTCGCAACAGTCAGAAGCCGCCAGCAATCGGGAGGCGCAGGGGTTGACATGTGTCGCAGAGTTTGAAGAGAAGTTCAGCTTGCACCTTTGAAAATCGAAATAGGCCTCCGGGCTATTGGGGATGTTGGGCTGGGTAATGATCAATCAAAGAATGCCTTGTACCTGTAAACCAAAAGTATATATTTCCCTCCCTCCCGCCTGTAAATTTTATCCTTGCGGAAGGGGTTCGTGTAGTTTCATAATGGAGTTTCATTTCTTGGATATCAATAAAGGACACACACATCACAATTCCAGGCCCATGCAAAATTATTCACCTGTGATTTAGGGCATGTCTTTGATGGTGCGCGCACCATATACGCAGCTGCGTACTTGCAGGCCTCCGTAACCGGCTAGCTGCGGAAATGTAGTCACATGGTAGAGTCGTCTACGCAGCTGCGTACTTGTCTTACCGTCATCCAATCACATGTTAGATAAGCCCCCACCAACGCCAGCTCACGCTGTCTATGGCCAAGACTCGAGCGATCACAACATCGAAATATCAACAAAAATGTCGCAAGCGTACCAAGTATCAGGGTCTCCTCTCATACTTTCACATCTGTGTTATCTCCTGTCTTATTTTCCTATTGTGGAGTTGGAGCGTCAAGCCTTCCAGCATGGCTCAAGATGTTCCCATCAACCCATTTGCAACTGGGAACTACCCCATCGACATGGCCAGCTGCATCCCTGACTATGGCAGTTGCACCACTCTCGGCTTCGATTCCACGCCTGAATTCTTTAACTCTCTACAAATTGCACATGATCAACATCAAAGCCAGCCATATGGAGAATCCCCAGAGTACAGCCACAGCTCCAGTTCGCCCCTTTCGAACACATCATCAAGAGGTCAGATGCAACGCGATCTGCAAGGCACATTACCCCAAAATTCCACTTTATGAGATATCATTGCTAACTAGAATCTGTATGACTAGGTAACCATTTTAGTTTCGTGGAGGCGACTACGACTGGCCAAGCATTACCCCGAACCAATCCTAGTAGCGCGATGATTCAAGAGACTGAGGAATTATCTCTGGCGCACCGTCCGAACTATGCCTCCATCCTTGAAGACTGCCTTCAAATGGAGACAACTCCAAATGATGAGTCATTCGGATCCTATAACACCGTTGCAACTACTGGTCTCGCGTCTGTCGGGGCTGAAGAAAAACCCAAGTTGGCGCATTCCGAAACCTCCTTAAGCAGCGACTCAAGTATAAACCTTCCTGCACATCAGCCTGGTGCCAATGTGAGCATTTCAAAGAATTCTACATTGTTGGCTTGTCCATTTTACAAGCAAGACCCTGCCAAGCATCAGGAGTGTTTGAAGTTTGAGCTTCGTCGTGTCAAAGATGTCAAACAACACATTTACAGAAAACATATGAAATCTGACTTCAATCATTCCTGTGAATTGAGATTTCATGGCTCGGGATCTCAGTCTCATACCGAGAATAAATCAGTATGTAAATGCAAGCTAAGTTCCCGGGCTGGTGGAGTTTCAACTCAGATGCGAAGCGAACTTTCAAAAGATAATCGTCGAGGGAGGTCCATAGAAAGGCAATGGTATAACATGTGGAAGATATTGTTTCCTGGTCAACGTGGTCCTCAGTCTTGCTACTTGGGAAATTACTTTGAGGAGGTCTTGCCGCATATACGTGCGTTTTGGAATAAGAGACGATACGAAATTCTGAATAGCGTACTTACTGATGCCCCTCATGATGACGGCAACCTTTCAGTGTTAGATCGAGCCATGAGCGCTGTTTTTGATCGCATCGAGTCAGAAATATCAGGGGTGTTGGGTGATAGAGTTGGGGACTGCGCAAAAGATCACGCAGGATTCGGCAAACTTACTCAGCCCTTGGTGGCGTCAAACGGGGACGGTAAAGAATGCAAGACTGAGACCCATGTGGAAGACTTAAATGAAACAACAGCATATCAAAAAGACAACATATTTGGCCGATCCTCTGTTGATCTTTTAGGAATACGATCTGACGATTGGATGCTGGACCTATTTACTTCTGAGAATCAGGGTTCATAGAAATATATTCGAACTCATTACACAAATCATCACCTGGGTGAAGGAGAACTTTTGTTTTAGTTTCTACTTAGTCATGCATAGATTTATTTCTACCTCACTCTTAACATATCGCTGCTCAGGTATCTGGATATCTCCACAATATTCGCTTGAATCAAAGTCATACACTGTGAGTGGTTCGCTGCTAGGAGCTAGCAACATCTTATTGACATAGATGTCCTTCTTATAAGTGCCAAAAATTCTAGAATGAACATGAATAAAGTATATTGAACCTTCACAACAATCTTCACTGTCCGATATCGATGTATTTGGGAAAATCTGAAGAGATGGATTCCAGCATGTTACAATATTGACGTCCCCGTTTGCGGGGGGGGGACATTGGTGTCTCGCAGGTATTACATTGAGGGTTGAGCTGAAGGTTTGAATTGATCCGGGTGCCTTTTATCTAGCCTTTGAATAGACCCACCGACGTCAGAGGTTGTTTGGATGATGTTTGGGGTTGTGCTTTACTTGGGAGGGAAGCCATTCTTATACTCGGGTCATAACAAGGTTAGCCAAAGAGGTTTATCAAGATCATTACAAATTTTCACCTCAAGGTTTTATCTGTAGAAGTTATGTACGGCTCAAAGGGTAGAGGCTGCCGGCTAGTATTTAGCAATAATCATAGTGCTCCTTGGCTGACAAAGTCAGAGCTACCTCTCAAAGGAGAGGATATTCACCTATATAGACACAATATGAACGTGTTAGATTAGAAGACTAATGTTTAGCCTGAACCTGAATGAGTTTCCTTGAACACAAGACAGTATAGCAAAGCCTGAAAGTTTAAAAATTCTTTGTTAGTAGAAACAAGCTAAATAATTTCTTTATCTACTCCAATCTTCAAACTCTAAAAAGAAGAAGGTAGATTTGTCTGACAGTAACAAAGAAATATATTATCTGATTCAATAAAACAGGTTCCATTAAATCTTCTGTGTTCTTTTTATAACTTTCATTAGAACTACTCTGAAATATCTATGCAAAATAAAAATATATATTCCTCGTTTTCCTTGCAACAAACATGTCCTAAGACACTCATCGCAAAATCTCATCCAAAATATCCCTTTATTATAACCCTCTGGGCTTACCATTAAACATATCTACCAGCTATGGAGTCAGAATGGCCATTTGATGCCCAGGATACTATGCCAAGATGGCTCAACGCAATTAATACCAGGACATACCAGATAATTGCGTATTATCTCAGTGATTCCGATCTTCGCAGTCTGGCATTATAAATGGGCTGTCTTGACTGGTCAAGTTATGATTAATAGAGACATAAATCTAGGAATTTACAACTCACTTGCTTTCGCATGCTATCACGATCACGGTCGTCTCGCTTTGAGGTGCCTCCAACTTGGTGCCAACCCAAACGCTGCGTTTTGTTACGAAACCAATTCAATCATGTATCCAGGACGTATGTCGAAATCAGAAAAGGCCAAATACATTGCTGCTGTCTCAGATTATAGGAGCAAAGCCCCAAAAATATTTTCGTATCCGGTTTATCCAAATAAGACAATGAAGGACGGGAAACATCTTCTTGAAGACTACTCTCCCTGTTCTGCGCTTTCTTTAGCAACAAAGCGAAATAGTATTTACGTCATGGAAGTTTTACTGAAAGCTGGTGCTCACCAAGTGGAGCACTACAATATTTGGCCGATACGGAATGCTGATGTAACTCCTTGGAGCTTTCACAAAGACATTTATGATTGGCCTCATCAAATCATCCTAGCGCATGCTCGGTCTATTGCTGCAGCAAAGTTACTCATTAAGGCTGGTGCTAAGGAAGTGATCAATGTAGCCTTGGATTCTAGATGGACTCCATTCGAAATGCTGCTTTGCCATCTCATAAACCCCCAAAGCAATTTCATTCCACACCCAGAAAAGAAGGAATTCTTACAGCTGCTGTTGAATAGTGGAGCGTCCACAACAAGACCCAACTCTCCAGTTAGTTCTGCCCCTATCATAGCTGCGGGGAAAATTCCTGACCACCTTTTTTTTCTAGTATTGGAGCATGCCATGGCTCAATTTAATTTGTCAGGAGATAAAAGTTGGTGTATCGAACTGTTTTGGGTCGGTGTGAGGAGCCGCGCCAAGGACAATATCGAGGCAACTTGCCTTAAGGATATTTATGCAGACCCAAGTAGTCCCTTATATCGTTATAGATTTATAGGGATGGCTGAGCTCTCCACCGATGAAATTTTACTTGGCATTGGATCTTGGGCAATGCCTTCGGTTTTAGTGTTGAAGGGGAGGATACGTCAGTTAACTTCACTTGGCGCAAATATCAATGCTGTATATCCAAATTCCATGTCAATTTTGTCGCAAATAATAACTTCTGGCTTTTTCAAACGCATTGATAAATGGTTTTTGGAATTTATTGAAGAAGTGTTCGATAATGATGCCGATATCAATCAGCCTTCTATCTGTTCTCATGGATTTACACCAATTCTTTTCGCAGCTTCCACCGCCGTTCATGCGGATACCTTTATCAAGATTCTTGACTATGGTCCTAATATTGATGGCTATAGCCAACTTACTCCTTATAGTCCATTTTTATCCATTATACAGTGTCTCACGGGCGGATTTCCTTCTCTCAACTGGGATGAGAACGGTTTAGTACCAGATCAAGTTATATCAACACTCAATGTGCTCACAACAAAAAATCAAGAATTCTGCGCGTCTCCCTCTTTCGAGTCAAAATTTGACCCTGACTTGCTTGCAATTGCAAGTGGCTTTGTCCCCTCTCTGGATAGGGAGTTTGAGCCAAACTTACTTGAAGTCATAAGGGAGGCACCTCCCAGCTTCGATCATGATTTTGAGCTTATTTTACAAAGGCAAAGCACGAAACTTCGGGCAATTTTGAACCAATTTGGAGAGAATCTTCCTTTTTATACTTATGACGGAAGGCATGTCCTCAATTGGGCTCTTGAGACACAGGGACATCGTGAAATGAAAATGGCTGTAACTCTTTTACTCCCCTCATACTTCACGACGAAGAAATCTTCAGACAAAGAAATCCCATTGTTTTGCTTACTAAGTTCAAAAAAGTTAAACACCTACTCCCTTATTTCTCACTTTACCTATTTACAGCAAATTACGCGTGCCTTGGCCAAAGAAGGCGACATGGTTTCTGAAATAGTTGAAGGCGAGAGTGTTCTCTATAATATTTGCAAGCTAAACATGAGAATTCTGCGCCACTCAGAAAACGGTAGCATTTTGCCCAATCACGATGAAGAGCTCGGCATTTTGAGAGAGGCTTTCTCAAATATCGACGTATTAGATACTCACTTTAAGGCTTATGCACAAGAAATCGGGGCTATCATTAACACATTAATCGACTGTGGCGCAGATTTCTACCACCCAGATAGATCCGGGAAGACACCTTTTGAATATGCGGAGGAAAATGGTTTATTGGCTTTTATAAAGAGCTTTGAGACCAAGGGCTAAGAACATTGCTTTACAAGAACACGAATATCCAATAAACCTTTAACCCCAAAGTATTATTAGTCAACAAATGGAGTTAATGAGTGGTTTATTTTTAATGGAGTAGCTTCAAAATTCTATGGAGAGGTGTGATAATAGGAATGATGTAAATAAAATCGTTAATGGACAAACGAACCATGATGCCTAATGCGATTATCTAATGATAGGAGTTAATTAGATCCTATAATTTAAGAGCACTGGTATTCAAGTTAAATTTTGGTGCCTAATTCCGGCAAGATTTTGACACGCTTAGTGATAATCTACTCTTAAGACATAGAAAGCCCCCAAAATCACAGTAGCGAGTTGGAAGGGTGAGTAAAAAAGTGCTGGGCAACTTTTTGAGCAAGTAAATAGTTAATCAAGTGGCGAATAAAACTCAAGCTCATAAAACTAATATTGAAACTAACATGCTTCATGAGCATGAGTGGCATTGCAGACATATTATTCAGACATTGACAGATATTTTGCAAGCCATATATCAAAATTAATGTTTTTCATCCATTCTCGGCCCAAACATAGTCCCCGATCCAGTATTCGCATTGTCTATTCCATTCAAGTCACCAATTCAAAACTCGAATCTCCATCTCGGATCCTCATCTCCTTTCCAATCCTTGACCTCTCCTACATCTGTAATCTCAGGGGCTATCTCAGCCCTTCTCTCATTCTGCTTCTTGAGCCTCCAACCCAAGATAGATACAACAACGATATTTGCAGCAAGATAGGCGAGTGCCATGGAGTGCCCAACAACAAACTTGGGTCCGTCATCTGCTCGGTACAACTGCGTACCCATTACAGCACCAAGGTTACCAATACTGATCTGCATAGCGTTGGCGATAGCTCGCTTAGTCTGGCCGGATACATTTATGGCTGGCCAAGACAGTACCAGCGCGCAAGCAGGGTAAATCCCAGCGGCCGCAAAAAATGTTCCAGCATAGGAAATCCCAGGACGGCTTGTGGGATCAGGATTAGCAAGCAAAAGTATATATCCGATGATCGCCACTGCCGAAGAGCCGGCAATAAAAACTGCTCGTCTGCCAAGCCTCTCGGAGGCGATAGCAACGCTAAGGGTTGTGATAAAAGCGACTGCGTACGGTGGGATGGTGAGGAGCTGAGCTTTAGCCGCCTTGTATCCAAGGTCCTTGATAATTGTGGGCTGCCGATTGTCAGTGCTGAATATTTAGCTCAGGAACAGAAATGCGCCTACCATGAACAGAGACAATGTATACAAAGGCAAGCTCATGGTATGAAACCCTAAGCCGTAAAGCCAGCAGCTTGGATCACGCAGAGCTTGAACAACAGCGTGCCAGCTAAACTTTTCATCGTTGGTAGAGTCGCTATCCGCAGCCAACCTTGTTTGGATGTATTCGCGCTCGGCGTCATTGAGAAATCTTGAAGTAGCTGGATAATTTTCGATGAACCAATATGCGGCGACAGCTACGATGACGGTAGCGATGCCCTCCTATTCGCCTATTAGCATTTCAATCCAACAATGATGCACGGCTAATCCTTACAAGAATAAAGATCCATCGCCATCCGTTGTCCCAAACGACACCGGCCATTTTCCCAATGCCCTATAAGGTCAGCATACCTTTGCGCCATCAATTTTGGGGTCAGACTCACATAAGCGAGGATGCCTCCAAAAGCTCCAGCAAGAGATGCAGCGCTGAAGAAGAGGGAAATACGATACTGTCGCTCACGCCGTTTATACCACATGGAAAAGTAGAATACCACACCGGGAAACAGTCCGCTCTCTGCAACGCCCAAGAAGAAGCGAGCAATCAGAAATCCAGTCAGGTTCTGGACTACACCGAGAAGTGTGGCTACAATACCCCAGGCAATCGTAAGGGTAGGCAGCCAGAGGCGAGGGGTTGTTCGCTTGAGGACAATATTGCAAGGAATCTGGTTCGCGAGTGAGATTGCGTTCAAGAGCTTCGAACGTTATACAAGGAGCTGACCTCAAATAGGACATATCCGACAAAATAAAGCGTCAATCCAGTCAGATACTGGTTTCCAGCTGAAATCTCTCGTCAGTTTCAACTTCAAATGGCTGCAATTGAAGAAAACATACTCATATGAAGGTCATCGACCATTCCTTCAATTCTCGCATTGCCAACTGTAGATTGTCTTAGCAGGTCATTCCTGAGTGGTTGGGCTGTGGGATCTGACCATTGCTGCGGTCAAGAAACGACAAGAGATACAAAATCCCCACTGCAGGGAGCAATTTTCTGTCGATTTTGCGCAGAAGACTGGCCTCGTTAATCTCAGCGCCAGAGCCGATCGTGGGAGATCGGTCACTGAGCTCTGGCGACTCTTCGACCACTTTCGAATCGGTCATGTTGCCAAGGTGTTATCTAGGCAAGGATTCTAGTTTACGAATCGAGGGAATATTTTTTTGGCTTTGGGGGTAGCGAAATCTTGGACGGAAATATGTAAGATTCTCCGCGTGCATCTAACATTGCGCCATCTATCCCCGGTCCTCCATCCAACACCCCCATTTCCCCAACGTGGAACACCCTGCCCAGATGGAGCTGGTTTTTCCACTGTAGTACAAAGATCCTTACGTCAATGCGCTAACAACTGCCGGTACTTTATCAAATGCCCATTCGAAGCCGCCTCTAATGGCTGAGCAAGGGGTGTTATAAGTGGGTGTAGAGAATGTCGTGATAGCGCACCCAGCTTCCGTGCTCTTGCTTTGCCCAATAAACATCGAGATCGTAAGCCAGTTCGTCGATCATTTACTATTTTTGGTTAGCGCTCACGACAAGCCGCCCGCGGGGAACATTGAACATTACCCAATGCGACTGTGAGATCCAGGCAATCTATCAAAGATCACAAGAGAGCCCAAAATTTGATAAGAAATCGCATAATAAAATGCTAGATTTATTTAATGGTTGTTTCTATCCACATATATGATATGAGCCATGATACCGTCGCTTTTCAATGTCCATCCCGTTCGTCTCAACATCGTTGGCCGCTAATGGCCATCATCATAGCTAATTTTCATGAATGCCCAAGAATCAAATGCGATAAAAAGCACACTTTGGTTTCCATATGAATGGTCCAAATCGCATATGCCTGTTATTTTTCGGCGACTAGATGAGGTAACGGAATCCCCTCTTCATACGCAGGGCCTCGTCGGTGCTTTCCATGACCTCGACCTGAGCCGTCTGCTCAGCAACATCCTGGCTCGTCTCCCAAGCAGATTCACCCTGCTCGAGTTTCTTGTTGAGGTCGATGAGAATCTGTCGGAAGGCAAAGCAGCCAACCACCGTGACTCCAAACATGGCGAGCACGATACCGTAACTCTTACGGTATCCGTTCTCCTTGAGATCCCAGACGTACGATCCCGCCACGTTACCCAGCTGGCCAAAGCCGTTGATCATGGCAATGGCCACAGCACGCTTGGCAGGTGGTCGAGGGAACGAGGAACTGATCCAGGAGTAGAAAGTGATGTAGCCCGCGTAAGAGCTAGTCTGCAGGAACAGAGCCACATATCGGGCAGCGACGTTGAGGGTGCTCATGCTAATGATGAAGCCCACCATACCGACAAAAATGGGAATGACAATGTGCCAAAACTAAATAGTAGGTTAGCTCCAATATGTTTGAAATCGTGCTCATGGCGAACAAACCCTTTCTTGCCTGCGGTCGGAGCTCCATGCGACAAACAGGGATACAATGCAAGAGAAGACCCAAGGGGGTGAGCTCATCAACAAGGTGGGGACATAGCCAAAGCCGAGTGTTCCGGTCAAAGTTGGCTTGAAAACGGGTTAGCTCATGATTCCGGATTCAAGAAGGTAATAACTTACGAAGAATGCATTGAAAGAAAGACCGACAATGTAGGCGATAAAAGTCAAGGTCATCAGGTAGATCTTGAAATCCTTGACGGCCAACTTGAAGCCGTACAAGGCGCCATGCTCCTCGGAGTCCTTGTCAGCCTCTCCAACATCTTCAATCATGCGAAGCTGGGCAACCTGGCGCTCCTCTTCAGTGAAGCCTCGGGAGTTGTGAGGGAGATCGGGGAGGATGAAGGCGGCCGAGATGGCAACGCTCATGGTGATGGCACCCTCAATCCAGAACAGCCAGCGCCAAGCCGCATGGCCAAGAACGCCCTGCATATTGGACAAGACACCGGCGCCAACCAAAGCGGAAAAGGCGTTGGAGATTAGGTTACCGCAGAACAAGATAGCGTTTCGCTTAGTCAACTCCCGACGCGTGTACCACTTGGACAGAATCAGAAGCGCACCAGGGAGGAATGCAGCTTCGACAAAGCCCAGGAAGAATCGAATGATAACCATGCCGGTGAAGTTGTGGACGTTTCCTGACAAGGTGGAAACAAGACCCCACGCCAGCATAGCGCAAGAAATATACAGCGAGGGTCGCTCAATTCGGTTGATAAAGATGTTGGATGGAACCTGCATGAGAACTAGGAGTGCGTTAGCGCATGTGGTGATGACTTTTTTCCGATGATCGACATACTATATCCGACGTAGAGGATACTCAAACAAGTCGCATACTGCGTGTTGGTGAGCTTCAGGTCATCTTGCAGACCCTTGAGTCTCGCTGCGGCGATGTTGTTGCGGTCCAGGTAGTTCATGATGTAGATCAGAACGAACAGACTGCATCGCGTGTCCAGCTTTCGCTTCATGGTCTTCTCGACTTCCCTGCGACGCTCCGGGTCCATGGCGACGCCAGTTCGCGCCATGAGGTTCTCAGCCGTCTGGGTTTGACCATCGAGGCTATCCTTGGACACATCTGAGCCCCCTTCAATGCCGTGGTTGCCCACGGCCTTTGAGATGTCGGCCATTGCGGGCAAAAGAGCGGTGGAATATCCGCAATTCGCTTAGTTGATGCCCAGGAAATCGGCAATGAAATTTTTTTTCCTTGTCGCGGCGCGGCGAAGTTGAGGCGGTCTTGCAGACGCGCTCGGGGCACTCAAAGTACACGCGCTAGTTGGAGAGGGAGGATGGGACGTAGAAACAAAGCCCAAAACTCTGGCGGGAGCTAAGGTAAGACAAGCAACCTTAATAAGAAGAAGCTCGGGCGGTGGGATTGTTGAAATCGTGGTTGAGGAGAGTGACTCCTTGAGCCGAGGACAAGGATATCAGGGTTGCAACCGTTACATCATGGCGATTGGGAAAATGGAGACGAAAAAAATTGACGGGGTTGGGATCTACGCGCCCGGAGTCCTATCCGCCACCCGTCCTACGAGTCAAGAGGCCGCAGATCGGCGAAACAGGACCCGAAAGAGTGTATCACGATACTTGTCGAAATCGTTTCGCGGGGTAACTTTGGCCCAATTGGAGATTTAGGAGTGCGAATTTGCGGAGTTTTGTCGATGCATCCAGCTACCGTTCCAGAAGCCGGGCCGAATACGAGGGCGTGACTGTGCAGCTTGTCCAGGGGGGAGGAAAAGTGCGGGGAAGAAATGGAGTTCTCAGCGCTGCGAGTCCAATGGTGAGGAGGGAATGACGAGGCCCCTTCTGTCGATTGTGAGAAAAATGGTCGGTTTCGCGCCTTTGAATTGTGTGTGTCTATCTCGTTGCGACCTCCTCCATGCTTCTTCTTTTTTCCCCTCTTCGTTTCCCCTCTCCTCTCCAAGCGACGATAGCAATACGATGCCCCAACAAACCCCGACCCCCCTTTGCAACCAACAAAACAAATTGCGGAGAAGAAAAATTCTTCTCGGGTGCGGAGAAGAGTCTTCATATGGTGTAGTCTCCAAGGCTAGGCAGCAGAAATAAATGAAGTTTAATTTGCCAAGTCGATATTATCAATCAAATCAGCTCACCGTATATCCGACTTTACGTGTATTTCTCCGCATGGCGAGGGCGCGTGCACAGGGCGCACGCCTTGTGGGCGGCATCGGATTCGTCCGTCCAGCTATGAAACAAAACCTTGACTGCAAAAACATATCCGCACCTCCATCTTTATTTTTTTGTATTTCTAACCATCCAGGCCCTATCCCTCAAACTCTCTTGATGTTGAAATAAGAATCACATCATTCTAGATTTTGCATGACGGGCATAGATCCCGAAACCGATAGCGGAGTCAAGCCTGGCTGGGTGACATGTGGGTCGACATGTTACCTCCGGCCTCCTTTTCTTCCCCGTCAACCCGTGAACCCGTCTGCCCCAGTTTGCGGGGTGTTGGGGAACCAGAATATCTTGTGGAGAGCTTCGGGTTGGTCATAAAAGCCCCGAATTCCGGTTTAGCTCAGCGGAAATTCCTTGATTTTTTCTTTCTTGGCTCATTTGCGTGAAATTTCCTCTTCACACACTCTTGATTAAATCACATTAACTCAGCTGTCCTTGAAATGGTCATATCTTGTCTATGAATTAAGCAGTTGGATGGAGAGGATTTGACTGGTATTATTTATGATTCAAGATGTTACCCTATACATGTGCTCTATTCTTTTCATCCAGCTTCAGCATCATTCGCGATTGCGCGCCTTCACTGGTTTGTTCCTCCTCTAACTACAGTGAAAGCAGATTAAATCCAAATTCTGCAATTCAACATACTCACAATAACACAAATTGGACATGAATCCTCAAAGGTAACATTTTCATTATGCATCAAGACATGGCAATTTTGGTACAGCTACCCTATGCTGAGGGTATTCACAAAATCACGAACTTGAAACACACCATTTTCCCAAGATGAAGTATTAATAGTAACACCAAGGACCTTTGTGCCTCGGAGATTAGGATCATGGGAACACAATGCATTAGCATCGTGCACCAGGACGCATATTTCACATGCCTGAATTGGCAGATGTGCCACAGGTGGTAGACACATCCAGAAGCCATCAACATCTGCATCTGCATCTGCGCATGCTAGGTCTTCTTTGGAAGGTTCACGAGTCGTGCATCACGCAGAACGCACCAAACTTGTTTTTCAGTCACCGAACCCTGAATCTTTGCGACATGATAGGTCCAGCGGCCGACGTTGCGGGGATGTAACGAATTCGGCATCCTGCGGCCCAATGAGAAGGCTCCCTTTTCAATGCTGCCACAGGCAGGGGGGAGCATTATCAAGCGTGTGGCAGCTAGTGACTGGAGGAGAGATAGTGTGCTTAGGCGGATCTATGCCCAATTCCGTAGTCTTGGCTACCCCCAAAAATGGCAGCTCCAAAACGAGACGGACCTTTTGGAACGAGACAAGGGGCCCGTCTCTGGTTAGGAATATCTGATGCCATATCGAGGGTTTGCTGGAACCTTTGATTTCAGCCGTAGAAACACACGAGAAACTCCCATATGGTGAAATTCAGGACATGCATCCCACACACGATGTCGTCGCAGTGCTGGCCAAATATGAGGACCACCAGTTCCACTGCCCACGCGAGACTCGCCTTGGCAAAATCCCACTCGGTTTCTTGGCTGGGCTAAGCCGCATCAATACGCGGAATTAGTAATTCCTGTCACGAGATCAAAGGGCAAGGATGGGAATAACTTTCCGAATGACATATTCGGAAAGCTGATCGCGGTTCTTGAAAAAAGAAAAGTTTTCAACGCTTATCAGCGACAAATCTCGACACAAACAAACAAGAAATCGCCTCCATCTGGGAAGCGCCCGCTGGTGTCGATAAAGCCCAAGCATGGGAACACATCATACCTCGTATGGAAATAGTGTGGGTGGTATTACCTGCTCGATAGTGCCATCCGGGTTGGTTGCCACCAGCATGACAAGCTTCTGGAAACATGTAGGAGTGTGCCCAATGTCAACCAATCGCTCCGTCAACACAAAAGAGATTTTAGGCCAATTGGCTGGGAAGGCTTTACAAGTTACACTGATGTGGCTCGCTGATCGACGGTAAGTTTCGGCTCAAGTCAACTGCTTGAATTTCAAAGACGCCACCTCCCATCTTCAACCCATGCCATTTCACGTCACAAAAGAGCCTCGGATACTGTCGAGTTTATCCACGTGCAGCCAAGATCGAAAGACGCAGCAATAGCTCTTGGCCGTGCGGCTCTTGAACCATCAAGGTAGCAATTGGGATCCAGATCACCGGTTTCCCGGGCATGATGGCTATTATCGGATCCGGGGTGCATGATAGCCCGAGTGCCCAACACCCTGGGAGGGGATCGACACACGACTAGGACTAGTAGGGCACGTTTGGGAGACTTATGAACCGTTATATCGGGTTCGCCACGCTTCCCCGGATAGCTCGCTTAGGCTTTGTGCTCGGCGGTATCCGAAAGTGACAACCCATCAGCCGTAAGATGCAAACCGGGCCGCAGGAGATGACTGCAGGATTTTGCTGATATGGGATCTTTTAGGAGGGCATATCGGTGAGGACTTGCCTGATAAAGATTGGATGAGATTGGCACGGGAACAAAAGGGGAATAATCTCCATGCAGCTTAGCAACGCCCAACAGCTTCCGTGCGCTCTTGGCCACTTTGAGGCTCTAGAAGAAAATGCCAATGTAAGTTCGCGAAAAAGCGAAAGCGATGCATGCGCTTGAAAGCGTGCACGTTCCACACCCAAAAAAGTGAGTTGGTTTAGAGCCAAGGAGAGTTTTTTCGCGGTTTTCCAAACCTAAACAAATGTCTAATATTATGCATATTGGCCCTGGTATCTGCCATGAGGAGTCTCAGATAACCACTGGCCGTTGTAGAGCCGATACACTGATTAATGGGCCCATGACTCCCCACATGCGATGGATACAACGGCACCGATTATACGACAAAAGCGGAAATCTCCCGTCCCATGTGGACTGGACGAGTTACGATGCATGCATACGCACATAGTATGTACAGTAGATTGCATTCCACGACTGCACATGGTCGTCTAGCAGCCAGTCAATTGCCCGCAGGAACGAAGGCAGGGTGTCACAGGCCGCGCTGAAGAACCAACATCCAGAGGTCCCCTTATCAAAGGTTCCTATCGAGCGTTTCCGCTGGGGGGCGCCAAGGCTTGCAAAGGTTCCCGAGTTGGCGCCGGGGCCTGTGCTGCTTTGGTGGCCTGACTAGACGAAGACGGCATCTCGGCCGATCGGGCACTGACGAATTGGAGCTGCGTGCGACAAAAGAGCCGCCACCGGCGTATCGTAGGAGGATGCGACGCGCCATTGGACGGCGCCTTTTTGGCCGCTTCATTGGACGCCAAAGCCGATTTTACTATGGCATTTTCCATGTCTCGCAGGACAGAATCAGAGTCGTGTTTCAGGGGCGCCGTGATAGACACGGCGTATTTTTAGCCTTTTTCGCGCACCACAGCGATACCCCGGCCTCACCCACCACCCACGGCAATCTAGCAGGCTAATGCTCCTTCGTGGCCTCGCCACGAGTTTGTCGCATAGCTTGAAGCCGAAAATATGAAAGACTCCCCTCCGTCTTCCCATCTCAGCGGCGCCACCCGCGTGTCTCTTCTTGGCTTCGTCCGGGGGTGGAGTATCGCGCGGTCGCGCGTCTAAAGGGCCCTGGGCTGGGGCCCTGCTGCTGCTGCTGCAATACCTTCACACAAGCACCACCATCCCTACACGCAAGACCAGTTACACTTTTGCTGGGGTTCACAGATCCCGCATGCCACCTTGGGAGCCAATGGGCCTGTTCACCCAGACACAAAAAGTCCAGGACAAAGGATCGACTGCCCGTCCCTCCCCATTTGGGAAGCTGGCAAGCCCATGCATCCCTCACGCCCCGGCCGAAGGGACTGGCTCCAGATAAGGTAGACCCAGAATCTGGCGGGAACTTCTGGCAGCTCCCCCCAAAATGTAAAGGGCTGGCCGCTACAATCGTTCAATGGTTCGCCTCTCCCATGCTCTCGAGGTGGTCTGCTCCCTCGCGCGACCCCCAATATTCGCAAAAGGTCCTCGCCCAAAGCGTGCCATTCGCCTCGTGCTGCAGGGATGTGCCAGCGGGCACCTTTGCCCTTCCCGCGACAAGGACAAACGACAGTCTGGTCTGGCCTGGCCTGGGGTGTCACTGGGTGTTGGTTCGGGAACCGCATGCGGAATCGAAAGAGATAAATATCCACGTTGCACCGGCCTCAGAGGTTTCACTTTGACGGAGCTTCAGTCGTTTCCACGCCTCGTCTTTCCTGGGAAACCCATTTTCTTTACTTTTTCGTGAACTAGTTCACAAAAAAGACTCTCCAGCTATGACTTCAGTCGAGATACGGGCTGACGCCCGCATCGTCGCGGACGCCACCCCGGGCTACTACGACGAGAAGAACAACCACGAGTTCGATCTCAAGGAGGAGTCTGATGAGGACGAGCAAGTCACCGATCTCTTCACCAGCTTCCCCCCGACAAAGGGCGTTGTTCATGAAGACAACCCGTTGACTATCCGCGCTGTCCTCATTGGTATTGTCTTAGGATCTCTAGTCAATGCCTCCAATGTCTACCTTGGTAAGGAGGCCCCCCCCCCCCCCCCCCACCCGAAACTAACAACACCAAAACACAACCCTAACGCATAGAACACAGGTCTCAAGACGGGCTTCACTTTCCCCGCCACCATGTTTGGTGCCATCTTTGGCTATGGCTTCATCATCATGCTGACCAAGCTCGCCCCCGGTGTTCCCTACATTGGCCAGACATTCGGACCCCAGGAAAACTCCATCATCCAGGCTGCCGCAACCGGCGCTGGTGGCATGTCCGGTGTCTTCGTCGCCGGTCTCCCCGCCATGTACCGCCTTGGCCTCCTCTCGGACGATCCCAAGAGCGACTTCCCCCGTATCCTCACCATCACCTTCGTGTGCGCCTGCTTCGGTCTCTTCGCCGCCGTCCCCCTGCGAAAGTTCTTCATTATCAATGTGGCCCGTGAGCTCAACCTTGTCTTCCCCACGCCGACTGCCACGGCGATGACGATTCGCTCCATGCACGCTGTTGGCTCCGGTGCCGCAGACGCCATGCGAAAAATTAAGGCTCTCGGAATTGCTTTCACCGGTGCCTTTGTCCAGATCGTTGTGAGCCAGTACGCCGATGGTATCCTGCACAACTGGCACATCTTTACTTGGTTCTACATCTGGTCCGGATACAGCAACCCCGGTCTGCTCGAGCCCGAGAACTGGGGCTGGTACATCCAGCTCACTCCCGCTTTCTTCGGCTCCGGTATCCTGGTCGGCTTGAACGCTGCAATTTCTTGGTGGGGAGGCACAGTCTTCGCCTGGGGATTCGCTGGCCCTCTTCTTGTCCACTATGGCGAGTGCATCGGCATCCAGACCGGCGATCCGGGAACCAAGTGGGAACCATTGTTCACTTTCAACAGCATGTCCAATGCCGCAATTGCCGGCACCACCCCATCCCCACGATACTGGTTCCTCTGGCCCGGTGTCATGGTTCTCCTCGTCTACAGCCTGATCGAGTTCTTCCTCCACATCAGCGTCGTTTGGAACGGTGCCAAGTACGCATTCCGAGAGTCTGCTCGCTCCATCAACAACATGCTTCAAGCCCGTGGCAAGAGCAACTCATTCCTTGAGAAGCAAGCCGCTAAGGCTGATGAAGACAGCGGATTGGTTGAAGATTTCGCTACAGCTGACCAACAGGTGCCTGTCTGGGTTTGGGTGGTCGGAACTCTCATCTTTGTTGGCGTCGCTTGCATCATTGCTGAGGTTCAGTTTCACATGAACGCCGGTCTTGCTATCTTGTCCTGTATTCTTGGTCTCATCTTTGCCTTCTTGAGTATCTACGGCGGTGCTGTTACTGATTGTGCACCTCTGACTGCTTCCGCCAAGGCTTCCCAGCTCGTATTTGGCGGTATCACCAAGGGCCACTACTCTATCAAGAGTGCTCAGCGAATCAACCTGATTGCCGGAAACATTGCCTCTGGAACTGCTGATGTTTCCAACTCTCTTGTCAGTGACTTCCGTGTCGGCTTCCTGCTCAAGACCCCACCACACCTCCAGTTCTACGCTCAGGCCCTGGGCACTTTTGTTTCCGTTTTCCTCGCCCCTGGTATTTTCGTCCTCTTCATGGCTGCCTACCCCTGTGTCTGGCAACCCAACGATGACCCCACAGCTACCTGCCAATTCTCGGCTCCCTCAGTTGCTGCTTGGAAGGCCGTGGCCGAGGCCGTGACCCTCCCCACCATCAACATCCCTCGCAGCTCGGGTATCTTTGCCATCTGCATGGGTGTCTTCTGCGCTTTCCAGGCTGTCTTCAAGACATACTACCTTGTCGGACCTCGCGAGAAGTACAGAGAGTGGCTCCCCAACTGGATGAGCATCGGTGTCGCCTGGGTTCTGGGTGTCGACAGTGGATACGCCAACGCTATTTTGTTCGGTTCGATCACTGCTTGGTGGTGGAAGAAGTGGTTCAAGAACCACTTCGAGATGTATGCTTTCGCTGTCGCTGCTGGTTTGATCGCTGGTGAAGGATTGGGTGGTGTGATCAACGCTGCTATCACGCTTGGCAAGGTTGATGGTTCCGTATATGGCACCAACGTGGCCATTCCAGGCTACTAAATAATGAGTATTGAGAAGCGTTAGTAGTTAATACCAATCAACTTCATTTTAATTAAACTCTTCCGTCCCTGTTGACTTACCTTGACTACATGACCATGACATAATGGGTAGGGGTGACGCCATCATCCTTGTGCCCTAGCGATCCGACCTTTCGTTCAACGGATAACTGTAGTGAGGAGCTCAAGCTGGTAGTTTGCCAGCACCTGATACCCTAAAGAAACTTTTTGAATGAGGTTAGAAGGAAGCCAGGCAGGTCTCCCCTCTCTACGCTTCCGCTCCAATCCAAGCTACATTGCCCCTGCGGAGTCTTGTCTTTCTTTGGACACCACAAACAGAGCCACGAATCACTGAAGTCTGGGGTTGCGCTGCCTTATATTCGAGAAATGGTTATTGGAAAGCATTAGGGGCTCAATGTCACATGTCATAAGGCCTTATGCTCGATATTAATACCCGTCCACGATCGGAAGCCTGCCTTGACTTCCTCATTCTCCAAGAAAATGTGCGTGCGAAAAACCAACATTGCCTACCCAGTGTGACAGCTGGTGCCGGGGCTCCGCTCTCTTGCATCGGCAATCGGGTGCGCAGAGAATTCTTTTTATCAACAATCCTTCTCGTTCGTTTTGAAACCGACTGGCAGACTTTGCCAAGCTCCTCGGTTGAAGTGCGCGACGACAATAACGAAGCTGTTTTTGACTTGGAACAATGTTACTCTCTTTCTCTTTATTCAGGGGGCTCTCAAAGCCTTTGGTGAGCTCAAGACATCACGCATGTAGGTGAGTACTAAAAACAAACGACCTAACAAATGGCTAATCTCAGATTTCTCTAGTATGCATGGAGGCCTGTGCATGTTTGCTTCCTCTCTAGTATTTAGAGCATGAGAGAAAGAATCGAGACTTTCGAATCTCCATCACACATCTTCGCGATCATTCTTTCCCACTTGAAACGTAAGCTCCTCAGTTTCCCGCATTATGCTCATCGATTCGGTTGCAATACTGCAGTACTGATACTGCACTAAGGGCTTGGTGTTACTTGATATTACCAACAACTTTCTTTATCTTTTTTTCTAACTCTCCGACTCGTGACTGGTAAGTGTCCCTTGATTCCTTGGCTTACTACTTAGCTAATTTCCTAAAGTAATTAGTCCACCACAATGTTTGAGAACTTGGCCCGATCTTCAAACGAGTTTCAATCGAAACGACTGAAGTCTTTATAACGGAGTTTTGGAAGAGTGCAGGGCGGAAGGCCGGAGAAATGGCGGTTACGTACGTAGCCGAATTTCTGGCCCGAGCAATGGATGGCTAGACGGAAACGAAAGATAAATCTGGGGAAATACAAGCCTTACCGCACTGCAATAGATGGCGTCTTGGGACATCATTACATTCCAGAATATAAAATAACAGTTTGGAATGATATGGAAATATTTTCGGTGCCTTCTTTTTCTTTCTTTTGCGCGTCGAGCTCTCTTGCTTACCTGTCTTCTTTCTAAAACAAAACACCATGGATACTGAGAGCCATGCCAGACCAGTGTGAGTTTCGGTGTCTAGCACTACACCGACACTGCCAAGGGCAATCTACTTCCGATTCTGTACCCAAGAGCAATAGACCAAGCATTTTTTAATTGAGTTGCAGCTGCCGAGCCATCTTGGCGCCAAGACCATCGTAAAGCGACCATGATTTGGGCGGCGGGGAAGGGAAACACCAAAACACCACACCACCACCACAACCATCCCTTTGGGTGCAGCGTTTCAACCAAGCAAAATGTTTTTGGCAAGGAAAAATGACTGTAAACCCTCTAATCACACGCTTTACAATGTAATAGAACTAAATACAAGGTGAAACTTTTGGGAAGGATATAATCCTTAAAAACAGTACGCTGGGCGAGGCACAGTCCTCAAAGATAAAACAATAAAATAATACACAAGACGATTGGGGCAGCTAGGTATGCCTTTTAGAGATCAGATAAATGAAAGAATGGGCCAAAGGTGCTTGATTCGCCTGGAAATACAGGAGCTTGGATGCCGTTTATAGAAAAATATTTAAAAATATAATTAATAGTTCATACTTTGCTCTCATTTTGGCTCTTATCAAACTATTACTTGTCAAAATGCGGGGTTTATCCATCCACTGGCCTTTACTGATCGTGCAGCTGATGCAGTTTGGAGGTGCTGTAGTCCTTAGAGTCCCGCCCCACTAAGTCACCATCCAACAGCAGTAGAGAAGCCCTTGGACTTCTTAAGTCGCTCGAATTGTCCCACCAGATTTGCCCCACCCGCCTGTAACATATGACAAGTATCCACTTTTTCCTGATGTGAGGTAACACTATTTTTATGGCGACCGCGGTCACTGCAGTCGACACCAAAAGTGATCACTCTCGATGTGACCTAAAGGCCCCTCAATTTTGCCCTAACCTGCCCGAATAGAATAGACTATTTAAACCTCTAGCAGTCGCTTCCACCCAGGACACAACCAGCTCTCAGTACAACACGGTCGCCTTCAATTGCCCTGCCTAGCCAATTGGCCTATCATCAAACGTAACGCTGCCTTGTTGAACAGATCCGGCGTGCCTGATCCTGCCTGTTGACATGGACCAGTACAATACCAGCCAGACGCATTGGTCACTATATAAGAATGTTATCCTGGAGTGGATGGGACCAACAGCCGTCATGACACAACCCATCCTCTAGGAGATGGGAAACCGCCTTCCATCCGGGACCTCACAACCGAAAATAAGACTGAATATGCCACCACCTAATAGCACGGGTGATGCATCCCGGACCATCCCACTACTGATATACGCAATACTTTTGTTCTCTTTTTTGTTTCGACGTCGGAAATCAAATACGTTATATCAGAGGATGGCGCTTCTACATTTAGGGAAGACAGTTGAACGAGGCTACAATTAGAAAATATGTTTTCTTGGCTCCCTTTCCTTGAACATAGTTTGTTTATAGTAATTTGATCTCCCGCTCACGGGAACCTTTAAACAACAAGTTTCCTTCTGAAGATGCTAGCCCAACGCGACAAAATGATCCATCGTCATTCTCTGAATTGCCCAACACCATCATATAATGCTCGCCCCTTTTGGTCCCTCTAGTCTCTGAATTACCGTAACTCAAGCCGAGGTATAGACAAAGAACCTTGGTTTTGAAATTGGAAAGCTTCTGGTCATCTCTTGCTCTTGCAACGTTCCCACCACTTGCGACCAATATGCAATCGGGGAAAAAACGCCATTTCTCTCGCAAACCTGGAAGTTCGTAATGAAAAAGTTTGTTCGAGTCTTTCCAAGTAAACGTTACTTCAGTGACTCGTCCTCGTAAGACGAGGTGGCCAGCGGAGACCTTGCCAAAGGGATTGAGCCCTGGAACGTGGCAGTCGGCCTCGATTATGGTGAATCCGGGCGCGAATGTCTCAATCGACCTTTCTATCAGATGCTCCACGCCTCCAGGTATTGAAGCCCACGACCATGAAGGCGCTACGTAAGCTGCGGGAATAGTCGTCAACTGTTGGCTGCTCACATCTGACCGAGACCAGCATAAGCTCTGGGCAAGAGTCTCTTCCCACATGCCTGCGAGATAGCGAGACTGCGTTGCCTTGCGGAACTTGGATGCAACACCGCTCAGAGCTGGCAGTTTATCTGTAAAGAAGGTGAGCTCTCGACGGGAGTAGTACCCAACCAAATCATCCCACATATCCCAGACAGAGTCTATCATGTCCGTATCAGAGGAGCTGGATCCGGAGCTGGAAACGCGGGAAATGTTAGGGACAAATCGACGCGGCGGCACACTTATAGAACTATCGCTGCTTGTGGACGTGTCGTCGCTGTCATAGTCTCGGGGGGCGGGCGCCTCGGGGTAGTTGGCCAGGTTAAAGTTGGAAGGGAGCGTGTCAGATCTGTCGACTTCAAAGCGAAGATCAGATAAGATTTTAGAGAAGCCCAATACTTCAGAAAAGGCTAGGTCTGGGGTGTATCTTTGGGGAACAGTCTGGGTCAAACACTCCCAAATAAGCTCTGACGGGGTGAAATATATTGTTCGCGTTGACATGGCAGCCTCCTGCCATGTCCACGCCCGCGAGAAGAGCTTGCCTTTCTCGTCTGTTGTTTTGGCAAGACGCTGTGCATAAAGGGGCTCCATCCCTTGAGAAGTCGCGAGTTCCAGCTTGACTGGCAACCAAATGTTGTCTCTTGGTCCAAGAAATGGAATGGTGGAGTCTGAGGACGCAGCCGTGGATATGGTCAAGAACGAGTTTTCGTAGTAATCACACATCTGGGCAGACTCGCGCTCCCAGTCAGATTCACTGTCTTGGATGATGCAGAGCGAGTCGATCCATATGTACTCCACCTTCAGCATTCGCACAACGGAGATTGCCTGCTGGAAGACAGTCGGTAGAGTGTCAAGATTGATGGACTTCTTCATATCCGCAATATTTGAAGTAAGTGTCCTCAATGGCTGCTTGCTGCCCCAGCAATGGCTCAGCGTTACATACGGTGCTCGCACGTTCTTCAGTTCGACGAGCCGGACATATGGCTCAGAAGAGCCGACGTTGAGTACGCGTGTCGGAAGCGGCGATGCATGTGATTTTCGACACTTTGAGTGTTGCGTGAGGCATGTTTGTAATTGCTTGCCGATAAAGTTGACTGAGGCGTCGAGATCAGTTGACTCTTGGTAAGGATCGAGGGTTCCCAGTTCAGGGATTAGTTGAGACTGGGGTCGATGTCAGCAAGAATACCTTGTACTCACAGAGGATGAGCTGCATGCCTGCTCGTGAGAATAGATAATAAACTCAGCTATATGAGAGGAGCCATCAAGCAAGTCTTTGTCCCCTTCCCGATAGTATGTAACGCGAATGGGCTCTCCCTTCTTGGTGTGAACAAAAACTTGGCTCAACTTTCCATATGCGACATGGGCCACAGCCGACTTTAGCAGTTGGCAATATCCACACTTGTCTCTCAGGTTCCCAAAAACAACCTGGTTGGACTTGGAACCTTTTCTCGGCCGTAGGTCTTTGCAGATAGGGCACATCTTCGCAATAGTAGCTGAGGAAGAAGAATTATTGCCCATTGCTACCGGATCAAATGACTAGCAAACTTTGAGAGGGAATATGCTCAGTGGCTGGGTCGATTATCTTAACGTCAAGTGTTTTATACACTAAGATCTGGGTCTTTGTCAGCTTGTTATAACCCATGTACCTAAGGCGGTGTTTTGTGGCAGAATCATATTCAGAATAGTAGCTTATGGCCACCATCGAACGGTGGCAGTTGACCCCTGTCAGACCCTTATCAAGCTGAAACGCATTTGCTTACTGATGAGAAAAAAAGAAACGGCTTCGACCAATGAATTAACACTTTTTGTGTCAACATACTTTCGCTCATTGCACTACGAGAGTCGGCGAGGGCTAGCTGCGTTAGTGTGAGGCCACCTGCTTTTATCAAGAGGGTACCTTGTCAATAAGTACAATAGCGCGCGATGTAAATAATAGACGGTGCAAAATAGGACGTATTTTAAAAGATAGCGCATGTGTAGGAATCAAGTACACTTTGATTTTCTAAGCTTCTAAGAATAATATGGACAAAAAGGATAATATGGCAAAGCTGTGCGATTACCAGCAAGAATAAGCAGAGTTTTTCGTGGTAACCTTTACAGCAAGCCCAGAATCGCCGTGTGCCGTGCAGCTTCCACCGGAACTATTCAAGACTCATTAGCTCTGTTTTTGTTACGATATAAATAGGAAGCATTTTGACTTACCAAGTAGAACTGCCGCTGTTGCAGCACTTGCCAGCAATGTAGCTTGCGGCCCATCCATCCTCCCAGTGAGATACGTGTGTGTTCTCAGTCCAATACTGGTTGTAAACGCAGATGCGGGCTGTGTTGTAGCTGTGGCTAAGTCCAGCCGCGTGAGGGTTGTAATCGGTCTGGCCATCAGACTGCAGTTGGGAAATGAGGGCATTCATGTCTGCCACGTTGTATGGAACGTTACTGCCACAGCTATCGCGCTTGTCCAGCGCTGCGATCTCCGTCATGTTGAAATCACTGAGAGAGGCATGCTCTGTGATAATCTCGATGGCAGGAGTGGCAGAAGCGGCTGGTGCTGCGAGGGCCAAAGGCAAGAGGGTGATGAGAGCAGTAAAAGACTTCATTTTGAAGATATTTAAAATTTGTTGTCCGCTGAATTAGATGGTAAAGCGAAAAATGAGTTGGCTGGTCAGTTGTCCAAGATTGATGGTTTAAACTGGAGGGCCTGGTTGTCCCTTTAATAGGCAACCACCTTGACTGCAAGGAAACGATGCTTTGTGAGGGTGAATCTCTCTGGTTGGTTACAAGCCCCCTGTTCGTGATCAGGGTGGAGGCTTCATATTGCCAAAGTGCCGACATGTCGTATTCCAAAGACTTTTACACATCTCGCCGTAGGGCTGGGGCAACTACGGTAAGGTAAGCGGAGCTAGCTTCTCAGCTAGAATCCAAATTCTTGCCAACGAGCATCAGCCGAAAGCCGTTCACCCGTCTTGGACGAGAGAATCCTCGGCAGTCATCTCGGAAACCGCCGAGGCATGTCAAGCATGCACAAACATTGGCCAACCGGAGACGCCGTAAATACCTCAACGTGCGCAGACCCCACCAGTAAGACTCTTTTCTTTCTTTCTAGTCTCGAATTGTACACAGTCTATAATTACAATGCCATTCTTTTTGCAACATGGGATTTCACCGCTGGTTGGTTACCCACAAGACCTATTGGGGAAGTGCGGGTACACTACGGCTCTCAGCCATGTTTAGCGAGATGTTTAGCCTAACCGCCCACAGGTTATGTCCAGTACGGGCTAGTTTTATCCCCTTTCTGGATTAATCAAAACCCTAGAACGCCCCAACGTCAGCCTCACTGTCGGCCGCCACCAAAGTACCGACAACGGGAACTTTGGAGCTCGCTTAGAGAGCATCGCCACTTATAGACATTTTGTACATCACAGTACATCACAGAGATTGTATATTAAAGAGACAATCAACTTCATGAGTTTAACCATCAATCTCAATTCAAGCATCCTTTTGCCTCTCTATCTATCTCACCTACTCAAATACTCAATTGGGTTTCCGAAAATCTACCTTCAAAATGAAGTCCATTGCTTGCATCATTGCCCTCTCTACATCTCTCTTGCCATTGGCCCTTGCGGCACCGGCCGCCACTTCTACAGCACCAGTCACTACTACTTTTATTACAGAGTCCGGCACCAGTGACAGATACAACAGCACCATTGACGGTCCTTCTGGGCTGAGCAGGCGAGATGGCTGCAATGCTGGCTATCCATACAAAGTTTCAGACATGAACACGCTCATTTCCCAACTGCAGTCCGATGGTCAGACTGACTACAACCCCGGTGGCTTCGGCCAGTGGAAGAGCCATTCCTACGGCACAGCCCGTATCTGCATTTACAACAATTACCTCTATGAGAACACGCATGTGTCACACTGGGAAGATGGTTGGGCTGCAAGCTATATTGCCGGAAAATGCTGTACTAATGGCAATCCCCAATGGTAAGTTCTGGTCCACTCACTATATCCATGGCGAGAATAAAAGCTGATGAATTTTAGTTCCGGCGGAAGCTGCACAGCTCATGGTGATTCCGGACTCAAGGTCATTGTTAACACTCAAAGCTCTACCGAAGGCTGCTAGATGACATGCTTTTCCTCATTGGAAAATTGGCTGCACCGCTCAACCTTGTCTTTATTAGAAGTATTGCATCCTCTTATTATTGTACAAGATGCACTACTGGGCTGGATCTTTTCGGATTAGAAGAAGCTAAAGTAGGATCTGGAGGAAGTCTTAAAGCTTTGTTTAAAGGTCAAGGATTAATGGTGTAGATTAAAACCAAAGTACATATTTATTCAAATTTAGATTTGTTTTTGTTGATATAGTGCTTTCTATGAATTTATGAGAAAGAATTATCCATGAACTTGATTAGATAATAAACCTCAAAAGAAGTTAAAAGTGTAATAGGAGAATGGGTAGAGCGGTGCCTGTGCAAGCCACCCCCACAGCCACAAACAGCCTAGAGCGAGGGTGAAAATCTGCCATGTTCCACTTTGCTGCCAACCCTTTTATTTTTTTTATTTTTTTTTGGCGATATTCCTCCAGGGTAGACTCCCCATTTCATTCACTAAAGCAAGCAAGCATGTGCAATTCCTAGAGGAAAGTGATGAAACTTGTGAGACTTGCATGAAAAGCACCCACCCAAGAAACATCAACTACGGCAATACTACAAGGCAAAAAACGACCAATATGGCAAATTTGCCAACCTATTAAGCGCCTACCAAACTTAGTTGTTGGTCTATGTCACTACAACCTATAGACAAGTCACCATGCCTAAGCCATTCTACTTATATTGTGCATACTAGTCCTATTTTTTTTATCAAAAAGCTTTCTTGTATAAGAGACAGCATCCTTTGCGGATGGAAGTAATTCTGGAAACAGTTATTGTCATCGTGTACTAGGTACTTTACAGAACTATCGAACTCAGGGGCGTAGGATCGCCCTATCGATGTGGTTAAGTTCCAACAGAGTATATTTACCAATTTCATTTGAGAAATAGGAAGCATTAATTATTTTCGTTATCTGAATTTGTTCTCAACAATCTCGCAGGGGCACTACGTTGGCACATGTGAAGGGTGGACGTGCAGATCCTCGACCGGCCCGCTCTCGCATTGACGTTGCGATTTCGCTCTAAGCTGCGGCTTCGCTCAACACGCGCGACCTAATTTGGTAAGCTCTTACACACAAATCCGTTGGGGAAGTCGCGAAAATGCCGGTTTAAATATTGAGTCACCTCTGATTAATTTGTAGAGCAATATCACGAACTCCATTGCGCACAGTGCTACAATCCTGTTGCCACGCTAATAATAGCCCAGTATGGAGCCTCTGTGTCAAATTGTGACCCCGGTGGGCATGATCGGGTATGGCTTCTCCGAGGAGCAAACCGAGGTCGCCCTGAAGGAATTCAGCTCTTTCCAAACTCCCACGTCTATTGTGCTTGACGCTGGTTCCACAGATTCCGGTCCTTCAAAGCTCGCATTGGGGACGACTACTTGCCCCAGGTCATCATACGTACGAGACTTCAGAAAGCTGCTCGTCTTGTCTACGCGCTACAAAGTCCCACTTCTGATTTCATCAGCCGGCGGTGATGGTAGCGACGATCATGTTGACTTTTTCCTGGATATCATCCGCGAAATTTCGGAAGAACCCGAAAATGTGTAAGTATCCAACGTATCGCTCTTGTCATATATAATTTCTAAAAATTGTCTAGCTCGTGGAACCTCAAAACGCTTGCCATCTACTCGGAGATTCCCAAACGAATCGTTCTGGAGCGGTTAGCCGATGGCAAAATTCGAGGTTGCGGTCCTTCTGTGCCATCATTGACGACAAAAACCATCGACGAAACAACCAGAATTGTTGCCCAAATGGGCCCCGAGCCACTTTTGGATGCCATCACTGCCCATCCCGATTTTAACATTCTCATTGCTGGAAGGTCTTACGATCCAGCACCTCACATTGCATTCATGGCTTACCATACAATGAAAAAGCAAGGGCTGTGTAATTTCGCAGACCTTTCGGCTGAGATCCTCGGCGGCTTTACTCACATGGGTAAGATTTTAGAGTGCGGCGGCCTGTGTGCAACACCAAAAAGCATGGGTGCTGCGGGTATCATGAACAGCGATGCCAGTTTTGACATCAAGCCACTTGACCTGGACGCTCGATGCACTCCACTAAGTGTCGCCGCACACACATTGTATGAAAAGACTCGGCCAGACATCTTGCATGGACCAGGCGGATACATCGATCTTTCTCGGACAACCTTTACCCAACTAGAGGACGGCCGATCAGTCAGAGTCCAAGGTTCGGTATTTTATCTGGATCGAGCGACAGGTACTACCTACACCGTCAAGCTTGAAGGTGCCAAAATTGCAGGTTTCCGCACATTGACGATGGGTTCTTTCCGGGATCCCATTCTCATTCCCCAAATCCCTGCATTCCTCAAAAGAGGCGAAGAGTTCGTCAAGAAGCAACACAGTCATATCGATGAATCATGGGACCTTGGATTTCACGTCTATGGGTTCGATGAGAAACGGCCAGACTTCGTCCCCAGCGAAGTTTTCATCGTCGCAGAGGCCATCGCGCAGTCGCAGGAAGTTGCAACTAGTCTTGCCTCCGCCATGAGAATTCACTGTGTTCATGGATCTTATCCCCATCAAAAGGCCACTTCAGGGAATTTTGCCATGGGAATCGGCGGGATGCTTGAGCTGGAAACGAAGGCTTGCGCCGAGTTTTCGGTCTATCACCTCATGGATCTTTCAGCTGACGAAGAGGGTGCTCGGCCACTTTCACAAGCAGAGGCTGATGGCCAAAAAGAATTGTTTCGATGGCAAGAGCTAAAAATCGGCCTTGGCCTCGAAAATGACGCCCACTCGGTGCCAACAAACGGCGTCTTGCCAACACCCTCGAGCACGAACGGCACGAATGGTACAAAACCAGCGGTCGCGCCGACCAAGATCGCGACAACGAACCCTTCGACCCTGTTTGATATTGCAAAGGTTATTCGATCCAAGAACTCTGGCCCATTCGAAATTACCCTCGATGTCATGTTTGACGACAAGGCGGTGTACGATGCGGTAAAGTCCAGCGGTGTGTTGAATGAACAAGTCATTGCGAATCTTTACAAATTCGACACATCTGAAGTCATCTGGTCAGGATTTTTCGACGCTGCAATGGCTTTCAAAGCCACCGTACCAAGGAAGAGACGAGGCCAGGCGAGCTGCTCTGGTGGATTCCTCGAAGACGATGTGCATGGCTCGCAGCAGTATATCCCATTGGCTGAATTACAGCTTCCGGAGTCTCTAATTGCCGCTGTAAGCGCAACAGTATGACGATTGAAATGATTGAAAGAATAAATGCAAGTGGATACACTACGATAGTATGAGCTATCATCTATCAGAAGGCACTATTAGAATGATGAAAAGAGTAGATGGATAAACATGATAGAATAACAACAGTCAAATGCACGGCGCTTAACAAAGAATTTGATGAATTATACTTAAGATGTGGTATCAACGTAGCTTGTATCTAGATCAGAAAACATGCCGATTCCTTCTAAAAAGTCTGTACCAACAAAATCCAGCCCAAACTGGAAAACATCTCTCATCGCAGCAGTGGCAGTATAATCCGAAGGCTTCACGCGACGAACGTCGTCGCTAAACCGTTCCCGAGCTCTCCAAATCGAATCGATTGTGATGTTGGCAGCCATTCTAGAAGTAACAGGTTTGAGAGCTGGGTTTCGCCCGTCCGCATCCTTTCTACTTAGATATGTAATGATGTCGCGTATCCTCGCCCAATTATCATGTTCCTGCTCTGATCTGGAATTGAGTATCCTCCAAGCTTCATGAATCGACTTCATGGCCATTGCATTATCCAAGTGGTCGGGGAAGCCCAAGAGCCTAAGTAGTGTATGGGAAGCATAAAAGACGGATATTCTTGCAATGGCTGGCCATGACTTTTTAGAGTCGTTGCTGGAGGCGATTTCGATAAGTTTGATGGAGTCCAAGCCCGCTTGGACAATGTGTTCGGGTATTCTGAATCCTGAGCTGGCATTTTGCAATGCATCGGTGTCCTCGGTGAATGCGAATGAGTGCAGCTGCAATTTGACTCTCAGAAGTGCCATTCGTACGTGACCAGAAGATTCTTGTCCGAACTCCGGCTCTAGCTGGCGTAATTCCGTATGAAATATCTTCATCATAGTGAGACGGCTGGGAAGCAGACCAGATGGAGTAGCGTCGCTATTTCCCAGCGCATTGCAGATGTTGTGACTTTGATATGCAATTTTTAGATGCTGTTCCAACACTGTCGGTAGCCTGGGCGACTGAGACTTTATGACACCGACAATAGTCGCATCGGGGTTCATCGTCGCGGGGACGCCTAGTTCGCTGCTAAGCCTGAATAAACAGTTAGTTGATCATCTCAGTCTGAATAAAAATGCCCGAGTCTCACATTTGATTAACTATAAAGCACCCGACCCAGGCTCTCTGAAACGCTGCGATACCGCCGCTATCCAGGCGATCATTGTAGACGAAATCGGAGAAGTGATGCGGACGATGCAGGCCAGCCCTCAAAGCATTATGAGTAGCCAGACCGCAGTAGCTCCAAGATGGGTCATTTCGTGTCGCCTGAAAAGGAAACGGCCACCAGCAGAGCAGCAGCAGCGCCTGGACAGTCCCCAGCGGGTGGTCCACGGCGGAGGTTATGTCGGTTGCGAGGCTTTGTATGTGAGGTTCTAAACTATCATGAAAGTAGCGGTAGTGCTCTAAGTTTTTTGAAGCGATGGCGATTATGACCCAGAATAATAGAGGGCATCGGTTGTAGCCTCTGACAAAGGTAGAAATGTCTGGCAGTATAGGAAAATCATCGTGAAGATTGGCAAAAAAGCTGTGTATTCCCCGTCAATATTGTTTGTCAATAATGATTGACGGTGTTCTTACAAATTTATAATGTCGGCGATTGCGCTTGAGGATATATGAATATCTCCAATCTGCTGCGGCACAAAAGTCGAGCTGGAGATGCTGGAGCTGTATTCCGGATATGTCGAGGTTGAAGGCTGTATGAGGAGGCTGGAGTCTTGCAGAGGCAAAGGGCTCTCATCCGAAGCAGGCCTACTCGTGCTTCCGGGGGAAATATTCACATTTGTGTCGGCTTTAAGGCCTCTGAGCTCTTGCTCCAACTCGATGACTCGTCTGCCAGTTGTAAGCAAGCACGCATTGCAGAGTGGGGTTGGGCTGTCGACCTTCGTTTGGCAGTCCTCTGAAAGCCAGGATCAATGCGACAATCTAGTTTCTGCTTGCTGCAGCGGGAGCATGGCGCGGGAAAGATTTCTTTTGCGTCGCATTTGACCTAATTGCGCCGTCAGCTTTTTTGAGCCGGCCTTCCGGGCAGCGAGCGCAACGCACCTTCATCTGGCGACAATTGGTGCAGGTCACGATTTTGGCCCTCGTAGCCATGTTTGGCAGGGAATATAGCACATAGGCCCACGGGCTTGTTCACTCACGCCCAGGAGCGCGCATAGAGCACTAAATTGAGCCGTGGCCGTGGTTCAGAGTCGAAGCGAACGAGATGCCATCAAAATGAACGCCCCAACCCCACTCACCGCCTTTCATCCAATCACGGCCCCTATCGAGAGCGATATCGCACGCTTTTGCGTTTTCGCTCCTAGCTCTGTAATAGCGTATGGCCTCATGAACAAAACGAAATGCACAAGTCAGACAGACATATCCAACTGTTGGGCTCGATTAAACACCTGTAACTAGTCTATCTATCTGGCATTTTACCGCCTCTCTCTATCAGCTTCTCCAGTCTCTTGGGAAATGACTCCACCCATTCATTGACGTCTTCACGCATCACATCCGCCCAGCTCATCTCAGTCAAATCCTGAAGAGTGCCTAGATCCCAATCCGGGTAATCATAGACGTACTTCTCTGAAATGTCCCAGGCCTTCTCAACTGGAGATAGAGCGACTACTTCGGGGCATGGACATAGAATAAACTTTTCCGGGTCGTGTTTTTCCATCCAGCCTCTTACTTTTGCTCCATCAAATTCTTCTTCCAGGATAAAGTAACGGCCTTCCTTCAACCATTTCTTGATGTATGGATCCAATAGCTTTTCAATATAGAGCTGTTGTACTTCTCCTGAGCCGTTATTGGCGGGAATCTCGTACCAGATCAGCGTGCTTTTGCAGTTGTAGCCAAAGGCTGCCAAATAGCGTACTTGCTTGGGACCCTCTGGGTTGGAATTTCGGGGGCCCGCCGATTTCTTGTGCGGTCTATTTGTTCCTTTGGGTTTATAGTGCAAATCGAGGTAGGAAGAAAATATGACGTCTCGCCAATCCTCTGGATTCGGCCTCTTGGTAATTGCTTCTTCTGCCCAGCCAAGACGACGCTGGCCGGCCTCTTTATCTCTAGACGCTTTTTCTTGTTCAAGTTTCTTGAACAGTGATTTGTCTCCAGCCTTCGGCGTCTTCGGTTCAGGAGCAGCCTTGTTGTTGAGATTTGTCTCTGAAGCCTTCCGCTTGCTAGCACGAGTCTCGACCATCACGAATCAGTCGTAGTCTTAGGTGATGGCCAGGGCCGCATCTACGCTATTATTTTCTATAATTCTACACAACATACCCAGTTATTGATATTTCTCATTGTTGGCCGACAGACAAAACCATCTCTAACTGTAATGGCTTGAACATTAGGATTGTCAAAAGTACAAGACACATCACACAAACTTCTATACCAATCTACTTTGAAAAAAATAAATTATACAGAGTGAAATATTGTTCCCGACAGCTTGGGGCATCCCCGACTGGTCGGGACAGCCGCATCTCGTCGGGACACTCCTTACTCAAGGTGGGGTTTATGGACGGAATGTCCGAGATAGGCCGGTCCAGTACGGTTTAACTAGCTGTAGGGTAATTAAGTTTAGGTTGTAAGAAAGATGTATTAATTATTTATCTACGACATGAAATGGAATGAAATTCTTAGAATGAAAAAGATATTATATTCTCTTTTAAAATTATTGTTCATTTTCTCATTCTTCTTCTTCTTCTTCTTCTTCTTCTTCTTCTTCTTCTTCTTCTTCAACAACGAATCTTAAAAAAAATCGTGCTAAATTGCTTTCTGTATGCAAGGAGCAAAATGGATGTGTACGAATAGAAATACTACTTCAAAATTCAACAACTTTATTTGATCATCATGGCCCGACCAAAATAATAATCAACTCAATCATCTGTACAGCACAACTTTGATGCACTCGTACAAACTTAGACTGTCATACTTGAGATGACTTTCCCCGCCAAAGACAACACATTTCAATACGTCTTTCACATTGCACAAATTTCCTCCCCGCTCACACGTCTTCATCCCAGAACTTGAAAAGATCGGCTCGTCCACCTTGTGCCATGGCTACAGAAGTTGATCATGATCTTCGGCGTTGCGTTCAAATGCTCCAAAAAGACCGAAGCGCACTCGCCCGCATCTTGGACGACTGGCCCCCACGAACAGGACCACTCGGTCCTTACATTGAATACGACCCTGAACGACGCCGGATATTTCGAGAAATACAAACTGTGATGGACTCAAACCCAGCCTTCAGGCCTCTGAATGCAACATCTTTGGGCTTCTTCATGATAGCCCCTCTCGATCAACTTAGAAAAATACGAGAAGACGTTTTTGCCGCAACGAGACTGCCTCCCGACGTCTTCACTAGAGACATTGGGATCATGAATGAAGTGATGACATCTGGTGCCGTCTTTACCATAAAATCCTGCAAGTCCTTGTTCTCGTCTAATATATGATGTCCAATATTTTCTGACAATGCCTATTCTCGATAGACCTGACCATGCCCCAGTCACCAGGGTCACCGACACCATCCAACTCATTGACTGATGCGGCATTGGATTCACCACGATCTTACTCCCCTACCCCTACGAATTCCACTGCCCAAGACCTCTTCACTACGGAAAACCTCCGTCTATTCGATACCCTCCGCCTTTTCTGGGGCCAAGCTCAGGCTAATTCCTGGTACGACAAATTTGGCATAGATACAGAAAGTCCTCAGAACCGATTGACGTTCAATCACCAACTGCACTTTGGTGCTGACACCAAGGTAGCATTCGCTTTAAAACCTTGGGCGGAATTGGAGGATGCAGTTGAAGCTCAATGGCACTGGCTCAAGCCGTCTATTTTCAAGCCACAAACCTCCCCCATCAGCGACGAAATGATTGATCATGCTGGTTTTGGAGACCCCAGCTGGGGGTTTCAACTTGCATTTCGACCAAGCGGGTTGCGCATTGAGACGGGCCAGATTTTTACCATAAAGTCAAAGGGCCAGATTGCTCTCCCCAGCTTGGAATTGCTCAACCTGCACTGGAACCTTTCACGTGTGGCCGCTATTGCCGGTGGTGGGGAGGCTTCAGATGAAGACTTTCACCAAGATGAGAGCTGTTTCAACCCAGAGTTTTCCTGGGAGCCTTGCACGGAAGGTTGGGAGGTGCGAGATGAAGGTTGGAATGAAGAGGAGGGCGACAGGGTCACATACTAACACCAAGATGGGCCTATAAATCACCATTACACCTGCACTTTATTCAGCCTGGATAAATATTATTTTATTGTCCTATCATCCGTAAATCCAACCAAACCTTATTGTCAACCTCGTTTACCTCCCCCTAGTTAGTTAGTATGGTTAGTACTAACAATGACATCGTGCCAGTCATCGAGAATCTTGGCCGTGGCCGCACACTCATCCCTGATGCCCTTGTCGCAATCGCTGCCCAGCACAATCCGCACAGGAAGCTCGCGTCCCTTTCCAACGCCCGTGTGCGTGAGCATCTCCACAATGACCTGGCATCCCTTGACCACGTCGCCCAGCTGCCGCCCGTCCGTCTTGACCAGAGCCCTGCGCATCACCCCCGTGGGCGTGGCCTCGTCCTCATATGCTGCCAGACGCTCCTCGGTATAAACCTTGACGCCCGGGTTGAGGAAGCTTGTGCGGAAATAGCCCGGCTCGACGACCGTGGCATCAATTTTGAAGGGTGCCAGCTCCTCGCGCAGCGACTCAGCCAGCGATGACACGGCCGACTTGGTCATGGCGTATACACTGTAGCCCGCACCGCCGGTCCAACTTCCAATGCTGCCAAATGTCACCACAGTTCCGCGCAGGCCGTCTTGGCCCAGTGGCTGCGATCGCATGCCGCCCGAAAATGCCCGAATGGTGTTAAAAGCTCCAAACACGTTGGTGTTGAAGCTGGCGTACAGCTCCTCGGGCGACGTCTCCTCCACAGCGCCGTCGAGGATGAAACCCGCAGCGTTGATGAGGTAGTCGACGCGCCCATACTTGGCGAATACATCGTCGGCAACGGCCTTGATGTCTGCAAAAGAAGCCGTCACGTCAAACGCCCGTGTGTCGGCGCCCGCATCGGCGAGGTCCTGGATGCGCGACGTCTTGCGGGCTGTGGCGATGACCTTGTGGCCAAGCCCCAGGGCCTTGAGGGCGATTTCGTGTCCGAAGCCAGAGGAAGCGGCCGTGATGAACCAGACGGGAGTTGGAGCTGTCATGTTTGCTGTCAGTGTAAGTGCCGTTTGATGACGCAGTGCGTGTAAGTGAGGATGCGATTGAGGTAATGATAGAATTGATCAAGTAAACTGAAGCTTTGATTGCTGTTTCAATTCCATTCCATATTGCGTCCACAAGCTGCTTCTTATATACTTTCCACGCACACCGATCTAGAGACACGGATGGGCATTAGCATCCTCACTTGCAACTATGGCCATGTCACGGCTGATGCTTCACCTTTCATCCGGCGGACATAGTCTATCGCCGAAACGATTTGCGCCGCGCCCAGGCACTATTATCAACGGAGTTTGGATATGTGAGGTCCCAAAAGTACGCCATCACGGCAGATCGTATAGATACCTGGTTTATTGCTTGCCGCTCACGGCTTATTGTGTACATGGTACAGTTGATCTTTCTTGGCGTCTTATGACGGCGCCGAATAGAGTACACATCACAAGCCGCCTCTGACCAATCCAAGTACTGTTTTACTCGTGGTAGACCCATAAGAACTCTTCAAGCTGACGTACCGTGTCGTAGCATTCGGATATGAACGACCAAGAGGAGGGTGTGTCGCATCTTGGTTTAACGCCGAAACACCAATGGCATGGCGAGAATGCGGCGCCAAGTGGAGCATTTCGGCGTTATCATTTACCAAAACGGGCTCAACCACGACACCTGTCCTAGCTTCGACGCCTCTTTTCCTACCAGCAAACCCGCCGATTCGCTCCCCAGGATTCAAGCATAAACACATTGCTTAAAAAAGGAACCATGAGGCCGAACACTACTAACCCGCTGGCGTCATCACCATCAAAAGAATTCACCGCATAGCAGCCGTCAAAGCATGTTCCAATACAATTTCATTGTACAAACTCATACATCGGTCAGGTTTCTAATGTCCCTTATGCATCCGTACCGTATCCGGAACTCCAGGCTCAAAACACTCGCATCACTCATCCAAAGGCCCTCCCCATTAACAATTTAAAACCGGCCCAATTAGACTATACACTGCACTGTCCACAATTACCTGTATCCCGTGCTTCCCTGTCTGCGGTGACCAGAGCCCGCTCCAACACCGATAGTGATGCGTCGGGCCCTGTCACCAGAGAGGACGCTGCCCTGACGAGGGCTTCCGCCTGTTTCCATTCTGAGACTTCCTCCCAGGTTCATTCGTCGAGCCTGGCCAGGAGTAAGCGTACGGTCCGTCTTCCAGTCAGTAGGAGGCGAGCATGTCAATGGCGGGCTCCTTCTTCGCTCTGCACTACCGCGGCGAAGTCGAGAGATGCCATTGGCGCTGCTAGCCATAGCAGGCAGGCTTGGTCGTGGGCCCGAGCGATCGCCAATTGATCCAATGGATGAGATGCGCCTCGCGCCAGGCGCCGCCGCTCCGCCATTGAGCATGAGGCTGGCCCTACGCGCCTTATCCTTCATGGCAGTGTGAAGTGCAGTGCGGAGCTTGCGAGCATCGATGCTGCTAGCGTCCGAGTCGGATCCCGATGAACCGATGCTGTTGTTGAGGGGGCTGTTCTCGTCAATGACAGATCGTCTTGATCGAAGAGAACGAACAGGAATTCCTCCCATGCTCGAGGGCGAAGGCGACAGGTTGCCGGTCTTAGCGACATCCAAGGATCGCAGTGGGGGAGTTCGAGAAGCCTCAGGAGAGCTCGAAGCCAAGTTGAGGCTCATTGATGGGAGTCGGGATGCGGGGGATCCACCAGTTGAAGGGCGCGCCTTGAGGAAACCAGCCTGGAATCGACTGGGCTTGGCCATTACCAGTCCAGTAGTTCTGGGTGGGTCGGGGCTCACATCCAGGCTAATAGTAGTAGTCTCCTCTCGTGGCTCTTCCCTAACCACCTCCATCTCCTTTGGCAGCACTGGCAGCTCAAGCTCCTCAGTCTCCTCAACCTCCTGCTCCTCCTCATCTTCCTCTTCCTCCTCCTCCTCTTCTTCTTCTTCAGGCTCCTCTGCTTGCAGCGGCTCTTCGTCTAGGTAAGCGGCAACGGGAGGAGCAATCATGCTCCTTTCGGGTGAAGGATGCTGGGGGGAAGGAGTGCCCTTAAACTTCTGGGGAGTCTGGAAGTCGGCCAATGTGCCATCCTCCGTCTCATCATCTCGCCACCTGACGCCTCCCTTCTTGTTCTTCTTCACTGGTGTGAAACTCACGCCCTTCTTGGTTAATCCCATCACCTTACGTCGTCGGGGGGAACCCTTCATAGGGCTGACATGATGAGGCTCAACAGGAGCCGGCGCAAAGGCAGGCTGTGCAATCGGCTTCATAAACACTGCGGCCGCCTTCTTGCGCTTAGGGGTGCTGCGGCGTGACGGAGTGAAAGTCTCGGCCACTGGAAGGGAGCCGTCTGGCTTGACGACATGTGAGGCAGCTGTGTATCCAGCCTGCAGAAGACGGTGGATAATTCCCTTGGCGTGCCGAACAGCCTCTTCCTCATCCATGTTGATTGTGTCGGAGAGGGAAGCAAGCATGTCAAATTGGGCCGTAAGAAGCGTTTGGACCATGGAAGCATCGCCGGCCTTGTCCTGCTCAAGAACCTCCCGGTACGCCTCCCTGTTGAAGCTAGACTTGAGGAGCTCAGCTTCACGGTACAGGCTGTCGGCTTCGCCATTGTCGGCGCCTTCAGTGCTTTCAAGTTGTCGCAGGCTGTGGTTAAGGGCTGTGTCGATAGCTCGCTCCCAGCTGGACTTTTCAAGCTTCTGGTGAATGTGGTGTCGGCTATTTTCCAATTCAAGAAGGATGCCGTGGGCAGTCTTGCGGATGGTAATCAGGTTGGGGGGCATAGCGTCCTCGTCACCACGCTGGTCGCAGACGGCGTCGAAAGCAGCGATCCATCCCGAGAGCATTCCAAGTCGTCGCTCGATGGCCTTGAGCTTCTTCATGTTGTTGACACGGTCCTGACGCTCTGAAGCCGAGTTGTCGTATGCGACTCGGAGTCTTTGGATGCCTTCGCGGGCTGTCGAATCTCGCTTCTCGCACTGCTTCTGGAATTTGGCGAAGAAGAGTTTCTCGGCATTCTTTTGCTGGGCCTTGAGCTCGTTGATCAAAGCCATCTGTTCGTCAATCTTGACCAAGAAGTCCTTGACGTGTCGGTTCACGTTAAAGACGTTTCGCGTCACCTTGGTCTGGATGTTCTTGGCGCGGTTGGCGTAGCGCAGTGTGTTTTGGGTCTCGTCAAAGTGGGCGCTGGAAGGCGAAACACAGACAATCATGACAGTCTTGCAGTTTCCGCCTAGAGAAAACTTGAGAAGACGGGTAAGTTTGCTGTTTCGGTACGGGACGTGGGCCTTTTGGCGACGGTCGCAAAGGGCGTTGATACAGCTTCCAAGAGCAAGAAGAGACTTGTTGATGTTGGCACCTTCGGTAAGGCGCTCACCTCGGTTCTTGGTCACGGAGGCTCTCTCAGAACCGGCCAAATCGATAATGCTCAGAGTGGCCATGGTGTGAGGCTCACTGACGTCGGCGTTCCTGTCCTTTTGGGCGATGTTGATCTGGAGCACAGCGTGCGATCGCGACGAGGTGGCGTTGGCCTCTGTAGGGGACACGGTTCGGTACTCGTTTCCTTGGACAATCATGTCCATCACTTCCTGCACATCCCTGGGTCGGTGGCTTGTGAGTCCGGTAACAGTGACGGCCTGGTTGCTGTCTTCGCGCAGCATCAAGCCGCCCTTGGGGGCGGTTCCGCCGCCAGGGACCAGCAGATCGCGAATCGTCTCGTTGTAAATCTCCAGGTAGCTTAGGGTGAGTTCGGTGGTCTTGTCCTGGCTGCGCTCCTCAATCTTCTCGAACAACTCCTGCATGGTCATGAAGATGATGCCAGGCTGCTGGGATGTGCCGGTAATGGTATGCGTCTTGCCGCATCCAGTGGCGCCGTAGGCGAAGACAGTCGCATTGTATCCATCGAGGACGCTGTCGAGCAGATTTCTAGTGGTGCCTTCGTAGATTTCCGACTGTGTGGTGTTGTCGTCGAAGACTCGGTCAAAGGCAAAGACTTGGTCCTTGACCTTTTTGGATGTGGGAAGGACGCTTCTTCCGAACTTGTGGACGGGGTTTTCCTCGGGGGGGTCAAATACTCTGTTTGCTAGTTAGCTCTGGTGTTTTGAGTAGCGACCGGAGCGTGAATGCGTTGACGTACAAGCATCGGTCGTCAACAACCTTGATGACGTTGCGCAGGCCGCGCTGGTGAAGCTTGGGTGTGGGAACAGCGGCAAGGGAGCCGTCGCCCAAGAAAACGGTGCCATCGTCGGTCTTTTGTCTGCGGGACGGGTTAGCAAAACACGGTCGGATGCACGGCTGGAGAGCTCTCCATACAATTGCGCAGCTTCTCGGATGGTGAAGGGCCGCACACGGACTAAGATGCAGTTAGCGACAGCTCGAACCCGGGTTGGAATGCGCGCGACATACCAGCAACGGTAATGGACGACTGGTCCGAGGCGGACGACATTCCCGCCATGGCGTGGTGTTGTTTTTCCTTGTGAACGGTGTCGATCTAAGCTCCTCGAAGCCTCGACAGCGTGCGCCGATTCACGTGAAGTTCAAAGCAGTAAACAAAAAAAACGGTCGAGTTGGTCAAATGAAGGACAGGGTCGGATTCGTCCGCAGGGCTGCAGCAGCGCTCATGAGAACGGCGCCGGAGAGGATGTCGCGATGGCTGTGGAATGGGTTGGTTAGTAGTTGAAGGACGGTAGTTGCTGTTCGCCTTGTTCCCTTCTTGAGTTTTGGAACTGCCGCACGGTGCAGGGACGTTAAGTGTTGTTCCAGCCCATAGCGCCGTGCAGCTAGGGGCCGTGAATAGTTGTTGTTTTTGTTGCCCGGCAACACCAGCTATCCACTGTGGAGCCCCCGGCGCACTAATAAGCCAGGGGTAACCTTGTGATGCAAGCAGTGCCATTACCCTATACTTTCTCTCCCGCACTTGTGAGCTGGCATTCGTTTGGCTGATTCATCTCAGGGACAATAATAAACACGGCTATTGGGATATAAATCATCTATAATATTCGGGTCTATCCCGTGTTGGTGTGTGTGTAATCTGTCAGTATTCAAAAAATTAAAAAAAAAAAAAAAAAAAAACCGATTTCCTTTTTCGTAGCCATGACATGTGGGCAAGGCTGCACTGCACGCTCGACACGATCGTAAACACGTAGCACCCACTGCGGAGTCTGTTTTGCCTTGTCTTTCCAAAAACAAACACTGGCCTGGCCTGTCCAAACAGGCCTGTGTTGAAACTGACCGCCCATCATGCTACCCCCAGATGACAGGCCCATCCAGAGTCACACCTCTGGCCCAATTGCGCCCAGGCGTGTTGTTTTGTTATTCCTCATGCCTTCGTCATTGGTGGGGGCCGTGGCACTCGGCCCTCGCCGTGTGAGGGCCCTGCAGCATTGAAGAGCGCCGCCTGTTTCGACACCTGGATCTTGTCCTGGGCCTTTAATTGGGAATGCCACGCTGTGCCTCCTGCATTGAGATGGGCAGATGAGCTCTGGACCTTGCAATGGACTTGCTCCATAATTAACTGGATGAACCATCCGGGGACATTCGCCTATCACATCCTCATTCTTCACACGGCCAACTTTGCGTAGACACTTCCCCCTTAAGCACGGCTCAATTCTTCACCACCCTAGACAGAGCAAATGGTTACGGTGACTGGATTAAAATCACATTTGATTTCCTATAATTTACACCCATGACGCCTACCATGCAAATACAAGGCCCATACCCATCAACGATACATCCCGTCAATTTGACAGAGTCTTGTCCCGTAAAGTTCTTTCCCCCTCCCTTGCGCAAAGCAACTAGATCTTGAAGAAGACGAAGGAGACGGAAAACAGTCTTAGGCGGCTGCCACGGGCGTGTAGACGTACCGCGGGAGTGCCGCCATCCTTTCCTCTGGGCTGATCTCGGCATCGTCGTAAATCATGCGCGACTTCTTGTCCTTGTCCTTCTTGCCCTTTCCGCCGGCATCGTCTCCAGCGTCGGCCTTTTGCGGTGGCTTGATGCCTGCCTCGGCCATGCGAATCAACTGGTCGATGTCGTCGCCCTGCGCAGCCGGGGCATTGGCACCGCCCTGGTTCGGCCGCTGAGGAAGACCTGGTGCTGGTGGTAGGTTTCCTGATGGGCGCGCGGGTAACGAGCTTCCTGAGTATCCGTACTGGGCTGCTGCAGGTGCTGCCTGGCCGGGGTAGCTGGGCTGACTGGCTTGTTGGTCGTAGTTCTTATAATCACGTTAGTACATGCTGGAAAAAAGATAAAAAAAAGACATTTGAAATGGCAAAGGAACGTACGAAGGAACCCGAATTGGCCGCAGCAGGATTGGTAGATTCTGCGCCTCCGTTCGCCGAGGAAGACTTTCTCTGGGTGCGGTACTCCTCCAGCCTCTTCTTGAGCTCGTCAGCCGACTCGACCTTGAGCTTCTTTCGCGGATTCTTCATGGCCTGGCCAGGTAGGGGATTTCCGGTTGCAATCCGCCTATCCTCCTGTGCCTGGTAGAAGTTCTGGATGATGCGATTGCGGTGCTGGTCGAGAATCTCTTGGGGGATACCCTCCATGCCGAAGATTTCAACCTCGAGGCCCTGTCGGTTCGGGAGCGCATTCTCGACTTGGGTGAGATTCTCCTTGTGGACTTGGTTCATATGCACGGAGAGACCTAGATGGAGCGAGTCGCCAAGTCAGCTTCTTGCCATTGCCTGTCGTCGTTGTAGATGCCTGGGATTGGGCAAGACGCACCTCCGGCGGTGTTCAACCGTCGACCACATCGGTCGCACTTGAAGTGCTTTGCCTTCTGGTGAGAAATGAGAAGCTTCAAATCCTCGAAATCACGCTCGCCTATGATGCCTGGTCAGCCTGGAATCGTCCGCGGGGGTAGGCGCAAAGCTTCGCACAGTAGTAGCACCATGGACGGTTGAGGATCTCCTCGACGTCGGGGTGGCCGCGCTTCTTCTTGCCCATCTTGTCGGCGGTCGCAGCACGTTTCTGCGAGTCGCAAGGATGTGATATTCGGCGCGATCCAAGGGGAGAGAGACACTGCCGCGGAAATGATCGCGAGCTGCAGTGCACTGTGGCGTCGAGCTGGCTGAACGCGACGATGAGAAACTTGGGTGGAGAGCTTGGTCGGCTAAAGCTCGGCTATACATGGCTCGGCCGACACGGTACACCACTGTGACACTATGAGGCAGAGTTTGACCAGGGAAATTCAACTCATGATGACTTCATTGGATGCATGATACTAATTTTCTTGTGTTAAAAAATATGAATGATGAGAAGTATTTTCCCTTTCATGTTTTGACCATTTCGTCTATCCCGAATATCTACCATGACCCATATCATCACCGAGATTCCCTTCTTGGTGGTTGTCAGACCCATTTCCATCTTTCCTTCGACTGACTCATTTACAAGCATAAGTACATGTAGATGCTGTTTCTCTCTCATGATGCATCCAGCTGAAACCGGGGGCTCATACTCTCCTCGGCCCAGCAACCATTAAAAGATATAAAAAAAGTATAACCCATCCCATTCACTTCTGCGCCGATTTCCCATGTGGATGCCTCGAGTGCTGCCCACCCAAAACGCCAAAAGTATGCTTACACAGCGGTGTCTCTCTCCGCCATCCGTAACAAAAGAAAATTAAGACCCGTTGTGTGCCACGTTATCAAACAGTGTTAGTGGCCATGACTGCATGCCGTTAATGTCGTTAGTCGTCAAGCCAGACGCCGCTTCTGGAAGGCTTGGTGCCACCGAGTCTCGGGGACCACCTCCAAGCGTCAATAGTGCCGTGGCACTATATCGATCTTGGCTGTCGGCAATTGCCGTCGTCCAATCATGCCAAGTATTGCCTCGGCCGGGCCACATCAACTCGGCCGTTGGCGGAGTTCCGATGTGTTGCTGCGTCGCCTGTGAGGCAAAGGCAATGAGAGGATTTGATTGCGCGGCCGATGCGCCCTGAATGTTGTTTGCGGCCGCAGCAGCAGCAGCAGCAGCCGCAGCTTGAGCCTGGGCCTGGGCCTGAGCCTGAGCCTGAGCTTGAGCCTGAGCTTGGGCTTGAGCCTGGGCAGATGTATTAAAGAACATGGCGGTCTCGGCCTCATATTGAGATTGGTGTTGCTCATTGTATGCCAGCGTGGTATACTGGGCCTGGCCATTCATGCTTGGTTCCTGATAGAATGCTTTGTGTGTGATTTCGGGTTGCGCTGTCCCATTGGGAGCCCCCGCTGAGTGATTTGGACCATGAGTTGGAGCGTGAACTGGGGCATGAACCACAGTGTGAGATGGCAGGGCACTTGGAGCTGGCGCTGGAATCGGTGCCGAAGTAGACACTGGTGCGGGAGCAGGCTGGGCTACCGGGGCTGGGGGGATTTCGGAGACTTGATATGTAGTTGACTGAGATGATGGTTCCTGTTTAACCTCCACGGACGCAGATGGTGGTTGAGATGAGGATTTGCGGTCGTTGCTGCACATATCATGCTCGATCCATGCAATCGTACGGTCGATGATGTGTCCTATCTCGGTGCTAATCTGCGGACCAGAACCTTGACAACAACGTTAGCCTCGACATATGCTTTGAAGTCAAGAGTGCATAAAACTTACCCAGTAGAGATCCCGTCTCCTCCAAGATGCCCATCCAGCCATTCATATCATGTCGTAATGCCTGAATTGCCTCTGGTGTCGTGTCGAAGCGCCTCTCCCAGTGAGCCACCAAGGTGGTAAAGATGGAAGCTACATATAGCGACATTTGATACCAGGTAGTGTCGAGACATTTTAACCTTTGAATCTCCAGCTGACACTCCAGCATCTCCTGAGATACGTTTTCACAGATCCGGGCATTTTCCAGCATCATTTTTTTATCATCTGTCATGGCCACTGAGGGATGGCGTAGACAAAGCCGACACTCGAGCAAGAAGGACCTCAGGTAGAGCGCATTCATGTGGGTGTGCTCATTCTGGTCTTGGTGGCCAAGTTTTAGGAAGCCTGGTAGTTCATCATCCCAGGTCTTGATTTGGGCCTCCAGTACGTTGACACAGTGAACATAGTTGGTCGCATCCCGCCTCACACTGTAAATATTGGACCACATTTCCATCAGTATTGGGACAATTTTGAAGCTGTGGATGCCGACTTCGTAGATGCATGGCAGGGTGCGGGATGTATCGACCCCCTCCTCGCTCAGGAGCTCATCGGCGATGGGCTCAGGGAAGCCGACGTCAAACTCTTCAACAGTAATTGGCATAGGGAGACCACGGCGGCCGTTGATGGCAACGTAGACAGTCAAAATGACCCACCATGCTCGTTTGCGCAATTCATGCGTTAGGTTTGTGGGCTCACCGGGCTTTCTGGATTCCCGGTGAAGGTTTAGCTCAAGGGCGCGGTGAAAGGCGTGGTTGACTACAACGGATGAGCTGCCAGGCTTTGGAAATGCTCGAGTGTGCACAGAAATCATGGCCATGGCCTGCACCGCGGCCAGGTCCGGCGAGCAGGTCAGCTGAAAGAACTTGCTGAGGGCGAAGTGATAATGCTTGTTGGATACATCGTTTAGGTGGGCACGCTGATCAGCCTTTTGCCAGTTGCGCACGCCGTACTGAAAGAAGATGGTAGCGAAAACCATGTGTACCTGGACTAGCTCAGCCACCTTGGGCACGAATGTAGGCTCATCGTATATTTTTGTTAACTGCTTAAAGTTAGAGTGGTGTCAACTGCGCGGTTTCAAATGAGGGGTCGTACCAGTCGCATAAAGGAGGGTTGGTGAAGAAGAGGGAGAAAGGAAGAGATGGTCATAAAGTACCACTCGGAATAGGTGAAAGCATCCTCTCGAGAGGGCATGTCAGGCTGAATGACGGGGTTTATATTCATGGTGGACTGGAGCAGAGCCTGGGTCGACTTGTTGTACAGCGGCGTGGAGGCTGTGGCGTTGGGATGAGGCTCGTCCATGTCGGGCGCCTGAAAGGAGGCCATGTCGACAGTAGTACCAAGAATGGACAATTGGGTGCCCTTGATGGAGCTGAGAGGCGCGCTGTCGTCGCCCCGTACTCCGATATGGGCATCTCCGCGGCGCGACTCCAGGAGAGATTGTCGAAAGGTGGGTGCAATGATGGGCTGGGCGCTGGGCTGCTGGGCATCGGACTGCGTCTGCGGCGGGTTTGAACCGTTCTTCACCCATACAGTGCCGACCTGGGACCACGAGTCGCGGGGCTCGGCTTCCTGGACTGGGTTTCCGGCGCTGTCAAAGGTGGTTCCGGGGGGATATTGCGCGTAGGGCGACCACTGCCAGGGCTTCACCTCGATGCCCTTGTCGCCCAAGAGCTTCTCCAGGTCGCGGATGTGAGACATCATGTCCGTCTTCTCCCTCTCGAGCTCCTGCAGGTAGCCTCTGCGTTCGGTTCGGCCAGTCACTCGGTCGGTCACGTAGCATTCGAGGTTTTGGTTGGTGCAATGCGAACAGCCCTCAGGCAGGGCGTCGCAGCGAATCTTGCGGACCTGGGAAAGGCGCAGTCAGCATCAGCAGGGAACACTCGCGGGCCCTGTTTTGTGCCGCGATTAACTTACTTTGCATCTGTCGCATGCTTGACCGGTGCGCGTGTAAGACTGCAGGCGGTTCTTGACCACGCTGGAAAAATCGTCGGGGCCGCGATCGAGGCGCGGCAGCTTGACCTTGTTGTTGCCGGCGCCGGTGCCGTTGGTGGCCGGTTCATCGTCACCGCTGCCGGCCGACCTCTTGACTGGGCGACCAGGCATCGTGGGCTTGGAGCGCAGCGAGAGGTCCCTCGACGACGACAAGGAGGATGCAGAGGACGCAGAGGAGGCCGACGACGGGCTCGTAGAGCTGGGCGAGGTCGACGAGGGCGGCGGGATGGTGAGAGGCGCGGGACGCTGGCGCGGACGCCGCCCAGAGGGACGGGACGCGGGCGCAGGCGCAGACGCAGGCGCTTTTAGCTGCGCTTGGACGGGGCACAGGATGCGATTATCCGGGGCCCATGCGGAGCGAAAAGGCAGGGTCTGCCAGAAGCCGCCTCGGGATTGGGTCCGGGGCTGAGCCTGAGCTGGAATCTGCGAAGGCGAATGCGAGGGGGAGTCGTGGGATGCAATGGGAAAGCTGAGGCTGCGCTGGTGGGTGACGATGGCTTCCATGATGGAATCGGCCGGGTTGTAGGGCACGCGCATTGGTACGTCTGGCAGCGCCCCGGTGCCTGTAGCCTTGTCGTCCGCACAGGGGGTTAGCGGGGGGGATGGATGCGCTACAGCGGGTTCCGGGCCCTGGCGTTGCGGCGCTGGCGCTGGATACGGACAAGGGATGGCCGCACTGGTGGGAGCAGCGGGGAATGGCATGTGCATTAGCGGCTCAGCGTGGGCTGGGCTGTGGCCTGGGTGTGGCCTGGGCGCTGAGCTTCTGGGGACTCAGTGGCGTGGCCCGTTCTCTCGGTGGGCACACTCGAACCTGGGACTCGAACCCAAGTGGATCAGTGTGGCACTTGGGAGCTGGGCTGGGCTGAGAGGCCTGGAACAAGTGTACTTTGGGGGCTGTACGCACCTGTTTCTTTTTTGTATTCAACAATGGCGAGACGGCGGGGCCTGGACCAGACAACACGTGGATTGCGTCTGCAGTGTTTTGCGGGCGTGGTGGCAGAAGAAACAAAGAGCCAGCCCAAACAGAAAAAGTAAAGAGAAACAAAAACAAGTATGTAATGTGGTGGGCACACTATGGGGATTTGTGGCCTGTCGGGTGTTTTTTTTTTTTATCTCTCTGCTTTTTCGTATGCAATGATACAGAAAAAAACAAGAACGGGAGGTAATGTCCTATTCCAGGAAACAAGAGCTAATATGTATGATATGATGATGGCGTATCTTCCTGAGAGGGGTCTAGGTGATGATGCTTGATCATGGTCTGGTCCTGCTCCCTGCTGTGCGCGCCCATGGATTGTTATATAGATACTTGCAACTGTCAGAGTTGGCGATGGATTCACGTCTATCACCTGTCACAGGCACGCACCGAGCTTGCTCGGCTCGCGCAGAAAAGACTCTGTACTGGGCAGCAGCAGTCACATTCGGGATTCTAGAACTGCCCGAGGCCAGTCAATCACGGCGTTTCATGCTGCGAGGTGAGAGCCTGTCGGCAGAGCCAAGACGCAGTCACGGCAGATGAGTGGGTGGTGGGTTGCACCAGCGATAGGCACCCAACTCTGATCCCTAAAACTAAAAGCATGTATGCTTGCTGACCTTTGTTGATCTCCTGCAGGCCATAGTCCATAGCCCAGCCACACCCACAGATTGCGAAAGCGTATGCAGGTAGAAATCTGACCGGGGGCTCCGTTTGCCGAACTTTAGAGATGGGCATCGGCATCTGGTCGGGAGGGGCGGGGAAAGCAGACTGGCAATCCGGAGAGCCAATCAAGGCGTGGCTGGGAGCTGTCAACAGGTCCAGTAGGCCCGATGCCTTGCGGGTTGAAGCCGTCATGGCTTCGGCAGCCCATCTCCGGCGCCAAGGGGCGCGGCTCCGAGGCGGACGAGAGCACCACTGAACATGGTGAAAATGGCCAAGAGCATCCCTTGCATCGTCCACGGCAACAATGCCACCCACTCTGCTCTGCCACACTCTATGTACGGTACCACTGCTGCTGGAGAAGATGGGATGCGAGAGGGGCGCCAGGCTTAGCCTGCATCCTGGACGCCCTATGCAATGCAGATCGCCGGGTTCGCCATGGCAGTGGCTGCGACGCCGGTGGTGATCCAATCGCGTCGGAAACAAGGCGAGAGTGCATGGCTGTCGTTCCCTGCTTCTGAAGCCCACCATGGCTGCGGCTGCTACTGGCTGCCACCGGCTGACTTTGACTACGATGCTGCAAGATGCTGTTGATCTCTCACCTCATGCGATCGGTTCTCGATGGCCATTCGCGGGGGCCCTCGATAGGGCTCAGTTGCGCAGTGATCTGTCACAGCATCTTTAGTCACAAGCATCCAGCCGCAGACTCAAAATGGCAGGCATCAGGCAATAATGCACGCATGTCTCTGGATGGCTCGCGAGGTTGGTGGGTAGGCTGGTCTCGACTCGGGACATGTGGGCCTTGTGTGATGCAAATGTGATGTGTTGCTTGATGGTGGCGGCCCAGGGCGACGTACTCCGCAAGGCCGTGTCTTGCTAGCTGAAGGCGAGACGGAGACGAAGACCAGAAGGAGAAGAAGGGCGATACGGAATTCTCGTACTCAGGGAGCTAGCCAGGTAGGTAGCCGGCTGGCCTTGCGCCCCCTGAGCCTGACCTGACCTGGGCCTGACCTAGGCCTGACCTGAAGGGCAGCTGTACACCGGTCGGCATGGGGTTGAACGAGGCTTTGGACAAGCGTCGATCTGGTGTAATTAATCGACAGGCGCTAACCGTCCGGTCTGCACCGCGTAATTAATCTGAAATCTGGTTCGCATGTACCAGCGGTTGGCCGATCCAATGCGAAAAACCCTGCTTCTTTACCCCGCCAAAAAAATCTCCCACGTCTCCCACGGCTTCCGACCTTTACCCCTCCACACACCACACACATCGTGCGACAACGGACTCGACGGCGCACCTACTCCCACCAACAGCATCAACCACCATTGCACTCGTCCGAGTCAGCTTTCAGCTACCCCCGGCGCACCTACAGAGCTTTTCCTAGCGTCCCCGATAGCATTTGAAACTCGGACAAACTCCCGCTATGGCTCTCGAAACTATCACCATCGAGCATCTCCCCTCCTCCCACCAGGCCCATCTGGCCCTCTTCCGTGACGTGAAAAACGCCTCGTTTCTGCACCAGCAGCTGCTCGCCCGCAACGCAGACTTTGAGTATGCTTTTGTCGATGCTTCTGTCGTATGTTTCTTATAATCTGGCGTCATAACCACCGCCACCGCCACCTTGACCATGGTTGACACCCATGACCCAACAGGTAGTTTCGCGCATTCAGCTGCTCTCTGCTGTCTTCAAGGCCACTCTTGCAGCTGTAAACGGTGAACTCAAGACACCCAATGTCCACTCTGAGATCGTGACTTCTTTAAGCTCATCCAACAATGTACCTTGAACCCTCCTGAATGTGCGCCATACCCCAGCTGATTGGCGTTTTAGATTGCCGACGCATATCGTCGATTTGGTATCTCGCCTTCCACCAAAGATCTCATTGTCGTCAGAATTACTTTTCCCGCCGACAACGCCCCGCCGATCCAGCCCGATCAGATCTGGGAGCACCTCAAAGCCAATGTTGAGGGCGAGGCCCAGGATCTGACAGACGAGAACATTGCTACCGCAACAGACCTGCCCAAGGTGCGCAAGTACTACAAGCTCAACGGGCTCAAGTGGCTCGAAGATATTAAAGACGACGTGGCCAAGAAGAAGGAATTGGAAACACTGATCCTAGGGGGCATGGCCTTGCGCGGGGTATAACAGCCGGACAATTAAAAAAAACACAAAAAAGGAAATGCACAACAACAAAACTCAAGAAATTTGTCTTTTTTTATTCTCGACGAAACAAAGTGTAAGCCATATCTTCCAGACGTCCGGCTCTACCCTATGATCCTAAAACACACCAGACTCCCAGAATCGCTATCCATATGCCATGATGCAAAGTCATAATCATCATCAAAGTCCTTTTCTTTTCTCTATTCCATCGTTCGCGAAAACTCATGCCAATCCAACGGCGCTCTTGCAGCGTCGCACCAATTCGCCCCACATTGCATCTCGGCTGTCCCGGGTGCGCTGAACGGCGTCCTTGTTCTCCTGTGCTCGGCGAAGCAGATACTTCATGCACTCGCCAGTAGTTCCCCAGACGAGGTACTTGTAGGCGGGGAGCGTGGGTGCCTTTGCGCCCCTCTCCTCGCGAGCGGCCTGGCCGGCCTCAACCAGTTCGCAGCTGACCTCATCAGCCATGCCCTGGAGCTGGGCAAACGAGACTGGTGACTTGGCATCACCAGCGTCGCAGATGGAGCGAGCTCGCTGGACGGACTCGGCGTTGTGAGAAGCAATCATCAGGCTGGCGGCGGGGTACTTGCCCTCGCCCTTGACAGCGTCGGACCACTGTCGGGTGAGAACGCTGGCAGCGAGGGTATCGTAGCACTTGTCAGTGTCCTCCTTGGTATCGTGGAAGAGGTGACGAGGGTCAGAGCCCAGGTAAGCACCGCGGACCAACTTGACACCCAGAGCGAAGCCCTCCTTCTGAGCGAGAGCCAGGTGGTTGGACAGAACCTCAGGGCAGGCCTTCTTGTAAGCCTGGTATGTGCCATAGATGACGGGGTCGGTGGTATCTTTGTTGTACTTGCGAGCAAACTCGAGTGTCCAGTCGTCAATGCCATCCTGGAGCATGTCCTGCTCAGCATCGAACAACAGACGGACGCCACGTTCTTGAGCGAGCTTGCAGATGTCGTCGATGGCTTTGTGGAGGGTGGGAGTGGCGGGTTGGCGGGCCTTGAGCTGACCAAGGGCAATGCTGCCGGCACCAGTGAACCTATTTCATGTTGTTAGTATCAACTGACAATAAAGCCACTCGATGAACTTTTTTTCTTTCTTGCTTTGTGTAACTTACTTGAGTGCAACGTAGTCGCCGGGTTGGACCAGGCGGACCGTCTCCAAAGTGCCCTCGGCCCAGGGAAGAATCTCGTTCTTGATGGCAGCCTCAGTCTCTTCTGCCGTGTTACCCAGAGCAGCAGCCTGCTCCTTGGTCAGCACGACCTCACGAGCGTAGCACAGCAGGACGCCGGTGAATCCCATGCCCTTGAGGTTGGCAATGGTCTGGTGGACCTCTGCGGCGTTCTCGCCGGCACAGAACTGAGCGTAGAAGGTCTTCTTGAGGAACAGGCGGAGCAGCGGGTTGCGGTCTGGGTTGAGGATGGGGTTGTGCGAGTTGGCCAAGACGTCCATGATGCGCAGTGAGGGAGGCAGCAGGACGGGCGAGGACGAGACGATGGTGGTGGCGAGAGAGCGGATGATCATGGGCAGCGAGAGCACGCTGAGGGGTGCGCGGACCGGCGAGCTCATGTTGGGCGGCATTGGGTCCGGGATAGGGTGCTCGGCGAGCGTGTTGGTGCGCTTCTCAGATGAGTGGATGAGGCGGCGCTGGGAGAGGATGATGATGGAGGCCGAGGCGTTGAGGCGGGTGTAGGGAGAAGGGGATGCCGCCCAACGAAGAGGGCGGCATGTTCCTCGGCTGCGAGCCAGGCTCATTGTGCAGGATGTGTGAATGTTTGTGGGTGTTTGTTTGGCGTGGATGCAGGCCAATGGAGGTTAGGAATATCTAGGAGGAGGTCTGTGGCCTCGGGATTACGGTTGAGGAGGAGCGTGGTTGATAAAGTGGACGGACGATAGATAGTCTAGAGGTAGAGGTAGAGGGGGAGGTGGGATGGGCAGGATATAATATAATAACAAAGGCGGCAGCAATAAGCACGGGTAGGTATCAAGCTAACACAGACCAGTGAGATAACACCAAAGATAGATGCAGCATAATTTGCAATCAGACTCGTTGAGATTGGTGAAAGGGAAGGGTGGCTTATATCTGTCGTAGTGTCTATCAATCATCGACCGGGGCTTGCACAGGAAGGCCCGGCAGCGAAGTGCAAGGCGAGTGGCGTCATTGGCCTGCCACTCGTCCCTCCGCTCTGCTTCTGCTAATTTTTGCCGTCCCTTAAGCCGCCAAACTAAAGTCAATGATTCACCGACGCGCCAAGTGACCATCGTGAACCACGATGGCTAATGAGCAGGGCCTGGGCATGGAGCTTATCAGCGTCACGTGGCTACCCTGGCAGGGGCAAAAGCAAGCTGGGACGTGGGGAATGCGAAAAGGCCGAGTGTAGCCGCCGTGGGGTTTGCCTCGTTTTTGTCTAGAAACACGGCCAAGACGCACCCCGAACTCATGGCAGCCCCGTCCGTGCAGAAGCTAGCAGCAGCGAACGCCCAGGAATGCTAGAGATGGTTGGCCATTGGCCAATGGTTGTGCATGGCTGATTGCATGTCATTGTTATCTCGTTCCGATTGCGCAGGTCCCGGCCGCATCCTGTCATTCATCGGTCATTGAGCAGCACCGCCGCTGCGACGACCAACCACCAGCCGCCTTACCGCCGCGTTGCCCCCCTGGACCTTTCAATCGAGCACTGGCCATCCATCGCACTGTTGCATTGGCACTAGGTTCCGGGATATTATGAGATGAGATTGAGGGGAAGAGGGTGTGGAGATTATTGGGGAAGCCATCGTGAGTTCCTCAACTGACAAAAACAGAGTTGCGGCTCTTGGGGACTCCCTATGCCGATAATGGGGCCATGCGCGTGCTGTACCAGGGCCGGTTGGCCTAGCTCGCCAGGGTCTGTCCCCATCCTCAGGACCCCATCGACATGGTACGCCGCCGGCCCGCCGCCGGACGAGCAAGAACGAGAGGGACAGCAATGTCCGATGCCCACCGCAAGCAGTCACTTGAGCGCGGATGGCATCGGCGCGGGAGAGGCGTGGGACAAGCGTCAGATAGGTCCGGTCTCACCGTCTCCACCCCGTCCGTCCGTTTCACGCTGCTGGTTGGCTGCTGGAGCCCTCATTGTGGGACACAGCCGTCCGACCAGCCCGGCGCTTGATAAAATCGACGTAACCGATCGGTCTGCCTCGGGCTAAGCCCACGAGGTCTTGGATGCCACCATACGCCAACCCAAACACGAGCCCAAGCTTTGCTGTCCTCGCTGCAGCGGTAATGGAGAGACGATCTAGATGCGGCGCCGATTATCGGCGTGTGTTAGCCAATTGGTCCACTTGCTCAAATATATACCCGTTGATTTCCATGGTGCCTGGTGGCCCTAAGGAGGGTGCCCTAGAAGAGGTCCCAGAAGCAATCCCGAACAACACCATTATGCCGAGACTGGACCTACACCCAAAACGGAAAAAGGTAATTCACACTTACGCCATAATGAAAACCCGCCTGCGACCGTCAGGGTTGCAATAGTTGTTGAAAACATGTCGCTGGCTCCTCGGCACCGGTCGACGGTGCTCTCGAGCGACAGAGCGACAAAACTCCAAAAGCCAGTCTTGAAGCCCATCTTGAAACCCTCCCGGATGCCGCCCTGCATGGCACGGTAGTTTTTAGATTTGTGATAAAAGTACCATCCCGTAGTTGTGTCAGGCATCTTGTGGGCGTGCTCGGCCCGGAAGCGCAACTGGGCCATCTGCCCACCTTGGGTTGCGCCGAGCGAGAAACCCAGGGCGGCCGACGATAGGGTGCCCATCATGAGCCGCGTCGGGGTCGAGATGGAGAGGCGGGGGAATGCATCATGCGGAAACGCTCCGGGGGCATCTGCGCCCATCGTGGCAGCGGCCGGGCCGGTCGGGGTAGAAGTAGGGGTAGGGGCAGTGTCGGTTGTTGCGGCCATGGCTGGCGACTGAGCAGCTCAGGCGGCTGGTTGAGGGCCAGTCGTTGGCGGGTGGGGGTGGATCGAAGGGCAGAAACTGGCGGTGGCCTCAGATAAAGGTCGCGTGGTCGAACGAGGCTCGGACCGAGAGCGTGGTGGGTGGGATAGGCTTGGATTTTATTGCTGCTCGAGCTGGGAGCTCCATGTCGTGATGAAAAAGCTGCTCGTCTCTCGACGGATATTTGTACAGTATATTTAAATACACACACTGTCTTGAAGCACTGTTATGTTCACCAGGTTCGCCTGTCTACAGGCTGAATTGCAGCAGTATTCTTTCTATTTTTACCTTTCACTTATATCAATATAGATAGCTTCCTTATCCAGTATCATCCTGTGATTATTGCTTCCTTTGCCAAACTCATCGTAGGCGAGGCGGTGAGTTGACAAAAATTCAACGTATGGCGAGCCCCTTACTCACGGGACACAATGTCGCTTCGAATGTATATATGCCGGGAGAGCGAGTCGTGTCCGATCATGTGAATCATTTCAGACTGGGGTTCCCATGTCCCTCAATCAAAGTGTCTGTGTTGTCTGTGAATCAATACTTTTTCAACGCGTCATCACGTGACCTCGCGGACAGTGTCTTCGCGGGAGCTCAAAGTGCCCCTCCTTGCTGACTAGGGGGGCGTGCATTTGTTGGTGTTCCTTACACAACCGGCTTTCCCATAGTAGACTGCCAAGATGGTATGAGGGGTTCTCGAGTTGCCTATAATTGTCTCTGTGTGTTACGGTAGCTGACTTGCCCAGGCTGAAGTTGATGATGCGCACATTTCAGTGCGATTTAAGCACGGCATTCACACCATCTATCTCTTCGTGGACGCCTTGGCGCCCTTCAGCACCGTCACAGCGCAACTCTTGGAACTTTTGCAGGAGAGATACCCACAGGGGTTGACCACATCAATCGCTCCTCCCAAAACTACCGCGGTGCCTTCAGACCCGGATGCTCAGATCGCCTATGCGGTTCTCAGCGTGCCCAACGACCCGTCGCGAGGGTGGAAGAAGCTGAACTCACAGAATGGAGATAGCACGCCGACCCAGTTGGGTGTGAAGAACGACGGCCTTGTTGCGTTTGCGTTTGTGGACGACGAGGATGAAGACGTCGAGTTTGAGGTGGAATGGCCTCGAGACGATGAGGAAATGTATGAAGCTCAATAATGATGCGACTCTTTCTTGGCGAGGGTTCGGGCAATAGAGTACGCCATGACGGTGCGCCAGGAAACAACAACGTTGCACGGCCATCCATCATGTTGCGCCTTGGGTCAGGGGTTTCGCCAGCTGGATTGCTTCGGCGATTGGCGAGGAAAAAAACATGTTGGAGATCCAGTTGTTAGAGCTGGAGAGTCAATCAACCCAGACATTGATGTTTTAAAACAATAGAAGTACAATTTACGCTACCCTCGAATAGGTTCCACACGTGGGTTGAGATTTCATTCTTCTATACTTCCATGCCGGCAGTGAGCAATTAGCTCTATTATTAAGCTTGGAGCATGGTTCGTTGGTATTCTGCATGATCGCATCGATCGTCATTGAGACATGGATACCGCCTCCAGTCGTCACATCTCGCAACATATGTAACCGAAATTTTTTACTGGACTTAATTGCATGCCTTGGAAACCTAGACATTGCTATTTTGTTGGATTCCCATTCCAACCAAGTCTGTCAGCCCTTGGGACTGCTCAATTAACCTGGCGTTGCATCAAGGAATGTGTGGCCCCCCTGACTAAGCAAGCATGTGGGACGGACATGGCCACTCAATGCACATGCTAACGACCAAGTGGCGCGTGTCCCGGAGGCTCGCAGGGATTCCATCTTTTTTTGGCGATTGTTTCAACCCCTTTCTTATTTTGTTTTATTCTTTTCGTCGGCCGCCTCCGTGGATAGTCTCTCTCTAAAATCCACGGTGCTTCCTTTATTCTTGCTGTCAGGCCGTTTTTTGCACATGCAGTAGGCTACATGTCCGTCGTGGCCTTTCTCCGCCATGGCTTGCGCCTCGTGGTGCCCCTGGCGGTAGCCATCACCATCTATCTCTACATGTTCCCGTTTTTCCAGAGCTGCGCATTCCCCTCTGCGTCTGGGACAAACCAGGATGCTTTCGAGCTGACGAAGAAGCTGCACTGGCCAGCTTCAAGGAACGAGCTGACTGCCGAGGATCGCCAGAAATTGGCTCCTTTCCGACTACTTGCTCTTGGCGACCCGCAGCTGGAAGGCGACACCTCAATTCCCATCAACCACCTCGGTGTATTCCCCCACCTTAGGGAAGCCTTTAGACATGCAACTTTTCAAACTAAACACTCGTCACTTCGCGAACGATTCAAGAAGGTCACGCACGAAATGGTCGACATCGCATTCGACGACATCTTCCACATTCTCGAGTCCTTTCGCAAGCGCTTCGATCATTTCGGAAACGACTTTTACCTTGGCCACATCTATCGCACCCTCCACTGGTGGGCGGTGCCGACCCATGTGACGGTTCTCGGAGATTTGCTCGGCAGTCAATGGATTGATGACGTCGAATTCGAGAAGCGGAGCAAGCGGTTTTGGAAGCGAACGTTCAAGGGTGCCGAGAGGCTACCAGACGAGCAGGCACCATACCCCTCGTCAGATTACGATGTGTCCGGGTACTTGGATGGAAGCGAGAAGGAAAAGGTTTGGTCCAAATGGCTGCTCAATGTGGCCGGGAACCACGACGTTGGATATGCCGGAGATCTCACCGAGGAGCGACTGGAACGATTCGAGCGGGCCTTTGGCAAGGCCAACTACGACCTTCACTTCCAGCTTCCCATCACCGACGATGAGCAGCTCACCAAGATGTACCATCCCACCGAAAACCCCGATTCCGACCGTCTTCGCCCAGAAATCCGAATCATTACCGTCAACGACATGAATCTCGACACACCCGCAAACTCCTCCGCTCTTCAAGATGCCACTTACAAGTTTATCAACGACGCCATCTCAGCATCTAGCCCTGTCGACTCAAAAGGCGACTTCACCATTGTTTTGACACACATTCCCATGTACAAGCCCGAAGGCATTTGCGTCGATGCTCCATACTTTAGTTTCCACGGCGCACAAGATGGAGGGGGTCTCAAAGAGCAGAATCAGCTTAGCGGCGATGCCAGCAAAGGTTTCTTGGAAGGAATCTGGGGCATGGCTGCAAGGAGAGGCGCCCCCAACGGGGGATATGGCCGCCCAGGTCTCATGTTGAACGGGCACGACCACGAAGGCTGCGACACGTACCACTACATCAACCAGACAAATGGTACCTCGGCCTCAGCTCGCTCTTGGGAAGTAGCCAAATGGGCCGATGCCCAGTCCAAAGGCATTTTCGGCAGTGAAGGCATCCCGGGACGTCGCGAAATCACAGTCCGCAGCATGATGGGCGGATTTGGCGGTAACGCGGGTCTGCTGAGCCTCTGGTTCGACTACGATGCATGGGAGTGGCGATACGAGTATGCTGAGTGTCCCCTGGGCACCCAGCACTTCTGGTGGTTTGTACATATTGTCGATTTTATTGTATTAGTATGGGCTGTCGTGTACGGGATTGTTGAGGTGCTTATCAGTTCGGGCGTTGACGTTGATGGCAAATTCTATGAAGCGGTGTCATGTGCTTTCGGCGAGTTTTTGGGTAAAAGCCAACGGCGCGAGCAGCCGGTCGCGAATGGCAAGGCCATGTCTGGGATGAAATAATTGGATCCGAGAAAATGACCCTTAGGAAGAACTGTAATATAATTCTTGAATATGAATACGCAACGTTTAAACCCATTAATAACTACCTCAACGACTTTGTTCAAAGTGAAGCCTTGTGTTTGTCCCCGTGTAATCCATCCCCAAAAATGCTATGGGAGAATGTGTGTGTATAGGGTATGCTCAAGGTCCATGGACTTGAACAAGCTCTTAGCTTCCCCAGGCTAGAGAGCTGCCAATGATTTGCCCTATCCATTCATGAGGACAGTGTCGTTTATTTCTGCCCTAGGGTATGTGTATAGGCGGCTCATTACACCCTCTTATCTCATATGTTTTTGCATGCGCAAGCCATGGCTCATTTGCTAGTGCATCCAAGTTTTGCTCACCAGAGCACTCTTGTTTATCCAGTTCTAATGCTCTGATTCGCAGCTCTTCCCACCTTCTTACTTCATCCGGCAGTAAATCTCCTGGGAAAAAGATTGGTACCAGACTTCTTCCTGCCCCAGTATACTTCGATTCGAGTTTTAACAATGCGTCCATCGTGGTCATTTCTCCCACGACGGCAACGAATTCGAGGTGCACGCCCAAGGCACTAGGGTTTCTTCTCCAGCCGACGACCAGTATATTCTGGAGCATTCCAATACCACCGACACCGAGGAGATATCCCGTATTTTGGGTTATTCCGGCGGCGGAAACCAACAAGCAGACCTATATGGCGGAGAGTATGGCAAGACAGATTCTGGTACCCAAATTAGATACTTGCATAGGCTTCAACGAGGACACAGCTAGCTCCTCTAAGTTGAGGCCTTTCCCGTTACCCAGGATCACGATGGCGTGCTGTGTTCCATTCCCCTGCGTGACAATGTACGCATTGTGCGACCCGCGGCGACAGGCCCACTTCTCAGATGCCCACCCTGGCAAGCTTCCTGTTACAAAAGCCAGCGCCATGCCGCATGCTGTAACTATCAGGATATACCAATTTCTATTCGTAACAAAAGGAATGGCTGCAATCACGTGCTGGACTATGGCGACGACCAATCCACTCCAGTAGATTAAATCATGTGTTGGCTTTCCCGCTGTTTTTGTCTTGCTTGGTTCATATATGGAAATACAAAGGCCAGTTTGACTTGGGCGTGGGATTTTGGTGCCTTTTTTGCTGTTGCGCTTCATATATTGCATTCTCTCATCTATCATCTCGTCCAATCTTTTTCGTATAGAAGGGTCCATCCAAGACTCGTAGTCCCGGAGTATCCGGGAAATCACCCAACTGGCATTGTTTCTGACGTAACCATTTTTTGCAGTCACAACTAAGCAACTGCCCTCAGGGGCAACGGGCATTAATTTCACATCGCCAACACTGGCAAGAACGTTGGTAACAGCGTAGGATACCCATCCTTGCAGAAAATTAATTAGCGAACCTTTATATTTGAACGTTTGGGTTCGCACCGAAAGAGAATGGGACTGGAGTTAAATAACCACCAGATAATTAAGCGAGCGCTTTATTGACGATTTCTCTACCCAAGAGCAGTAGGACTGAGAACATGTCAGCGGGGTGCGTCCATTGCTGCTTTAGGGCCTCGGATGATTGGGTATAGTTAGAAGAGTGCTGTTGGGATTGTAAAATCGAGGATGAGATAATTGGAGCCATTTTATGACTAAGGGTTCTGATGGTTGAATTAAATGTTTAATGCTACTTTCGTTGAGGATAATGTTGAGATATCGCGAATTTCACAATGGAAGGGCTGCATGGTGATATATCAGTATCACTGAAAGAAATTAAAGGTCACCCTGGTACTTCAATACCACCATAAATTGCGCACGTCGCCCAGAACAGATCTGTGATTAGACCCGCTGCGTTGGGAGCCTAGACATTGTAAACATTGTTTATGCGGATATGGAAGCTGACCAATTATCCAGGGACACCATGATAAGGTTGCATAGGGTCATATCAATGTAACTGAGCACATAACATAAATATACACCCCGTCGCCCTTTTCAAGTCGTACATGTAATTTCTTTACTGACATGGTTGTTAAATGCCCCCTGCCTCTAGACCATTTCCAGTTCGTGCTTCTGTTTTTTTCTTTTTGAAACAAAATGGAACATTTATTTTACAAGGCAGATTCGCCGAAGGAGACAACTTTAGCTGTCTGTGAGCCAGTCTTGAAATCTGACTGGGATCGATTTGGAGACCTCATCGACTTTTCTCTCCCTATGACATCCTGGCTAGGATTTGATCATGATAATATTCCACTAGGATCCTTCTCGGCCTATCCTATTTCTGCTGGATTTCTCCCAGATCAACTGTGGGATGGTGACCTGGAGCAATCTCATCCGAGATTCAAAGGTCTCTCAAAGGCCCAGATAGGACATCAAGTGGCTTCCTTTTTCCAAGCATGGTTATTCCACGGCCTAGTTGAAAGTGTGTTGAAGAAGAAGGTGTTGACATCTTACTTTGTACGAGAACACGTAAATGGTGTTTGCTACCTTTATACTCGTAACTTGCACTTCTGCTTACAAGCCCACGTATTTTACATCCGAAACAACCCAGAACACCACGAAGAAATCAACACGAATATACAACTAGATATACAACATGCGAACAAGTGGATATCGAGATTTGCGAACTGGAGTCAACAATAGTTCAGGTCAAAAATGGAAACTCGGTACCCTGGGTTTATGAATAGCCTGGAGCCGATAGTTCCGTCCATAGTGAGATTGACGGAGGCTATTGATCAGACAAGAAGTTTTGCATTGCCCAAATTTCCCATAATCGGAACTTTGACCTGGCAATATCCATGTACTGAGAGAGAAAAGAGGCAAAACAAACTTCGGGCTTTGGGCTGGTGCCCCTTTCAAGTTAACCTCCTGGAGGATACCCTAAATCAATCCACTATAGATTGGATATGTGCCTGGGAATTTCGGCAAGAACCAGATGGACACGAGACTTGCTCAGAATCTTCATGCGCAAGAAATAATATCGATGTACCAACCTCCAAACAAGCACATTGCTGTCAAAATCAAGACTGCAAAAAGTTGAGGCCAGACTTGTCAAAAGTACTTATGATACTCAGTGCTGACATGATTCCCGTTGTATCTTTGCGGGAGATCAACGGAGTTTGTACTGTCTATGTGGAAGGCCGATCGAGAACCACGAAAGGTGATTATATTGCAATATCTCACGTCTGGGCCGATGGAATCGGTGGTGTCGCTGAAACCGGCCTAAACGAGTGCCAAATGAAGCGAGTTGCTGGCCTATGCCAAGCTTATCACGGAAGCGAACTCGGTTGGTTTTGGCTTGACTCATTGTGTATTCCAAGCAAAAAAGTCTCAGGTGACTTTGTGTATTACGAAAAAGCACTTGTAGCTATCAGAGATGTCTATATAAATGCAGTTGCCGTTATTGTTCTTGACAAGACAGTTGAAAAATGCTCCGAGCAAACTCCCACAGAGAAACTTTACGCACATATATACCTGTCAGCTTGGATGCAAAGGATGTGGACTTATGAAGAAGCAGTCTTGGCACGAGAGATTCTATTTGTGATCCAAGGCGGATTTCATATCTACAATGTAAAGACTGACCCAGAGATGAGGAAAACGGTCTGTGTGGTCTGGAAAAGCCTAGCAGCACAGCTCTACCGCTTGCGAACTAAGCAAGGATCACTTAATATTGGACACATCTACCGAGCTTTCAGATATAGGCTTACAAATGTGCCTGGTGAAGAGTTCTTATCAGTATCTGGCATGCTTGATCTTGAAACTAAGAAATTGATGGGCGTCAAAGGGGAAGAAAGATCCAAAGAATTCTGGAAACTACTCAGAGACGTCCCCGATGACGTACCATTTTTGGCCTGTCCTAAAATAAGTCAGCCAGGGTTCAGATGGGCTCCCAAAACCATGATGAATCCGTCCTCGACAACGCTAGACACTGAAATGAAGGGCTCCAAGTCAAAATGCACAGAAAAAGGATTGTTGGGAAAGTACATGGTGTTTGAAATGGATACCCCTCTAAGGGGTAGCTCTAATGAGCCTGGAAGTATTTTCAACATCTGGGTTGAGGCGAAAGATGGTGAGGTAGCCAACAATGCCATTGAGCCCAGTATATTCAGAATCTACTGTGTTGACACATGGCCTGTCCTTCCGAATTTCCACGAGTTTGATACCATCTACACTTCCAGTGGGAGAGGGTCTCTCTTGAGCCCAGGGCAGTTGGTAACTGGTGCTGCTGCGGTACGATCAGTAACGAAAGAAGAAAACGGCGTGGTGTATCTGATTCATTTGGAAAGAATAATAATTGAGCATTTGAAGAGAGAGGAAATAGTTAAGGATACAGCAACCATTATGTTTGAAGGTAGCCAAAAGGTTAGGGTTGATGCGAAGGCATTGTGCGGCCTGGCAGAAGTCTGCATAACATAAATTAATTGGCTGACGATTTCAAGACGTTGTAATTTATTCGGTTATTTGCTTGTTTGCGCGCAACAACACTAATAACAAGAACAAACTTATGACACGCCCCCGCAAGGTATGCTCTCACCGGACGCTTTCCCCTGCTTTTATCCCATTACACATCCCAAAAAGAAAAGTCAACTATAATTATTGGTTGCTTTAACTGAATTAATCTGCCGTGTGATTGCAATCGCCAAATAGGGGAGACTTAGGACGTAGACACTTCCAATACTCGGGGACCCAATTGGCAGACAAATAGAGCCAAGTTGGTTGATGCGTTATGACAGAACTGATCATGCAGGATATTGCAGGAAGTGCTTGGGTCGAGAATTGGTTTTACGTGCGAGCGGCTGGTATGATTTCGAACGCTTGATGTTCTTAACCGAAGTGTTTGGAGGGTATCTGGGGGATCTGGGTTGGCGGGGCATTTAGAGGGACGCTTGAAGGACCAGCATGGTGGATGAGTTTGAGGCAACAGGCGACGAATAGCTGGATACGACAAGATATGGCCATAGTTGAATCCCAACCCCCCTGACCAAAACTCGCATGCAAATGTGCCTCATTAAGGTCTATGGTGGCCATCATGAGCAACCTTCCGGGGCTCATTAGGGCTTATGTCAGCTCTTGTCTGGCGCAGCCAATCAGAATGGTAGTGTCGCTTGGAGATCTGAATGTGGCTATAAAAAGGGTCGGGGCTGGCAATGACGAATTGAATAAGCAAACCGACCAAGCTTTGCTTGTTTACCCCTCAATAACAGATGGCCTCCTTTTCCGATTTGCCATTGGAGATTACGGACAGCGTGCTGGAGCTGCTTTCGCCAGCAGACTTTTACTCGCTATGTTTGACTAACAAGACACTGCGTTCTCTCGCCGAACCCTACCTGTACTCTTCGGTTGAGTGGACATGGAGATTAAACAAACCCCCGCCAATTATCTTTCTTCTTCGCAGCGTGCTGTATCGGCCTGAGCTGTCGCAGCACGTCCGGAAGCTCATCATTCATGGAGACTGCCTCGTAGATCCTGCTGACATGAGAACTCCACCAAAACTATCACCTGTCGCCCTGGAAATGGATAATCTAGAGGGGTATATTCGATCCACATTAGTTCCATTTCAAGACATATGGGTTGGAGAAACTTACAATGAGACAGCTGATGTATTTGCGACAGCTCTCATATCGCAGCTCTCTAACCTGGTCTATCTTGACCTCGGGCCAAACATTACGAAGAGAAGTCGGCTTCTGGGTACCATGTTTAAACATGCCATTTTACACTCGGAGAAGTACAGGTTACCAAGCTTTCATCAGCTTGAGCACGTGAATTTACGCCACCGTATGGAGGATTTATACAATGTGGATCTTATGGAACCTTCGGATTCTCTATCGTTATTTTGCCTGTCGTCGCTTCAGCACATATCGACATTCATAAAGGAACGCGGCTATTTCACTTGGCCTGCACCTAAACCAGATCCATCCCAAATCACCTCGCTGGAGATAAAGGGTCTTCGAGAACTTAACCTTGGTTAGATACTCTCGGTTACCAAGTCGCTTCAAAGGCTGCACTGGGAATGGCACCATGAACCAGGATTGAGTCAAACAGAGCCGTCAGACACCCCGATTACCAATCTTGATCAGCTTATTGAATCAGTGTCTCTTGTTAGTGGAACGCTCACGGATTTGAGTCTCAGAGCCAGCTGTAATGAAGAAGGGCCTGAACTCGCGACTTTAAGAATGACGGGCTCATTCAAGGGTGCCGTCAAACTTTATAAATTAAAGAAGCTGCGTGTTCCATTGACATTCCTCCTGGGTTTTTCGAGCGACCAGGGGAAACGACTGGAGCATGCAATCCCGCCCAATGTCGAATATCTCACCATCACGGACAATTTATTCTTCAACAATTCATATGGATCGGATGAAGATTCTCTTTTCGACCTGTTTAAATTGTGGATGGAGAACGGGTTAAAATCAACACCTTGTATCCAGGCAGTTACACTCTCTGTGGCCGATATGGTTTCTGATTGGTACGCCTCTGGCTGGTATCCAGCTGTATTTATGAGATTTACAGAATTTTCCAAGCGGTTTGGGCTAGAAGTGCGGGTGGAAGCAGACTAGGCTCGATAACTTTAACACGCAAACTAACAGCCAATGATCCTCAAACCAAATCACTAGAGGTCTGTCAATTCTCTTTCTCTTGCGTGATGTTTCAATTTGAATAGAGGATGGCGAATCGTTGCCCATGTTGGCTACATTAGCATAACGATAAGAAAATCAATCTAGTTAATCTCAACATGAATTGCTGACTCTTTTTGCTCAACGTCATTGATATTTGCCACTGGACTTGGGCGCAAGCCGGCAAGCCCACTTTCCACAAACAAGAAATCAACTTTCGCATTAGTCGTATGAATAGCAGATTTTGACTTGGAAGAGGACTTAATTTGTTCAAGAGTTTTCCCAGCAGTCTCGGGACAGAGTAACCAAACGAAGACAACAGCGCAGACGTTTCCTGCCAGGATAAAAAACCAAAAGGTCCAACCCGTGCTTTCAAGGCCGATTGGGCACGCAAACACGGTAATGAATACCATCAACCACTCTCCTTGCAAAAAAGGCCCCATCAATGTGCCGGTATTCGAGCGATGCAATTTCACTGGTATAGAGTAATTTGGTAACTTGCCATCCATATGACTGGACGGCAGGCTTATTATGCGGCGTATCTAGCACCAGAGTGCTGACTCCTTGGTTGGACGTTTCTGGTCATCGTCAGCACCATTATACGGAAAATAGGACCCATGGAATTCTGCGAACGATTGTGTGGTTTCAGTGGCAACTAGAAAGGTATAATCTGCATCATCCACATCCACATTGCATAGTTCCTCCAATCTTGTCAAGAGTGTGCGCGCCATTTTTAATTTTCAAGTCTTAAATCGAAAGTACTTTGAGCAATTGATCATAATCATTCATAGGTGAGGGGTCGTGGTGCAGCTAAATAATTGATCTGTGTTACGTATAAAATTCCAAGATCCTTGAGCACTGCATACTTGCATACCTATCTGTCCATCAATAGGCTTCATTACCTGATGAGCGTTCCCGGTAGTACGAGTGCCCAGGAAGCCGACAGGCTATAGTGATAGCCTATACTAATTTCCCGAGAACTGCGAGGCTTGAGAGATGGATGCCCAATCGGATTGCGACCGGGCCTCGGGTGCGAATCCGGCCCCACTAACACATCCTGTTCAATACAATGATGTGAGAGCTGTTCATAAATGCGTGAAAGAGAGGGCAATGACCCGTTGGTACGAAAGCCTTGGCCCGATCATCAAAAATTTCTTAGTCGTAGCCCATAGGCTATTTGGTCAGGTTGTAACTGATTGCATTCGAGTTGATGCACAAGATACCACATCTGCGACAGCCAATTGCAGATAAATATAGCATCACAGTCAACATTTGCCTCCCGAATGCTCCACGTGCAACGATTCAATTACGGCCAAATACTCCAAGCCCCCTCTAGAAAAAAAAATGAGTTCACTTCGTATTCTAATTGTTGGTGCTTCCGGCTACATGTGAATAACAACTGTGGTGAGCAAGCTCGGATAAAATTGACAGATTGTTCAGTGGCGGCTCCATTCTTGATCGCTTATTAAGATCCACAGATATCAATATTAAGTTTGCAACCTATACTGCGCTGGTCAGAAGCCGGGAACAGGCATCCAAACTGGCGGAAAATAATGTCAAACCTATCCTGTTCAAAGGCCTCGATGAAGTCGATCTCTTGCGCCAACAGGCTGCGAGTTCGGATGTCGTGGTCAACTCTGCCGATGCTTTTAATAAGGAAGCAGCCGAAGCGCTTATTCTTGGATTAAGTGATAGGCAAAAACAAACCGGCAAGGAGTTGATCTACCTTCATGTATGTATATCGCGTACCTATCAAGTGAGGCCAATATTAACTATTCTCCACAGACGTCAGGTACTTCCTCTGTCGGAGAGTATCCGGTACCAGATGAAAGCAGTGGCCGGCTCGTTTTGAGTGATCAAGATGATGTCTACGATCACCTCGTCCGGAGAGAGCGCCAGAGGCCTTACGCTCAGCATACAACAGACGTTGCTGTTGTTGACATAGGACTTTCTGCTAAAGTCAAAACTTTCATCGTCATGTCGCCGACTATATATGGTCCTGGATCTGGATTATTCAATCGCCAAACGATTCAAGTTCCAGCGATTATTAATCGAGCGTTACGTCGCGGTAAGACACCAGTTCACAGCACAGGGACCGGATGTTGGGATCATGTGCACATCGATGACCTTACTGAGTTGTATGAACTCATTCTCAACCGCGCATTGAATAAAGAACATGTACCTAGTGGAAAGAGAGGGATTTATTTCAGTGAGAACGGATACCATAATTGGAAAGAGCTGTCACAAAAGATAGCGATAGTGGGAAAGGAATTGGGCGTATTAGCCACAGCAGAGATCGAGGAGATGGGCTCAGAAGAATGGGTCACAGCTCTTGGTGGAACATCGACTCCTGCAAGTGTGCAAGCTAATGAACTGGGCCTTGCAAGTTGGAGTAGGACTACGGCTGAACTGAGTCGTAGCCTTGGGTGGATGCCTAAACACGGAGATAAGTCTTGGGAGGAGCATATTGTGCCAACGTTCAAGGCCATCCTAGAGAAAGGAGGAAAAGTTTAGATAGAAAGCTTCAAGATGTCGTTGTATTTTCAGAAAAGACCAACTTTTGAACCCTTTCGTTTCATTCACATCGACATCGCCATTTGGAATCAATTGCTATTTTATTTTTTCTTTTGTACTCGATCCATCCAATGCGAGACTGCATCTTAATTGATCAAATGCAAATACTAATTAGGCGGCTGAGATAGAAACTGTCTTCAGTATGAATGCTGGGCAATGGATTGTTAAATACCCCATGTCACACAGGCTGTGACTTGGATGTGATAAATCTCACTTACAACAGGTATATGGAAGAAATATTCACATGTATCATAATACCAAATCCAGTGGCTACGCTGCTTCGAGCAGCGGAAATGCGGCATAATATCTTACAATAGTGCAGACATAATTATCTCAAAGCAACCCCACATCTAGTCAAGATTCCAGAGTACAAGTGAATTTACGTAGGGAGATCAGGGACTTTCAAGCCAAGTTCAATATTGAGTAAGCATTATATAAAAGTTCTACTTTATAAAGTACAGCAGAAGAACCTTTCTAGGAAACTTTCATTTCACAAGCTCTTTATCCGGGAGGAAAGAAACGTAAAAATATTGGAAGACGTTTGGAATGCTGTAGCACCACCAAGAAGGGTGACCAACACAGCCAAAAGAGTAAGCGATGGAAAAGTCCGCCTTAATGTCCTCACCAAGGCCTTTGCTGGCCACCAAACACTTCCTCCAGATTTGTTGAAAGCATTCCAGTCGGGAAAAAAGGTTTCCATCCAGAACTCACGTGCGAGACCAGGCCAAGACGCAGCATTTCGACCAAAAGCACCTATATACCAATTGGAACAATCGCCCGCAAACACACTGGCAGCCAACGCCTTGTGAATATTCTGCGTAGCGGTCTCTTCAGCCGTACGCTTCACCTCAATTACGCGCGCGCGGCCGTCCAATATAGGCTGAAAAAGTGACTTGATCGCGTACACAACTTGAGTTTCGCATGCGAAAAGAGCCGAGTTCGTAGATGGGAACGTGTTAGGCCCGAAGATGATGGCCATGTTTGGAAAGTTGTGGACATACGTGCCCAAGTAGGCCTGTGCTCCCCGACTCTCAGCCCACTGCTGCTCAAGAGTAATTGCATGAGACCCCACGATTTTCATAGGTGTAAGGAAGTTGGTGACTTGAAACTCAGTACCAAGTACAATGATGTCAAAGTCACTGATGTCTCCGCCTGACGACACAATGCCAGTCTTTGTCATCCGCTCAATGCCATGGTTCAGGAGTTCGACATTTTTCAAGTTCAGAGCGTCAAGATAGCCTGGATCGTAGATGCGCCGCTTGCATCCTAAGGGAAAATTGGGAATGATAAAGTCCCAGTATTTGCGCGGTGCCTTTGATCGAATGTACTCGGTAGATTCTTGCTCAGCTCGATCGCGGATTCGCTTGCCCTTGTCAGTAGCGAAGTAAGGGGCTGTCTGACCATCAGCGTCCAGGAAAATTGAAAGACGTAGCAGGCGTTGCCACAGGGGGACCCATCGGAAGGCCCATCTTTCCAATGCCGTGAAGTGATGGTTGGGCCGAAGGTGATACCATTGCGCACTGCGAGCATATTGTTTGACCAATCGGCATCCTTGGCTAGAGCGGGCACAACCTGCGCTGCACTGCAACCATTCCCAATCACAGCGACTCGTTTTCCCTTCCAGGAAACGGAGTGATCCCAGCGCGCCGTGTGGAACATCGACCCTTTGAAGTCGGCCATTCCGGGGAATTTGATGTCTCGGTGGTATGAGATGCCACCCACTGCTGAGACGAAGATAGAGGCATATATATGATAGGATATCCCGCTTTGAATGTCCTTTAGATAAACCTTCCACCTTTTTGGCTCGCTTTGCCATTCTGCCCCGACGCACTCAATCGAAGTGTGAATATGCTGACGCAGGTCAAATTTATCCACAGTGTCTTCCATATATGCAATTGTGGCCAGAATTAGTATGTAGTTAACATCCTCACCACAAATATCAGATGATAATGGAAGGAGGGGTAACCCCACACTTCAATATTTCCGGCTGTTCACAAAGCTCCTTTGACCAGTTTGGGTTAAGATTGAAGCTAAAGGAATAAAGATGGGAGGGGATATCACATCCGCTACCGATACGTCAGCCGTCTGCGTTCAAGCCTTGGTAGGACTGGAATCTCCTCAATAGAACAGGTGCCTTTTTGTATAAAAAAAGGGTCATACTAATCGAAAGTCGAGACTAACCACCCGGGATATGAATTTGCTCTCCAAGCCCCTCCCACGCTATCCATTTTCTCAAAGATAGTGAACTCGCGAAAATTCAGCTGGCGTCTCAACTGATAGGCCATGGCTATGCCAGATGGGCCTGCGCCAATAATTATGGCGTCTATATTGGTTGTGTACTGAGACATGACGATCTACAATTTTCAAGAACCAGAAGCTTGTAGGAGAGAGTTTAGTGTAGAGAGGAGAGTGAGGAATTGTTCTCTTGGAAGCATTCTGAACAAATATATCATGAGTTCTGTTCTATTCAATCTATTTATCTTTGGAATCAACAAGTTTGAGCAGAAATGATCCGTTTCCAACCGATATGGCTGACTACCCCGTACTTTCATTGCCTAGTGCATGAACGTATAGGCATTCATATAGCCGAAAACCTTCGGGTAGTTGTTCATTCCGGACTAATAGTTCTCATAGGCAGAGCTAAAACTGCCTACCTGGATTCCGAAAATACCCCGCAACTAAATTAAATGATTGAATTTCTCCGCATGTGGAATGGGTATAGTTCTAGCCCGGGTTACCCAGAGTAATATCTTAAAGTCGGGAAAATTACCTTATCTGTGGTTTTATTTCACCAAAATACAATAAGGATTTCGCTTGAGGCAACGTGGCCGTCCTCGATGCTTCGAACAAGACTGACCCAGACTTTTACCTTTTGGCAGAGAGATATCCCTCGCAGCGCTTTTCTACCTACCAGTGAGTTAATCATTCTGCCCAACCGGAACGCTGCTTGATACCACGGGACCTTCATATTCTAATACCCCCTTGTAGGGTAGATGTTACTCAGCCTGAGGCTGTGCAAAGAACCATAGATTCGGTCGTCCAAGACTTTGGCCGCATAGATGGACTGTGAGCACTTTTGCATGGATTGTGCTTTCGCAATATCTTAATCCTAGAATCTCTTCTTAATGCCACTTCACTTCGCCAGAATTACCGCTGCTGGAATATGTGTGGATGAACCATTTCTTGATCGCTCTCCAGAATCCGTCGCTCGATCTTTCAATGTAAACGTTCTTGGGACTTTTTACGTGGCCCAAGCTGTTGCAAAGCAGATGAAACAACAAAACACGAGTTCGACCAGAGGACTGTTTGGCGGAAGCATTATTTTCATAGCATCGGTTATTGCTTATATCACTAATGCTCATCAGCATCTTAGTGACTACAGTGCCACTAAAGGGGCCGTTATTTCTTTGTGTAAAGCGTTGGGAGTTGAGCTAGCGCCATATGGGATTCGAGTCAACAGCATCTCGCCTGGGTAAATTTCTTGTTCTTTAATCTTCCTTTAAAATATTCATGCTAATCAGGCTTTCTTTACTAGATACACAAAAACTGATATGACAGTTGCTTTGATGGAGCAATCGCCCAAATTGGCTCAGTCTATGACTCTAAACGCTCCCATGCGACGCATGGGAGATCTTGTTGATCTGAATGGCATTGTAGTTCATCTGTTGTCCGATGCGAGCTCGTATCAGACCTCTGAGGATATCACAATCGCGGGTGGATTGAATGTTGGTCGATCGGAGGATGACTGGGCTCATGCTGGCAATGGTGCTTCTATGTAGAATCATGCAACAGTACTTATGAAGTAGAATTTTGTTGGTGTAAAAGAGATGTAGTAGGAAGGTTAGCGTTCTATTTTCTATCTGTCCTGGTAAAAAGCCTATAGAGGCCCTTCCTTCCGTGATAAAAGATATCTGCTGGGGAGCTTTGGTGTGCTAGCACTAAATTTGTCCCATCACAGTTAATATTAACTCGCCAAAACTTGGGAAGTAATAGGGCTCTTGTATACCAGGGGCTGTTAAAGTATATCTGCCCCCTAGTCAAACAAAATGACAACCTTTGATTCCAGATGCTGGTCGAATCGACGATAATATTCCGGTGCGTCTTCAATACCAATTTTGGCACTCACAATAAAGCTCGGTGACGCTCGACCGCTTTCAACCAATTGGACCAATTCGGTCGCATGCTGTAGCGGCAAAACAATACCTGTTCCCAGCTTGAGTGCCTTGCCCCAAAATTGAGACATGGACATGGACATTTCTTCGTCTCCGAGATAGACACCAACCACACCAAGACCACCATAATCACTTGTCACATTGATCATATTTCGGAGAACAATTCCGAGTTCAACGTCACCCTGAGAGTTAATAGCTTCGTAGCCTACACAGTCTACACTTCTGGTAACACCGTTGGGTTCAGCAGCCAGTATCTCTTCAACAGGATCAGACTGATTAAAGTTGATAGGGATTGCTCCGATAGATTCTGCCAACTTGAGACGGGATTCAACATGATCAATAGCGTATACTTTTGATGCTCCTCGGAGAATGGCTGAATAGACAGCCAAAAGTCCAACGGGGCCAGCACCAAAGACCGCAACGGTGTCACCTGGCTGAAATCCAGCAAAGTCGAGAACGGTCCAACCAGTCGCAAAAATATCGGAGACAAAGAGATAATCAATCATTGTGTCGATATCGGTGCTTGAATTAACAGGAACTGGAATCAGAGTATTGTCGGCAAATGGTACACGAACATATTCGGCTGTTCAACAAGATTAGATCGTGCATTCCGACGAATAATTCAAGAGAATGATAGAATTATGTACCTTGGCAACCACCTAGCTCAGGGGAACCGTATGAATTAGGGAGATCGGGCCCGAATTTAAATTGGCCGTCGTCGACGTTATCAGGGATTACAACGTAATCTCCAACTTGGAGCGAATGGACTGCGTCGCCGATTGACTGGACATAGCCAATTGCCTCATGCCCAATGGGGACTGGGCTTTCAGGAGAGCCCAATCCCTGATGGTAAAAGTGCAAATCAGAACCACAGATTGCCGATGCAGTTATGCGAACGATAGCGTCGGTAGAGTTTTGAATAACTGGAACCGGCAAATCAATGACAGAAATATTGTATGCACCGATTAAGGCAGCGGCTCGCATAGTAAGGTTGAGTGCCATGGCGAGATAGTAAAGCAATTGTCGGAAAATGAAGATGCGATTGAAAATTTCCCAACGCCTCGAGCCGGCCCCCCATTTATAATAATTATCTTGCCCAGGAGGTGAATAACTGTGATTTGAGTGGGTACGTAGAGAATCCATTTTTATTAGACCATCTTTGCCCATCGTCTTTCTTGCACGTTCTCCATTAACAGGGGAGTGACAACATGGATTCAACATCTTGGCATCTTAATCGATTTCGTAAGACAGAAAAGGGCCGATGTACGAAAGGCAGTGACGCGTATGACAGGCTGTAGATATTCTGATCAAGATTGTCGGATTTACGTCATTTTTAACAACCTTATTGATTATGCAACATTTCATGTAGTATTGAGATGAATAATTACAATCCAATATCGATTTAAGCCCTTCAGCAAGCTGGGTGCTGATTATACGACGGTTTCAAAATCACAGCCGCCAAGATCCTTACTTATCCCAAGGAATTTTGCTCCATGATTGAGATCAAGAAAACGTGACATCACGAAGGTCCTAAAAATGGAGCCAACTTGGTTTTTTGTATCTCATACTGCGAATATATGTGGAATTGTTTCTATTACCGCTCTCGTTGGTCGGGTTGCCGCAGTATGTGCCATGTCAGCATCAACGCTTTCCCGTATGCATTTTTGTAGGTAATGGATGGCGAAAAAAAATAAGATGGATCTTCGCTCAGAACTAGTCTACATGCTGAGCAATAACTGAACGGCGACCAACAACGGCTACGGCTATACACCACTCATATAGGCGCTTAGAAGGTGTCATCATCACATGTTCGAAGCAGTGTTAGGGAAAGAATTAGAACTACATGGGTATGAAGTAGTCGTTGTCAAATGCCCCGCTTGCTATTTGAATTGCTTTACACGGAAGCTATCTTAACCGGTCAAAGCCGATATCTCCGCGGCCCTAGCATGAGGCTGTGCTTTCACGTCATTGCTCTTGACTTGGCATTGGATCATGGCCCAAGCGTGAAATGTCTAACCCAAAAATTGTGGGAGCCTTGGCAAAAGAACTTCTTCACGGAGATAGGCGTTACTTTCCAAATATTCCAAGGAGATCTGTGTCAACAAAATTTGACAGTGAGAATATCTCCTGATAAGAGGGTCAACTGCAAGGATTAGCCGACAACGCCTTGCACTGAGGCGAGGTCATGGATTGCCTAGCGGTCCCACAAAGCGTCTGAGGTGGAGATAGTGGCACGGTCCTGCTGCAGCTGGCTTATATCGTGCGGAGCAGTCGATCCACACATATAAGCAACCTACATTTAAGCTAATCAATTCCATGTAACCATAATCCGGCGACCCAACTTCTAATCGACCAACCGAGCATACCAAACAGAATGAGCGACAAATGTAAGCAACACCTCAATGCGGTGCCGCTCGCGGAAATGCAACAGCGGATAGAAGTCATCAATCCGGAAGACGATTGGACTGGGGTGACGAGCGGTGCGATAAGGAGACGACTCCAAAATCGCCTTAATCAACGAGCTTGGAGTGAGTATAGAAAATTTGGACATCCAATCTCTAGAATCATAACTAATTATCAACGTGATCAAAGGGCGAAGAAAGTTACAAAATGCTAAGAGCAACAAACTACCGCATGATATTGCCAACGAAGAAGAGCGCAGGATAGTAACAGAGCTGGGAAAACGAATTACATATAACCAAAATTCCAGTACCCAAAGCACAAGGGGCTCGGGTTGCCGTCTGGAGATTCCAGCCGAGCAAAAGAAGTTGAAGGAGTTTGCTGCAAGGGCCTACAGTGATTACATGCTGGCATCACCCAAGCCTTCGGCCTTGCCAACACTGATCCAACTGAATGTGCTGAACGCGCTAAGCCAGAATGCAAGTGTCCTGGGAATCACAGTAGAATCACTGTGCAGCGATGATGCCATCTCCCCCTTTAATTATAAACGTCCCTCTTCTACTCAAGCCTGGGAGTCTGCTCCGTCCCACCTTCAGCCAACAACTCTACAGATTGCAAAGCGACATCATCCGTGGATTGACTTATACCCTATACCTCGGATGAGGGATAATTTTATTCGAGCTCTCGGCAATATGGATGAAGATGAATTATGTGCTGACCTTTTTGACGTCGAAGAGACGGACAAGAAGCCAAATTTGATAGTGTGGGGGGATCCCTCAGATCCCCAGGCTTGGGAAGCCAGCATTCCATTCTTGCTGAAATGGGGTCGGCTCCTCTATGGCTGTGAGGCAATTCTTGAAAGCACAAACACTTGGCGTCAAAAACGAGGAGAAAGAGCATTGAATTTTCGGAGGCACTCAAGGTCATGACATATTGTTGAGGGGTTCGGGAGCAAGGTCATTTCTTCAGAGGGCTTTTGCCAAATTATCCCCGTTGCGCTCAGAATTTAATGTTCTCTAAGTAGCAAGTACTGCTAATGGATTCTAAAACTTCAAATCAAGAGCTTGTTTATTGTAACACAGGACGCGCTGCAGCGTGGTGTTTTATCGCCGTGTTCTAACTCGTTGGTGTGTGTATTGGCCTTCAAATATTTGGACGCAATTTCCCTCGACATCTCGACACCTATGCTGCTTGGTCATTAGAGTTGGTTTTTGGGAACTCGTTTTGCCCAAATGTTAGATTATCTAAATGAATATCATAGTCCTGTTTTGAGGACATAGTTTGTTTTTTTGACACCATTTACTGAATGTCATTGCGAAGCTTCACCGATCAACTACCGCCGTTGATAGCAAATTAGTGCCGTTGAGCCGGCGGCCCCGCCAAATGCAGCTGGCTTAGATTGCCCCTCAATTTCGGGCCGAGATTGAAATAAGAGTAAATGGGTTTACAAGTTCTGCTAGCGAGGCCCATCCCACAATTGGAAGACACGGGCCCTTAAATGAACCAGTTATGAAACCCAAAGTCCCGAAAAGCCGAGATTTGCCGGTCTTAAATCCGGTAGGATGATAATATGAAAGTTCAAAATCTTGTAGCTTAAATACCGACCAAGACACTTGATTCTTTTACTGTCACGTCTAGCTTCTGTATCAAGTTTGTCTATTACAACCGGTCTCATCTCAATATTAGTTTCTTCACAGGCCTTTAAATATGACGAAAGTACTTCTTACTGGCGGTAGCGGTTTTATCGCTACGCACATTCTTCGAGCGCTGCTGCAAGCAGGGTAAGGTCTTTACCTTTTTCGTTGTACGGCATATGATTACCTTACTAATTCATTTAGACACACTGTTGTGACTACTGTCCGCACTGACGAGAAAGCAAAAAATATCAGACAGGCTTATCCGGAGGTTGGAAATGATAAACTTGAGTTTGTCATTGTCCCTGATGTTGCGAGGCTTGACGCATTCGACAAAGCTGTGATCTCTGATCCGCCTTTTGAGGCCGTGATACATACCGCTAGCCCTTTTCATTTCAATGCGACGGATATTAAGAAGGATCTTTTAGACCCTGCGATAAACGGTACTACAGGTATCCTACATTCCATCAAGAGAAGTGCGCCGTCTGTCAAACGTGTGGTAGGTCTAATTTCCATGTCGATTTTGAATACAATGGATGTCAGAAACTAACTTCCAAAGGTTATCACATCCTCTTTTGGGTCTATGGCGAATATCTCCAAAGGCCTCTGGCCGGGACACACGTATGATGAGGCAGATTGGAACCCTATAACGGCTGAGGAGGCTATGATGAATCCGGGCTTTGGGTATTCGGGTAAATTGACATGGCCTGCTGATGAAATAGTGCTAACAGACCACGAAGCTAGTAAGACTTTCGCCGAGAAGGCGGCGTGGGATTTCATGGAAAAAGAATCTCCTAATTTTACTCTGTCCACGATCATGCCGCCTCTTGTTTTTGGGCCCGCTGCTCAAAGCATAGCATCCCTTGATTCGCTCAACACGTCTAACCAGTTTATCCGAAGCTTTACACTTGGTACCGCTAAAGAGGCTATTCCACCGACCACCGTATGTTAACAAAGTCGAGATACGAAAACACAATCTAACAAGAGAATTAGAGTCCCATTTTTGTTGACGTTCGCGATGTCGCCGCTGCTCACGTTGCAGCAATGGAAGAAGATAATGCTGCAAACAAACGATTTTTTGTGACTGGTGGCTATTGCTCTAATCGCGAAATAATTGATATCATCAGGAAGAATTTCCCGAAATATCACTCTTTGCTACCTTCTGAGTCACAAGAGGGAGGAGGTTAGTTATTAAAACACTGCACGATATTCCACATCTAACGAATTGTCCAGGATACCCCGAGGAGTTCTACAAAATTGATAATAACCGCAGCATCAATGTTCTTGGACTTAAATACACTCCACTGGAAACTTGTATCGTAGATACAGTTAAGTCTTTTGATGGAGTCGGAAAAGTGTAATCACGACGCCGAGGCGGTTTCTGGAGCTACGATATGGATCCTATGTGCATATAGATAGTTTAGAATGTTGTTTTTCTTCATCAGTATCACTTCGTGTGGTGAGTTTTTGATGTGATTCAAACGTGCATTTGAGTAGAACAACCAATATATCAACATAGTGTTTTGACAAACTAATAACTTGGGCCGCATTCCTCAAAATGCCGAGGTCATTTATTACCCTACTCTCCAAGGATTATCCTGCGCTCAAGTCCGTGTGTTAACTAACTAATGCTAATGGCTTACCGAATGGCACTGATTGGTTGGGCACGAACATTGGGTGCCGGCTGCGCCGCTCAGCTGTGATGGTGGGTCTCTCGGTTTCGCTATTGATAGCTTCGTCTAATGGGTAGTTGTCGGCTGCCCTGCTTCAGATCAGATTAGTGGAGCTCTCCGTTGGCGACAATTTTCTATCTGTTTGCTTTGAGGGCAATTTACGAGGGCGTGGAAGCAAAAACCTACCACCCCCGTGCATCCCAATGGCTCTCACATGGCTGAGGCACATTTGCGCGCCGAATAGGCTATTCAGGATTCCGAGCGCAATTGGCAATGGATATGTACAGATTCCTCATTTTCCAAGGCTTTCTCCTCAAGAATACTTTTGGGCAAAAATTTCCTTTCTTTTTTGGTGAAATTTAGCTCATTCAAAAGCTGTATTGGTAGGCGAAAACGTCCACGAGGGAATGTCGCTAAATGTGAGACCATTCTCGAGTGAGACATCAAGACATGTGGAAAGGCCACCAAAAGTTGGGTCAACTGCGATCATATCCACCGAGTTACCATCTATATTCGGCGCATCTGTGGAAATGATGCTGTTCTTGGCTTGTTGTCGGTCGATGAGAGCCGTCATCCTATCAAAGAGATCCATAACCCACGGACCTGAGTCCCAAGATTCACTGATTGTATGCCACAGTAGCTGACATGTTGTCAAGGCCGGACGCGCAGCACCAGCAATAGTTTGATTTTCGCATCTGGTTCGTTTCAAAAACACCACTTGAGCTAGAAATAGAGGTGGAAAGGCTTCATGCGGTATCAGGAGGGGCGACGACTTGCGCACTAGACAGCAGGCAAGTGACAAAATAACCTGAGCAGCAGTGTCGACAATTGCCTCGGCATCATTCTCGAAATGCATGGAGGTGATGGAATTATTGGGAGTCTTAAGATTGACCAGGATTAGATGATGCTGGTACACCATGGACAAAGCACGGCCAAAGATGTCACCGGTCGCACCATGCTCAGTCTTGAGTATGGGCGGCAGTTCCCTATACCAAGCATGCAAAGTTTGATTGAGATCTTTAGTGTTGTCTTCAGATCGACCAGGGCCGTAGCGTGTTAAAATAATTTGACGAAGTGTGCCGGCCAACTTGGCGATATGTATTTGGTAGAGTCCAAAGGAATCACGCAGCGGATGGGTTTTGAGCGCTTCACTCTGCGCATCGAAACCAAAGTCCTCCACTGTCAGCATCTCCATGTCGCATTGCTGGAGGTTGATTCGAAATGGCTGGCCAATCATCGAGCCTGTGGAAGCATCGCGGATCACAATCACCCACCACACTCGTCGAAGAAGACTCTTATCGCGTGGATCAATATTGCTATCCGCCATGCTTCTGTGCAACCCCATTGACTCTGCGATAGTAACACTCGTAGTATGCCAGCTTCAAAAGTTTCAATACTCATTTGACCGACCTATAGAAAATGACATCAGGTTAGCGGTTTGCAGGAGGACGACCTTGTTAATTTCGTAGCTCATATCAAAAAGCGCCTTAGTTTTGCCGTAAAAAACATCCCGAACTTCACGTCTTGAGTACCCTGCTTGATGTAAAACAGCAGCAGGGCAGACCCCAGCAGCTACGAAGCATATGGCATGAAGAAGAATCCATGGAAGGGTGCGAGTCTCCAGTTGTCGTCGCAATGTCTCATCGAGATGAACGATAGGGTAAAGAGGGGAAAATCGATTTACAAAAGCGGACGTAAGGGCTTCGAGTAGTTGCGGGGGTGGATACTCGAATGCTCTTTTGGCCTTGAGCCAATTCATATCCTCTGGCGAAAATGATGGGGATGATGGATCACCTGGCTCTTGCGATCCGATCTCGTTGTCCGGGACTTTGGGACCGGCATGGTGTAGCACTGACCTCTGGGACTCATCGGCGATACTATCAAGAACCATCGAGAGTGGGAAGGATTCGCCAAGGTAGGTTACGGTACATTTATCAACCACTCCATCGTGGTCAGGGCGATGGGTGTCGACCAGATGTTGGAACAGCTCAGTCCATGAAAGCTCTCTGTAGGAGCTTAAGTCACTGTTGCCCGAGCCATGTGTATTTGTTGAACAGTTGCTTGGCGACTTTGTGCATGTGGTCTGCGGCAACGCAGTTGACGTGTCTGGGTCTTCCCTTGCAACACCTTGACACGAAAGCACCAGTTCCCAAGCTAAATGGCGAGTGCCAATGCGCTCAGTTGGAGACTGTGTACCAGTACTTCCAGCGTCCTGTGCGGTATCTTGGTGCAAAGACGGAGCAGCAGGCGTCTCGACAGGTTGCGGGATGTCTATGTGCTTGCGAGGATACCGGCCGCGCCTTGAAGGAACCAAGACGCATTGGCTGATACCGTTGGCCTCGCACCTTGTACATGGAACGCCTTGTAAAGCACCATCGCATCGTTCACGGCGCTGGCGACATCGTTCACAGGCCTTGGGTGCGCGGGTGCGGCCTGGGAGGGAGCAACCAGGCTTGCTGTTTTCTGTTTCATGCCTAGATGTTGATTGCGGTGGCATGAGACCGGAATTATTTTCGAGTTGCCTAAGAAAGGACAGGATAAAACCTATGGATTAGGCAATAAGAAGATGGCAAGATGGCAAGATAACCATATGGGGCTGGCTGTTTGATTACATGTTTCTATAATTTTACTTGTAAATTGTCATTCATGATCCTTTTATTAGCTATATATTATAAATAAGATCATAAGGCAGGCTCGGTATGGGGTGTCACAGCCTATCCAGGAGGAAGACATGGCACAGGAAAGTGCGGATGGATGTGTCATAGTGATAGTTCCCAGATTCAATCTTTCATCCGAGCGGCTTCGGGTCTTCCACTCTGGACGGGAAAAGGCGACTGCATCAACTTCTGTAAAAGCTTTTCCTACTTCGTTCCAAAAGCGCTTTCCTTCCTACATGTACACAGGTCCATGTTTTCCTTCCGGCTAAAGACCTTACCCGAGCTAGACCAAGGTGGCATCGGATAGACATTTTCCGCTAGGATCTTGCCTCGGATCAACGCCACCTTCTAAGCCGCTTAAGAGCCTGTTACTCACCTTATCTGCTGAGCCTCAACTAGGACTGAATCGGGAATAGTAGCCTCCAGGCTCGGCCGATGAGGATTCCATCCCAAGTATTTTCTAGCTCGCTTCGCTTCACCCTTGCTGTTAAGACCCCACGACAACGCTTCAAATCCATGGACCTTTCGCGCTCTGTCAAGGTCTAGCTGTTTGGTCTCATTACTTAGAACCAATCCTTGTTTATGGGCTTCTTTGACGATGACGTCTGCAATTTCACTCCACTTATGAGTGCCGTTCTCAGCGAAATAATACCCGCTGGCACCCCATATCTCATTTGCGCCGTTATCGGGGCCTTCTCTAATTGACTGCAAGGCAAGCGAAACCAATAAATCAGAAAGATCTTGCACGTGAACGTTGTTGCACTCGTTTTCTCCTGCCCCCACAATGGGACCGAACCCCTCTCTCATAGTTGTTTGAATCATACTTGGGATTTGTCGACTTTTCCGATTAACCGCTCCCCGACCGGCGCCATAAATCGTAGGTGGGCAGACAATAGCAACCTTGACAGCCTCTGGGTCTTTACTCGCTTCTGCGAGCACAATCTGGTCCACATCTCGGTGTAATGCGTAATCCGGTAGCGACGTGACCTTTTCAACGCCTTCTAAGTCGTCATAACAGTGTTCAGCAAGAGGCTTTTCGCCATATCGCTCTTGCTGCATATCGTACCAACAAAGAATTCCAGTTCCGCTCATGTGAATCCAGTAACCCGGGTTGGAGCACGAATGACTGGACCTCAGCCCAGCCCCTATGGCTCGAGCCGCTCCCTGGTGATCAGACGAATCCGCAGTGTCTTTTAAATATCAGCTACTGACCGGACTGTAAGTCGCCCCGGCGTTTATCTAATTCTAATACTCACGAATAACAATATCGGCTTTCGATGCCGCTTCACGAAGGAGATCGAAGTCGTCCAGAGAACCAATTACTGGCTTGACATTGGGGATTTCAGCCTGAACCGCCTTGTACTTATCAGCACTTCTAACGAAAGCTGAGTATTCCCAACCTGGCTGAGCTTGGTTGAGAGCATACAGAACATCGCCACCGGCATAGCCAGTGGCACCAGTACTAAAGAGGATGGGGTTGATTAGGACCACGTTCAAACAATAAGGGGAGAATTACACGCACACGAGGACCTTTTTTGCAATCATTGCTGATGTGAAAAGATAATCTCGGAAGTAAAAATGAGAGAATAGCCAACAGCAGCTTCAATTGAAGTCAGGGAGTTAATATTTAGAGACCAATCATCCATTGCTTATAAATCGAAATGCATAAACCATCGATGACGCAAACCAATAAATGCCATGCCCGCTCTTACATTTACGTCACTATTTTCAATTGAAGCTAAATCTTCGCCGCTAACGCGAGAGTGTAGATCCTAGGAATTTGATCAATACTTCATGCTTTGATCCACAACAAGTCGTGGTCAGTGTGCTTTTTGTTTTTTTTTTAATTAAAATCACCATACGAAAACATCCAGTATAATGAACCTACTCGCATATCTAATCCCTCCAGGTTACTTGCTGGAACTTAGCTTAGACCTAAGTCTTACTCCAAAAGGAACTCTGCTCTGATAAGAAGAATGGTTTCTTAGTAGCTTCGTACCCGAATCCTCTGGACTAAATGATAGCTGTATGAGTGGGACGCTAAGTCAGCTGCGAAGCCGATTAAATTACCAAATGGACTCAAAAAATGGATCAAATTTGTCTTTGATTTTCCCCTTTCGTATTTTATGTTCAAAATGATGATCAAAACTCGTAGCATGCCCAATGTGCACTACTTGCATGGAATTATACGTGTCGTGCGGGGTCGTATTGGCTTGCGGCGTCACCCTGCTACAGAGCTACACTCGTCATGCGGAGTAATTTATCGGGTATTGCACAACATATAGGCGGTTCCAACCGTATTGCCTATGCTAGTGGGGGTGAAGGGGAATGCCACAGTTGCATGGGTGCAAATGTTGACAGAAGCCCAGTATCCAAGGCCAAAAATGAGTACAATTGTGGCGCGGAAGGGATCCACATGTGCAGGTCCAATTTGCCTCGGTATTCAGGAATCTGAATTATGTTTTCATTCTATCCATTGCAAGCAGTTAGAGATGTTAAAGATGTAGTAATGTGATTGAACAAGCTATCGATGAAGCTAGTGTTATCAAGGAACAACAGAGTGCGTTTAATTCTTTCTGTCCTCCATAAGTCGACCCTAAACACAGTAATTTTTCTCCTTCGTTGGAAATTGATCCTCATGCCGTTTCTTCGGAAAAGTCATCCTCGATTCATCCCGTTTCTTGGTTGTTGGTTTATAAACAAGCAGCTGATCAAACAAGAGGGCTGTAGTTAAAAGAGCACTAAAACAAGATTCCACAACAAATAGATTTGACCCTTTTTTCTTTTAGCTTGAACAAAGTAAATTGCCGTTGGGGTAGGGTCCAGGCATCGGCAACTGCGATAGAGTACGAATCTTATCTCGTGTCTCGATCAAGTTCCGATAACACCCCCTGATTCTCTTTAACTCGTTAATGATCCCAGATCCAACAGTAGGAGAAGAGTGGCACATAAGTTTCAATTTAGTCGCTATTGGTAATTCCCCAGTGTCATATTTTCCGTAAAGCGCCACGATTGCTTCATTGATACGGGTGGTTGCTTCCAGAGTCAGAGTATTCCTGTGCTCACCCTGTAGCTCCTGAAGAACACAATCTAGATTCATGAGGCTTTCTTTTGTTTGAGCGTAAATATCCGAGATGTCTTCAATCAAGTCTCCAGTTCTCATAATGCGGTGACTGTCTTGCAACTTATCCTTTAGTTGTATCAAAGATGCGTGCCCTTGCTCAAAGAATCCACCATGGGAAATATCTTTAATTCTAGCAGTAGCTTTTACTGCTTGTTCATGTTTCAAACTTGCCTGGAGCTGTGGCTCCGAGACACCAACCTCTAAGCTTTCAGCTTCTTCAATCCCAAGTTGGGTAAGTCCGATGTGGCCATCCTTTCCAACTTCGAAATATGCAGGAGCAATAAGGCCTCCGCGTGCCGCTTTGCGGAGCATTTCGTTGTGAAATATTTGCAGAAATGTGGAGATTTCATCTGTGGCACGTCTTCTCAAGTCGAGCGATATGTCTGAAGAAGGTCTCATTTTTTTCTGCGATCCAGGGTAATACAATGCATTCTCACTTTCGCGTTTAAGATTTTGTCGCAGAATTTCATTGGCCCCAGCTCGATTGCCGCTTTTAGTTGAAATTCCATCCGATTCATAATGTTCAAGGCGAGCTTTTAAATCGCTGTTCTCATTCTTTAGAGAACTATTGTCGCTCTCTGACTGAAGAAGCTTGTTGGAAATTGCACTCAGTTGTGCTTTGTATGATTCTATTTGATCATTGTCGGCGCGCGTACTCTCTTGCGCATTCACCTCTTGCAAAATACCAGCTAGCCTAAGTTGTTCCTCTTGGCGTGCTCTCTCAACTTGTGCTAGTTGATATTTCAATATATTGAGTGTCTGTATAAGGATCGTTGTTTTACGTCGTAAAGTTTCATTTTGCTTGAGCAACATCAGATTATCTTTTCGTAAATCCAAGGACTCGTCGTGTTGAGCAGCCAGGTTGAATATGGCATCTTTAGCAGAAAGTGGGGCGTCCGCCTTTGACTGTCGGCTAACTGGTTGGCCCCGTTCGCGACGTTCACGGGGTTTGATGGTGTTATATTTGATGAGACTAGGGCACCAGTTCAGCTTCTCATTGAGTTTTACTTCTTGCAGCCCGATGGGGTCACCAAAAGATATGATCGCGGTATCTGGGCTCTTCAAAAATTTCGATTCCAGATGCTGCTGTGCTTGAAGGAGGATAGAAGCTGACTCTGTAGAATTATGAAGGGCCATCCCGAGTTTATTGTTTTCGAATACGAAGTCGGAAATCCGGTGCTGGTCGTATCTTTGACATAATATGCCCGCTCTTCCAGGCAAATGCGAGGTCCAGCCTGGATTGGCGCTGGTGGGCGTCATACTCATTTGCCCACTGACATAGTATGGCCTGTTGGAATAGGATGTGGGACCAGTCTTAGGGAAGTCTTTTGGAAGGCCGATAATCAAATCGGGATCAGAGCCTACCAGAGCGTTGGTACTGTTGAAATTTGCCAATGATTTCCCGACATCAGGCATTTCGGCATTCCAGTGTTCTGGATATGCATATAGTCTGTGGCGATACGCAGCCCTTGAAGGCATGAGAGGAAATCCAATTGCCTGGATTGAACCTAAGCCCATCAAATGATGTATTTCACTGAGATCCCATTCTGTTGGGAGAAAGGGGCCTCCCAGGGCCGAGCCCTCTTGCATCGCGGGACATAAGAACGCAAACGGTTTGAGATCCGATTTGAGTTGACTCAGCCTTGTTTCCCATCTAATCTGACTTGGATAAACAACGTAATATTCATCGTCATCGCCAGCGGCGCAGTCATAAAAATATTGTCGATCAATGAATTCGAATGGATGAGCATAAGCCCCAAGCCGAAACATCTCGTGAAACCTCAACCATGTTGGAAAATAGGCGATAAATACGCACAGATCCACTTTTGGAATTGAACATGATTTGGCACTTGAAGTTGAACTGAGTCGTCGTGCTTGGGGGTCTTCCATAATCCAGTAGTAAGTAAGCGCGGCGTAGATGATCTGGACCCGTGAAATGAATGTAGTTGGATTTGCCTGTTGAAAGATATCCGCTGCCTCCCAGACTGAAGGAGTCAATCTTTTACCGATCAATGCAAACGCTGGGAAAGTAAAATAAGGATATTCTACCGAGGTAGACTCGTGGCCACCGCCGCATCGTGGCTGTGATTGCAAGAGTAGATGGCGCTCGCGCCGAGAAGAATTGGAATCATAGTTTCGAAACGCCACGATCTTATTGAGGGGATTTGAAATACCGGAATAAATACCACCATACCAAACAGCCTCGATGGCTGACTTCTCTTGCTGATGCTCATGTTCTACATCGATGTCTGCGTCCTTGAGTTTTAGACGGTGGCCCACAGCTGCTTGCTTTAGGTCTTCGAGACGTTTGGCATCAAACATAGTCGCAAAGGGGATGGAATCAGATGTTATTTTATTTTCACCAATAATACCGACCGAAATGTGTCGATTGAAGAATGGAATGTTATTCAAATCGTCAATATCGCTGCTCTGGGTGCGAAGTGCTTGAGCATATCCCGGGCGTCCATCTGAAGAGACTCCAATGAGAAACCAACCATCGCTAGCTTCTGCCAAGGCCTAATCCTGGCAAGGCTTTGATTGATTGCATCCTCGTTGTAAGAATGGGGCAAAAAGAAGCTCGCCTGTATCCTGGAAGGCTGGACATTCTGCAGTCACTGGCACATCTGCCGCGCTGTATGCTTTGAGATCTTCTTCCATGTTGACTGGGTCAGAAACTGAGGCGCTTTGAGAGAGATTCAACTAAACCAAGATTTAATGAGAAAATGATACGCTGGCGACATGTGAATTGTTCCAACTGACCGTTTAAAGAACAGTGTGTGTCATGCCAAATGTCGCGACGAAGATTTTACTGCGAATGGGGGCACGAAACGGTGGCGATCAGTTGCAAAACTTCATCGCTGCTGAAGGCAATACCGGGGCTACTGAAGTTGAAAAAAGAGGCTAGTACCAGGCCATTTCTTGATGTCGGTCCAAGGTGTTCAATTTCTGCTCTGCTGGGGGTCGGCTGTTGGAAAGGATGGTGTCGCTGAAATCAGGCTAATGTAGAGTCATAAGTGGGTTTTGTTTGGTTGAGAATAATCGAGGAGATAAAAGTGAATTTGGAGGCATCAAATTCGATGAAAGGAAGCCGTTTGTTGTTGTGTGCATTGCCTACCAGTGGCTCACAGTGTCATTACTCTCAGCACACATTACTTTGTCGAATCTGCATCCCAAGTCGCTGCATGTTTGGACCATGATTGAGCTATTTTCAAGATTAATTACTGGGTTCGGAGTGCTAGGCACACAACTGCTTAACTTTCCGAAGGAATTTCTTACGTTGATCCCTATTGAACCGAACCACGAGAATGCCTTACTACGAAACTGCCTCCGCCGCTTTGCCTAAGAGTAGGCCTCACCAATTTCTTCACAATCCCATTGGAAACAAATGATAAGCCCTTATTCGAACTGGCTACTAACAAGCGTCTGACGTGCGCGGCGGCGCAGCCATCGTGTTTGGCACGCCAAAGACTAGCACTGCGCCCAGGGCTCAGAAGCGCACCCACAAATCCACGAGTCATTCGAGGAGGCTGAGTTGGGAGGTTTAGGTCCATCAGTGGCTACGTAGGCAGGTTCAAAGCACGATTATCTCGCCCGACGAGGCATGCTCAGTTGGTAAATGAACCACCTGTACTTTCTGTGCCCCATCTCTCGCAAGCGTGCGGGCAAAAGCCCTCGCCGCCCGCCCCCTGTTACACTGTTGCAAAACTGCCTTATGTTCCCGACCTTGTAGGCTTAGCGTGGGCGTAACTATAAAGGCGAAAACAGATCTCCTATTGACGTGATCAAGTCTTGGATCTTGAGTTCGGTACCATTGCCATCGGCTGACAGTCTCATGCCCGAATGGGATAGCGACGGCCAGAGCGGTTTGGTCGACGCAAAACCCAACACAGACAAAACGTGATAGTTCAATGTAGTTAGTAGCATTCCCTCACCTAGCATGCATAAAAGTCTACACCTGGATATGAATTTTATCTCAATTGACTTTATTATCAGACAGCCTCTATGGTATACATTGTAGTCATCTACAAAACCGTGCAGCCTAGAGACAACAGCAGGAAGAAAAGGAAGCAGCCTGTCACGAAGATCACTAAGGTGCGTCTATGTTATGCTAGGTAGATTCAATGCTAAATTTGTGAATACCGACGGCCCTATAGCCCTACGGGAAAATGTGCCGGTGTGGTACTGCTTGTTGAGCTTGTCCAGCCCAAAAACGATCTCACCAAAAAAGGGAGGCAGCCATCCGTGGTGGACTAAATTAGCTTAGCAGATTCGATAGCGCGAAGGAGGTTTTGTCCCGCTCGCCGCTGAAACACTACTTTGTCCAGTGGGCATGTGATCAATTTCCTCTCTGGGACATCTAACGAGATTGGCGATGCCGGGATCCTGTGTTCCGGAACAACGCCACGATTGAGACTTTTTCTTCTTCATCTCAGTCGCGAACTCAGCCACTCACAGAGAAGCCTATGGATACAATATTGGTATTGTCCCCGTGCACGAACAGTTGGCATCGCGCTACAGAATAAGTGTCATCAGTCTTGACCTATGAGGGTTGGCAAGGGCACAAAAATGGGCGAGGCGCTAGGAACTGGAGCGGCAATCGCTTTGCCACAAGATCAAACATCGCATTTCACAAGCCCCTTTCCCCGCACAACCGCAGTTTTGATGAATCTTATCTATCGGCATCCCCCGGGGCTAGCAGGCCCGCAATTGTCTGCTTGTCAATCCGGCGCGCTATAGCTCCAGATGGAAAACTCCTTAGCCCCCCTGGCGGACCCTATTTGAGGGAGCATGTGGGTATCTAACTTGCTTTTTACGTGCCGCCTCACCCGCTTCGCTCGATCCCGAGAAATTGGTTAAGATGCGAGGCTTGGCCGGACTCTGACAATAGCGCCTCTGGAATAGCTTGGGTGCCCAGGTCATTCAGGGATACTTGTCCTGACCCTTCAGCCACTACCGAACTAACGCGTAAGCATCGGTGAACGAAAACATCAATTTGGACCCTACCAAAATAGAAAGGTTAAGAAATTCAGTCTCGAATTTTGGAGTTGCAAGTTGTAAAATCATTCGACAATTTCTCTTTGTCCCTCTATTATCTTTCGTCTTCAATTTTGAATTAAATCAAAAGGTCGTGAGCTAGCTCATCAACAAATGATGTTACCCAGATCTAACTACAACAAGAATTCTTCTTCATGCGCATACGTGATCATGTACGTACGTGCATGGGGCTAGCTGCACAGGCTCAATAGTTAGGTGGACCTAGCGATTCAATCGCCTACGGCACCAGGTAACCGATTAGGTCCATGTAGACCGCTTTGCGTGGCGCCTCCATCTCACGGCCCCCTGTCTGAGTGTTGGTTTGGGCATTTGGGGTCATCTTCTTTGGCATGCTTTCTTTTCTGAGAGGTTCGTGAGACCTAGCGAAACGTAACGGAAAATGTGGTGGCAGAAGACGAAATGTATAAGAGCCACGGCATCCAAACGTTCGTCTGAGCATCAGCTTTCCAAATCATGAAATGCAAGACCTACGAGCACAATGACACAATCCCAAGATGGAGACATTGAAGCATCTGGCGATTCTAAATCGACACGTTCCTCTCAGCAAGAAACCTTGGCTGGGAGCATACTTCAGAGACCGGGTTCAGAAGTCCAATCTGAGGGACCCCTCGATATTCCTTACACCGTATTCACTCATCGTGAGAAGGCCTTCATCATCAATCTCGTTTCAGTTCTTGCGATAATCTCACCACTGTCTGGAGGGATCTATCAGCCCGTGTTGCCTTCAATTGCAAAGGACTTGGACGTGTCCATTTCCCTTATTAATTTAACAGTTACAGTCTACTTAGTAAGTTGATACCAATGACAAGTCGAATCAGTCTAACTTCCCTACGGATATTTGCAGGCATTTCTCCGAGTTTTATGGGCAATTTTTCTGATGTCTACGGTCGTCGTCCAGCGTATATTATGTCGGGTATCATTTACATCGGTGCGAACATCGGTCTGGCGCTGCAGAACAACTATACAGCGTTAATGATCTTGCGGTGCGTCCAGAGCTGTGGAAGCAGTATCACTGCTGTCTTGAGCAACGCAATTGCGGCAGATATGGTCACCAGAGCTGAGCGAGGAAAGTACATGGGTTATACAATGCTTGCTATGGCTATTGGACCACCATTGGGTCCTGTCGCCGGTGGTTTGCTTGATCAATACCTTGGATGGCGATCCATCTTCTGGTTTCTCACAATCCTTTCGAGCTTCCTCTTCCTCCTTGTCATTATCTTCCTCCCAGAGACTTGCAGAAATGTTGTTGGAAATGGAAGCATCTCTCCGCCATGGTGGAACATGTCATTAATTGGCTATCTGCGAAACTGTCGCCAACAAGACCAGCCTGAAAAAGCTGAAGCTTCCAATCCTGAAAAGCATCACAAGAAGCCAAATCCCTTCGCAACTCTCCAAATCATCTTTGACAGGGAAAGCGGCGCCATTGTCTTCTTCACCTCTCTTATTTATAGCGGCTTCCACATAATCCTGACTACCCTTTCTACTGAGTTATCTGAACGATTTGGATATTCACCTGTCATTATCGGACTTTGTTATCTGCCTCTTGCCGCTGGCAGTTTCACTTATCGATATACTGGTGGTTATTTACTGGATTGGAACTATAGACGCCATTCAAAGAAAAGTGGCATTGAGATGGTTGACAATCACCAACCAGAGGCCATCCAATTGCCCATGGAAAGGATGAGGTTAGAAATAACGCTTCCGTTTCTTTACCTCTATTGTCTCATGGTTATTTGTTATGGATGGATACTTGATCGGAAATTGTCCATCGCGGGAATTGAAATTGCCCTCTTCTTTTGTGGCATGTTCATCACCGGCACGAACAATACCCTAAGTACTCTTCTGGTGGATTTGCATTTCGGATCAGCAGGAACAGCTGTCGCTGCAAATAACTTGGCACGTTTTCTTACCGCAGCCGGTGCAGTAGCAGTTTCGTCACCATTGATAAACCGCATCGGTTTCGGTTGGGCATGCGTATTGGTTGGAGGGCTCTGTGCAGCGTTTAGCCCAGTCCTCTGGCTAGTGATGTTGAAGGGGCATCAATATCGGGTGAAGGTTGAACAAGCTCAGATGAACGAAACGACGGCCAAAGGGAAAGAAGAGAAGGTGGGCGACAGCATCCATTGAAATGTTACAAGGGTGTATTAAGGGGGGGGGGGGAGGCGCAATTCAAGACAACAAAAATTACTGGAATTGGGTGGGATTTTCATCATGATTGCTAAATAGACGCGGGGCAGGACCTCCAAATGATTTAATAGTACCTGGCTAAAGAAATGGGCGAATGACTTTTCATTTTATCAGCACGGATGAGGAAGCAGGAAAAAGGAAGCAGCCGATGTCAGGGTGAAGCAATAGAACCACTGGAGGAATTTCTTTTGGCTATTGAGACAAAATATTGCCTAGATGCCACATCAACCGGCTATTTGTCCTGGTCAAACTCCAAACCACTTCCACGTGGTTCAAATCCATCGCGTAATCGCCAGCCCAGAAGTGATTTCAATTCCCTTTACCGTAGCAAAAGTCAAAAACATCAGAGCCTTCATAGCTGACAACCTTGACAAACAGACAGTCCCTGTGACCGTTGAGAGAGCAGACCAACTCTGGGAGAGCGTTTGCCTCAGTGCCATTCTGAAAGACGTCCAAGAGACAGCGCCACTCGCAGGGTCCAGAGGAGAGTGGCTGGTCCAGATTTGGCTTCGTATCGCCTGCGAAAACATTGTGGCCATCCTTGTGAATCTGGGCCACCGTGAAGGTTTTCATTGGGGCGGGCACAGCCGGAAACTTTCGGAGTCGCGCAGCATCCTCGAGGAGCCCGATGCAGAAGTCGAGTGGGTGCACTTTCATGAATATCCTCTTGGATGCGAAATCAAGCACTTCGACGTTATATGGGTCGCTGATCATCAACGGAGCACTGTCTTTGGCACTGGCGGTCAGACTGCGATAGAGCTCGCTGATCATATCGCCACTTGTGGATGCGAAGGCTTCGGAATGGGCGTCTTCGATGGCTTGATTGACGCGTTGGACGAGATCAACCTTGTCAGCCGTAGTAGCATCGGGTGTTGCACCCAGTTTCTCGAACTCGTCGCCCAGCTTTCCTGGAACAGAGTCATGATCGCGGCTGGGGAGGTTAGTGAGAAGGCAATGAGGAAATAACGGATCCCGACCGATCAGCATGTTCTTTCTTGGCTTGGAGCAGAACCTCGTCGATTTCTTTCGCCAGCTGTACAAACTCCAAGAGTCTCTTGCCCTTATCCTCTTCCGTTTTGCCGCGTTCGGGACCAAACAAGGCGGCGACACGCTCATCGAACTGCTCCATGTTGGCTGATGTTTGTCGGATGTGTGGCTTTGGGGGGAGGGGAGGTGTGAAAGGATGAAGTGCGATGGAATGAAACTAGGGCAAGAAAACGCAAACAAAATGTCGGATTTTCATTGACAGTTGGCAACTCCCGGTTGCCAGCCGTCGATAATTAGTAACTCCAATCAAGTCCCAAGGTCGTCAGATTCTTCAACTGACAGGGACAGCCAACTGTTGGTCCAAGACTCATTGATCAATCACACACGGTGAGTAAATCGCCCGCTTTCTTCCAGGTGATGTTAACTATCCTTTCCAATGAACTGTTCAGTTACTCTAGAATCCATTGTTGAGAGTATATCTAAAAGCGAGGCCAAATAAACACCCGCTCTTTCCTTTATCGTATGGTTTTCCACCTTGTGCTCAAGCTCTAGCAGGATACTACCAACTCGACGAAGCTGTTCCACCTGGGTTACACGTCAGTTGAATCCAGCCACATCATCACCTTTACTTACGCACGGCTCTCCAATAACAAGTAGATATCGTATTTGTACAGCTTTAATTGTTTGTACAAAGTCACGGGCAATCTCGGCCTCCTTCATTGCAAGTGTTAGAGGTTGATCGTTCAAACCCATGATCACTGGCAGTCCATGCTTGATGCACTGATGGAGAATAACCATACGAAAGCAGTGGAAGCTCATGACTATGTGAGCCCATTGTGTTGTGAAAGCATCAATCTGGTATGACTCAACCTCCTTGACTAGCTGTTCGTCTGAGTCTGCGGCCTGGGTGACAAAGTCTATTGGCGACTGAAGGCATGAAGGCATGCCATCAAGAAAATAGCAATACTCGAGATACATGTCTTCTAAACGTGCCGTATTTTCTTCGGCGTGATTGGATTGGCGGTCATGGAATCGTATGCCTTGAACTATCTGCGCTGCCAACCTCCGCATCCGTTTAGAAAAGTGGAACACAGATAAAATCCGTTCCTCATACGGAGGTTGATGGTATGGTGAGTTCTGATCCAGCAATGGAATAGGTTCCCGGCCGTAATCATGAAGGGACAGCCTAGAATCGAAAACTGACTCGTGAAGATTGAACGGTCGACTATCCAATGCAGTGGCCGATTGATCCGATATCCACAACTGCCAGAAGCTATTCCTTAGTAGTTGGGCCTCCAATGAATCGTATTTTGCTAGCACGTGCTCGTCATAAAGGCGCATATCCTGGGCCAGCAATCGGGCGTGGCCGGCGACATGATTTGCTCGCACTGATTTTCCGGCAGCATGCTGAAGAACAATCGAATAGCATAAACGAATTGTTATTGATGAAGAATTTGGAGATTCAACATCCCAGTCTTCAATGACGCTAAACATATCACGAGAGGCGCTATAGAATAGCCCTGAGGTGTCTGCTGCCCATGGCGGCAGTACTTGTCTGTGAAGCAACGAGGTTGCAGCGGAGCAAAGCACAGTGAGTAATGTGAAGGACCTCATCAAATTCATCTTTTCTTGCTCACCAGACTGTGCTAGAAATCCTTTACTCCACCCAAATCCATCGCTTTCGCCAAAAAAGCGACAATTGTCCTGGCGCAAAGTGATCTCGTGACAAATCGGCCCAGCTGGGAACGTGTATTGCAGAAAACCAGTGATGCACGCATCTACAACAGAAGCGATGGAGATAGCAGGAGCCAACGCCTGCAACGTGGTTACAAACGTCCTTTCTATTTGCAGTGCGCGCTGGATAGAAGAACTCGAGCATGGACTTTTGGTGTATTGCCATGGCTCGGCGCCCATCTGTTGGGTGCTGCTACCCACGGAAGCTGGAGAAGCCGACTCTGGACCAGCAACGTGTCGACCAGGCACAAAGGAAGATGCAGAATCTGGTAATGCAGCATGCGATGTCTTGGGACCCCGTTTTCGAGGTGCAGCATTATATCTGCAAGTAAGGTTGGATACACGACAGGTGGAACAAGGCGACACGCCATCACATTTGATCTTTCGAAGCCTGCAAGTGTCGCACGCTCTTTTCGTAATAGCGGCGGAAGGCGGCATGGCGATGTCAAAGAGCTAGCGGCTCGCCGAGAAGGGTTGTTCGTTTGGCTCGGCGAAATTAACTCGTGCTCCCCAGACCTGTTCAGATTTCACCGCGGGAATACTTCAAGACGAATGTGTAGGAACGATTGTGCCAAGAATCCGGGGTGAGGTCTGGGCAGCTCAGTAATTAACCCTGGCAGGTGAAGCTAATTTCTAGATGTTGGCCGCTATTGGGCCCACCGAAACCGACTAAGGTCCAAAAGAATCCGAACACCTGCTGATCTGAGAAACACCGCGGGGAAATTGTGGATTTGTTTAGCGTCAACACTGTGGAATTGGAGTTTCCGAACCGTCAAGTACGAGCCAGATCCTTGGATCTGGTGCGATTATTACAGTGAATCGGCGGGTATAATCCCATCACTCAATTCAGCAAGCTGAAGCGCTGTTATGACGCTTGCATCCTGGCAGCATTGCCGAGGCTCATATGGCAACTGGCAAGATTCAGGCCAAGTAAACCGGAAAGTCAATTCGTAACGCCGCAAGGACAAGGACCATGACTTAAAATTAGACCATGTTCATAATATTGCACCTAACTAGATAATCATTAAAAACTCTCGCAATTTCTCATATTACAATCCACTCCAGAAAAAGTCCTCTACCAGCTCAAACTCCTGCGCAAGCACTTCGTCGCTAGGGTCTGCACTGCGCGAAACAATCACCCTAAATGTACCCTTCTGAGCAAACCATTTCTTCTCCTCCTCTTCCCAATATGACAGCGCGTATTTGTCCAGCTTCACCCTTGCCGTTGCAACTTCACCCTGATTCACCCAGACCCTAGTGAAGCCCTTTAGCTCTTTTCGCGGTCGCATTGCCTGGCATTCTACATCTTGAATATAGATCTGAACAACTTCGTACCCGTCATAAGAGCCCGTATTCTTCACGTCGACGGAGACTTCAAACGTCTCCTCTCCAGAGCGCATTTCAACCTTGCTCGGAATACAGAGGCAGCCGTACTCAAAAGTTGTGTACGAAAGGCCGTACCCAAAGTAGAACAGAGGCGCGTTTCGCAAACGTTCATAGTAGCGATAGCCCACAAACACGCCCTCTCCGTATAGAAGCTCCCTCGTGCCCTTTCCAAATGTCAAAAAGGCTGGAGTATCCTCCAAACGACGGGGGAAAGTAACCGAGAGTCGGCCGCTCGGGTTCTGTTTTCCGAATAGCACATCGGCAATAGCATGTCCAGCCTCTTGGCCACCGAACCAAGCATGCACGAGCGTCGGGACCTTTTCAATCCATGGCATTGTAATAGGGCAACCAGATTGAGTAATTACAATCTATGAAGCGTTAGCACTAGACAGAGACTGAGGGATTTAAAATGAATGAGCGCACCGTTTTAGGATTGGCTTCAACCACTCGTTCAATCAGCTCATCAACTCCTGGGGGTAGGTCGAGGTGGGTGCGGTCGTGAGCCTCACTCTCGTAGTCTGCGTTTAAGCCAGCAATAAGAATTGGGACATCAACTTGTCTAGCCAGTTCAACTGCTTCCTCAAGGGCTACTATGGGGTCAATCTTTTCGCAGCAACCCACTCGCAGGCCACCAGCCTGCAAAGCCCCCACACTAGCACTCAGAGATTCGTTTCTGAGTACAACCAGTATTTCATACTGCTTACCAGCTTCAACATGGACTTCGGCGGTCACTTCCATGGTGGCCTGATTAAACATGGGAGTCTGGTGAGTCTTTTCGGGGTAGTTAGTCCATAGATTGATGATTTCTTTGCCATCGAAATATAGACGACCCTTTCCAATGACACAAAGACCAAGCTGCAAGGTGGCTGTCTTGGTTGCTGTGTAGGTGGTGCGAACATGTAGCCAGTAGGAACCGGGAACATTTGCAGGGAGATTGTCTGCAAAATACATTTGCGCTTGAACCGTAGTGGTTGAATGAAGGGGGGCGACCTGGGGGTTCATTTCTGGATTCTCAGAAAACCATTCCAACTTATATCCAGGATCCCGAGACATTGGAATGCAAACATTTTCCACTAGTTGAGGGGTGAAAATATGGCCTACAGATGTAAGCATTCGAACTTTGGGTTGCAGTGGTCATGGACTTACCAGAGCAGCCAACTGCAACTTTGACTTCGCTTTCGCCAACTGCCTCTCTAATGGCTTCCAGCGGCTTGCTCGTGTAGTATGGGGTAAGATCTGCCGAGCCTCCACCACCAAACGTAGGATAGACAACGCCAGGCCCGATAAGGCCGTATGTCCGTCGGACCGTAGCATCCAGAGGAAGTGCCTTCTTTTCATTCTTTAGCAATACAATGGATTGCCGCGCAACTTCACGACAAAGATCCCGTTTTTCTTGGGTGTCTCCCTCAGCAGGGCCACCGGCCTCGTAGGCTAGTGCGGGACGGACCTTGTTAATGAGATTCAAAACATTTCGTACGCGTGCGTCAAGTGTCGACTTTTTCACCTTTTGAGATATAATGGCCCACAGAAGCAAGTCGCCTCTCCATCTTGTCGGCCCTGGCATCTCCAAGTCGAGGCCGGCATTTATAGACTCGGCGGTGCTATACATGCCAAACCAATCGCTCAAGACAAGGCCATCCCAGCCCCAGTCCTTTCGCAAAACTTTGTCGAGCAACCATGGATCTTCAGGGGTGTGGACTCCGTTGATCCGATGATATGAAGACATGAATGTCCAAGGATTAGCACCCTTTACAGCAAGCTGAAAAGGCAAAAGATGCATCTCACGCATCGTACGTTCCGAAACGCGAATATCATCCTCCAGAGACATGCTTGATTGATCATGAGCCGCATAATGCTTAATCGAAACACTTACCCCGTTTTCTTGGACACCATTGATGTAAGAAGTAGCCATGCGACCGCTGAGAATCGGATCCTCTCCAAAAGCTTCAAAACCGCGTCCGATTAAAGGCGAGCGCTGCAGGCAGACTGTCGGGGCAAGCAGTACTTGGCATCCCTTCACCTTGGTCTCAGAGGCCAGCATTTTTCCAACTGAGTGCATAAGATCGATATCAAATGTGGCACCCATTGCGGTAGCTGAAGGTAGCAAAGCACCTCGCGGCTGTGTAGTATTTTGTTTAGTAATGACGGCTTCTTGCTGCGGCCACACATTGCACATACCCCGTTGAAGAAACTCGTGCCCCGTGCTCCATGAGGCCCATCTGTGGTCTACGGCCAGTTTTAGCGATGTAGTCGGATAGGAAAATAGGGAACATACCGTAATAGAGGGAATCTGGAGTCGCTCGATTGGGTGCGTGGACCATGTGTCCCTTCCTGCAAGCAATCTTATTTTCTCATCCAGTGTGAGTTCTTTCAAGGTCTTCTTGACATCGATTGGTTGGTCCATTTTGAGTGTCTTGAGATATTCAGAGAAACGGGTGGAGATGACATGTATCAGCAACCACAAGCGAGCAGGAACACGCAGCTTTTAACCAGCTCTTGGAATTTCCTTAATCGGAATCTACGGCGGATTTATTGATTATGAGTTATTTAGTCGCTATGATGTTCATCGTATGTGTCATGACAGCAAATCGTATAGCATGATCCCCGGGGCCGCACAAGCCCTCCCAAACTATCCACAATTCCGCCGGGGCGAAATTCCCAGCGCTAATGCAGCAAACCATGTCGTTAGTTTCCAGCCCCCAGGTTCTCAGCGTCCTTCCCCACAGATGCACTCCGCGACAATCACACCCAGTATCCTGGGACCCCAGAAAGGGTCTTGTGACACGCAATAGCATGACGCCACCGTATGGAATCGAATCAATGCGACTTCACTTGGAACGAAATCTATAAATGGTTCGCGAGGTGTCGGATATTTCGTTCCAGCTCGACCCCGTTGCACTAGACCACTCAAACACTACACCAACAATCCCATCTGCTGCTCAGGGGGAACCGATCTCAGCACAAACATGATCGACTCTGGAAACGAACTCCCCGATCATGAAGTGTCAGAAATCAGACTGGAGAAGGCTGCCCCGCCACAGAAACTAGTAGATGTTGCCCCCGACTATGGAAGGCCGTGGTGGAAGGTACCACATCTTGTCAAGCTCAACCTAGCCCTGGTGATTCCAGCCTTGACGAGTTATGTTTCCGGCTTTGACGGAAGCATGATGACTGGTGTTCAGGCTGTTCCAGCATGGACTGAAGGTAATTCCATTTTGCTCGTGTGTTGCGTCAAAGGGATGCGGTGATACTAACCTGGAACTGAGCCTTCAACCACCCATCCGGCAGCACTTTGGGCTTGGTATCAACAATGCAACTTATTGGAGGAGTCGTTTCGTTGCCAATTGCTCCCTATGTTACAGATCGCTTCGGCAGACGGCACACCATCTTTTACGGTTCTATTACTCTAATCATTGGAGCGTCTGTGCAAGCGGCGGCCAATGGCATGGGCATGTTTCTAGCCGGTCGGGCGCTGGTAGGCTTCGGTGGGGGTTGTGTCGCTACTGCAGCAGCTCCTCTACTCGCCGAGCTAGCCTATCCGACACAGCGGCCCACCATTACAGCCCTTTACAACACCACATGGGTAAGTTCCTACAGTCAAAATACTCATTTCAATGCACTCTAACACTAGAACTCGACAGTATCTCGGGTCGATTGTAGCTGCTTGGGTGACTTTTGCAACCTTCAGAATGTCAAGCTCTTGGAGTTGGAGAATTCCGTCTCTTTTGCAGGCAGTTCCGTCTTTGATACAAGTTGCATTCATTTACTCAATCCCAGAAAGCCCTCGCTGGCTGATTGCGAATGATAGATCAGAGGAGGCTGAAAGAGTCCTCTGTAAATATCATGCCGGGAAACCCCACGCCGATGAGTTCGTCCGCTGGGAGATGGGCGAGATTACAACTGCTATCAAAAGTGAAGAGGTTCAGAAGTCAGCGTCATATCTACATTTTTTCAACACTGGTAAGTTTCAAGCCTTTGATATTATTTTTATTCTGCCACAATTTACTTACACAAAATGAAACCATCAGCTGGAAACCGCCACCGATTCCTCATATGTGTCTTGATGGGACTCATCATTCAGCTCTGTGGAAATGGCCTTGTCACGACCTACCTGGTTCCTGTCCTGAACAGCATCGGCATCAAGAGTTCCGAAACGCAAACTTTCATCAATGGAATTCTTCAAATTTTCAACTACATCATCGCCATCATGGCAGCATTCGTGGTTGATCGGTTTGGACGGCGCATGCTTCTCCTTGTTTCAATCTCGGGAATGTTGCTCGCATTCATCATCTGGACCGCCATTTCTTCCCAAAACGAGCAACAAAACTTTGAGAATAAGGGATTAGGAATCGGCGTCGTGGTTATGATCTTTATATTCTTCTTCTTTTACAACATTGCCATGAACCCGGTCCCGGTTACATATCTCCTTGAGGTTCTACCATTCACCCTTCGGGCCAAGGGAATGACGGTCTTTAACACAGCCCAATTCAGCAGCAACATTTTCAATGGGTTCGCAAATCCCGTTATTCTTGATGCCATTAGCTGGAAATTCTATATAGTCTTCGTTTGTCTTCTCGTCGTTTGGTTTGTGGTGGTCTGGTTTCTGTTCCCTGAAACCAAGCGCTTAACTCTTGAGGAAGTGGCCGCAGTCTTTGATGGAAAGGATGCACTACATCATTCCAAGGACATGGATAATGTCAAAAATAAAGAGGAAGAGTAGATGCAACACCATGCAAGCGGCGATGATATCGGTGAATATCAGTAAACTCATATATTTATGTCAGACTCAAAGTGCTAGTGGTGAGCGGTAATTGAAGAAACCTCCAACTGCATATATTCCAACTCAGTAGATGAAAATATGCGCTTCAAACTTCTCATGTAAAATTGATCTGCCTTGAATTAACATATTCAAGTTCACGCCGCTCTACCTTCTGGCAGTGTTTACTAATCACGACTATCTGATGCCACTTACGCGTCTTCAAAGTGGGCGCTAAGAAAAATAACTCAGGTACAAAAGGTAATTTTATAGTCAACACTCAGTCGGCTCTTTATATAATATGCCGAGTTAATTACTCACCCTCAAAATGCCGTGTTTCCCAGGGCTATTAATAGGCCGAGATGATAGCGGGCGCCCCAGATAAAGGGTAACGCTCCTCATCTAGTGGCGCTTCCTTGCAGACATCTTCATCTTCATTTTTTTTTAAAAAAAATATTGTCGTAAAGATGGCCTCGGGATTCGAATACCTCAAGATCAACCACTCCAGTCCCGACCAAGAACAGTTCGCGGCAAAGTTCCGGGACCTTCGTCTGACCGCTTTACAGCAATCGCCCGACGCCTTCTCTTCCACGTATGAACAAGAGTCCCAATACTCGATTGACGAATGGGTCTCTCGCCTTTTTAATCCAGAAAAAACGATCTTCATTTGCGCCGACAAGGGAGATGGCAAATGGGTGGGTCAAGTCTCCGTCGTTGGTCCCATCAACGCCGACAGCTTTCGTCTCCCTGAAGAGGCTGGCCAACCGGAGGTTCTCAGCGATGACGAAGAGGAAAGATGGCAAATGGCCGGGCTCTACACATTGCCTAGTTATAGAGGCAAGGGTCTGGGCAAAAGTATCTGCAGGGAAGCCATTGACTCCCTTATCTCAGTGGCCACGCACCCCAAGGTTCGAGTGAGGATCATGGTCAAGCCACAGAACACCATTACATTCAGACTCTATCAATCGTTGGGCTTTGTTGAATCGGGGAGATGCACTCTGGAAGAGGCTCTTATAATAAATGGGGAACATGTGCCCGAGAACCCACCAGTGTACCCATACAGGACTAGGCTTGGGTACATCATGGAGCAAACCATTGCTTGTCCATAGGGTAGCAGCTTCACGGGCTTTTCTTTTTGTTCTCAATCGCGCTCATGGACCGAAATGCAATGCTCGGGAGACACCTCGGCCTGGAAGAACAAAAAGTCTCGCCTGCCCAATCTCTCGTGCGACGGTTGCCTCGTCATCCTCGGTGGCACAGATTGGATGGTGTTTTCCTCGTTACTTGGTATCCGGTCTAATTTGCGGCGCTGCTACGCATCTGCCGAACTCACAATCGCCGCAAGCAGAGCTTGGCCTGGTAATGATAGCGAAGGGTGGGACTGGTTGCCTAGAGAACTCTATCCTTTAGGGTAATTGAGTTGCACCGTGATTTTTAAGAGGCCTCGAGATCAGTGACATAATGATGCAGGATAGAATATATAATACCCTGGATATGAAGTTCGTTTTTACTATACACATTGAGCATTGTAATCGCAACAATTCCATTAATGCCAAATCCCGAGTCTTGACACATTATTCTCACAATGCATTGTCTCAGTCAACTCATCTCCCTCATCGCTTTTGCGACCTTGTCGCAAGCCATTCCTCCACTCCCAAACCCGGGCATGGTCCATCACCAGCCCATGAAGAAGTGGCTCTTGAGTGATCCCGCCATTACTTCGTTGATCACTGGCCCTCCAGTGGCGACTGACTACCGCACCATGCCTCCGGGAACATACACCATCACAGACCCAGACGGGTCCGTCGTCGTCATCATCGTTGCAACACCAACTTCTTCGTCCACGCGGACCTTGCCGTTCAGCAGTTCCATTTCGCCAACTCCGTTGCCGACGTGCCCTCCTGAGTGTGACTGTTCTCATATTGATGACAAGCAGAGCGAGCAGTAAGCTAAGAGGCTGTAAGAAGCAAGACTATGGCTAACGCTAAATCAGGTACTTTCAGTGTATAACGAATCCGAACTGTCGATTTTGCAGGGTTCGAGGTCCTAGTTTGGACTAGCAAAAGGCCAGAAGTGGAAGGTTGAGATTTGTATTGACATGGCGGGACAGCGTGCTGGTACTGGCTCGAGGAATGCGTGCATTTCACCAAGAAAATTGCAATTTCTTGATAGCATCAGATTGATTCATGACTTTTTGTTTTGTTTTACACCTTCAGGTCATAGTTACACCTAATATACAAGCCCCCTTCTCATACATCTTTATATGCCAAAAAAGAAGCCCAGCCCCCAAACCCCCCTTACAATGCAGAGTCTATACGCGGAGCCTTCCTACTCTTAAATCGATGATGACGCCCGTCGTCCGAAGCCTGCTTGGTACTATTACAAAACATTAATTAGTGGAGATGTCGTTAGTCCTGGCACCATTTCAAGGCTTCTTCTCCTGGCCGTTGCCGAAGACACCCGAGAAGGAGCCCATCATGCTGCTCATGGCTTCCTTCTGCATCTTCTCCATCATCTCCTGCTCCTCCTTCAACCACTTCTCGCCATTCTCGCGGATTTCCTTTTCGAGGAGCTCGTAGTTTCGCTGACCACGCTCACGAGCAATGTCTTGCAACATCTTGCCCTGAGCAAAGGCCTCGCTAGGAGAGGGTTCGCCATCGGGGGATACCATCATGCTCATGTTGCTGGGCTTCAGACCAAGCAAGCTGCCTAGGGCGCCGACACCAGAGGAGTGTTTTGACTTCTCAGCAAGTCTTCGGGCCTCAAACTCCTTGCGGGCAATAGCTTCACGGCGAGCAAACTCGCTAGGGATGTGCTTGCCCTCAAATGACTTGAGAACCTTGCGAACATCCGAGTATTGCATGGTGTGGATGTACTCGAGGAAGGGAATGAGACCAACGAGTTCCTTGTCGGCGGGATTGCCCTTCCAGGGATCGAGGACGATGGCGTTTTCGGGCTGGTTGCGTACGTGCTTGGCGTTGGTGTCGATAATGATGACCTTGGATAGGTCACGGTTCAGGTATGAGAGATCCTGTTGCGAAATTAGCAGTGTTTTCAACATTCAAACCAAAAAGAATTGCTCACCTTGACGATCTCGCCATCCTGGAACTTGGTAGCCTCTCGGTAGAGTGGCCACATGATAAATCGGAAGGGGTCCAGTTTGCGCACCACAGGCTCGCCGGTAGCGAAAGGCACAGTGGTGAAGAGAACCAGTTCGTAGTATTGGCTGAGGTATCGGATGAAATAGTCAACACCAGGACGCTTGGCGATTCTCCAACCGTTATCGCGAGACCATTCGCTGTGGAGGAGTAGGTCGTCCAAGCTCAGACAGAGGGTGTAAGGCCGCTCGAAGCTGGGATCGGAATCGGGCAGCAACTTCTCAAATGAGGGTTCTTGGTAGTAGGAAACGGAATCCGTCCAGCGGGCCTTGGCGCGGTCCCAGAAACCAATGGGGCCGGCACTTTTAGCGGCCTCGGGATATCGTTCGTTCTCGACAGCGTCAAAGTTTCGACCCATATATAACAGGCCCGCGGTGGCACCAGCAGCGGTAGCAATCAGGGTAAATCGGGTCCACCACTTGCGGTTCTGCTCGGTGGTTGAAACGTATTCGGGTTTTTCTCGTCCACCACGGTCGCCTTTTGACTTGGACTCCTCCTCGGCCGCCTCGGCCTCTTCCAAAATCGATTGCGACTTTTCATCCTTTCCCTTCAATTCGTATTCAATCGTAGAGGGAATTCCCTGGGTCAGGTCGGGAAGCTTGTCGAATGGGATCTGCTCAGGCTCCTTCTCCGACTCGGCAGCCTTCTCTTCTGATGGGCGCACATTTTGCTGGTCGGCCTCGGTGTTGGTGGCCTTGGATTTTGACGACTGGGAAGGTTCTGAGGGACCCTTTTCGCTGGAATACGATCGGAGCCACGGGGAGAGGTTGATGGGAGCAGGCGCAGGACGGGCTCGAATGGCCGGGGTGGCAACAGGACGGGCGAGGCGAGAGGCCATCAAGCCCAGGCGCGAGGCCTGGGCTACCGATCTGGACAACATTGCAAAAAATAAATGTCGAATCCAAATATATGAAAGATAAAAATAAAAGGAATGGAGCGCAGGGATTGAGTCTGCTAGAGCTGGAGTCGTGTGGTGATGAAGACTCGGCTCAATGGATCAGCTGCTGCGAGCTTTTGGAATTGGAAAAGTTGTTGGTGGTTTGACCTGGTGCTCCGCCATCGCATCGCACCGTAAGCCATCGAAAAAAATCGAAAGGCCATGACCTTGGGGGGGGCGCGAATTGATTTCTACCGGCGTTTAGCCGGACAGGCCACTTTTTGACGGACCCCACGTCAAGAGCTGCCATTGTCGGATTTTCTGATTGGCCGATGTCGTCATGGCCTGTGCCACAGTGGCGGGTTGAACGGTGGCGAGCATTTGTGACATGTGGGGTAACAAACTTCGTCGGCATGTCTTTTGCCCCTCCATCCCGACATCCCGCCGTAGCTGAGTGATGGTCCTGATGGCTGATTCGCCCTTATCGTATGGATAGCCCCGTGCACTGTCTTCTGTGACTGCACATATTGCGCCCAGCGACTTCTAGCAACGACGTCGAAAGCGCCGGACAAAATCCTAACACCGGCGGCGTCGGCATTTGGCCCTACTAGAAGCCTATAACAACTTGCGGCCCTCATCGGTTTCCCCTCACACCGTCACCATTTCGCCCCTGCCTCCGATTACCTTTGCGCTTCCCTTGACCGATCTCCGGGATATATGGGGATCTGTATCAGTCAGCAACACTCTTGGCTTTCTCCCAAGCTGCGCTCTTCCTCATTTCAACCCACCTACGCCCAACTCGCACGTGAATAGAGCCATGGTGACCGCTGGCGTTGCATTCTAGAGGATGGTCCCTGTTCGGCTTTGATCATCCTCACAATGGCGCCACCCTTTGCGATACACCTAGTTCCTCAAGCCCGCCCCCATCGACCCTGACGAACCGTACGAACTGCTTTGATTTGACCGACAACTTCAGATTGCCACAGCGCAAAACCACATTATCTTTCTTCCCTGGTAGAAATCCGACTCAGCCTTGTGCCCCTCTTAAATCTCTAGATCGCAACCCCTCCTACCTCCTACCGGGTTTTTATCCTTATCCCCGACATGGCTCGTCGCCCCGCGAAGAAGGGCACAGCGGCGCCTAAGAGCACCGGTGTGAAGTCGTTGCGCATAACAATGCCAACTGCTTCCCCAACTCAATCCTCGTCCAAGGCTGCTGCTGCTGCCGAAGATACCGCCAAAAAGCCCATCACCGAAGATGATGTAGGAAAATTCTCAATCGCTTCCCTTACTCTCGACACTCCTCTCAGACCCTTCACGCGACCACGACGTACCCCGGCAAGTCCATTCCATTTCCTTTCGCTACCATCCGAATTGCGCATGCAAATATACGCCTATTACTTTGATGACGTTGATGGTGTCATTGACTTGGACCCGACGAACTACAAGCGCTACCACAAAAAGCTTGGATTGTTTCGAGTATGCAAACTGGTCCACAAAGAGGCTTGCTATTATTTTTACAGCACTCGGCCATTCCGGCTTTTCTGCACAACCTACCACATTAGCAAGTACTTCAAGACAAAAAGACCTCTCCTCGCCAGGCTAAAACAACATCAACGCCAGGCCATCACGGCCCTTGAATTACGTGTAGGGCCGGGATGGAGCGATCCACCCAAGGGATGGGCAGTCAATCCAGCGCTAGGCCTCAAGGACTGCACTGATGTACAAAAGATCTGGGTTTATATCCAATGCGATCCCAGCGCCGAATTTTTCAGCGAATTCCGCCGCAGTGATGACTTTTATACAGAATTCTGCAGTAATCTCCTGACCGACGTGTTGAACGAGCTACCTTCTGTACACACTATCGAGTTCGATTCGTACCCCGGCATTAAAAAGAGTGGCAAGATGATGCAGGGCTTCTTAGATGTCGCATCGCAGCACCAGCTGGCTATTGAATGGGGGCCTGACAGAGGATGGACCGGTGATATGAATGAGGATAACGAAGATCCGAAGGCCGCGGCTGCAGCCCTTAGAGAAGGTCTCCAAATGATGACTGGAGGATCTTTCTAGCATCGAGACACTGGCTTAGACATGGCATTACACGATTTTACTCACAGGCATGATTCATGGTTATTATGAGAGCATGCAATGCTTTTGCATATGGTATATATAACATTATCAACACCTCCTTCAGACCCGTTTCAAAGCATAAAGATCCACTCGTTGTAAGCATCGCACATGGTATCGTCTAGTTATTGTTAAGATGTTGAGAGCCACTACGTCTTTCCATTGTTGCTTATCAAAATCTGCAGACCTTCTCACTGTACACCTAGGTTGGCCAGGGCATTGCGCAGCTCCTTGATTGCAGTCGGGACATCATCAAAATTGAGTGCCGATATCGCCCATTTGGCATGCTTTTGTGCTTGGTTCATGGACTTTTGGTCGGGTTTGAAGTTGCCCACCGGCGCAGGACTTGGGGTTGGCGCGGGAGATGGCGCGGGGAAACTGGGAGCAGAAGGCTGTGGCAGCGCAGGTGGAGGATTTGACATAGCTGGGTGGGGAACACTTGGCGTCGTGGACCAGGACGGAGGGGCTGACGGGTCAAATGAGCCCGAAGGACCAGGTGCCGGAGGGCTGAACTGAGAGGAAGGATGTAAGGGAACCTGTGGCGACTGCTGGGGTGGAATCTGTGGCATTGAAAAGCCTGAAGGCTGAATCGGTTGCTGAGGGGGAAGGGGAGGAGGAGCACCAGCGGACGGCGCAGGAGTCGAGGATTGGCTGACTGGTTGGACTGGAGGAGGAGCAATTGGTCCGCTTGGAACGGGGCTCTGGCTTAGAGGAGAAGGCACAAAAGGGTCGGGAGACTTCTGTGCTGGAGGTGGCGGTGGTGGAAAGTATCCCTCACTGGAAGCAGGGGGTTGCGGTGGCTGGTCGATGAAGTTGGGCAATCCCGATGGTTCGCCGGCGTCGGGAGCATCTTCGACTGTCGCAACCCGAGGCGACAGGCCCGAGAGCTGCTGGACGTCCGGGTCGTTGGGGTCCAGAGCCGGGGCGATCTCTTCTTCCTCCACGGGTTTAGGGTTAGACTCGTTAGGGTCCTTGCCTTCACGGATGGCTTTGAGGATGCGGGCGGCGTTCCATTTTGCGAATTTGATCTTTTGCAGCACGTCGGGCTCGGGGGTACCCCATTCGCGGGTTAGATCGAAAAATGTAGCCGCAGCGTCGAACGTGTCGGCCGTTTGCCTGCGATAGGCTTTAGTATGGCGAGCACGACCGAAATAACCTCTCAATGCTCACCTCGTCACCTTGTTGGCTCGTAGAGTTCGCTCGGCGCGATCAAACGTCTGCTGAGCAAACTGCTCCACGTATGCTTGGCCGGCGGTATTGTCTACAATGGCGTCATCGTCTGCGCGCTCTGTCTTCGTCTCTTCGAGGCGCTCGAGAAGCGTCTTTGTATAGTTGAAGGTGTCCTCGTCGGTGGTGTGGAGGTTCTTGCCCACGATTTGGTTGACGGCATGGTATTCGCCTGCGCACCAGGGAGAAGGATAAATGTTAGCGAAAACGATTGGAGTGGAAAGATGGTGCAGACGAACACCAGTAGGCAATGGCCGGCTTGATGGCCCTCAGCTGATTTGCGCGATTGATGAAACGCGAGACCTCGGGGATCTTGAGAGCGGCGGGGAGTGGCTCCGCCATGGTGGCAGCAAGGGGGCGGACGATGTTGCAGCGAGGAGAGAGGGTGTAAGAAAGGAGAGAGAAACAGCGCAAGGCCCTGGGTTGGTGTTTTGGGGTAGGAACGGCGACAAAACCGCTGCCTATCAGGTTATCAATGAGAATGCCTAGAGTGTTAGATCCCAGTCCCCCACCTCAGCCTCGTTGACGTAAGTCGTTAGGCGACGCTGGGGGACGGTGCTGCGCCACAGGTTCCCCAGGCCAGGCTCTCGTTGTGGTCTGTTCGTCATGGACCATCGACGCAGCTCGCGCCACCTGTGGCTCCAGCTCCCCTGGCACATGGCCGAATTGGTAGCGTGGCGTTTCGCCTTCCTTTTTCCTGTTGAAGCCGTCCCGAAGATGCCAGTTTGCATCCTTTGTTGACCCGGCAGTTGACAAGTGGATGGTTGCCTGGCCTGAGGCTATAAGCCACGATACTGTTTTGATTTCACCCTCTTGAGACTCTTTCCGCCCTCAGTCTCTTGTTCCTGTTTCTCTGTGTCTCGAACTCGCTCTCCCTCGCTCACTTACTTCCACTGCTCACTGCACCGCACATTGCACATTGCACACTGCACCATGTACAACCCCACCGTCCTCGCGACGTTGACGGCGGCGCTGGCTGCTCTCCCCGCTGCGCAAGGTTTTTACACCAAGAACTCGCCTGTGCTCCAAGTCAATGCCAACGATTATGATAGGCTAATCGCCAAATCAAACTACACGTCGGTATGCTTTGCGCATTGCCCGCTTGGGGCTAGGTCGCCACTCAACGGCTAACCCACTCGTGCAGATTGTCGAGTTTTATGCTCCCTGGTGCGGCCACTGCCAGAACCTCAAGCCCGCCTACGAGCAGGCCGCAAAGAAGCTCGATGGCATCGCCAAGGTTGCTGCCATCAACTGCGATGAGGACAAGAACAAGCAGTTCTGCGGCATGCAAGGCGTGAAGGGCTTCCCTACCCTCAAGATTGTCCGCCCTGGCAAAAAGTATGGCAACCCCGTTGTTGAGGACTACCAAGGTGAGCGTGCCGCTGGTCCCATCGTCAACGCTGTTGCAAGCAAAGTCAACAACCACGTCACCCGAGTAACAGCCAAGGAGCTCGACGACTTCTTGGACGGAGACAAGCCCAAGGCCATCTTTTTCAGCTCCAAGGGCACCACCACTCCCCTCTTGAGGAGCATTGCCATCGACTTCCTCGATGTCATCTCCGTTGCCCAGATCCGGGACAAGGAAAAGGCCGCCGTCGAAAAGTTTGCCATTGACACATTCCCCACCTTGATTCTTATCCCTGGCAAGGACCAGGAGCCCATCCGCTACGAAGGAACCATCGAGAAGAAGGCCATCGTCAAGTTCCTCTCCCAGGCCGGTCAGCCTAACCCTGACCCTGCTCCTCTTAAGAAGGGTGGCAAGGCCAAGGGCGCCGACAAGTCGAGCAAGAGTTCCAAGTCCAAGAAGAGTGAGAAGACCAAGAAAGCCGAAAAGGCGAAAAAGGAGGAGAAGGAAGAAACCCCCGAGGAGCCATCCTCATCATCCGCTACTGAAGCTTCTGCTCAGACTGCCATTCCCACTATTATCCCCATTTCATCAGTATCTACCCAGGAGGAGCTGGCCAAGGAGTGTCTTGACCGCAAATCTCACACCTGTGTGCTTCTCTTCCACCCCTCTGAGGAGACTGCTGCCGGTGAAAAGGCAACTGGCTCCCTGTCTCATCTCCACACCAAGTACGTCCATGGCGGTCGTAACCTGTTCCCCTTCCTCTCCATCGCCAGCGACAGTGAGGCTGCATCTGTTCTCCCCAAGGCTCTCGAGCTTGACGGTGAGGTGAACCTGATTGCTATTAACGCTCGCCGAAACTGGTGGCGACAGTACAGCGGCAACTTCGCTGTCCAGAGCGTTGAGAACTGGATCGATGCCATTCGCATGGGCGAGGGTGCCAAGAAGAAGCTACCCCAGGGTCTTGTTGAAAAAGTTGAGGAGAAGAAGGCAGAGGAAGAGAAGGTTGAGGAGAGCTCTGAGTCCACCGTGGCTGCTGAGAGTGCTGAGAGCACTGAGGCTGCTGAGGCCGAGCCGGAAGCTGAGCCAGAGGCCAAATCCGAGGCTGAGGAAGAAAAAGAAAAAGAGGTCGTCCATGAGGAGCTGTAAACGCATCTACCTTTGTAAAACATATCCAGCTACGGTATTCGCGATTGTCTCGAAGCTCGAGATATTGATAGCATTGAACTTCCGAAAACAGATTGTTTCTTGCCAAGTGCACCTTGCTGAATTAAAAGAGCGACACTAACTACAGACATTTACGAAAACGGGACAATGAAAAAAATTCGCACCTATCATATAATGACATACCGAAGATACGGTCAAATTAATTATGTCAAGTTCGCCGATTGCCATTCGAATGCGAATCGCTGCACTTATTTGAAAGTTGCCATTCCCATTTCCCGCTCTAAGTTATGTGAAGCCAATAATCTCAGTTGTACCTTGCCCTCAATAAGCAAATTGAAACATCCGTTTAATTCCAGCATAGAATTAAATTGTGGGCATTCTTTTGATATTTTGAGCCAGATTCGTAAAAATACTGGCATGGGGTGAATCAGCGTAAATGTACTCGTGCTTGTCAATCTCAATTGCAGCACCCTGCAGTGGAACCAGACGCTGAATGTGACAGGTTCATCAACTTTTTCAGAAAACCAGTGCACCACCGGGCCCGCCTCCGTAACACCAGGTGCTGTCTCGTAACCTATCATAAAGGGGTCCATGCTAAACTCTTTAAGCAGAATGTGACTCCAAAATGGGTAGGCTCTACCCCCCTTTCCCCATTCCATAGGCTACACCATGTGAGGTAAGTTCACGTAGGCTTGGATCCATGACATGAAAGTTTTAACATTACCCAGGCAGGTACTCTCAGGGCGAAAGAAGAAAAATATTTAAGATAGCCATAAGATCTAACTCTGCCATTTGATTATCCATCTTTATTTCTCTCGTCAAACATCAAACATCAATCACCATGTTGCCCATGTTACGCGCAGCACTACGAACGTCTTCTCGACGCCAGATGTACCAGCCACTACCCATCTATTCCCGACTACAATATGCTGGTTACTGGTCCTCATCTTTCAAGCGTCCTAGACGATCCACTCCACCACCATATCGATGCATGTATGCAGATGAAGCCGGAATACGACGACATTATGAAATCGTTGAGAAGATCCGACGAGAGAGGCTTGCGGCCATGCCATGGCACCGCAGGACATGAGCCGTTATATGTGAATTCTTTGACGACGACAATAGAATTTACTTGTGACCAGTCAAAAAGTTTCAAGGCTTGACCAGACATGGCGTCACATCCAAATTACAACCAGGATTTGCACTACGTGTTAGTGGAGTGTACAATACAATCCTTGAAAGATTGTCCCTCTGTGATCTCACCGTGGACGCATGGGCCTCAAGTGCTCCAAAAGGAAAAAAGAATACCAGCTTATCTCAGCTCAAAAATGAATAAATAAATTGATGATTTCGAATTATTTTTCTTACTTTATTTTATTTTATTTATATAACATTTGTTTATTTCTGGACAGTCAAGAAATGGTCTGGAGGGGTAGAGGGGTGCAGTCTTTCAGGCATTACTTGGCGCAACGGTTTTGACACATGGTCGTTAGCGATTGAACCGAAGCGACCAAGATTGTGTATCGCCTAAAGCGGAAATTAGCAGTCCCAAGTGCTCCGTTTTGATGAGATCTGACATTGCTGAAGAGCATTTTGTTATTTAGTTACATCAAAAAATGTCAGCGATCACCATTACACGCAGTAGTTATTAGGAAAGCAAAATGTGTGATAGGCTTTTTGGCTATATACTTTTTTTTCATTACATGGCCTCGATTATATGCGTACATAGACTCATAAGGTGAAAATTGGGCTCCGTTTAGCCCAAGGAAAGAATTTTATCCACGATTCATGGGAAATCTAACCATAATCATGGTGTTCAAGAACGAAGCTCGCTTTATGCAACCAGATATTACTCAAAAAGGAGAGAGAGAGAAAAGTACCATATTGCACAGGGGTATCACTATGCCTAAGCAGGCGCCTTGAATACGGTAAAGACGAAAAGGGGCCAGTTACGGCGGATGAGAAGAAGATAAGGAAGAGCGGAATGAGATGGAGAGACAAGGAAGGGACCGAGGAAAAGTGAATGATGGGTTTACTCTCTTACACTGCCGCCCCAATGGTGGTGAGCGGAGTAGAGTAGCGTTTTTTATCAGCTGGGAAACTTCGAGGAATAAAAAAGTCTTTGCCCATGCCAACTGAGGTGCCAGTCAACGACCAAACAGATTGGATAGTCCGGTCGTCGTCTGTGGTGCTCCAACCGGTGGCGGACGGGGCCATTGAACCGTCGCTAAAACGCCGGTTGAGTAGGTGGGCTGGCGTGGGGAATATCTTCTTGTTGACCACGGCCGGGTGGGTAAGAGGAGTGCCGACGGGGTCAGCCATGAAGCTGGAGCATCTGCTCGTCTCGCTGCTGGAGAAGAGCCAGCTGGCCACCTGAGAGAACGACTTCCTCTTCCTCGTCGGAGATCTGGGTCCAGGAGGCGCCCGGAGCGCGGTCTTGTGGGCTCCGAATTCCGACGGGGGCGACTGAGCTCGCGGGATCATGCTGTCAACGCTGCTGCTTATTTCGCTGTTTCGATGCGACTTGACGGTGAATAAGCTCTGGCGCTGAGGTTGAAATTTGAATCGGTAAGGAACCACCACACTGTTGGTTGACGGCAAAGGGACGGTCGACAGTTCTAGCTCTAAAAGAGAAATATTGGTTAGAAAAACTCGCGATTCTGGGTTAAATTATGAGATACTCACTAAGCGACGTATCGCCCATTTGGCTGACCGTAGATGATCTACTCCTACGTAAGCCCTGTCGTTTGACATCGCTCACGCTACCCTTCCGCGACATCCTCCTAGAGTTGTTCCTAGCGAGAAAAAGTTCGCGCGATGTCCTAAAGTCAGATGCCGTGTGAGACCGAGAGTGGCCACGGGTATTGGACTGGGCCAGTGGGGTGGCCTTATCCTCGTTGGCGGATTCGGTAATGGGCTTTTTGGTGGTAGTCTTTGAATCCCAAGCTGTCTTGGAGTCCCATGCCGTCTTTGAATCCCATGCCGACTTAGAGTCCCACGCCGAGTATGACGGCGCGGGATCGTGGGCAACGGGGGGTCCCGGTAGCAGGACCTTCTTCTCATTGATCTCAGGTTCATCCACAGACTTCTCAGTCGCGGTGTCAATATCCAACAATGCCGTGCATGATTTGGACTGTCCATATACATTTGAAGGGGTTGGTGGGGTCTCCTTCTCCTCGTAAATGGTAGGATGGGTAGCAGCCCAGTTGCTTGGCGTCTTTGAATCAGACGCAGATGTCGTATAGGATGGAGCAGGGTCATATCTGTTATAATGACGTCCTTGTCCTGGCAGCAAGACCTTCTTCTCGGGGATATACCAACTAGTGGTAATATCCTTCTCGCTCGCAGTCTCAGAACTCAACTCGGTGCAGGACTTGGAGTGCCCAAGCACATGGGGAATGGACTTTAGGGGGGTTCCGTTCTCATAAATGATAGAGTTGGATTTGTTCCCTCCCTCATTAAGTGGCTTGCGAGGCACGTGGAATGACAGGGCTGAAATGCTTCTGTTGTTAAGTTGAGGGACGGGACTCTGGGAAGTCTCGAGTATAAAGGAGGCAGAGGTGGACCTTCTATGGCCCATTTCTGGCTTTGCAGGCCAGGAGGGCAAAAAGAAGGAAGCCCATGCTGAAGCCGACTCATTCTCAGGCTCCCTTCGGAACTTGGGGGGCGGGGGCATGGATTTGCTTCTTTTCAGTGACTTGTCATCGTCCTGGTCCAAGACGGGAGACTGGTTGGGGCTCTTCTTGGTGAAGGAGAACAGGCCGGATGAAGCAGGGGTTTCGGAGGGTGGTGAGAAGTTCCTGAGCTCCAGGTCTCGGTAGAGGCGCTGGCCGCGCATCAGGGCGGGAGGGAGCTGCTGGACCTGGGTGGTCGTGGGCTCGGCAAAGGGGGTGCCGGAGCTGACATGGCGGAAGTCGTACGGCTGTGAGATCTGGATGCGTGTAGACGCAGAATTGGCGTTGGACTTGGCATTGGACTTGGACTTAGACTTGGAGTCCTTCTTGGATCGGGCAGGGGTCTTTTTCGTCGGAGCCACATGGTGTGACGCTTTGTCGATGGTGGTGGTTTCAAGGATCGTCTTGGGGCCCTTGTCAGTGCCCTGGTCGGCCCTGATGAACCCCTCGGCCCATGGCCCGCCGCCCTGACCGTCTGTGCACCGCGTCCGGGGCGCCGATTTGTGATTGGTCCTTTTTCCCAGACAGCCACAGAAGATGGAATAGAGCGGGCTAGCGGCGTATTCGTTGTTGTTGGTGTCGTCGTCGTCGGCCTGCGAGGCGGGTACATGCTTGACTTCTGTGAGTGGTGGCATGGCGTGGAGGGAGCAGCAGCCCTGGCAGTGGTGGCCTCGATAGTTGATAGCGGTCGCAGCACAGCACAGCAGTGGCAGTGGCAGTAGCAATAAAGGACAGAGAAGGGGGACGCGACCTGCATGTCCTGGCCAAGGTGAGAATGGCGAAAAGAATGTGCAACAAAAAAACAAAAAACCACACTAAAACATCAAATCAAAGAAAAAAGCCGAAGAAACGAGGGTGTGTTGAAGGGGGGGGGGCAAACCAGGCCCGGTTCATGAGTGCCTGAAGAGGACGTTGACGTTGGACGGCGCGCGCATGCGGGAATGGGACGCAGCTTATTATCTATCACCAGCTCTCCACCACCAAGCTCGAGCGTGCAGAAGCCCGTGCCTGTGCGAAGGATTCGACGGCCGTTTTAGCGCCTTGCTGCCGTGCATCTGCGCCCTGTGCCCTGGACAATTTGCTACAGCGTCACACCAAGTGTGCTTTGTAAAACAGCGGGCACAGACGGGCGCTGCGCTCGAGCGGCCTTGAGCGTCGCCGGACAAGACCTCAACTCGAGCTGAGTCTCGGCGAAACGGGCCCCCAGCTGCCCAAGTCTGGTGGAGTTGCTCCAATTCGATTGGCCGGTGCTTTACGAAACTCGTAACATGAAATATGCCCTTGTTCAACTACAATACAGTTCAAGCCTCCTTCCAACGTCTTGACGTTGTCTTTTTTTTCTTCTTTCTGTCCCCCTTCCACCCCTATTTCGTGCATACTTACTCCATTTACAAACGGTCGCCCACCCGCCGGAACAGATACCGTGGCAGGGGTGGGCTTGTGCGCTGTCATTGTTGATTACGAGCAAAGGGTCCTCAATAATTTTGGCACCTCGAATTTCAATCTCCAACTAGTTTCACATTTGACAATATCCGCGCCAGCCTCAGCACGTGACCCCGGTGGAAATTATTGCTCAAGTGGCTGCCCACTATCCCCAAAGCGCCAGCCCAAACCCACGCTCAGACAAATGAAAGGGACGCGGCCTTATACATTACTCCGTACTAGGCTGCGGTTGACATCCTTCTTTTTCTTCTCTTTCTCCTGCTGTGGCGAAATTCCACGACGCTTCGGCCAATGGGGCAGCCGATTCTTCAGGTGAGCAGTGGCTGCAACACTTGTCGTCACAGCTGCCCCATGATACATGTTTGCTTCTCAATTCTTAGCAGCAACCGTTTGCTCCAAAATGTCTTACTCTTTTTCCGTCGGATGAGGCTAAATAGAATGCGGCAACGGTCTTAACGCTAAGGTACACCAAGATCGACGATTAATCGAGATCTAGCGTAGCAGTAGAGCCCCTGTTCAGAAGGCTTCAGCTACCTACTAGGCTGCTACCATCAGTAAAAAAGTACACGGAGACGATGTGCCGGAGAAAACGCGGGTCCCGCTGAGCTCTAGTCCCATAAGCTCTACGGGGCAACGGGTACAGACGTGCAATTGCGCCAACCCCAAGCAGATCCCAATTTCGCTCATCGAGATTGTCCTGCCAAGAGAATGTACAGCCTAAATTTAGATGCTGGCAGTCTCAACGGTCGGCTAAGTGGACAAATTTTTTTCTTTCGATCCGGGTTCATCCTCTATCAATAGGCAGGAACACACAAGGATGCCAACTTAATTGCCCACTCTAGGTGTCAGGTTATCCTATGGATTCCATGTCACAAAGATGATCTTCTCCAGAAATGACGGACACTTTCTCTTGCGTCTAGCCGGCGTTTCAGATGCGCTATGGCCGGGTTCGTCCGCCTTCCAACGCCCTTCCTTGGCCTGTGCCCTCTGTAGGTATAGGGTGAGGTGGAGACTTTTTGTCGAGAAATGAAGCCGACGGCATCCAAGATATGGCGCACAGCAACCTGGAAATTACTATTACGTGCATTCTATTGCCTTGAAAAAAATTCTTTTTTTTATTTAGTAATCAAACGTGCTTCAATCAATCCTTGAAAAGTAAATGTGGTTCGAGAGGTCTTGAAGAAAACTGCAAGAACCACAGGGATGCCATGGCTCCACGGCTTCACCCGAAACACCGACACTCTTGAAGCCCGTTAGTGGAGTACCCCTGATCCACAATACAGCCTCACCTATCATCTAGAACTAAGGGTAGACCATGGTCTTTCTCATTACCCCTTAACTATGGACCATAGTATACATATGAGACCCAATTGGCCTTGAACGATGATTCGCGAATAAATCTACACTCAATACAAAGGAAACATCTTTGCTCCATTTTCCTTATGACCATAATCAACACCCTCGATTCTGTGATGAACCATTCACTTTTTATTTATGAAGCAACTTAAAGTTTGCTCCTAAGCAATGACTTTTCGCATCCATATTGATATCTGCCTGCCAACTTTATATTCATTTGTCAACTCTATAATTGCCATGCTAATCTTTTGCCTCTGACGAAAGTGATCAGTGATTTGACGTGTCTACGGTGATTGCATGGAAATCTAGGATGTATCTCATCTTATGTCGAGCAGAAACTTGGAAGAAACGCGTCATCTGCTGGTGTGCAGCAGCCGACTCCATAGCACGGGTGAGCACGGGCATCGCCAGTTTATTCTATCTAGCAAGGTATGCATCATCGATGTAAAAAAAAAAGTCATCAGATCTAAAAGAAAAAAGAAATACTCCAAATACGCTCCTCTAGTTCCCCTATGTATCAATCAATCGTCCATTATTTCCCTCAGGGTTACATGTTCATCCAACCGATGCTCCTTCGCCTGCTGCATCTTTTCCTGCACAAACCTATCAAGGCAATCCCGCTCTTCTTGGCTAAGCAAGGATATCCGATCCTCAAATGAATCTCGAGGACCGTAGAACGTCTCATCCACAAACTGCCAATAAATGTCATCAAACATGAAGCTCTTTCTCGCTGTAAGAGAAAGCCAAAACACTCCGTTATTCATGGAGTTCGCCATATGCCCTGATAGTCTGTCTGACTCTTCCATCGCGCCCTTCTTTATCCTTTCATCCTCTCGTTACTTCATGACGCGCAGGAAAAGCTGTAGGCGGGGTTCAAATCGGACCAAGAATTGTTTCAAATCTGATTCCCAGGCTTCTGGGCTTTCAAACAGTAGCCACCACGGGGCTGTATGAGAAAACTCTACCGGAGCAATATATGTATACTCCCAGTCGATAACAGATTTAATACTGAAATCGGTCTCTGAAGCAACAATGACATTCGAGGGACGAAAGTCATCGCAATACAGGCGAAAGGGTCCCTTCTCGAAACGTATCTGACCCACAATGTTGCGGAAAAGACATCGAGCAATGCACTTTTTGCGACAGTCGGCTTCATCAGTTACGGCGTTATTACGCTGGTACTTGAGATGAAGGATTTGCTGTTGTGCAAGTTCTTGGAAATATTCCGATGCATTCGGAAAGCTATTTTGGGCAAACTCCTTTGGTGGGAAATTGCCGACACGAACGAGCTCATTCATGTTCAAGGCAAGTGGTCTTTTGGCCACTTTCCAAGAATTTCCATCCAAAGAAAGACTCCCAATGCGTGGAAATGACAAGGCGTATAGTTCCAGTAGTACGTCAGCCATGCCTTTGTAGGCCTTTTGCAGCTCTAGGTCCGATAAATTGGACCTCAAGCTGGGGGACTTACTGGCTGGGTCCCGCAAGCATTTTGATAACAAAGGGCCCTCAACGAAGGCTGCGACTATATAAGGACCTCCTGCCCATTTACCAGCACCGAAGATCTTTGGGATTGGGATTTGAGTCCTGGGCATGACAAATTGCATGACGCCGAGTTCATCATTTGTCTTTTCCAATCGAAATCTGCTTCGACCCAGGATCGGGAAACGGACAACAACCTTGAATCCGTCATCAAATGTGACAATACTACAGATGTTATATGAGCCTGCTGTCGGGCTGGATGCCTCGATTGGCTTTCGGTCAGGGATGTGTTCCCCTGCCAGCTTCAAGGGCAAGGCTGGCATCTCCCGCATGACAAGGGTCAGCCACCCGGCAAAAATGCGTTATGATTGGTGCTCGGCGAGATCATCCCAATCCATGTTGGCAATTGATGAATCCATAACTCCGAAAGATGAAAAAAAAACACAAGTTCTAGGTGTGATTATGTAACGAGGATTGAATGTGGCTAAATCAACTATATGTCGGGCTGTTGGGTGTCAAGAGGAACCTGGTTTTACTTCGGATTAAACTATCCTCTCACATCCATCATTAACAACATCCGATAACCTACTTGATAGCCCTGTTGGGGATGACAATAAATAATATTCAATCGAAGCAATGCTTCATTTCCTTGTATGCCTTACTAGCCCAATATTGTTGCCGCTTTGAAGCCATACTCATCACATGGTTGAGCCATCGACGTCTTCAGTTAATTCCTATACTAATAGGCATTGTCCATAGGGACAGCCCGTAATTGAAGTGACAGCCTGTCAAGGTACTAGCTTCGGTTAGCACTGAAAGCATGGATCACGATGGCCGTGCCGCCAACCCGAAGGTTGACAGCAACCCAAGTATGAGATTAATCACATAAATGTGAAACAAGGGACTTCGGAAAGCATATTAAAAAGGACACTGAATAATAATTTATATTCGTTTTGATCATATGAAATAAATTAACCCTGATGGTATGAAAATAATTGCTCCTCGGCTCACCAAATTGAGCTAGCCCTTGTTATACTAAGACAAATGAAATCATATTACATCCCTCTTCCCAGATATTAATATCCCTGCTGACCGTTGATAATGACGTCTGAAATCTTCTCTGCCAAAGCGTAAATGGTGCTTTGTGGGTGACCAGGTGGCAGAATCGGCATGGCACTAGCATCAACGACTCTGAGTCCCTGCACTCCGAATACACGTGCTTGGTTATCTACAACGGCCATTGAGTCGTTCTTAGTGCCCATCTTGCACGTGCAAGCCGCGTGCCAGACCGTCATAAGTGAGTTGCGAATAACGTTCAGGATTTCGGCGTCTGTGTCGTTGCCCGACCCGGGGTAGTACTCGTTTCCGATGGTGACAGACTGCAGTGGTGAAGTCTGCCAGACGTCTCGCATTCGCTTGTACCATGCAACCGCCGCTTCTTGATCCGCCTTTGCTGTGAGCCAGTTGGGGTTGATGACCGGCTTGTCGAGTCCCGACGCAGACTTGATCGTCACGTTGCCTCGCGAGATTGGCGCAACCATGGCTCCGAGAATAGTAGCGTACTGCTTTCCGTTTAGCGGCTGCTGCAGGATGGGCCAGTTCAGATCTCCGGCAAATGCATTTGCACCCAGGTATTCCACCTCGGGCCAGTCGTCGGGGAAGTTGGCGAGCGCGGCGCTGGTCTCGGGCGAAAAGTTGGTGCGATACTGAGCCGGTAGCTTCTCCCATCCGAGGAATTCGATAATGTTGGAGCTAACGGGGCCATCCTGCGATGCGATATACTGAGCGAGCCCCGAGGCAAGTTTAACCGGGTTGCTGAGAAGCTGGTTCAAGGTGGGGAAGTTGACTTGGTAGGTCGGTCCGAAAAAGATGTGATCCCACATGTTCTGTCCAACGCCTTCGAGTGCGGAAACAACGGGGATTTTGAAGCTGTTTAGCGTTCCGACAGGTCCTACACCGGAAACCATCAAGAGCTGGGGCGACTGGAATGCTCCTGCGCTGAGAATAACCTCCTTCTTTGCCTTCAACGTGTAAGAAATTCCGAGATAGCTGACTGTAACTCCGATGGCGTTCTTGCTGCTGTCGAAAAGAACCTTGGAAACCTGAGTGTTGGTGAATACTTTAAGAGTTGAAAGCCCCTCGGCTTTGGCCTTATAGATGTACTCGGTGGAAGAGCTCCTCGTCGCCGTGGTTGATTTAATCGTCGTTTGCGAGTAATGGAAACCGAGAAGTTGACCTTGGTTGAAGTTCGTAGTTCGCTTTAGGCCGGCAGCAATCAATCCCTGTTCCAACCAAGTTGCCCATGGCGATACATAGTTAGTATAGCCGACTTGAATGGGGCCACCGTCTGCGCTTGACGCGAAATCCGCTGTGTTCCACTGGCTGGTTGCGTTGGTAAACCGCTTTTGGGTGTTTGGTGGTGTGAAGTTGGCGCTCTTTTGGAAGTAAGGCTGAAGATTAGCAAGTCTAAGATTGTGTTAGCGGTTCAGAGAGGCTCTGCTTGAACTGGCTAATGGGACCAACCGATAGCTATCATCGCCGACGAGATCAGCCCAGCGATCATATGTTCCAGTTGTAGCTCTGTGGTAGAGCATGAAGTTCAGGGCTGAGGACCCGCCAAGACACTTGCCGCGTGCGTAGTGGACCTGGCGGTTATTCGCTCCGGCCTGAGGTTCAGTCTGAAATACCCAGTCGACAGTGGAGATAGAGTCGCCCATGTTTCCTCCTACGCCGATGATGTCGCCGACGGGAGTTGTGCTCAGCACGGGCTTCGCGATTTCCATAAAATTGCCTGCCTCAATGATGGCAACACTGAAGCCAGCCTCGGCCAGGCGAGTACCGATAACATTTCCTGCCGTGCCACCGCCTGCGATAATGTAATCAAATTGCTGCTGGTTGCCCAAAACGCCTCCCAGGGCGCCCAGGCTAGATTGGACCAAGCCGTACCCGCTGAGCAGAGTCCCCACGGTCTGAGTGAGAGGGCTGAGAATGGAACTTCCAAGACCAGCAAGGAGACCTTGAGCCGAACATGACTCCAAAAGGAGCATGCAAAAAAGAAAGGCGCTGTATAACTGCATGGTCCTGCCTAGGAATCAGTTAACACTATCGATGGCGACAACAAACACGATCCAAGAGACGGCAACCCCACGAGCTTTATTGTAGCGGATAGGGGCCCTTGAATCTATAGGATCTTCCACGCTACCGTCTCAGGTAGACTAGTGGCTGGCGCCGAGACCACAGCTCGTGGAGCTAGTCGCTAGTCGCACCCGAGACACGGACCGCCCGTCATTAGCGAGTTGGCCCGATCCTCCCACCGTTATTAACCCAACACCCTGAATGATGTGATTTTTTCGCGGGAGGAAAGTCTCGAAACTGGGATTGATTGGAAACTAAATTGAGAGGAATCTATAATTGAAACAATGACAGTCATCGATGAATATGACAACAGGCCTTGCCATTTCACTCGCGCTCGCACTCGCACTCGCACTCTTTATCAGGGCGGGGCACATCAAGTACTGCACCTGCACAGCTGCGATTGCAATTGCAATCCAATTGCTATGCCTGGCTCTGACGAGGGCTACTGGTTTACGCAGTACCCGGCTATGACGGATAAAAACTAACTGCGGGAGGTTAGCCTCTCCTCTCACCAGATTGTGACATTCGTATGGCGTGCCGCCACAGTCGCGGCCAGTGCGCGCGCATTGAGTCGAGTCTGTGTGCTCGTGCTCTGTGCCGAGCCCACAACACCATAACTCTCTGGGCAATTGTTCTAGCCTCACACGGCGCGGGATCCAGTTTCATCCCATGGTCGCTTTATCCATCGCGACTTGGCATACTTTATTTTCAGCATCACCGGGCTTTGAGCTCCCTCCTGATATCTAAAAGCTTGCGAAGCGCTCCCGCTCGCATCGCCGCGCTTAAACTCCCAGGGCAATCGCCCTAGCCGCTTTTGGAGGGCCTTCCGACCTGACATCCATTCTAGCCTTTAAAAATTTCTTCTTTGGGCAATGTGTTTCCCGTTTCGTCATGAATTGGCCTAATCCCCACCGTAAATAGTATCAATTATGCCCCCTTCCAGTGTTTCGTTTCACACCGTCACCGGAGGCTTTCTTGCCACTGGAATCTCGCTTGGGCGAGGCATCGCGGGTCCGTTCTAGGAGGTAGTTGTAGATGAGAGGTACATGCTTATCTCAGTAGCCGAGGTTCTACATGTGATGCTTGGCCGAGAGTCTTGGAGGTTGGTGGACTGGCTTTGCTTTTTTTTCTTGAGAGGTTTCACTTCAAATGAGCACTTCAAACAGTGTCTTTGCTCTTTTATGTTTGGTCAAAAGAAAAGATCATTTATTAAATACATATTCAAAAATGTCCTCCATGCAGATAGAAAAGATCCAGTTATAATTGACTTGTAGGTATGTACAAGAAGGGCACATTTGACAGCGCCCAATAAATAATTGCGATACAATTGGAACGTCTAGGGTAAGGCACAGAATGTCAACATCACTTTATCCACTCATGTGTCGATGTCCTCTATATTTCCAACACCATTTCGAGCATCAAGGCGACTAGTGAATCAATGCCTTTTTGTTTGTGTACCCATTAGCATTGGAGATGCTTGGTAAAATTCCCCTCTCGCTGACCCTCGAAACGGGGTTTAAATGCGACGCTGCAAGTACGTCACCAACATGAGTTCTGGTGATTGGCTTGCTACAGTACAATACAACATCGCTTGCTGATTTTCAAATTCTAGCGGACTGCATTTAGATCACACCAAAGTCATGCAGATCAGGCTTGTCGCCCAATCATCTGCCTCTGGCTAGCCATCGAGACAGGAACCCTTGTCAGTGTCACGAATTTGCGGTTACAATTACCCGCATCCAACTCCTCAAATGTTCCATTATGAGCTGAGATTGAGAAGCTATCACGTGTTAGAATTTTGTGGCAATCCAGAGTAGCTGCATCGCTTTAGGTTCCATTGAGATATCCTCATGCGGGGTAATTTTATACCTTCAATTTTAAATTTTCATTTCAATCGCGTGTACCACAATAATGAACGTCGTTAAGCTTCAGGCTCGACCATGCTGGATCCGATCTGTACAGCGCAGCATGGCTGCTTCCATCTTTCCGCGCTACCAACAAAGGGGTCTTGCTACACGTCAGACCACTTTCAAGCTCAATAACGGTGCACGTATCCCTGCAATCGGTGTTGGGACTTTTCAAGATGTGGAAGCTCAAGAAGATGCTGTTTCGCGAGCCCTCAAATCCGGTCTACGACTCATCGATACCGCACGGGTTTATGACGTGGAGAAGGAAGTTGGCAGAGGAATAAAGAAGAGTGGAGTCCCCAGAGACGAAATATTTCTTGCCACCAAATTGTGGTGCAATGATTTTCACCCGGATGATGTGGAACAGGGACTTGACAATTCCCTTACAGATCTCGATACATCATATGTCGATTTGCTGATGATGCACTATCCCTGCACCTTTGCGAGAGGAAACAATCGCTTTCCCAGGGATAACCAGGGGAATATGATCTTAGGAGAGACCAATTACGTCGATACCTGGAAGGCAATGGAACGACTTTTACAAACAGGTAAAACCAAAGCGATCGGGGTTTCAAACTTCAGCAAAGGAGAGATAGAGACGCTGATGAGGGAGGGTACAGTGGTACGACAGGTCATAGCTTCTAAGGCTTAAGCTAACGAATTAATAGGTTCCGGCTGTTCACCAAATGGAAGTCCATCCGTATTTGCAACAAAAGTCTTTTAATCATTGGCTTCAATCACATGGTATCCATGTTATTCAGTTTAGTCCATTGGGTAACATGAACGAATTTTATAGAAATATTGGTTGGAGCAAGGATATCGCTCGCATGCAAAGGCTCATTGATCAACCGATTTTGAAACACATCGCTCGCAAGCACGGGAAAACCTCTGTTCAGATTGCCCTCGCTTGGGGCATCAATAGTGGCCGGTCTGTTATACCCAAAAGCACAATTGATTGGCAGATTAAAGAGAATTCGGAGTCAGATTTTGACCTGAGCCCGGAAGACATGGATATGATTAGGACACTCGACATAAAAGCGAGGTTCAACGACCCCAGTGTAGATTATCAATGGAGATTGTACAGTGATCTTGAGGGCATTGAAGGCACCAAAGCAGGAAGAGGCAACTAAGCATTTTCCAAACTGAGAATAGTATCTAGCACTACACAATGTGGTTAATTTTGATCTATTCTAACAGAAATTTTATACTTTTGGGGCAAAAATATGGATCAATATAGATGCGTTGAAGTGAATGGCGTAAAATACAAAAGGCACATTACACGCCTTGGAATTCAACAATCGGACAGCATGACGAAGTTCATCTATTCGCTTCATGCGGTATGAGCTTTTCAGGAAGGCCTAAAATCACTTGGTGTTTTTCCATTAATTGTTCCAAGCAGTGTCCTTGCCCATGTTGATCTCGTCCACAGTCCAGGTCAAACCTCCATCTGAGGTTGTGAAGCCCGAGGAAGTAGCCACATCCAGAGCCAAGTAATTCTCAATGTTGTCCACGGCCTCATTCAAAGTCAAGGTCAAGTTTGTCCAGCCTGCAGCCTTGTTAGGATTTTGCTTTCTCTTCATGATATTTAGACTTACTGAAAGCTGCCAGGGTGCCACAGCCCGAGCTAGAGCATTCATTGGCGCTGGACATTGTACCGGGGTTCATGCCCTTTGCTACATTTTGAATATAGATTAGCATCTAATGCGCAGTGATTGGATCTGGGTTGTGGTTGTCTTACAGTCAGACCGCTGAGAAACCAGCTCTCCGTCGATCCAGACTTTCTGGTCAATGTACTTCGTAGAAGAGTTCAGGACAACTATGAGTTTGGTTAATAAATAAATCATACTCTACACATCAAAATGGGAGAGAACACTTACGTTCAAAATCAAGAGTTGAGTCAGTGGGAACGACCACATAAGCCTCTCCCTCCTGGCCGGATGGGGTGTATGTGCTTGCCGCGACACACCACTGGGACTCGCCAGCAGCACAGCCACATGATTCGTTATCGACGCACCAATTGAGCAGCGGCTGCACGAAGTTCTCGCTGTCAACATCGCTCGTCTCTTGTTGAATGCCAATCCATAGCGAGATCCACAGACTGCTATCAGAAGTGCTGTAGCCAGTCGGCACGCTCGGTGCCTTCATCGAGTAGGTTGCCTTTGTGATCAACTGTCCGTTGGGGAATGGACCAAGGTAGAAAGAGTTGCCAAAATTGGCCATGGCCGCCTGGGCCCAGTAAAGGGTAGCTGGGAGAAGGTATTGACGCATTTTTGGGTATGCAAAAATTGAATAAAAAGAAGAAAAAAACGGAGAATGGAAGCAGGCTAACTGTTGAAGGACTGACAAATGAAACTATTCGCGTCCTGCCTTGAACTTATATACACCTGCATACAGATAAAGGCATCTCACAAATCGAGTAGCCGTATGAAGTGCAGCCCACCAAAGTGAAACATCAACCAGGGGTCTGGTCCGTCATTAACGCGTACAATTGCCCCACCAGTTGGCCTAACCAATCTCGCAACCCTTCAATCGCCCTAGCGTAGGCCAATTTACAGTGGATTTGCAAATATTCCGCCAGTGTGATGCCAAGACTCTGATGAATACGGGGGCCTGGTGTTTGGCCCCGTCACACTTCTCGAACGTCAAAATGCCGTGTTTCCGTCATCCCGGTAACATCACTGGTTTGCTACAAGAGCCTCGCGCTCGTAGGGCGCAACCACGTAAGCACGGTAAATTTAAGTCAAGGTGAAATAATATGTAGAACGTGCCATGTTCATCCCCGAAAGGCGGCAAGGGGAGATCACCAAGTCTTGCCACCGTTTTAATGATCCACCGCCATCTTCCGAACACCCTTGGTGCCAATTTCTGGCATAGTCGCAATTACATCGTCGTAGTACCGAGCACCCGAATGTTCCGGAATACGAGTTCATGAGATGAAGTGCTCTCAATGCTGAAGTAACGGCAACAATGTGCCGTTGTCAATAGACCCTCTGCAGCAAAATCAAAGGTGACGTTAGTAAATCAGAATGAGTATATGTCTATGCCATTCACCTCTTTCATAAAAGAACGAGATTTGAGATGACAAGCTTCATTTACTTTCCTCGTCATCGAGCCATCTTGGAGAGTGAATCCTGCTATGTTTTGAACCAAAACTACTTCATCGTGATGTAAAATTACAGGTAGTGTTTTGATTACATAGCCTCCTTACATTACATAAGTAATTAGCTAGTCGCTGGTTTTATCAATGGGTTAGAGTTTTGCTAGATTTGGATCCAAACAGGTACTTTTATCTCGTGGATACGATATGCGGTAGTTTAGGAGAGAGTACTGGGAGCATTACCATGCTACGCCCACTTTTAGGTTGAATTTCATCTCCCTTGTACTGGCCTTTTCGTTCAGCAAACCAATTTCAAGAGCTTGATACATGATCTTTTTTTTTGTCGCTGTAATCCAACATTGGGTCTGGGTCACTGTAGCTGCGTGAGAAATACGAAAATCAACAACAGTTAGCGGCAAGGCTCAGTTCAGATGTGAAACCCCTATTAAAGCCTATTAACTATCTAGCTAGGTGCGTGTTTTAGATAGCAGCAAGAAAGATTGTAGTTTGGAGCTTAGCTTTGAATCCCCTTACTATTACTTATTGAGTCTTCTTGGACCTCGCATCATGGTGACGGAAATAATTCCTCAGTCAGCCTTTGCTGTTCTTGTCCAAAAACTTCTCTATGGCGGATTTAAGACAGGTCATTTCTCTATTGCCGTCAATGTTGCATGAATGAATATTATTAAAGTTTGAGACCGCAGTCTGGTTTGTAAAATGCGGCTGATGCGGCCGCATTCCCCGCACTGATCCTCCCATCAGCCCCAACCTATTCTTGGGTTAGAGGTTTTGATTGACAGACTTATTAACTAGCGCCCACCTCACAACGTCTTCTTCCTTCAACTGTATGATACGCACAGTATATTGTGGTCGCATGGCAAAGACGTAGAGATTCGAGATAGCAAAATATAAATAAATTATAAACCCAGTTAAATAATTATTAAAAGCATCAGCTCATGCGGGGTTCTGATACTGAGAAAAACCCGCTGGTTCCGAAAATGCGGGCTGTAGCGGCCGCACTCCTCACAACTGGCCTTGCTGCCCCGTGCTTAGAATTCGTAAGACGGGTTACATACTTTTGCCATTATCCCGGTTACCAGTCCCATCGGCCGCATCACCCGCACACAACTAACATCAGGTATAAGTGTTGGAAGTAATATAAATAATGCCATCTAGATTAAAGGCTTGATTTAGGGACATCATCCATCTATATCCAACACTTACCAGTATTCTTCCTATCTCATTTTATTTTAAGCATTATGTTGAAAAACACGGCTCTCGCTATTCTAAACGGCACCCTTAATACCACCATGCGCGGTGTCATATTTGATGGGAGGCCGTTTTCTATATCGGTTCAAGATCTTCCAATGCCACGCATCGAGCTGCCCACGGATGCTGTCGTAAAGATCACGACTTCAGCCATCTGTGGATCGGACCTCCATGCTTACCGAGGATACACGGCAACCACGACTCCGTACAACATTGGCCATGAGGCTATAGGATACATTACTGAGATTGGTTCCAACGTCACTAGCCTGCAAGTTGGTGAATATGTCATTGTTCCAGACACATCTGCTCATGCACACATGCCGATGGCTCCAGAATCTCTAACGTACTATGGCAACGGGCCGGAACTCTCTCCTGGGCTTGGCGGTCTTCAATGTAAGTTGAATAGCAGAAGAGCGTTGATGTGGTGTTGGTTTGCAAGCTAAAATGTGTGTCAACAGCTGAGTATGTCCGTATTCCATTCGCGGAAGGGAATCTGATTCCTGTCCCCCTGAACAAAACAACAACGAACGCGACCCTCGAGCAGAGTTATGTGACAGTGTCTGATGTCTGGAGCACGGCATGGACTGGTCTGGACTTTTCAGGCTTTGAGCCGGGAGATACAGTCGCCGTGTTTGGTGCAGGCCCCGTTGGTCTACTTACGGCGTACACGGCCATTCTGCGTGGTGCCTCGCGAGTCTACTCTGTTGACCATGTTCCTATGCGGCTGGAGCGGGCTGCCTCTATCGGCGCTGTGGGCATTAACTTTGTCGAATCGGACCCGGTGGCGCAGATCCTAGCGCATGAACCCGGCGGTGTCGCACGCTCAGTTGACTGTGTTGGCCTCGAAGCTCTCAACAGAGACCTCAAAGTTGAGACAAATATCATTCTTGATCAGATGGTCAATGTGACTCGGGTTGGTGGTGGCATCGGTCAGCTCGGCGTCTACGGCATCCAACCAGGGGCGCCAGCCATTGCCAATGACAGCTCCTTGATGCAGGACCCAGCCTTTCCCATGTCTACTTTCTTTGGAAAAGGACTACGCATGCAGTCTGGCCTTGTGGATGCGCGAGTGGTCGCACCCAAGTTGATTGAGCTTATTGCCTCAAACAGAGCAGACCCAAGCTTCATTCACTCCGCCACCATAAATATCGAGCAGGTGCCAGAGTATTATCGGCGGTTTAATCTCACTGAGGAACTGAAAGTATTCATCTCTTTTAATTGAGATTATGTAAAGGTGGTGAGAGATTTTGGGAGATTTGTTACTTGGTTTGCAAATGAAGGAGCCGATGCTGGCAAAGATGGGCCTGCTCCTCAAGGAGATTTGAATCACCTACCTTTTGCCTTTGGAACTCCCCATTATCAGGAATAATACCGCCTTGTCCACATCTTAGCTCCTATATTTTGAAAAATATTTAAACTTCTGTTCCGCTTTGGGTTCACTCTAGCCTTGCATTTATGTCTTTCATCGTGATATCACTTAGCGAGACTTGACCGGGATAATGCGCCTCAATAGGGTCACCTGGTTTCGATCTGCCCTTTTGAGCTTGGTTCGGCTTGGCAGAGGATTTTCATGATTAACCGCTTACAGAAGATCATCACCCCACTTTTCAAACATGTCTGGAATTTTATTTCTCATATCGCAAACACCAGTAGCTAGTCAAATTATTTAGCTCAACCTATAAGCTTTGACTCAACACTTGGCGAAACATCGTGGTGTTTCGCTGGCTAACGACCCCTATCCAATGGCAGCCCCTCCCAAAAGCCGCTCCGATTTCGAAATAGCCATAGTATGCGCACTAGTTCTCGAATTTGACGCAGTTGACCTCCTGGTTGATCAATACTGGGAGGAAGATGGGGACAGATTTGGAAAGGCCGCAGGCGATCCTAACACATATACAACTGCGAGGATTGGCAATTTTGATGTCGTTATGCTGGTTCTGCCCAACATGGGCAAAGTCAGCGCAGCTAGCGCAGCTGCAAGTCTCCGATCCAGTTACCCAAACCTAAAACTGGTGCTCTTGACCGGAATTTGTGGTGGTGTGCCTCACACCACAACTGGTGAAGATATTATCCTTGGCGATGTTATCATCAGCAAGACTGTTGTGCAATACGATCTCGGAAGGCAGTACTCGGACGATTTCGTCATGAAAAGCGCTGTTGAAGACACCCTTGGCAGACCTGATAAACGCGTGCGTAACCTGGTGACTATTTTAGAGACACGCCGTGGCCGTGAGCGACTCCAGGAACGCACAGTACATTTTCTACAGGAAATCCAGAACAAGGCTGCTATGAAAGGAGTCGACGCCAAGTATAGATATCCCGGGGCTACAGGCGACAAACTCTTCCCCTCGAGCTATCGTCACAAACATCAGAACTCACCGAAATGCATCTGCGCTGACAGCCACCTCGGCACGGATCCGGTTTGCGAACAATCGCGGAAGCTATCATGCAGCGATGTCGGTTGCGATGAGACACGCCTCGTTCAACGACAGAGACTTGTATCTAAACAAGACCTCGAGCGTAAAGGTTGCGGCAAAGAGGCTGAAGCGCCCTTTTTATTCATTGGCCGCATTGGATCCGCCGATCGAGTTGTCAAATCTGGAGAGGATCGCGACAAAATTGCCAAATATCATGGCCTTCTCGCCTTTGAAATGGAGAGTGCTGGCGTGTGGGATGAAATTCCCTGCATCATGGTCAAAGGGGTGTGTGATTATTCAGATAGTCACAAAAATAAGAGTTGGCAGGACTGGGCGGCAGCAACAGCCGCATCTTCCATGAAAGCAGTGCTGGAGCGGTATATGCATACAGATTTGCCGATGCATGCACCAGTGCATTCTCAGAACAATGCCAGTAGTGAGAATACAAAAGAGTCACTCCACAACCTTGAGGTGGCAAAAGAATCTCCGAAGCCGTCCTCAACAGCAACCACAGACAATACCAGAACTTATTCATTGCACCAGGCAATCCGTCATGGACAACCTGAGTTAGCGAGGCAAGCTTTGGAGAAAGGTGCAGATGCCAATGCCATTATTAATGGGACAAATGCACTGCACATAGCAGCCGAGCACGGACGAACGGAAATGATTTTACTTTTGCTCGAATATAATGCGAATATAGAAGCAAAAGCTAAGGGCCACACTCCCTTGTACAAGACTCCCTTGCACAAGGCTGCCTTGTATGGGCAAGTTAGAACGGCGGAGATATTATTACAGCATGGTGCCGACATCACAGCCCGGGTTGGCAGTCATGGCGATATGCCCTTGCACCAAGCTTCCAGGAAGGGGAACCTTGAGATGATCCAGCTGTTACAGAATCATGGAGCAGATATAGATGCAAAGACCACAGACTTGTGGACCCCCCTTCACCTGGTAGCCTACGCCGGGAAGGAGCAGGTAGTCCAATACTTGGTGGAATGCGGTGCCGACATCCAAGTAAAGACCCGAGGAGGAGCATCTCCGCTATACAAAGCAGCACAGAACGGACATGATGAAATCATGCGGGTACTAATAGAAAACGGGGCTGATCTAGAAGCTGCTGATACAGCTGGCTGGACGCCATTGCATCAAGCAGCCCACAAAAAGTTTCCAAAGGCAGCATCGATTCTGCTGGAGCATAACGCGAACCTAGAAGCAAAGGACAATGAAGGCACCACGGCATTCTATAAGGCAGCGCAATCGGGCTCGCACGCAATCATGCGGTTGCTAGCAGAGAAAGGTGCCAATGTCAACAGTGCCATGAACACCGGTTGGATGGCACTAAACAAAGCGGCATCTGATGGGAAAACCCAGACCGTAGATTTACTCCTGGAACTTGGAGCTTCTGTCGAGGCGGATCACGGCGCTTGCGCAAGCCCATTATATAACGCAACAGAAGCGGGCCACGAAGACATAGTTTCACGACTTCTGAATCGTGGAGCAAACCCTAACAAGAAGCTCAACTTTACGTGGACACCCCTTCACAAGGCAGCCGAGAAGGGATACCTAACAATAGTCCGAATGTTGCTGGAGCATGGCGCGTCTCTCGAGGCAAAAAATCACAACGAAGAAACACCGCTGCACATCGCCGCCAAAAATGGCCAGCGAGAGACTGTGCAACTCTTGTTGGCTAAGGGTGCAACTCCTACCGCCCAGAATATTAATGATCAAACACCGGCTCAGTTAGCTGCTCGATATCGCCACAACTCCTTGGTTCAGCTTTTGCAGCCAAATACAGCTTAATATGGGGGTAGATACGCTTGGGCAAGACCAAAGATACAAGAAAATACAAATAATATGGCAATGACACTGTGCTTCTCGAGTGACAACAGAAATTTGGATTTGACGCCAGTAGGCTTCAACAGTTGCAAATAACAGCGCCTGAAGTCAGGTATTGGACATTGAATTCGACACCGGATATTCATTATCCTGGAAGGTTCCGGGCTCATTTCCATATCACCAGTTTGTGAGTTGACCCATGTTTCGGCCGCAACTTATTTTGGTCTAGTTGGTGGGGATATCAGTAGATGCCTGGTAGGTGAAACGGCGTATTACAGGCATAGAAAATAATCATCGTCTCGCCTCATAAAAACCTCTGGCCGCGCTCATTCGCGGCATTTTCTTTTTCGTACATCATGTCTTGGATGTCTTGGGTGAAGACCATGATGAGTTCCCAACCCGTTGTCAACGACGGCCCCCGTGTTGACCACGAGCCTAAAATTGACCCCAGTCATGAATCGCTTCCTGAACCGCTTCCCGAATTTGATCCAATTCGATGCGCCGAACTCCACAATCAACTCCTTTCCAAAGTTATTTCGCACATTCCTGGCGCAGAGCAGCAAGTAGAGCAGGATGTACTGTCTACATGGCTGGAAATCCCACCAGAGAGCCGGCGAACTGACATCACAGAGAATTCCGCTTTGTGTAAATTTTTATCCTTGATTCACAGATACGAGCCAGATACTTTTCCCTTTACTCCAGAATACATGCAGCCTGTGCCGGACTACTTTGACATTGTCGCAATGGAGGAGGATTGGGTGCGCGATGATCGAACAGTCATACTTCTGTACCCAAGCTATGGAGGAGATGAGGAAATGGAATGCGGGCTCTGGTTTGATTTAAATACATGCCTCGTCATCTGGGGCGGCTGGCGGTATGACTGGAACGGACTCGGCATGTTTCCCTCGGATAAAGAATGGGTTCCGCTCGAGCTGGTCTTGACAAAGGCTTTGGACATGTGGGAGATTGGGAGGTTCTACTGGGGCCCAAACCCTGAATATCCTGACTTTACCGAAATAGAAAACAAGGCCTTGATGCGGTCCTGGCTACCATTGGACCTTGACAACGCCACACGTCAGTGGGAACTACTTCTTCAAGCAATTCAAGGACGTCTCCCGGCAGGATTGCCCCAGCAGCCTCTTGAAGAACCTCTCTCTGAGAATCTGGTAGAGCAGTTAAACATCAGCCCATTCGCAAAGGCGTTTCTTTGTGCTGCAAAACGGCCTTCTTTTACCTATGTTGCACCTGGCATTACAACTTTTACTGCAGAATCACTTGTCAGTATCTATGGAGCCGAAAAGTCCGACAGCAAGCGCCAAATGATCGACATATCTGAGGGTGAAATTCCTCAGTCCCTAATATTGCCCGTTGCATCCGGCCCTGCTCCTGTGTGGGAGGACAGCTCCAGCGCGCGCTCTGTGTCGGGTCCCCACAGGCAACTAGGCAGTGAAGGTGGTTACCGAGACCAGTGGATGGTTTCAGATTGGCCGGGGCTTTATACAGAGTATTCGATGTCGCAGTTGAATGGAGATAGTACAAGGCTTGTCACCGCTGAAGGTCTTCCCGACACGGTCCTGTGGGACAAGCCTCGAGCATGGGGGCCACGCGGGGGCAATATTTCGCTTGCAACAATGTTCGTTTCTTGGGCGGAGATGGTGAAGACGGGAGAGTGGGAGGTCAACTCTGAGGGGGTATCGACATCAAACAACTGGTTCTGGGAGGTAGACACCAAAGCCAAGAGAAGAGTGCGGCGGTCGGAATGGGATTTCTAGGGGGAGTCGATTCTCTTCTAATTGCCTTGATGGGTAAATATCTTGGATTCTAACGTGAGGGAATCAATACAGAGAAATCTGCTAAATCGTATTTTGATGTCGAGTCAATGTGGGCGGGTAGGTCACAGCTGATTGACTACTTTTCTCAGCCTGAATCACGCGCCAAATACTTTAATCCTAATTTTGACCATTTCATTGGTAGAGGGTACCTATTTCCTCCTTTCTGATACTCTTATATAGTCAAGATCTATTTTGCCGCGTCTCTATTTATTGTTATGAGATCTATGTAGCTGAAGGAGGCGAGCAAAGAAATGAAGACATATTACAACTCGCTTGGAAATACAGACAAGAAGACATTGTATCATATATCAAGACTGATGGCCCATAATCATATTCTCGCTGGCAATAGGAATGCATCAGCAGGAAATGCTTCGCGAAGCAGTGAATGGGAATGCCAGCAATATTGAGACTAGCATTTGAGGAACGCGCCAAGAGCGGCAAGAGAATCTTCGTGAGTGATAAAGTGGGCTCGTTTTTTTCCCTTGGAATAGTAGTTGAGAGCAATGTTGAGAGTGCTGATGGTCTGATGATGGCCGCGAATGAACGGCCCCCCAAAGTAAACTTGTGTGATGTCGTGAAGCTCAGAGTGAAGATTGGCGAGCTGGCCAATGTTGTTGAAGATGGCGAAGACTAGCGAGCGGCACACGTGCGCATCGGAAAGACCCCAAGTGTCCGATATCGAAGAACCAGGAGCCGGTTCGGGCTCAGTCTTTGGGGCATCGCCATTTTCAGTTGAGTCTTCTGAGGGCCTCATGCTGAAAACCTTGCCAAATGATGATGCAATGGCTGTCCTCTTCATGCCGATTCCATTGTAATCTGTGCCGTAGATGTCTCCGATGAGCTTGTCAACTTGGGCATTGTCGCCCTGAGCCGCTAGCTCAAGCATTTCATCGAAACTGAAACTTTTAGTGAGAATCGCCAACAACCCAGAAAGCGTTCCGCCGCCCAAGGAAGTTCCTCCTATCTGTTCGCAGGCATCTTTGCCGGACACTCTGAGAAATGACACGCCAGACCCGATGTTGACTAACAGGTAGGGATACACGGGGTCCCGCGGCAAGAGATAGTTCTTGAAGACTTCCTCGCTGTATGTAAAAGTTGATTTTGGGATCTTCTCAACGAGGAAATCCACAGCTAGCTGAGGTCAGCGCGGTGAAGCAAAGGAGAGGGAGATGTAACAAGTACTCACCACTCGCGTGACAGCGAAACTCCTCTTCTATGCGCACCTCCACACCAGGCGTCTCACCAAGCCTTGATTGAAACTCCAATGAACGCTTGCCGGTGATTACCAGAGTGACGGGCCCAGACTGTGCCTTTGGAGAAGAGGGTTTCTCTTGGATAAAGTTCTTGACAACTGCCAGGCACTCATCTGAGCGGTCTGCGTCAAAGCTCGAAAAGGTTAGGAAGACGTCATGTGGAGCAGATCCCCTCGAGAGCCAAACAAGCTTAAGGGACGATATGCCAATCTGTTTCAATAATAGGTCAGGGTCTCTGCGGCGGCCAATCAGGACAAGGGTCAAAAAAACTCATACGTCAACACCTAGGCGCAAGTCGGCGGCTTCTGATTTGGCTAGCTCGGTTTCGCATACATTGAGAGGCGAACCGTCTGTTAGAGGCGTCTGATCACTCATGCTCAACGATTTTGTCGGTGCGTGCATGTGCCCGGCAGCAACTGAAAGGTAGGTTAAGTTTTGGAGGCTTCCAATAGGAGAATGAGAAGGGTTAGTTGGGGACGTTTCCACCGCGCCTTTGAGACCAGGTGAGAAAAGGGGGGGTGGTTAAAAGAGGAAAAACGCCCCTAAATTCGGTCAGTTATTCGCCGATCCGATGTCGGTCCATTTCAGGGATTAAATAGCTCAGGCCGTCCACGTACAGCCAGTAAGATAGGGTGCGTATGTTATATGCCGTATTTCACTCGGTGCAGTCAAGGACTCTGCGCCTGGCGCGTAAATAGAAACACACACACAGTAGTGAATTGTCATGGTCTTCAATACAAAACACTCATTTGGCTCGGAGATTAAAGTGGGTCTCGTAAGCTAAACTTTTGGCTCAGGGGCATGCTGAATCCATCGCTAGGTCATTGCTATTAGTGTGCAGAGGCAACGCGGACTGGGATGCATGTATCCTTCGTACACTTTTACGAGACCCGAATACGAATATACTGCACGCAGAGTACAACTAACCGGGGGGGAGAAGAAAAGATACCTTGATCCAGTTTTGGACTAATTTCATGGCTTAGACTATTCAACTTGGGCCGGTTATTTATCCCTGCCATAGGGTAGGCCGCTGCGACATGAATTAAAGAGCTGTTAAACAAAAATTGACTGCATCATGACACCGCTGGAAAATTATCCAATTATTTGTCTCGCACAATTGCATGATGTAACCAAATAGCCAAAACACTCACACATACGCACAGCAACACTCAATGCACCCATATTTTGAATCCCAGAGAACAAAAAATGTGGTATCTTGATCAATGCCCAACTCCGACAGATTTTTTAACCCAGAGCCCGTCATGTCTAATATGCGTATGTGTGTCTATTCGTCCAATACCATGCCCATGGCGTCGCTCTGCTCGACGGCACCCTCCCTGACCATCTCGGCACCCTTGTCTCTTACAACCTGATCCAAAAACTGCTTCACTTGTTTGCATCCGTCTACACCGACCACCAGCATTCCTTCTAATCTGCTGACTTGCACTCTGCTCTCGCATACTAATACAGCGACTCGATCACTGTCGCCGAGCGTCGCAACGGTAAGGAATGGCAGCTCCTGCTCCTCTTGGTTGTTCAGATCGAGTAAAGGATCGGCTGAGTCGTCGCCGGCGGAGTAGGTAGAGGTTGAGCCGGCTGTGCAGGCGGCAATGTAGTCGGTCATGGGAATACCGGCGTCGATGAGGGCAAGAGTTGTGGCGTTGAGGAGCGCGGCAAGGAGGGAGCCATCCTGGGACAGAACATGAAGCGAGATGGTGATGGACGAGTGGGGGAAGAGGTGAGTGTGTAGGGTGGAGGAAAAGGCATTGGCAATGGTGACTTCGATTTCCTGAGTTCGCCTGCGCACATGTTAGCCTGGGAAGCCCTGGTCATGACAGCTGAGGAGCATACTTGTCGTTGCGCGCTCTCTTCTTGCGATCCACGCTCGAGAAACCTGCAACCACGACATTGACGTTGATGGCAGCCGCATCCTTCTGCGATGCCTGCCCCCGTCGCTGTTGCTGCTGCTCCGAGGGTCCGGTCACAATACACATGACCTTTGTGTGGCCCATCTCAAGGTATGAGGAGCCGTCAGCAGCATCCTGGGTGCGGATCTGGGCGTGCAGACGGCGCAGTTCGTTCCAGCGACGGCCGTCGACGCGCAGTAGGGCCAGCGAGTATGTTGATGTGTCGAGAGGCATGTTGGGGCTGTGGGAGGAGTCAATGCTGGAGCTATGGGAAGTTCGCAAGCACTTTGAGGATGCTTGATGATATGGTGGGGTGAAAAAAAGACTGGCTAGAATGAATGAGGCTGCGGGATGTGGCTGGAGCTCTGGTGTGGATGGGCAAGCCTTGTGTGGCTTCTTGTGGCTGGTGGGGGTGCCCCACAACAAGCCATGATCGGATTAACTACCGGATTAACCTTGGCAACTTGACCAATGACGGACCAAGATGCTAGCTCCGTGGGTGTCGGTTTTGGAACATTTGCGTGGCCATCTCCGAAGCGGCGAATGAGGCCTGCTTTGCGGCTTTGAGTACCCATGGACACCATCTCCGACACGGGAATCCACACCCCGGAATGGAGACTTCCAACTCCGGGCTTCCTGATGTCATGTATGGGTGATCTCTGACCGCGGCTGCGCCAGACCCTCCGCAAAACCGGCCTCGCTGGGTTTATAATCGGCATGGCTAAAACCGAAGGCGAAAAGGGCGGAATTATGCCAACGACCCGTCATTTTGCTCCGATATGCAGGCGTACGGACAGTGGCTTGATGGCGTTTGTAAGTGGAGTAGTTGGTAGCCTTTGCAGGACATACATGAGAAGTGCAAATAGCCCCTCTCGTCCATGGTTTAAAAGAGAGCTGTTGCGACGCCAAGAATGAGTTTTTTTGCATCAATCCAATTCACATCCATCTTCTACATCTCTAAACCATCTAATTGACACACAAACTTGATCACTATCAAACTCTCAGAGCTATCTATACCCATCATGTCTTCTCTTCCTCAGACTTACAAGGCCGTTGTCATTGACAAGGCCAACGATGCCGTCGCCCTCAGGGACGTTCAGCTCGAGCACCCAGAAGCAGGCCAGGTTCTAGTCAAAGTTCTGGCCTGTGGTGTCTGTTTCTCAGATGTCGCAACCATCACTGGTCACATGGGCAATGTGTTCCCCCGTGTGCCTGGCCACGAAATCGTCGGCGAGGTCGTCGAGGTTGGTGATGGCGTCACACGCTTCCAGGTCGGCGAGAAACTTGGCGGAGGGTGGCATGGCGGTCATTGTACTAGCTGCCGTCAATGCCAGCGAAGCTTGTACCAGATGTGCGATACCAAGGCCGTCAACGGCGTGAGCAAGGATGGTGGATTCGCCGAGTATGCGCTCCTCCGTGCCGAGGCCGCCGTACGTATTCCTAATGGGATTGACCCCGCTGAAGCGGCCCCACTCTTGTGCGCTGGAGTTACTGTATTTAACGGCATCCGAAAGCTTAATGTCGAGCAAGGAGCCCTCGTTGCCGTCCAGGGTCTGGGTGGTCTTGGTCATCTTGCCGTTCAGTATGCCAACAAGATGGGCTACGAGGTTGCCGTACTCTCTTCGGGCGACGACAAGGCTCAGTTCGCTAAGGAACTCGGTGCCCACCACTACATCAACGCTAAGAACAACGACCCTGCCAAGGAGCTCATGAAGCTGGGTGGTGCTTCCATCATTGTCCAGACAGCCCCCAACCCCAAGGCCATCAGCCCTCTCGTTGGTGGTCTTGCGCCCGGTGGCAAGCTTCTCAGTCTCGCTCCCGTCGGCCCCGTGCCAATTGACACTGTCGCGCTCGTATCCAAGGGAGCCAGTGTTCATGGCTGGCCTAGCGGCCACGCTCTCGATAGCGAGGAGGCTATTCGATTCGCCATGGTGCATGACGTCAAGTGCATGATTGAGCGATACCCCTTCAGCAAGGTCCAAGAGGCTGTAGACAGCCTGATTGCCGGAAAGCCCCGATTCAGGAACGTCTTGGTCATGGAGTAAGTGTTTCAGGGCATTTGAGCGGGCGGGCTGGCGTTGAAGAGTGGGAAGAAATATTATAGAGGAGAGCGTTGCGAATTGGCGAGTACTTAAGAGTAAAATTCTATAATAAATTATTAGAGTTAAGAAAAACATGTCCTCTGTCGTTTGTGCATATTTTGACCACAGTATCTGATTGTTCCGTACTCCAGCCATACCAGCTAAGGTAAAACCCTACGTCCTCAAAAGACCGTTTTGAGTTTCGATGGGGCCAAACCACGAGAGCACACCAGCGCTGGCATATGAAAGCTCAACAGGTATTTGTAATAAAATTGGATAAATTATGAGAACAAGAGTGAATACATTTGCGCAAGAATTAGAAGGACGAAGCTGACAAGGTGTGATGATGATGAACTATGGAGGCCTTGAGAGGCGACCATTTACTGACAAAGAATATCGGACACGCTCACCTAAGAATGCAGTAAAATTAAATGATATGATGAGTTTTAACAAATAAAACCGTTAGTGTTGGTTTGGGCTTTTTTTAATTCTCGTAGCTGGTAAACCTGTGCCGAGTGTGTTCGGTTTCTCCATACGTAGGGAGGCTGAGAATGCCATCGCGGGACTGCATTTGTCCCTGGCCGCATGTGAGCTTTACCGTGAATCAGTGCAGGCGAGTTCACATGACCTGCAATTTGAGCCGTTCCAAGTGTTTGTATCTGGATGGTCCTGTCATCTTTATTACGAGCACCTGAAATGGTCTAAGTTATTTGCCCTTTTTTTTTTATTTTTAATTTGACCTTTCCCCGTTTTTTCTCCCCTTTTGCACTCGGTATTTTCATCACGTTTGCGCCTCACGTGTCCTTTCGTCCGCTCTACTCGTACCTCTGCTTCCACTGCGCCTTTCGGAAATTAGCTTCGTCTTTCGTTCTTTGGTCTACAGTTTCATGGCGTCCGAGACTTCCTTTTTATTTCGACATCCTGCATCCGACCATGGCTTTGTCGTTGAAAAGACCAGCGCCGCTTGAGCAGTCCTCAAGCCACAGCAACAAGATAAGGGCACTGAAACAGCCATCTCCCATATAAACCTTGAAAATGACCAGGTCGAAAATCAAGAGCAAGATAAGCTCATAGACCTTGAAGGTAATGAATCACATAGCTTCGACTCTACTGAAATTTCGGATCGCTTGAGCCCTGAGCTTTCTCCCTGTGGATCAGCAAGCCCTTTGGACACCCAGCCACGAGGATCTCCGAACACTCAATGCGATGACAGAAGCGGCGATATTAAGACGGAGAAAATAAGACTGTGCGAACTCCTCTCACCGCTTCCAAGAAGCATGACTCCTCGTTTCGGCGCCGACGGAAAACGGCAATTCATCGAAAGAATGAACATACACCTTAAGATGATTGCAGAAGATGCTGGAGTAGATCCACGGTATTACTTTTGCGAGAACTACATGGTCCCAACGTGGGACACAATGCCATCATTTCTTGTCAGTGCTTTAAGTGAAGAGACTTTCGACCGCATTGTTGCCCCCACGGGCTATAGGGAACCGTCGCCTGCACCTAGTCCTAAACAGGCTCTCTTGAGGTATAAAACTTCCAAGGTCGACCTTTCCTTGATGGATGAACAGGTGGTACGAATACAAGCCCGGCTTTCTGAGACCCCGGTACGATCCAAACTCTGGACCGATGCTTACAACATGATCAACACCGAAGACAAGGTTTCCTGCCGCCTTTTCGCAAGGGAGATCGTTTTTGCGCGAAGCGAAACAAAGCGCATCATCACCAGACTCCAGGCAGTGTCCTCGGATGCATACCAGTTCCCTTCGCCTAGTAAGACGGGGAATTTTCTGTTTGCCGTGCCAGAGTACCTTCTCTGCTTGGCGGGAGTACACTTGATTGGTATACTGGGCAGGATGGGTGCCGGATGTACCTTTGAACACAAGGACGCTGCCCGGGTTGATGATGCGGTCGGCGAAGACGTGTCGGCGCTCATCGAGGATGCCATGATGTACTCTGTCTCTGATATTTCCACCAAGAGAGTTGCCATATTCTGGAACAATTTCCGCTCCAGGCTTCAGGAAGTTTTGAAGATGAACTTCATAGCAAGCCAGGCAACCCTGGGTGACGATCTGCTCAGGATTATGCAGGAGCCCTGATGCCATCATTTTGAGCTGGCGTTCGCAAGCAATTTTGCTAACGGATTGGACAACTTCACTGAAATTTCGTAATGGCTTTTGTTTGTTGGCAGATATTTGAGATGCTAATAGGATAAGCGATCTGGATTTGTTTGGGGGTTTGGTCTAGGATATGTGATGAAGAGAAGCAACACGGTTGATGGTTTGTTCTGAAATTGTACACTAGACAGCACCTACAGAGTCGAAATATACGCTAAATTAATTTAACGAGTGGTATTTCGGAATGTTTTCACTATGGTCCCTTTCATGAACATTTGGCTTCAAATCCTCTCACGAGGCTAATGGTGCGCCAGTTGATAACCTGTTTCTTTAAACAATCCAACGGTACAAACCTGTTGCCTAGTCGATTCCATCTCTTCATTTGGAAGCCAGATCTACAATATTTGTCGGTCGGCTTTGCTCAATACATCTGGAGTACATCGAAAGACAGCACTTGAGAAGAGAATGAAATAAATAATTCATAAATGAATAAAAGTATTTGAAATCTTAAATACATGAATTCAGTATGGTCATGTCCAGGCGTTCTTGTACTTGCCAAGAACTAGCCCATACATGTCACTTCCTTCTTCCTCTCTCAAACCCTCTTACTCTCTTGCGAACTTCCCCAACCCTAGCTCAGCTTCAACGTCGGCACACGGGGCAAAACTGGATCCCGCACGAGTATCTCGGTAGCCAGGCCACCGATGTACAAAAATCACTGCCAAAACACTTCAACGATAGTGCCGCTCCACTTTTTGCACGTGGCTCATCAGCAGCGGTTACGGAGGCCGCAACCATGACATCATCAAAAGTCAACAATTCCATGAATAACCTGGCGAAGTACATTGCGAATGAGGATCGGAATGCCTAAACTACAGGTATTAGTTGGTGAAACCAGGATACGAAGAGCTGGACACGATAGGCTGGGAACCAGGGAGGGCAACTGACGTGGAGCATGGGTGCCCATCGACCTCGCACTGAGGGCAGCGGGTAGACGAGGCGCAAGAGTAGCTGCATTGGATCGGTAGTGCAACTCGACTGAGTTGACACCAGGAGCCGCCTCGGGATGATGCGTGCACAACCTCCCTGTACAACAGTCATATACCTCCCACAACAGTGCGATCAGCCCGGCCTTGGCCACCTCTTCCTCGGCAGTCAGCGAGACTTGGCTCTGCTCAACACCTCCTTTTGCCGAGTGGTCCAGGGAGCAGTACAAGTGCAGCATGGAGCGGAGAGAGATAGGAGTCTTAAAGCCGAAGAGTTGCTTTCCACATTGAGGGTAGACATTTGCCATATCATGCAGGAAGTAATCGCATGCATCCTTCCAAAACGGCCAAAGCGGGTCCTCTTAGAGGGTTAGGGGATTGTAAGCATCTATCATTGCCTCATCTTCATCCCGCGGTGGCAATAGGACTTCATCAGCAGGTCCGATCTTTAGGGGTGATACCGATTCCAAGGATCCGTTCACGACGCAAGACGTTGCGAAACGCTGAACAAGGCTGTCCCAGGCTTTCTCGCTACAAGCGCTATAGATATCGCCTGCGGGAGATCGGATCGACAACCTAGTCTCCATAGCCTTCTTCCGCCGGTCGCTGGCAGCTGTTTTGGGCATTAAAACAGACAAAAAAATGCTCGAACGAGAGCTCCTCTGGTACCATTGGCACGACGTCGTTGACTCGAGCTGTTTTTGTCGGGATGCACTGGGGTATATTCAACGGGCCTCTGGGTTGGAGGCTCACACTGCAAGGCCTCGGGGTCGGCCTTGTTGGCGATTCGAAGGCAATGTGTGCACCAGTTATCTCTGGCCGGGAAAGTCTGGAAACGAGAAAAGCTCTCTGCTTTCTTCAGCGTGTCGGACAGGTCCTGTGGGTGGGGCGGCATCGCGAACCGGAGGGAGCCAAGGGCGGCAGTAAGAAAAGTCGTGAGAATTTGCGACAAGGTGCCCAGGAAAGGGAACGAGCCAGGGCTGGGGAAGCCCGCAAGAGAGTGAGAGGGCTTGAGTGTGGGAGAAGGAAGTGACATATATGGGCTAGTTCTTGGCAAGTACAAGAGCATACTTTTGAGCAAGTATTCTGTTAGTGGTCATTCAAGAACAAGACTTTCCAAGCACATGGGACCGGTTGTATTTGTGGTCCTGGAGGATACTTTTCATCTCGATGTGAATCAAAAAGATGATGAGTGGAGGACAATGAAGCGACCAATCAATCCATCGGGTCATCCTGAGAGCTGGTCGTCGTTATCACCATGACCATTGCAGTCATTATCATCGGTGATTACGACTTCGATTTCATCCAGTCGTATCTCCGACAGAAAATCCTCTATGCTCTTTAAACAAGAAGATGCTCATGCAATCGTTCTTCACCAAGAACGGGTGAATCGGTTGTGACATGATTCGGCTGCTCACACGTTTCTCAAGTTGAATCCAATATTTCGTACTATTTCTATCGGAAGCGTAATGAATCCCAGCAAATCTGACAGGATGGAAATACTGAGTTCCTTTGTACCCTTTCCACAGACCTGAGAAGGTGGGAGTGCATCGCGAATTTCGGTACGCCCAAGTCTTTCAATGGTCCCTGTCGGTGCATCGTTGTGAGAAATGTCCGGAGGGAGTTCAAAAAGAGCGTCGAAAGGCATTCTTCATATCGATCTCAAATTTAGGGGACGTGCTAAGGTCGGCAGAATAGTGTATGGATGCAAACCGGACGGGGTGGAAGTACCCCGTCAGTCGGTATATTTCGACGAACCGGAGGAGATGGGGGAAGTAAATGACGAATGTTCCCAAGTGCAAATCGGTAACAGCATCGTTTGATCCCCAGATCTCCTGGTCCCATCCTCTGGCTTCCATGTCAAAGTAGATGATTGTGGCTGCGATAGCCAGGTTCAACGGCATCGGGTCTCGTTTATGGGCCGTTAGGAACGATGATAAGTGTAAAGCCATCTCGCTGGGAATGTCGAGGGCCCCAAGAGGGGGCCACCGGAGCGACCAATGCTCCTGTTTTGTGGGGTTTCGGTCAAGGTAGGGATCAAGGTGTGAAATTCAGGATCCCTTTTGCAAAGATGGGTATGGCTGTCTTTCTGAAGTTGGCAGCCTCCGCGAAGATGTCGACCGAGTTTCAGAGATTGAGTATGTCTCACAGGACACCACACGTCACAGGCGTCTGTTGTCGGGGGATGTGTGACAGTGCTCGCTATGCAAGATGTTGTGTCTCTTCGACCATTATAGCTTGTTTGCTTGATCACCATAGCAGACTAAGTCGGGATAGATGTAGATGGTATCGCGGGACTTTGCTTGCTCCTCAAGTTGCTTTCGAACGATAGCAATACAATCAAGACTGCTGTTGAGGGAAGCGGTCATGAACCGTGAAATGGTGTTGAGTTCCAAAATGTGCTCTGATACCCATATCCCATTGGCTTTGCTCTTTGCTGCTTGTGTTTTGAGCTCATATTCCTGCGGTTTGAGGCCTGACGACTTGACAACATAAGGGAAGCGTCGTCGTTGAACATGATAAAGCATCGCATTTTGTCAGGAGAATGTGAAGACTCGATGATGTCCCCAGGCCACTTGTCGTCGCATATTCTGAGGAAGTAGCAATGTATGACCCTGCCTCACCAACATGACAAGAAGATCATTCCGTAGTCTGTAAGGACTACGTAGTTGGATGGGTAAACCTCGTCGATGTTCTGATGGGTAGCGACGAGCAGGTAGGTGCGGAGGCACTCCACTCCGCCATTCTCTGTGGATGGGGATGGTGCCGTGCAGGGTCTTTGTCGCATAGCCAGTATGCCTCTCTGGCCTGCTCCCAGCTCAAATCTTGCGCTTCTGGGTAGCCTGTCGCTGCCTCTCCATGTTGCTGATCCTCCTGCGCTTTCGAGGTGTCTCATTGGTGAGGATGTCTTCGATATCCTCCTGGGTACTGGCAGCCGAACCGGTTGGAGGCCCTAATGTGACAGGCCTGAGTGAAGACCTTCAAAGAGGTGTTTGCTGATCTTGGAAAGGTCGATAAATTTCGCCGAGGGTGAAGTATGTACGCTAGATGGATTAGCTTCAAGACCGAAAGCTAAAACGTACGAGGGTAGCACTTACGTAGCATCGAAATGACATGTAGAGACATGTAAAGAGTGATTTGTGAATACTGGAACTGGACAGACCGTCTGATGAGACGCTTCTCGGGTCTCTGTTGTCATGGTGGAGTAATTTTCAGGATCTCTGTATTGCAACCTAATTAGTTCTGATAAGATGGTCATCAGGCATGTTGTTGAACGTACCTTCGATTGCACCACCAATGGTAGACGCTGAATTCGCCGAGGTAGCAAAGATAATGAAAGAAATATATGATCGGGTCAAGCGGCGTTTGAGAAGTGACAGAAAACTGAGGGGAGTGGTCCGATAGGAAAGGCAAAAGAAATGTTGGAGAATCAGAATCATGGTCGTCTGCATTGGTTAGCATGCTAATTACGTCCGGCGAGACAAGATGACAAAGCGAGCGAGGAGGATAGCAAAGAGGAACTGATGATGAGTTTGGATGGAGATGGCTAGTAGGGGATCAACGCTTACTGTTTGCCAAGTTTACGAGCGTAAACTTGTGAAGACGTGGCGATCTGTGGTTCAAAAGAGTAGTCTCCAGCACTGGCAGAACCAGGGTTCCGGTGGCCGTGAGTCGCTTCTTCCCACCAGCCTTGTAAGATGGACAGCTGCGGAAGAAGCGAAGTGGCATTCTAAGAATGCGCAGTGCAACACTGACCTTGGGCCTCTTGGAAGGGCATGTTGGCAACAGGGTGATGGGATGGAAAAAGGATGAGAAGAGAAGAGCTGGGAGAGAGTAAATTTGAGGCGGGGGAGTGACAGTAATAAATAATTCTAGGCCTGGGCCTAAAAGAACAATAACAATCGCTGCGTCTGATTTCCCGACAATGAATCACAGGCGAATACCGACCGCAAACATCAACCGCGCTGCGATTCCTGTTCAGTGACTCACGGACTCAATGCACAAGCACCAACTGTACTACATTTATTGAGTCACAGACACAATCAATTTCTGGACACAGAAAAGAACAAGCGAAATGAGCTTGCTTTTAATGTCTACAAAAACACCGACAATGACGGGCTCTATCGGAATGAACCACTGAATCCCATTGTTGCGTGGTACTGATGCAGGGCACGCAGGCATGGCTTGCCGCCCGCCATGTACCACCAACGACCAAATATATGCGACAACAAACAGTTTGATGACGCGTAAAGGGAATGGATGCCTAATTGATGGAATCTTGCGCGCAGAGTCATTTTGCTTAGCGCACACGCGAAGCCATTTAGTCAACTTAGGCCTCCGTATCAAAGGCCAGAAAGCTTAGGAGACATAATTTTACTTTATTATAAATAAATAAGCTTAGAAATATGTAAGTATTTATTTTACTTTTATTTTTGTTTATAAATATCCCAGATGGCAGCTTTTATGTATGTACCCTAGCAAAATGTATGTGTGCGCGCAAGAAGACTCAATTAACTGGCCTACTGTAGATCTCCGCGGTCAGCTGGCAGTAACAAAGCGACACCCCACGGCCTTTTGACGTTACCCCACAGCAAAAACATGTGTGAATGACTGAAACAACACCACCAACTAGCCGAGTCCGACCGGAACCAATACAGACAAGATCACCTTGTGAATGGGGTCCCAATCGGCAGAGGCAACATGATTTCCTGTATCTAGATCTCTGAGGTTCCAACAACCCCAATTTCTGCCACCGCTTGCGACCCGCCCTCCGCCACTCACAACGGCTGTTAATTTTGCTTTAAGTTTCCATCGTTGTTGGCTATCTCCATGATCGGTGTTTTACATTCACAAAGATTTCCCGGAGGGTCCCAAACTCAAACCCCAGGAGCACGATCATTGCCATACCCATCGGCTGTTCTCCCATCATCCATCTATAGAGCCGCAAAAGATTCCAGCATGAGATCGCCTAGCAGGATCTGCTCTTTGATAAATGATTGTTCCAAAATCGGCCCCAACTGGGCCCGCACCGAGCTCCAGTAAACTGGAGCAAACTCCTCGTTTACTGATGGTGCACAAAAGATTGTGACCATCTTTAAGAACCCCGCAAGCCCCCCCCCCCCAACCATCTTCTCAATGATGGCGCAATCTTCTCCACTGGGGTGCTCTGAAAAGCACATGCTTTCCAGAGCAGCCTCAGAATAGAGGCCAGTGACTTTTAAAAGCCTGCTGGGCAAGCTCTGGAGCTGCTCAAGAGCGACAGCGTTGCTCTCGAAGACAAAACAGTCTTCGCAGATCTCTTGGAGTTCCAAGAGACCGCACTTGACTTGAAGGTCAATATCTTCGATCGTCTTTATCACATGGTGACGATCGGCGCCCTTTCGTGATTCGAGCATGTCCCTGAGGACCAGCCATTCCATCGCCTTTCGTGGTACTTGGTCCATGAGGCTCTGGAGTTCGTCAATCTTTTCGGCGCTGAGATATTCCACATCGGCCACCGGATCTGGATGGAAGAATGTGGGTTATGTGGTGACGTGCTCTTCGTCAGTATCCCTGTCGCTCTCCAAAGGCTCGGGTAATATTAATCTCACACGAAAGATTTCATGCACATCCAATGAAAGGAAATGCTTTTTGAGAATGTCTTGCGCTTGTGTAGGGCGAGGCCCTTAGATGGAGATGCCCCGTTCAATTGCCAGTTTGACTAGGTCGTACAACTTCTGCTGCTCGTCCCCACCTCCAGAAGATGAAGACATGTCTTCCGCAGTCAAGAGCTCCTAGAGGAATAGGAGTGGGGCGCTGTGTGCGATGACCGATTGGGTGGAATGTAGTGAGACGGGGCAATTTTGGGATGGTGTTGGAGGGAAAATGGCATGAAAGAAGAGAGAGCGGGGATTCCGATTTAAATAGTGTTTGCATTCTTTCATTGCAGTGAATCATCCATGAGTTCCTTTGGCCTTGATGGTCCCCTCGTACATTCACCCCATAACTCGACCCTTACACAAAATTTCTTGGACAATCAGGAATTTTCTCACTTCTACCCAACAAAGTCAGGAACTACGACCAAGTCCCCGATTTGAGAAAGAACTCCAATGGGATTTTTCTTTCTGTCCACTGGGAGATACAAACCAGGATCCTCCACTATGCCACACACTATCTGTCCCTAACATAAACCTAAAGCTGCATCCCATAACATTAGACTTGGTTTAATTAATTTATTTATAATTATTTATTTATTCATTAGATAAAAAATATTTGCGCGTGATTAGAAGAGGCTTTGTTGTCCAATTTGTTTCACCGCTTGATTAATGACAACTTTTCTCATGACAGTTGTGTGATGCAGTCTAACTTCCCGCTTTGTACTCTGCACCTCCTCACTGGTTCGCCACCGCAAGTTATTTGGGAGGGATCCAACATGGAATTCACGAATCACATGGCAAAATTCAGATGCCGAGCGGGAAAAATAGCCATGGCGTCAATTTATCGTACGAGTTAAGCATGCAGGGCGTTTGCGGCTTTTGCTTTCTACTTGGGACGGCATGAGAAATTCAAGACATTCCTCAGCACGTGGTTAATGCGATGCAAGCTGGACTTTTTAGCGGCAACGGGGCGGTCTCTATTTTTTTGCTACGTGTGCGCATGTGAGTTTCTCTGCTGTGGAGGAGACAGTGTCGACCTCGTGTTGGTTTGCGCGCGACCCAAGGGGCGGGTTAGAGTTAGAGTTTGATCAGCGCGGGGTCGGACGTCGCGCCAGGTTGTGATGTATGTAAGTGCCACGTTTTTGCGGGAGAATTGGAAAGGGAATCGCGATCTGGACAATGACGATGTGGTTGTGGAGATGGCGATGACGATGACGCTGGAGGACAACTAAAGGGTACCACGGTTTGGGGGGAACGATGGATTGATGCATGCAACGCAGGGAGTTAGCGACCTAACTTGGCTCGTCGACCGACTGTGACCTCGGGAACTGCCGCCACAGGATCTGGATCGTCCATCCGGATGGACCCTGATCCCCATTCCCCTTAGCTAGCGGAGGATGGAATGGAGCTTCGGAAACGCCGTTGAGGCTGGAGAGGGGGAAAGCTCTCGTGTGTGTGGCGCATGTGGCTCCCGAGCTCTGATTTGTAGGTCTAATGCAGTCATCACGTCGTTTTTTGTGAGGGGGAAACGCCAGCACGGGTGATGGGGCCGGTGTGGGTAGAGCTAAGCAGAAAAGCTGCGAACCTCGATCTGTTGTCTCACGGGTCGAGTGCATTCCGGCCGGGAGAGGCGTGTGGGAGATGGAGACGGACACGGATCTATCATACATCGTTCAGTTCATGCCGGAATGTCGCCGTGGTGATGGACTGGGACCGAGACTGGGGGTCCGGCCCTGCCTCCCGATTTTCAATCCCCCATGCGAGTGACAATGGGGATTGATTGCGAAGCGAGGCAACACAAACCCTTGCTGGCAGGACTAGTTCAGCCTTCGCCAGGGGGGATATAGGGCGCTAGGGCCCGGAGTGGAGGGTGGATAGCTGGGTGGTGGTGGATGTGCGGCGGATGATTGGCGTTGGGCGGGGAGCAGGGATGAGGCGAACTACACTACAGGTAGAGAGATTTGACTGCTGCTGGTGAGGGAGGAGGGGGATTGGAATCGCGCCTCTTGTCTAATTGGCAATCATTTCGGGGGACGCAAAAGACGGCCTCTCTTCGCTGTGCCGAGGCGCCATGTCTGGACTGACTGGGAAAAGGCGGTGGTCGGCGTCAGTCAGAAGCAAAGAAAAGGTGATGGGACATGCAGATAGAGCGGACAAGGGCCCCAGCATGCGCTGTCAATCTGTCCAACGTTCCCCGCCCAGTGTCTCTTGGCTCGATGAAACGCTCCAAAATGGCCACGGGCATCTAGAACAGGCAGAGGAATTGGGCGAATCGACGCCGCGCCGTGTCTCGCTCGGCCGGCCGCCCACACACCCACCACTTCCAGTCCCACGAGTCCCAATCGCACGGCTGAGCCACAGGGGTCCTGCCACTAAAACCGCCTACGTCCTCTTGGGCGCTAGTGCTGTCTCTTTGGACCTTTGGTCGTAGCCTTTTTGCTCGTGCCGGGGTGCCAGGCCTCCGCCCAGCCCACTAAAAAAAAGAGGTGGCCAACCCCACCCCTGCCGTCTCAGACGACGACGAGGAGCTCATCCCACGGCCGAGTTATCTTCAAATCCTCACTCAGCATCTAACAAAACCCGCTCTCGCCAATGGCCCTATAACCCGCATCTCCGTCCATCCTCTCCGCCGGGCCTGTCGCTGAGCTGCATCTTCAGATGCTAATTCGTCCCCTCAACGCACCCGTCGCCCTCGTTTCCCCCGTCTCAGTCGCGAGGTGACGGTGCGGCGGCGGTCTACTTGCGACTGACTGAAACGCGCTGCACATCTGCCGGCTCCAGTGCAACCTCGGCTCGCATCTCTCTCAGTCCTGCCACCTACGGCTTTCGACATCCTAGATTCGACTTTGGGCATGGCTGACCAGTGGCATTACCTCCTTCCGAGGCTCGCTCTCGACATTGTGCGTCCAATCTCCCTCTTCAATCTACAATCGATACTTCTCCACCGTCGGCATCATCCCCCATCCCATCGCCTGTTGCTGACTTTACCTTGCTTAGAACGGCTCGAGCGACCCTCGCGTTGGATCAGGCCGTGACAACTCCTCCGGCGGCACACTCAGCACTTCGTCTAACGAAAAGTCTGCCTCTGGCGCATCATTGGGCGCAACCTTTATCCCCGTTGTAGTCTACTCCTCTGTATGCCTAATACTATTCACCATCCTCCGCGCAAAATGCCCTCGAGTCTACGCACCGCGCACCATTGCTGGTCTGCGTGCTCCCTAGTAAGTCAATTCCACCAACCTTGTTGCCGTCCCAGCTCTAATTATCCGTAGCCTACCTAGTCCTGCATTACCCAATGGCTGGTTCAACTGGATCAAACCATTCTTCAAGACCCCAGATACCTTTGTCCTAAACCATGGCTCTCTGGATGGCTTCTTCTTTCTCCGCTACCTCAAAGTCCTGCGCAACATGTTTTTTGCTGGCATGTGCATATCTTGGCCCATCCTGTTCCCAATTCACATCACTGGTGGAAATGGTAACGCCCAGCTGGATGCCTTGACCATTGGAAACGTCAAGGAGCCCAAGCGCATGTTTGCTCACGCTGCCGTCGCTTGGTTGTACTTTGGTGCGTCTTGGTCCTGATGCTAACCACTGTAGTTTGCTAACATGGCACAGGGTTTGTGCTTTTTATGATTGCCCGAGAATGTGTCTACTACATCAATATCCGCCAAGCATACCTCTCATCGCCCCATTATTCAACACGCCTCTCCTCTAAGACTGTACTCATCTCATGCGTCCCAGAAAAATACCTTGATGAAGCCCGCCTCCGCAAGCTCTACGGCGACTCGGTTAGGCGTGTATGGATTCCGAGGACATCGAAGGCCCTGGCAAAACTGGTTGAGGAACGAGAACAAACCGCCCTTCGCCTCGAAAAGGCCGAGATTGAGCTTATTAAAATCACCAATAAAGCACGTATGAAGAAGCTCAAGTCCATTCCTCCTCAAACGACTCCGACGACCACAGCGACGACAACGACGACCTCCGAATCTGCCTCGATCTGCGAACCCCCCTCTCCTGCTTCCTTCACGACTGCACCAGATGGCTTTTTCCGTCAAGAGCCCGAGCTTTCCCGCCGTGTCGAGGCAGCACTCACTGGAGAAGAAGGATTTAGATCAAGTGTGTCAGTCTACTCTCCAACCCAGGAGCAGCCCCAGATACTCCGCGAAAAATCCGAGGACTTTGAATACGTCCACCCCTACGGCCTCAACCCCGATTTGCCTGATGTTCGAGGCTCTGTCGCCGCCCTATGGATTCCTGTGACAGCTCGGCCCCATCATCGCCCAATGGGTAACTATTTCCGTCGCGTGGACACGATTAGGTGGTGCCGAGCCAAGATCAAGGAGTTGAACATGGATATTTACAAGATTCGTCGCCAGTTGCGAAGAGGCGACGGTGCAGCTTTGCCGTCTGTTTTTATCGAGTTTGACTCTCAGGAGAGTGCCCAAGCAGCGCACCAGGTTGTTGCACACCACCGCCCCCTTCAACTGGCTCCTCGTATTATCGGTATCCGTCCTGATGAGGTGGTCTGGAGCGCTTTGCGGATGAAGTGGTGGGAGCGCATAATTCGCCGGTTTGCCATCATGGGGCTTGTAACTGCTGCCATCATTTTCTGGTCTATTCCCTCAGCTCTGATCGGCATCGTCTCCAACATTTCCTTCTTAGCAAAGAATATTTTCTTCCTCAAGTGGATTGTGCACCTTCCAAAGCCCATCCTAGGATTTCTTCAGGGTTTTGTTCCGGCCATGGCACTCTCCTTTTGGATGTCGCTCGTGCCCGCAATGCTGAGAGTGTGCGCTGTTCAGGCAGGAATTCCGTCGCTCGTCTTGGTTGAGCTCTTTACGCAAAATGCATATTTTGCATTCCAGGTTGTCCAGGTTTTCCTCATCACCACGCTTACATCGGCCGCATCAGCGGCTCTGATGGACATTTTGAAGAATCCAGTTTCTGCCAAGGACCTCCTCGCCCAAAACCTCCCCAAGGCGTCCAATTTTTACCTGTCATATATTCTCATCCAGTGTATGGCTGTCGGAGCTACTGGTCTCTTGCACGTGTTTGATCTTCTTCGTCATTTCATCTTTTCCAAAATTGCGCAGTCACCAAGAGCAAGATTCAATGTCTGGTATAATTTGCGCCCACCCCGCTGGGGCGGCGTGTTTCCCGTCTTCTCCAACATGGCCGTCATTGGTAAGATTGACTAGCTGCCCGGTTCTGGCCCCTACAAAAATGTGCTAACCTTTGTTCTGTAGGCCTTAGCTATACCTGTATTGCGCCATTCATCCTTCTATTCGCATGCCTCGGGATGGCTTTCATCCGGCTCATCTACCGATACAACGTTCTCTACGTCTTCGATTCTGAGCTAGACAGCAAGGGACTCTTTTACCCCCGAGCATTGCTTCATATAATAGTCGGGCTCTACATGGCCGAGATTTGCATGGTTGGATTGTTTGCGCTGAAACTTGCATTTGGACCTATGCTTCTGATGCTCATCTTATTCGTATTCACCGGACTTGTGCATTTCTCCTTGAGTGAAGCAATCGCTCCCCTATTACAAAACCTCCCTCAAACTCTGACTTTGGAGGAGCAGTTGCAAGAGGAGGAACTAGCTGCGGCCGAGGCGAGAAAGCACGCAGCAGCAGAGGCTGGAGATGCGGGCGGCGCTGCCGACTATTTTAATACCGACATGGCGTTTGGTGACGAAGAAGAGTTGGAAATGCCCGATGATGATGAGGATGAGGTTCACCACGCGCCACAGACAAGTACCCGTGCCATTGAGGGCGCTGGTGGTCTGCGAATAATGGTTACGGATTTTCTCAAAGGATTTGCAAAGTCCAAGATTGAAGCCAAGGCAGAGGAGACCGGTGTTGCAAAAGTTTTACACAAGTTGGGACTAGCAGACAACGACGAAGACGGCACTCCTGGATTCATCAAGAAATGGATGCACCCGGAGATTTACGAAGACTTTGTCACCTTACGCAAGATGATTCCCGAAACGAACCTCCCTCAGACAGCGTACCCAGAAAACCACACGCTGTCGAGCTACCTACCCCCCGAGCTCTGGCAGCCCAAGCCTTCACTGTGGATTCCTAGGGACGAGGCGCGCGTCAGCCGGCAGGAGGTGGCACACACAAAGAAGCTCATACCCATTACGGATAACGGAACGTCACTGGATGAGAAGGGCTTGGTGATTGTAGACGTGGAAGCTGCACCGTTCCCGCGACAGCGGCTGGTGCATTGATGAAAAAAAAAGAAAAAAATGCAGATGGAGAATTGGGAATTGATAGAATAGCCATGATACCCTCTTTGGCGTATGAGCGTTTTATGCATTATAATGAGACATATAATGAGACATGAGACAGTTTAGCGTATTGATTGCTTGGGTGGATGGGGTTTTTGGACAGATCAGGCATCGTTCCAACAAGTTGTTGAATAAATAAATGAACAATGTGCAATCATCCTTGATTCACGTCTAACTTTGTGTCATGCTTCAACTATTCACAACATTTGACTTCTTATATACAAACTGCAGTTTAGCCATGTGTTATCATGTTGGGTCGCCCTCAGTAGGCCTCTTGAGAAAAGCTATTCGTCACTCAACGCTTCATCATTCGTCATTCGTCATCGGTTCTAAATACGTGTTTGCGTAGAGGATGGCGGCGCCGAGACCTCAGAGTAATACGCCTCGTCGCTGGGTTCTCTTCCCAAAAAGTTCTTCAGGCTGAGGCCCTCTGGCTGTCCTCCGCCAGGCTGTAGGACGTACTTGCGATACCGCAGTCCGACTTGCGGGTCCATGGGGTTGGCTTTGAAGCACCTCACCCACAGGTCTGTCGCATAGACCTTGGATCTAAATGCGGTGGTATCACGTCAGCATGTGCAAATCATCTCGGCGGTATAGTCGAGGTGGGCTTACAGTGCATAAGTAAAGTAGGACGCATCATATGCTCGAAACGGGTGCGCAAATGAGGCTTGTCCAAAGCCATCGGTCGACCCGAGGCCAATGATTTCGGCCTTGTACTTGTTCCATAGAGCCGTGGTGTCGGTCGCCTGAGCGGCCTCCGGGCTGGATGCGCTGTGGATGGTTAGATCGAAGAGGGCTAGAAAGACTTGGTGCAGCATGGCGTGGGCGCCGCCGACGTGCTTTGTCCTAGCAAGATCGTGCGCTAGCTTATCTGGCAGCGTTTCGGAAGGGACGTCATCGGGCGTTTTGTCTGGGTTGCGCTCTAGCCAAAAAGCGCGGTAGTCCTCATTTAGGGAGCTATAGTGGCATCCCAAGCCGCGCAGCACATCAGGGACCCAGATCCAGTTCTCCAGCAGGATGCTGGGGATCTCGACAAAGTCGCGGGCGCAGCCATGGCTGTAGGCGGTGCGTGTGACGAGCTTGTGGATGGCGTGGCCCAGCTCGTGGAACATGGTCTTCAGCTCCGAGTGCTGGAGCAACGTGGGCTTGCCGGGAGTGCGGATGACGCTGCAAATGAGGGAGGACGAGGGATAGTGGCGCGAGTTGTCGTCCCTTGTAAAGCCCTGGAAGCATGGTGTTAGTGGTTTCGGTTTAATAGAAAATAGAGGGGTGGGAGGGCGTGTACTGGTTGAATCAGCGAACAATGAGCGCCAGAGAACTTGCCATCTCGAGCATAGAGGTCGAGATACAGGTAGCCCAGAAAGCCACCTCCCTGATCTTCAGCATCCCAGGCGGCATACACAATCACGTCCTTCTGCCATGTGGGAGCATCATCAACGGGAACAAAAACTATTCCAAAGATGTTCTCGAAAATGCTGAGCATACCCTGGAGGCTGTGCTGCACCTCAAAGTACTCAGACACAAGAATAGAGTCTACGTCATACTTCTCCTTGTTCAGGATGTGGGCGTAAAACCCCCAGTCCCAAGGGTTCAGCTGTGTCTGATCGGCGTCGCCTTCCTGGTGGGCGCTGCCCTGCTTCTCCAGGTACGTCTTTTTAAGCTCAAACAGTGTGTCAATCTCGCGCTCGGCCAAGGGTCTCAGTTCTCGGGTTAACTTCTGCAGCCGACCCGTAACGCTCTCAACGCTCGGGGCCATCTTGTCTTCTATTTTGAGAGCTGCGTGGTTCTCAAAGCCCAGCATGCGGGCAATTTCGTCACGCAGCACCACAGCCTGCTCGAGGCGATCTACGTTTTCCGGAAAGCGTCGCTCCTTGGCGAAGTACAGGGCCTTGCGAGTGCGGGCGCTGACGGCATGCTTCATGACGGGAAAGAGGTGGCCTTTTTTGAATGTCACCTTGAGCTTGCCATCGTCTTCGCGCTGCTCCATTGTGTCCAGTGCACTTGCAGGGACGCCTTGAAGCTCTTCGCGGGTGAACCAGGGGCCATCATCAGACTCGCTGAGCGTCTTGCGAGCAGCAACCAGGATGGCGTTGCGCTCCTCAACCTTGGCCATGTACTCGTCCCTCCGGTCGTCTGGAATGCCAGCACCAGCGTTCTGGTAAGCGCGGTGGGTTTTGAAGAGCATGTAAGCCGACTCGTCGTCAAGCTGCTCCTGGCCGGTCTTGTGCTTCTCGTAGACGGCGGCGACCAGGGCGGCCATGTCACGGCGCATGAGGCTCTCGGCAGCAGCTTTGGCCCTCATCTGCTCGGCCTTGCGAGCGGCATCGCGCAGGTCCTTGTCCTCGGCGACAGAGCTAAAGATGGCGAATATGCAGGTGCGGCGCGCATCGGCGTGGTCCTGGCGCAGCATGGGCCGGAGCAGCGAGTCGAAGGTGGCCGTGGCGGGCGTGAGGGCGGCAGCGAGGTCACGCTCCAGATCACGCGACGCGGCGATGATGGCCTCAGTGTCGTCCAGCAGCTCGGCCGGCCCCACGGCAAAGCGCGGAGGAGATTGCGGTGGGGGAGCCGGACGGGCTGAGCTGGGCGCCAGCGTCATTGTGATCGTCGAAGCTTAACAAGGTTTTGCGAGGGGAGATTGAAAAAGAGGAGTTGGTTGTCAACTGAGACAACTGAGGGGAGAAAGAGAGTTTGGTTAGCCCATGAACTGCGCGTGCGTGCACCGAGCAATTGCTGAGTGAGCGGAAATAACTAGCAGCATGAAAATGGTGTGCAGAGAGAGAGAGAGAGAGAGAGAGAGAGTCTGTTTCGTCCGGTGCTTTATCAACAGGCCCTGTGTGTCCCTGCCATGTTTCAAACAGAAACAATAGCTGAAGAGGGAAAAAAAGAAACAAGGTGCAGGACCGGGCCAGCAAGCGACGGTGCACAGATGCGTCTGTGGGTCACCCTGTACAATTTCGAGTAACAGCAAAGACGAGATGGACAACGCGGACGAGATCCGACCAAAAGAAACGATGAAAAACGAACCCAAGCAGGCGGTACGGAAGTACGCAGAGAACATTCGATTTTTTACATATTCCACGCCGCTTTGTCATTTTATTTACGGTTTCTCTCACTCAAAGTTTTTTTTGCATATACGGACAACCGGCTGAGACAGGGGTGGCGGCTTTCAACCGAGCAGGGGAGCCCCCTTGTCGCTCATCTGATTCCCGATCAGCCCGGCAGTTGGGCGACAAAAAAAGAGAGAGAAGACCAGACAAAAACTAAAAGACTGATCTGCTATTCACACATGTTACAACCAATGCCCGTATGCAGGAGAGTCTTGCGATGGCATTGACAGCTGCTGCCAACTCGGTTGCCAGCCGAGTTTGACTAGACGAGACTAAGCAATTAGAAACCAGATTGGCATCAATGCTAGCGACAACACATCACACATCACACACATCGGCCCGTGTCAGTGCCCCCATTGCCATTGTCCCTTCTTTTTGTCCGCCCGCATGCCCAGACCGTTAGCGTCAGCCTCTGTGCATGTAGCAAGTTGATAGACCGGGCCCCCTCGCCCGTTAAACTCAGCTCCATCAAGCAATATGCTAATTGAGTGAGCCCGATGTCTCCGTCATGGCTGCATGTGGCTGCTGATTTACGACCAGGACGGCATATAATAGTCCCCCCCATACCCCACCGTCGTCCTCGTCTCTGGATCCCTTTCCTTGTTAAGCCTCTTCCACTCTTTTTTTGATATTGTTCCCACTCCATACACTCATTAATCCGTAATCCAGAGAGCTTTTCAACATGGTTTGGTTCGCTCGTGCAGTCCTCGCCACTGTGGCTCTGGCTGGCCTCGTCCAGGCCGCCTCCGATACTTGCGAGCAGGCAAAGAGCCTCGGCATCGACCAGACCAGGCACCTTGCGCTTGACTACACCGTCGAGCAGGGCGAGTACTGGTCCGAGGCTTGCGGCGACCTCAAGCCCACCTGCATCCTGTTCCCCAAGAACACCACCGAGGTCTCGTCCCTCCTCAAGATCCTCACGGGCAACGACGAGCGCTTCGCCATCAAGTCCGGCGGCCACAACCCTAACCTCAACTACTCCAGCATCAGCGGTGGTCCTCTCGTCTCCACCAAGAAGCTCAATGAGGTCACCCTCGACAAGTCCACCGGCCGCGTACGAGTTGGCCCCGGCAACCGATGGGAGGATGTCATCTCCAAGCTCGACGGCACTGGCTGGACCGTTGTCGGCGGCCGTATCGGCAATGTAGGTGTGGGTGGCTTCATGCTCGGCGGTGGTCTTTCGTTCCTTTCCCAGCAGTACGGCTGGGCTGTTTCCAGCATTCTCGAGATGGAGGTTGTTCTCGCCAACGGCACCGTTGTCACCGCTTCCGGAACCCAGAACAAGGACCTCTTCAAGGCCCTCAAGGGTGGCGGTAACAACTTTGGTGTTGTCACCTCCTACCTGCTCCAGGGCTACGAGCAAGAGGCCGAGATTTACGGCGGTTGGGTCATGTTCAACGCCGACGACGACACTGATGCCAAGCTGCTAAAGGCCCTCCGTGACTTTACCGAGTACAACACCGACGACAAGGCCGCTATCATCATGACTGCCAACAAGGCCGTGTCCAGCGTCGTTGACATCTGGACCATGTTCTTCTTCTACGATGGCCCTTCGCCACCAGAGGGCACCTTCGACAACTTCACCAACGTCGACCACACCATCAACACCCTCAAGAAGCGCACCTACGCCGATCTTCTGACCAGCAACAACATCTTCGTCCTCGACGGCTCCGTCTACGAGATCGGTACCGAGACCTTCCCCATCCCCTCTGCTGCCGACAGCGCCGAGGTCATGGGCAAGATCCACAGCGACTGGCGCGACATCTCGGCCACCACCACCCAGAGTCTGCTCGACCTCGGCGTCACCGCCGTCCAGTCCTACCAACCCTTCCCCAAGCGCATGGCCAAGATTGCCCGCCTCAAGGGCGCCGACATGATCGACCTCGACGACGACGTGGACCGCATCATTGTCGAGATCAACTACTCCTACGTCGGCACCGACGTCGACCCCGAGTTCTACACCCTCTTGGAGAAGACCATTGCCGCCGTCCGCAACAACGTCGTTAGCTTCCAGGAGAGCGGCAAGATGGACAAGAACGCCTACCTGCCCCTGTTCATGAACGACGCCTTCTTCACTCAGGATTACTTTTCCCGCCTGCGCCCCGAGAACCACCAGCTCGCCCAGAGCGTCGCCTCGAGCTACGATCCCAACGGGCTGTTCAAGACCCGAACTGGTGGATTCAAGCCTTAATTCTTTTTATTTTTCACCTCGTCTATTTCTAGGATATCAGTCTAACCATTTATTTTTGAGGCTTTTTTGTATTCTATAAATTATCTAAAGGGGTTATATACGCAAGGGAAAAAAATACAGTTGTATAAATAATTTCACATGGCAGTAAATTGCGTGAATGATGGGAGTTATGGCGCATGTTGGTTAGGAGTTATGAGTGAGAAAGCCTCTCCACAAAATAAATGAAGATGAAGAAAAAATAAACCAAAAGTACGATACAAGACTAATAACAACCTGTGTGACATCATTTAGTGAAAGTCAATTCTGTTGGCAAGCTTATATAGTGGGATTTTTGCCCACTTTACCTATATAAATTTAATACATGCAGCTACGACGCCCACAGCAGCGATCTAACCATAGCCCCGGGTTGCTCTACGTGTGACCGGGCACCACGTGCGGCAGGGGTAAAATAAGTCGACCCTGGCTCAAAGCCTCATTAACATTGTTGGCTTGTTTGGTTTGTTTTATGTCTTTTATTTTAATTCTACAACGTCAAGTTGCGCATTAGGACAAACGTGCCCTCCATGTTTAGTTTTGTGAGATACCAAAAGTGCAAGCCCTATTTCTATCCTTACTTCTTCCTGCCACTATCACTTCATCCATATCTATTTCATACAGTTTCCGGTTGCAGACTCCACCAATAATTTTACATACTGTCGGTGCAGCCATCCTCCAAAGCCTCCGGACGGGTCCACGCTTTTCGGGGCCGACTCGGTGCCATTAAAGGTGATGCACTTCATCCGAAATTCTGCTTCTTGCTTCTCATGATTGAGCTCGGCGCGTAGCTCACAGAGCGAGTCCATCGGGACCGGGTTGTCCTGTCGCGGGGCTAGGCAGATTCGCACCGTCAGAGCCTGGGGCGATTTGTCCACAAAGTAGAAATGATTCGTAACAACCGTCCCTGCAAATTTCAGCAAGCGTCCATATCGACCTCCTCAAGCCAATAAAGTATACTCACCTGGTTCATACTTGTTGTTCAACAGTTCCTCTTTTGTCCATAAATCTTCTTTGTTTGCCTCGTCCTTGAAATACGACTGCATGATTCTTAATTGGAGCCCATACCCTGTAAGTCGATCAGTATGCCGAAGCCAAGTGTAGTCGCACCCTTCAGGATTTTCATCGTGTTATGCTGTTTTGCGTACCATATCGCCCCCACATCCCAGCGGAGAAGGACTCGATTAGCTTGCTCCCCCCTTGTTGCGCATCCTCTAGCAGTTCAGGCCTCAGCTGCGAAAATGGCACTCTCCGCACGCACATGTCGCGAACATGAGGGTTGCCCCTCGGGTTGATCTTTTTGAGAAAAGGGTGCTTGAACAAGTTATCCGTCTCTGGGGTGAATTCCTCGAATTGGCATTTGCGCATCCAGAACCAGAAGCCAGCGGCCCCCGCGGCCGAAACTCCGGCAGCAGCTCCAGCACCTTTGCCAATCGCGGCGAGGATCCTGCGTCTGTTGAAGAACGCAGGGCGAGACATGTTGAGAAACGAACGGCTTCTCAGAGATGTGAAAGAAAGAAACGGAAAGAGAAAATGGAGGAAGACGTTAGGTGGTACATTTACATTTGAAGTCGCTGTCCTCGATCTAAGCTCGGCGTCTAGCTCGCGACTTCGGCATTTCGTTGAAATTCCGAAAGCACAAGCAGAGCTAAGATATTGTCCGTGATTGGAGCCAGAAGCACGCGATTCATCAATGGGAAACTGCGGCCGAGATGCCGAAATAGCTCCCCACCCTGTCACATTTTGGGCCAGGCAAGTGTAAGCCACCATCAACTGCAACTATCTCTGGTGGATTCCCTAGCTAGGCGTTAATCGATTTCTGGTTCAAATAATTCAGTAACTTGTAGACCCTTTTCTAAATAAACAAACACCTTGGGGCGAAATGCACCATGTCAACATGTTCTCGCGGATCCCGCGGGTCCCGTTTATGCAGACCACAGTCCGCAACAAATACCAACTTCATATCTTTTTTTTCTTCCTGCGGCCTTTCATGTTCGATTAAACCTGCACCGTCTGCAAGAAGTCGTGCGACATCTGGTACAGATATAGTGAAATTCGCGCATCCTCCACCCACATTCTTCACAAGTGCCGACTCCATCTTGGTTGGCCCATGTGTGACGCTGGCAATCGTGGTCTTCAGCTATGCGGTTGGCAGCCTCGTGTACCAGTGCTTGTCTTCGCTCTTTGGTGACCTCCCGTTGACGGATAACCTGGTTCACGGCGTTGTTTGCTCTTTCAAGGAGTCGGTCGTCATCCCAGTGGCGGCAGTCGCACGTCTTCCAAGGCGCGGCGCACAAGTAACAAAACTGAGCTTTGCAACGACAAGCTGAGATTAAAATAATCAGCAGGGCGTTCGCAAAGATAAATGAAACATTGTACTAACTGATGTGGTAACATCCAGTGTTGAGCTCAACAACCATTTTGCAGCCACTGCATTGCTGCCATCCGTTCTCCTTGGCAATACGTAGAACTTCCTGAGATGCGACGTCGTCTGGGCATGTTTCGTCATTGTGCGATTCTTTCTTGCACTGAGTGCATGTTTTCTTTTCGCACTGCGGGCAACAGGCGACCTCCTCTGCAATGTTGCCGGGGGTGATGAAGGCGGAGCAGGTCGGGACATGGCAGTAAGTTCGGTTGGGAGTCTCAAATTCGACCTTCTTCTCGTCGTATTCTGCCATCAACTCATCTGGAAGTGTGTTCCGGTGATCTTCGATGGGAAACGACTGCCCACAGCAACGTGGCGGAAACATGGACTCGTCACGGACAGAGAGGCCTTGATAAGTCTGACGAGACATGTGTCGCAATAGTCGTGACCGCATGGACTCTTTACCAATTCTTCTGTGTTATAATCATCCTCGCAAATGACACACGGGATAGGCGGAAGCTTTTCTTCAAGAGCCTCTGAATCATTTTCGCCCTCGGAGACGACGTTTGATGCGGCTGCAAGCTTCTGTTCAAGGGTTTCCTTTCGTGTTTTAGCGGCTTCCGCCTCAGTCTGGATATTACCGATGGCCGTCCAAATTCCATCGTTGTGCGGGGCGAGCCCACGACGAAGACGCAGGGATTTGGTGCGGTCTAACAGTTGAGCTTCAAGACATCTCAGCTCTTCCCGGAAAACCTCGACGGCAAATTCAGCATCATCTGCTCCTCCGTTTTCTTGGGCCTCTTGGACTTGTTGTTCTAAAGCATTGAGATCCAGCTTATGCATCTGGATCACCAGCGCTAGATTTTGGATTTTGGGATCTGCAAGGTCCATGGTACTTTAATAGAAATATTTGGTGAATCTGGCAAAGGGTTTTTGGGTACGAAGTCTGCTAAGGAGGAGATAAAATGATGTAGTGAAGTTGAAACGAGGTGCACTCTATAAATCGTCTGAGTTGAATGTGCGTGTTGTTTCTCGCAAGCGCATCAGTGAGCACGATAGATGGGTGGCAAACATTTCGGCATATGTACCAGCTGGCAACGGCCTTGGTTTCATTGTGCCGTTTGTTGCGCCTTTCTATCTGTCTTTTCAGCATCTCAAACGGCTTTGTATTAAAGGAAAGAGAGAGGTCTGGGGTATGCTGTCTCGATTATTTATATCTCAATTGAGAAGCCTCGCCTCTGTGAATCACAACAGCAAGTTTCTGAGTTTAGGGTAGTTCGAGCAGGTAGCAAAATACACATAGATTTTGTCTTGTAATTTAGCAACCCGACCTAAGTTTAGTTTTGGGCTTGTTTTGGCCTCGATTAAACGCCAGGCTTTGATCGCGGGTGTTGAAGATAAGGGACGTTTCTCAAACTATGATCGTCCACATCTCATGCCGATGTCGAAAAGGGTTGGCATAATTTCCACCACGAATCTTTCCGCATTGATCACTCCACAAGTGCGCAGGGCAACTTAGTGCTTGCCAGGAATTTGAGGCCATCACCGTAAAGCGGGTTTAGCTCAGTTGGGAGAGCGTCAGACTGAAGTCAAACTTCGGGAATCGTTATCTGAAGGTCGTGTGTTCGATCCACACAAACCGCATCACTTCCTTTTTGCTAGTGGTTCTAATTTGTACCTTGCTTCATCTGCAATCGTTGACCGCCTTGTGTGGATGCTGGATGGGCGGGGTGAGTGGTTGGTTGCATCCTCCTCCGACAGACCACCCCTCCTCGCTCCACGCGATTCAAAGTCAATTGGGTCGAAAGTTTGCGATCCTTTCATCCTTTTTTGTTTATAACAAACATTTGGATCGGTAAATCACAAGGAATAGCAAATAAACATCAAATCTAAGTATTTATTACTGTTCCAGATCAGTGTCGGTGCAGGGTAGCAGCAGTCTGTTTACCAATGAGCCAGTCAATTGAGGATTGCGAAAGAAGGGCAACCCATTTTGTATCTTGAAATAGTACTTTTTTTATTCATACATACGGTACAGTAAAAGACGAGTTCCACCCAAACCAAACCTCAGACCAGAGGGCTGTTACCTCGGCCCAGACATGTGTTTTCTGTTACATTCCATATCATGATAGAGTTGACAGCCGCCGGCTAGCAAACAAATGAAACAAGTAGAGAGAGAGAGAGTATTCATCTTTTCCCACCTGCGCCTGTTTCGTGCCATTTTGCATGTCTCACCTAAGTCATCATCGTCTTGAGGGCCATGCCCAGTGTTTCAACGGAGTGGTCTTCGCCCTGGACACCGGGCGGCTTCTTGTCGACACCCATCAGTCCGTAGACTGCCATCTGAGCGGAGCGTACCGAGTACTCCATGGTAAAGGTGACCTCGCGCTCAATCTCAACAAACTGGCCCATCAGGCCCAAGTTCTTGCTGCCATCGGGAATCACCTTGGGTCGATCGCCCATCCTGCGCGTCAGGAACGGACTGCCGATCAGGGGCATGAGACAGGGGATCGTAATCGACTTTTCGAGGGTCGGATGCGTGGGATAGCCCATGAGGCAGAGAAGCTCGGTCAAGATCTCGGCTCCGGTGCATTCCAGCATGGGCTTCCGCACGTGGCGGCCCGCCTGGTCGGGGAACAGGCCGTAGCCCCAGAAGACAAAGACATCATCTGGCTGATCCTTGAAGTATGGTTGTTGCGGGATCGTGAGGGAAAGCATCCACGGGCAATCTCGGAATGTGATCAAGGGCACAGCGCCAGTCTGAGTACCAGTCCAGTCGCGCAGGTGCTCGTAAAATTCTCGGTCGCGTAGAGTTACTGTAAAGGAGAGCCATGTCGATTTGGAAGGACGATCGAAAAATGCCTCGGGGTTTCCAAACGTCGTCGGTCGGTCAAAAGCGAGTTGATCCCAGAATGTCCATGACGGGTCTAATTCGTGGGGCGCTGAGTCTCTGAGTTCCATCGTGGGAGGAGGAGTCGTGTTGGTGCCATATCCCATGCCGGAGGTGAGCGAGCCAAGGGTCATAAGAACAAGATCGGTGGGCTCCAATACGATGTCGACTTCGGAATTGCCTTGCTTCGTTTTGAGTCCCGAAACTCTGAACCCATCCTCGACATCGTCAATTGTCAAACCAGTGACTTGCACACCTGCTTCTGTTAGTTGTGAATTGCGCCCAGACTATCGGTTTATCTTGCCTTGTCTAAAATCGACATCCATTGCCTTGAGGTATTGCGATAACGGTTTGATGATGGCCTGGAAGTCTTCTTCGGGGGCTTGCTCCACGCCTGAAAGGTTCCCCATGTTGGGAAACTCGTGGAGGAACCGGTGCAGACATCTCCTAAACTCGACGGCACTGCACCATGGATGGAAGCGGTTGAGGGATGACCACAAATCCCAGAAATTGGTATCGAAAAAGTCGGGTGCAAACAGAGCCTGAATCTCCAGCCCCTCGAGCTCCTTCTCCGTCTCCAAAACAACCCTCATCAAGTCGCATTGGTTCTTGACGCTGAGCCCCATGGTACTGACATCAACTGCCTCTGGCTTTTCGATTCCCTTTTCGTCCACGACTTGTCTTACAAGTCTCGTTCCTGAAGGGCCTAGCTTCCTCCTGTTCTGGTTGAATCGATTGAGCTTGTCTGCCAGCGTCTCGCCCTCCACCTCAGCTGGAACTTTCTCAAGCATGCCATAAAGACATCGATAAGTCAGGCTCATCTTTCGAATGGCGGATACTCGATAGCCCGTCTCCCAGGCCGGGGCGGCAAAGGCGGCCATGGAGCCACCTGGCTTGGACGAGGCCTCCAGGATGTGAATATGGTCACCCGGAACATGAGCATCGTCAATCAGAAAGATGGCGGCGGCTAGAGAGGCGATGCCGCCTCCGACAAGCCACACATGGGGAGCGGTGGAGTCTGGGGGAGTGGAAGGGGAAGAGGCACCATTGGTGGTGGTAGCGTTTGAAGTCGCCTCACTAAGCTCAGTTGTTTCCTCCATCCTGCAACTTGAGCATGGGGCTCTAAGCCAGATGGAGGCTGATCTTCAGCGGCGTCACTGCGGCGAGGGAGGGTCCGATTGGTTTGTGCGGAGAATGACAGGCTCGGGGAAATAGAGGACGGTATCCCGGGAAGGGCAAAGTTCACACAGCGCACCACTGCCGGCCTTTCGCCTTACCCTAAAAGGACTGCGTGATCGGACAAAAGAGAAACGAGAAGTTTAAGTGAGGTGTTGAGTGCTCAGCAGGTCAAATATCATGAGATGGTGTGAAGGAAAAAATCAGACCCGGCCGGATAAGGAGAGTTTCGAGATGGGCCACGGGAGGTAGCCAATGAGAGGGAGAGCTCGGCTAACACGCAAGGTTTTTCATCGCGGTTTAGAGGACGCTCCAGAGCAATATCCTCTTTGTAACCGTTAACCGCTTAGTTTTTCGTTTTTTGCGGCTGGCGTCATTTTTTCGCCAGAACTTGCTCCAAAGAGACATCGTATGATTATAGAGAGCGGAGCCTTGGCAGTCTACCGAGTGGGCCGGCGGTGCATCGGAAGCGGGCCGGTGCGTTGGGGAACAGTTCTCGGGGCTGGGCGCCGGCTGGACGGTTCCGTCACGTTGATTGCGGACGGAGGGGGCGTTAAGAAGCGCTGAGCCGCGTAGATGGGAGCAAGAGGTATTCGCTACAGCAAAGATTGGAGAGGGCGTGTGAGGCCAACCAGGGGAGTTTAATGATTTACAGAGACGAGGTGATTTGATCTGGAGGTGGTGTGTTCTGGAAGAAACATGAGGCCAAAGCGGTCGTTAGCGTGGGCTGGTGCCATAGATATGGACAATTATCGTATGCGAGGACGCCGACGAGGGCTGCCCAACGAAGGCGGGAAGCGGCTAGCACTAGGCGCGACTGAACCAGAAAAGTGCTCACATATGCCTGCCGCCAGACGCTTCTGAGAAGCTTATGTCCTTGCTTTTTGAGGGGTTGAGGCCTTATCGCTCAACGTCTCTGCCATCACGGTGAAACGATACCACGCTCCAACTGGCCCGGCCAGCCGGCCCCGCACGATACCGGTGACGGTGGACCCTGACGGTGCTGCGAGAGAGACGCCCGAATGAACCATGGCGTGAGCGGTCCATGCGTCATTGCCCAAGTGTGTGGTGGAAGAGGACCATTCCCCAGCTTCACTCATGCCTTTACCCCAGATTGACGTAAGGCATCAGGGGCCCGATGAACGTGTCCGCGTTCTGTTCGAACCAGCTGGCATCCGATCAATGGCCCAAGACGCTGTCAGCGGTGGGACGAAGCTGGTGAGTTGCAGCAGTAGCTCGCCAATTGCTGAGCGAATTTCACGCACGACTGGACGCTGTCATTTCGATCGCCGGTATTTCGTCCCTGATGGTATGACGGCACTGCTGAGGTGCTGCGTCTCCGCGTCATGGCTCACGATGATGACCTTGGTAACATGCGTGTAAAGTGTCAGGTGCCTGACTTGACTGAAACGAGGTGTTGTGCACAACTGTGGTGTGCGGATGCGATTGGCCCTTGAATGGCCACAGTCGGGTCAGCCACAGGTAAGAAACAAAGTTGCTTTTGCTGACATTGTACAACTCGTATATGCGATGGTAAGGCCTCAAGACATGGAATAAAGGGGAAATGTTTGCTGATTCAGGTCAGGGTAGGGTTTGCGAAACCATTCGAGCTTTCGGGGACTTTTTGTGTGAATATCTTATTAAAGCCCTCGTTTCCGGACATTAAACACCTTCCATGTCTGGATGTATTTGCGGGAAATAGGAAAGACCGGTTACCGACAGCTGGATGCATTGTAGATCTGCGAAGCGGCTGTTTGAGATTTCAGGTTACATACATCAGGTGGGGGGCTTGAGGCTATGCTGACGGGAAACTAGACGATGCTTTTTCAACCTCGCCTTGAGCGAGGCGATAAGTGACGGCTCGCCCCGTGCTAAATAAGGGCACGGGCCATTCGAGAATGGAAGGGTCAAGGCTGTACAATACCATCCTTGGAAGACTGAACCCCCTCTACTTTTTCCTGACATTTCTTGCTTGCTTAATCAATAAATAAATATTATACTGGTGAAGTAAATAAGGAAAATAATTTATCCTTATTTTTCACCCTTTTATTTATTCAAAATTTTTTTTTTTTTTTTTTAGCAAGCTGGTATTTAGAGCGGTCGAGTTCTGTAGTGGCCAAGGTCCACAGGACCATCTTCCAAGGGCCAAGGCTGTAGATTCGGGTGTAAGGATGGCTAGATCACCTCGATGCACGACAGATTCGGGTCCGAAGACTAGATGCCCTGGTCAGCAGCGTACATCCGTATATATCCGCGCCCAGACACTCGCCTAAGTGCACTCTGGCGGAGCTCTACATGAGACAAGAACGGTAGGTCAAAGGCTGAAACAAAGGGCATGTCCACGGTCAATAAACGAACCCGTCGAAAGTCTGGTTCCCATTTTCCGCTTGACAACACCAACTTCTAGAAGGCACGTCTCGGAGCAATTATTCTACGTCTCCCGTGTGATGCCATCAATAGGCTGTCGTTTATGGCCTCGGCTCCATGCACACTCTCGAACGGCAACATTCGGCATCACATGCGGAGAATGTGGTACATCTAGTATACATGGGCGTGGGATTCCAGCTCGTTTAAAATACAAAGTGAGGCTTTTGTGAGGCCTTAATGAGATGCCAGACGGCCGAAACCGCAAGTCACGGCCCACTGTGGATGGGTTGAACTTTTTGATGGTCTAGAATGGGGCACAATGGGGGTCGTGATGGGGGCGCACGGGTTACTGATTGATAAGAGAAAGGTCCCATCCCACCCGCCTAACCACAGTTTAGGGCCGTTTTGGGCCGTTTTCTTCATGCCGTTTTTGCAAGCCCGTCATTTTAAAAAGCCTCGTACACGGCTAGCTACAACCTTGGCCGATGACGGAAAGAATTGCTGAAGCATCGGGTGGAGATGGCATCCCCTTTGAGGCTTTGGACCGAAATCATCGGGGGCCTGGCCAGGCTGCGTACACTGTCCATTTGGACTCGATTGTCGCTGTAAGCAAAAAGGCTATTGTCGGGTATACCGAGAATTACGGGAGATTGAGCTTGGGGCTTCCGATAGCAGGGGTCGATGTCGATGCTGGGCAAGGTTTCCCCATGCAGCTAAAAGCAGCAGCCGAAAAAGAAAAAGGGTAGCCCTGTGAATAAGAGTAAGAGTACGAGCGTCTCGAGTACTCGGGAATATCGCCCTGGCCCCCCGTGCAGGCGCGGCGGGACGGCAGTCAGCATGGGGGAACCGGCCCGGCAGTTGTAGCGTTGCAGCAACACTGTGCCCGTTGAAGATGGCCATCGACATCAGTCGGTGAGAGTCGAAAAAAAAAAAAAAAAAAAGGCTCACGAGTGGTGGAAAGTGGCCAGGATTTGCACATCCATCCCGTGTGCGTGCAGGTTAAGTTAATGAATGCATCCTTAGCCAGGCGGTGATCCTGAAGCCGTAACTTGATTCTATTTCGAGATGCGAGAGCTGCCATGTGCACTGGTGCGGCAGCTTCAGCGGTGCACAATGCAATGCGGGGCGTGGACAAAAGTGTGGTGGCCACTGGGACAAGTGCGGAAAGATGCGAACAAGTCCCCGTGGACGTGGATATTACGTGCTGCGCGTGAGCTGGGAGCTTTGATTCAGCTTAAGTGCCCGCGAGCCGGCGTTTGTGACAAACTTAGGTTCGTGGGATGTTGAGAGGTGAGGCCTGATTGTGAGACGCTTGGTATCGCCGCTGGCGTCCACACCGAGCGAACACGAGAACGCGTCATGGATGGTGCTGGCCCGTTCTACAGCGCTTCACTTTCACCTTTTGCTCGATGGGACATAGCACAGATAGCACATCGCACACATGTCACAACCAACACAGCACTGTGACCACTTTTTTAAGGCGCTACCGTTTGTTGGTTGGTTATGGCGTACACCCGTTTCGCCGGCGGTGGGATCCAAGACCAGACCCGTTCGTTGGCGAAAAACATTTTGCTGTGACATTTGGCCGGTGTCATGACCCATGCCGCATTTTTGCATGCACCCAAGGATACCACGTGCCCCCCTCTACCGCATTCCAATGCTGCTGTAGAATGCAGCGATGGGACCTCATTGTGGTTTTGTGGTTGCTACTCAAGGGTGCCCGGAAGACGGTCTGGCGGCAGCCTGGGCGGCGCAATAATGGCCACCAGCCCCCATTCACCGCAGTGCATCATAACGCCCTTCGTCTTTGATTCCACGGGTGTGGCGTTGAGGAAGATCAATCTGCAATGGACCCCAACGGATCCTGTCAAGCCGCCCTCTCAACCAAGCCAAGCCCCCTGGGCATTGGCTGAGCACTCGCTGGGCATTGGCTGGGCATGCAATGGGCTGGGCTCCCGTTACCCTGGCCCGAGAGGAAAAGCGGCTAGCGCCCTTTTCGCACTAAGCCATTGCCTCCCTGTAACCCACGCTGTCGGGGCGCCACCACCTGCCAACTAAAATGCACCGTACTTGGCTGCTACCTTCTCTAATATGGGTACCTTACCTGTCGAATCTGGGTTAACGGGAAACCACCGAAGCTCTAAAACATCGGTGCATTTTTCTTATCTAGCTTTTGGGGCCACTGCCATGGTCCCTGCCTGCGAGCAATCGCATCGTTTCTGAGGATTAATTATCTGAGTCAGCTGGCCAGGTAGACGACCTTTTGTCCGATGGATGACGATGACGGTGATGATGGTTTCTCCGGCGCCCAGATGCACCCTTTTTTGATCCAGGAATATCCGCCGAATGGGGGCGCACTATCCATCCCATCCATCGTTCAGCTCCGTGAGGATTGAGGCTTGTCCCACTGTCCACGCAGCCCTCCGCGACACACCCAATCCCCGGCCGAGTTTACGCCTTTTTTTTGGGGGACCCTGATCTGATGAAGCGCAATGGAGCAGCGCCTGCAATCACAGCGGCGCACACCCCGGCACCCTGGCTTGAGTGGCAGCGTGGGAGAGGTACCTGCGGTTCTGACGTACCAAGGTGGTAGCCGAGCCGGACGAGGGCCGGCAATTGGCCAAACAGAGTCGTCCACTTGGACATTTGCGATGCTATCTTTTTTTTTTCTTTATCCTCGATATTTTTTTTTCTCGTTTCCCGCCGATCAAATATAGTAGGGCCCTACGTTTGCCGAAGTACGAGATATACAATGAATAGATGGATGTCTAAATTGACCCCACTGCGCGTGTAATTCGGCGTGTAATATCACATCTGTCAAATCCAATCTCGATCAAGAAGATGGTGCCCTCGTTCAATCTCAGCAAAACACGGCCTATCCCCTTTCCACCGTGTCACCGTCACCTTCCCCCCAGACCATGTTTCCTGGTGTCAACCCGGCCCTTAGCCTTGCCTAGCCTGGGGCTCTAGCTTGTTTGGCACCCATTTGCCTCCACCCACCCTCCCCGCTAAATGTGCCGTACGGACTACACGCCTGGCCAAGGTACCTGCCGCCCAACGCCCGTTCTGCACCGCTGCTTGTACCTCTCCCACTCCCCTGCCCTCACGACCCTTGGCTTGGGTTGATATTTCTCTCGACCGGCCCTCTTTCGCTCGTCCATAATTGTTCCCCAGGACGATCAAATCTTCCCAGGGCTTGCTCTCAATTTCCCCTATTTTCATTTCTTTTCCTCCATCCCCCCCCCCTCGACCTCTCTTGGCTTCTGCACAAACTGGTTGAGCATTGCTGCTGCAGTACAGCTCTCCGCCTCCCTCGCTGCGTCCAAACCTCGCCCTTGGCCTTCACCGTCCATTGGCAATTGGCTCGCTCTCCCGCCCTCGCTCGGCCGACTTTTCTTTGCTGCCTGCACTTTGGCTTCCCATTGTCCGCGCCTCAGCTGCTCTTCTACACACCATCTCGCTGCAAAGCCTCCGAGTCCCGTGCCCCTCCCTCCCGCCAATTATCGGACCTCAGCCAGTTGCTGCCTCGGTGCCACGCCTCGCCGCAACCTTAACCTTCTGGAGCATTTGATCTTTGCCAACGTAAGTACTGTCCCTCAGCCTCTTCCTCGCGTCATCTTTCTCTCCTCTGTCCCAACCATGGGCTCGCCCGCACCTGTGCCTCGCCAATGGCTTCATAAAATCCACCGCTTTTCCCCAGACTCGCCATGCCGACCCCGGACTTACAATCGCGCTCAGACCAGGTCGCTTGTGAAGCTCGAGAAGATCAATGTGGTAAACGACACCCACCAGTAAACCTCGCACTCCTAGTCGACATCATGTCCTCGCTGCTCCCCCGTCGCTTTCGCGGCGAAACGGCTGCCGCGCCCAGCACCACTCCCTCGTGGGCCTCGAAACGATTCACTCCGCTCGTCCAGTTCCTCTCCCGTCTGGCCTGCTCCCACCCCATCCACACCGTCGTCACCGTCGCCGTTCTCGCCAGCACCTCGTACGTCGGCCTGCTCCAGGAGAGCTTCTTCAACATCAATGTCGAGAGCACCACGGTGGGCAAGGCCGATTGGTCTTCCCTCGTAGAGGGCAGCAGACTCCTGCTTGCCAGCCCCGACAACGCCTGGAAGTGGCAGGGTGTTGAGCAAGAGGCCGCTGCTGCTATCCCTGGCGCCGACCATCTCGCTCTCCTGACCCTCGTCTTCCCCGACACTCTCAAGACCGAGTCTGGCAGCGCCGCGCCCAGCTCCAACCACGTCCCTATCCCTCAGAACCTGACCATCACTCCTCTGCCATCCACCGAGAACACTTTCACGGCCTACTCTCAGGACAGCATCCTCGCCTACGCTCTGCCCTACGCTGAGGGTCCCGAGTTCCTCTCTGCCGCCCAGGAGATTCCTAGCGAGGACGCCGAGGAGACCGAGACCCCCCACGGTCGCGAGAAGAAGACATGGATCATGAAGGCTGCCAAGGTCAACACTCAGAACACCATTGTTCACTGGGCCAAGAACGCCTGGACCGAGTTCCTTGACCTGCTCAAGAACGCCGAGACCCTCGACATTGTCATCATGCTGCTTGGTTACATTGCCATGCACTTGACCTTTGTCTCTCTGTTCTTGTCCATGCGTCGATTGGGATCCAAGTTCTGGCTCGGTATCTGCACTCTGTTCTCGTCCATCTTTGCCTTCCTCTTCGGTCTGGCCGTCACCACCAAGCTTGGCGTCCCCATCAGCGTTATTCTGCTGTCTGAGGGTCTGCCTTTCCTCGTTGTGACCATTGGCTTCGAGAAGAACATTGTTCTGACCCGCGCTGTCATGTCCCACGCTGTCGAGAACCGCCGTGCTCAGATCAAAAGCTCCAAGTCTGGCAAGCGATCCCCCGAGCGCCCTACCGACGGGATCCAACTCGCCGTTCAGGCCGCTATCCGCGAGAAGGGTTTCGAAATTGTCCGCGACTACGCTCTCGAGATTGTCCTTCTCATTGTTGGAGCTGCTTCTGGTGTCCAGGGCGGTCTCCAGCACTTCTGCTTCCTTGCCGCTTGGATTCTCTTCTTTGACTGCGTCTTGCTCTTCACCTTTTTCACTGCTATTCTCAGCATCAAGCTTGAGATCAACCGCATCAAGCGTCATGTCGACATGCGCATGGCTCTGGAGGACGATGGTGTGAGCCACCGCGTTGCTGAGAACGTCGCCAAGAGCAACGATGACTGGACCGGTGCCAACAAGGACTCTTCTCTGTTCGGCAGCAAGGGCAGCAGCATTCCCAAGTTCAAGGTTCTCATGGTGCTCGGATTCATCTTGGTCAACATTATCAACCTCTGCTCCATTCCTTTCCGCAACCCCAGCTCCCTCTCGAGCCTTCGCTCTTGGGTTGGAAACATGGGCGGTGTCGTTTCTCCCCTGACCGTTGACCCCTTCAAGGTTGCATCCAACGGCTTGGACGCCATCCTGGCTGCCGCCAAGGCTTCTGGCCGTCCCACTCTGGTCTCCGTCCTGGCTCCCATCAAGTACGAGTTGGAGTACCCCTCCATTCACTACGCCCTTGGCGCCGGTCTTAACGGTGCCAGCGCTGAGTTGCACGACAGCTTCGGTCCATTCCACGGATACGGTGTTGGTGGCCGCGTTGTCGGGGGCCTCCTGAAGAGTCTCGAGGACCCAGTTCTCTCCAAGTGGATTGTCGCTGCTCTGGCCCTCAGCGTTGGCTTGAACGGCTACCTTTTCAACGTCGCTCGCTGGGGTATCAAGGACCCCAACGTCTCTGAGCAGCCCATTGACCGAAGCGAGCTGGCCCGCGCTCAGCGATTCAACGACACCAGTGCCACCACTCTTCCCCTTGGTGAATATGTTCCTCCTACTCCTCTGCAGACCCAGCCCAGCACTCCTGCTGCTACCGATGATGAGGGAGAAATCCTCCAGATGACCAAGGCCCGACCTTCTACTTCGCCCAACCGCCCCAATGCTGAACTCGAGAAGCTTCTGGCCGAGGGCCGCGTTCCTGAGATGAGCGACGAGGAAGTCGTCTCCCTGTCTATGCGCGGCAAGATCCCTGGTTACGCCCTGGAAAAGACTCTCAAGGACTTCACCCGCGCTGTCAAGATTCGCCGAATCATCATCTCTCGCACCAAGGCCACTTCCCAGCTTACCCACGTCCTGGAGCGATCAAAGCTTCCCTACGAGAACTACAACTGGGAGCGCGTCTTTGGTGCTTGCTGTGAGAACGTCATTGGTTACCTGCCCCTCCCTGTTGGTGTTGCCGGACCCCTGGTTATTGATGGACAGAGCTACTTTATCCCCATGGCTACCACTGAAGGTGTCCTGGTTGCCAGTGCCAGTCGTGGTTGCAAGGCCATCAACTCTGGTGGCGGTGCTGTTACCGTTCTTACGGCCGATGGCATGACCCGTGGTCCCTGTGTTGCCTTTGAGACTCTGGAGCGTGCTGGTGCCGCTAAGCTTTGGCTCGATTCCGAGGTTGGTCAGTCCACCATGAAGAAGGCCTTCGACTCTACCAGCCGATTCGCCAGACTCCAGACCATGAAGACTGCCCTCGCCGGAACCAACCTGTACATTCGATTCAAGACCACTACCGGTGATGCCATGGGTATGAACATGATTTCCAAGGGTGTCGAGCACGCCCTCAACGTCATGGTCACTGAGGGAGGATTCGACGACATGCAGATTGTCTCTGTTTCTGGTAACTACTGTATCGATAAGAAGCCCGGTGCCCTGAACTGGATTGATGGACGAGGCAAGGGCATCGTTGCCGAGGCTATTATCCCTGGCGATGTTGTCAGGAGCGTTCTCAAGAGTGATGTCGACGCCCTGGTTGAGCTGAACATTTCCAAGAACTTGATTGGTTCTGCTATGGCTGCCTCTGTCGGTGGATTCAACGCCCACGCTGCCAACATCGTCGCCGCCATCTTCCTTGCCACTGGTCAGGACCCTGCTCAGGTTGTCGAAAGCTGCAACTGTATCACCATTATGAAGAAGTAAGTTTTCCGTCGCGTGTTTTCTTGGAGCTGTCGCTAACATGTTATTACTAGCCTCAACGGAGCCCTGCAGATCTCTGTTTCTATGCCCTCGCTTGAGGTTGGAACTCTTGGTGGCGGTACTATTCTGGAGCCTCAGAGCGCCATGCTTGACATGCTTGGTGTCCGTGGCTCGCACCCCACGAACCCTGGTGACAACGCCCGCCGCCTGGCCCGCATCATTGGTGCTGCTGTCCTGGCTGGTGAGCTGTCTCTCTGCAGTGCTTTGGCTGCCGGTCACCTTGTCCGAGCTCACATGCAGCACAACCGGAGCGCTGCCAACTCTCGATCCACCACTCCCGCTCCTTCATCGGCCTCGCTTCCTTCGCTGGCCATGACCAGCAAGGACCGACCCAGCCCCGCTGCCATCCAGCGATCGAAGAGGTAAAGGAGGTGCGAGACATGAATGATCTGGCGATGGAAGCCAGACATTACAATAGAAATGACTAAAACAAGGAACAATTCAATAGATGGAGCATATCGTCGAAGGGTTTCGGTGGTGGGGTTTCAGCATGGAGTTTCGCATTTGGGACATTCTGAAAAGGAACACAGGTGTAAATAGGTACACATACGATACACACGCAAACCCTAGTGGGAGAGATTAAGAATCCCGCTTTTTTTAAACCAAAAAAATACATTTTATAATTATTTGTTAATCATATATCACTGGCTTCTCTCATCTTGTCTTATTTCTTCACTCGTGCCACTTCTTCGCTGTCGATTGAGACAAAGTTGATGCCGTTTGCCTCCATGGCTTGCTTGCATTCATCCCACTTGTCTGGCTGGACTGGGCGTGTGCCCTCGTTAACAACATAGGTGCGGTAGCCTTCCTTGAGGGCATCTTCAGCCGTGGCCTTGACGCAAAAGTCGGCAGCGAGCCCAACAACATATACGTCAGTCACCGCGGCATCCTTGAGCCTCTGAGACAGGCCGCTGTCGCTGACGTGGAAGGGGTCATAAAAGGCCGAGTACATCTCGACGGTGGGGTCCTGGCCCTTCTCGATGACGGCGTCCAGGCCGGAGACGTCGAGCTCCGGGACGAGGTCGGCGCCGTGCGAGCCCTGGACGCAGTGGACGGGCCACAGCGTCGTGGTGTAGTTGCGGCCCGGGTCCGACGGGTGCACGATGACGTGGCTGGACGTGAAGGGCTGGGCCTGCTCGTGGTTGGCGGCGAAGGAGACGTGGTTTGGCGGGTGGAAGTCCTTTGTGGCCAGCTTCACGTCAAAGGGCAGCGCGGCGAGCCTGTTGACGGCGGGCGCAATGGCGCGGCCATCGGGGACGGCGAGGGAGCCGTTCTGTGCGATTGCGCAAAAGCCGGCATGAGTTAACCCAATACAGAAAAGAAGAGAAAGCCGGTTTATAGACAAAGACGCAACATGAACACACAGACAGGATTTCACTCACCGGCGGGCAAAAGTCCTCTTGAAAGTCGACAATCAGCAGAGCTGGTTTGAATGCGGGTACAGACGCCATCCTCGATGCTCCTTCAACCTAAGAAATTTTGTAGCTGTTAAAAGATAACCTTTTGGCTTGCTGTCGCATTCATGAATGAGACGGATGAGATAGGTTGTGAGAGCTGCCGATAAGCTGATCAGGCGGCATTTTCCAGTGAACCCCGCTATGCATGCGTGGAGGGGTTGAACCAGGATGATGTACTAGGTGCACCATTAGCAGTACAAACTCAAATGTAAGACAAATGCTTCTCTCATATCCTAATAGGTGCCACATGACAACTGCTCATCGGTCAAATTTTATCTCGGCTTTCTCATGCTCTCTCATTTCACTCACTAAATGTAAAGAGCAGTCAAAACGTGTCTCGTGCGCTACCCTATACCTTGGCGTTATACTGGGAGCCAACACTGAATATGATAACTATATCAGAAGAATTAGTCTTGGTTTAAATGCTATCTAGTCTTTGGTTTACTAATTACGTAGCAATTTATTTTTTTTGCTAGCTCCGGTTTCGATAATTATGATCCTCAAGAACAATAAAATCCCTGGACAAGTTCTCTCCCTAACCACGTTAATCGTGATGTAAAGACATGTAGGTGGCCGATCCTTTACACCAAAATCAACAAAACAAAACTAAAATAGCCAAAGGCACATCTAACATCGTGATTTATTATTGTTTCCCCCATCTCTATCTATTAATTACAGTGTCGATTCATTTAGCTCACAGAATTACTTCGGACATCCTAATCGCAATGCGTGTTAAAATACAAAAACCTCCGACCCTAGTACGCAGCCTGTTGCGTAGTCGTGTTATTACAGTGTTGAAAGCCTTATTCCAATATCTCCTTATGTTTAACCTTGATTATTGCCCAATCTGGCGGATGGTCTTCGCAAGACAAGGCTGTCTGTGGATCGATATACTGATTCCTGAGCGTGGTCATGGCCTTCCGACCTTGATCCACAGAGCATATATCTTCCCCAGTGTAGCTCCCTATTCTTCCGTCTTCTTGTAGACCATATATCATTTTTATTAGTTTTTGACAATCCGTACGCTTCCCCATGTGGACAAATAGGGCGAGGTCAAGCATGCCGCGCTCGATAGCCTGGTGGGTTTCGTACGTTGCGTGTGCAGATGCGATCTTAATGTTGCGCTCCGTTTCAATGTCCTGAACCCGAAAAGATTTGGGACGTGGATATTGCGGCTCTGGCTCCGGCTCCGGCTCTGTGGATGCGTCTGAATCATGGAAGAGGTCCTTCTTTTCGGAGGGTGAGAGGCGAAAACTATATTTTCCTGAGCTGGGCTGAACAGGTTCGCCTGTCAGCATGCAAGTGGCAATGGGGGTATCTCCAAAGCGGACCTTCTTATTGACTTTTGATGATTTATACTTGGTCGAACATCTTTCCAGTGCAGTTTTCCGTTGCCGCTTCGGATCGGGATGGGCCGTTGGAGGCTCCAACGACCGCCTGTTGCGGCTGCTTCGCCATCTGGATCGTCGCAGTTTGCCCATTGCACGCGAAATGGTTGGCCAGCAACCGAAAAGATCGGGAGAGGTTTATTGGCGATGCTCGTGGGGCTCTGGATGGCCGTAGCTTCGCGGAACAAATCTAGTTGTCGAGGTTTGAGAAGAACTCGAGATCTTTTGTGGGGTTTCTGGTGTTTAGTACTTGCAAAAAGGGCCAACGAGGAAGAAAGGAGAGTGAGATTTCTTGGAACAGTCGCCTGGCCATTTAAACTACCACTAAAAGAGTGACAATGCTTGAAAGGGTGCTTTGTGTCCACCTGGCTGCCTAAAGTTCAGTCTCTATGTTTAAGTCACGTTGAAAGAACGAGGAATTCTTTTGATGAGTCAATGATCAAAAACGGACAAGTCACGTCGTCCACCGAGAATAGCTACCAAAAAAAGTGCCAACTGTAAATATTTGGGTTGTTTTCCAAGCACTCCACTTGCCTCTACTCGTCTGTAGCCAACTCCTCTCTGAAGGGAGCTTGGAGTTCATTCCGCCGCTTACACCTCAAAATAATACCTCTCTGGCGCGGGAAGATGCTATTGTGAATAGTCCACTCTTTGTTCGGGTCATCAAGCTCCCAATCGAAAAACGCGACCAAGGTCGCCACCGATTTGTACACTTCCATCATTCCCAAGTTCATGCCGATGCACCTTCGACTGCCGCCTCCGAAAGAAAGGTCGCAGTTATTCATCAATTGCAGGCGTTCGGCAAATTGTTCATCGCTTTCGTCCTTTTCCTGAAACCAGCGCTCAGGGCGAAACTCCTCAGCGTCATCGCCCCAGACCGACTTGTTCCGATGGAGAATATATGCGTTGAATCCTACTGCGGTGCCTTCTGGAACCACAGAGCCGTCGGGAAGAATGAGCCCGCCTTTGGGCACGTATCGCTCTTGGGCATAGCAGTTTCCAGGATAGAGCCGGAGGCATTCGCGAATAACTGCCTCGAGATACGGGATCGATCGGGCTTCAGCATATGGTACCGGTATCTGCGTGAACTTGGCAGACCAAATATCGTTTGTGAGTCTCTTCCATACTCGGGGATGCTTGAGGGCCAGATAAAAAACCGACTTCAGGCTCACGGCGGTAGTATCGGCTCCAGCTGCGAGATTGACCAACAAATACCCTAAGAGCGTAGGGTCATCCACGACATCGGGGTAAGCTTGTTTGGCCTCGAGATAACGATCCATGAAGTCAGGTTTTGTGGCATCATGGCCATCCTTGCCAGTAATGCGTGCCATTAGATGCCCGAGACCAATTTGCGTGACACTGCCGTAAGCTGGGGGCCCGATGCGATAGACTGGGTTCTTGTCGAAGAGCTTGTCTAGTTTTGGTTGCATTCCGATTAACACTAAGTAATCCATGGCCTTTTCTGATGTTGAGAGGGTGCCGTCAAAGTCGTAACCATGTTCCAGGTATCCGATGCGTTTGCTCCACGTGCTCTTGGCTACGACATCCCAAGAATCTCGAATGGAGTCAGTGTTCTGATAGTCTTTGAGGCAGCGACAGTAAATTTACTTACAAAACATGGCCCATTCGCCAAAGTTGAAGGCTTTCCCCATTTCATTTTCTCCAGCAAAAGAATCGTCGATTCGCTTTAAGAGAAACGCAAGTACACTGTCAACATGTGGCTCCATCACGGCGACGCCACTTGTAGTCCAGTACTTGGAAATAGGCCTCTTAATTCGTGCATGGGCCTGAGGATCGCATTCGCTAAATATGTTGTAGTGAATTTTGTTGCCGATTTTGACACCGGATACGCCATGCCACTCGGTCTAGAGGGGTTTAGTGATCGATAAGAAGACTTACTGAGGCAGAATTTACCTTTTGCCATTCACCGCGGGTATCAAAGCAAGTCTTGATCAATGAAGGACAATCGAGGTCTATGTAGTTGGGGCCCATTCGTACCACCGGCCCATACTTGTCATGAAGACGTTTCGTGACAAGGTGCATCGATCCACCATAGGAATGGTACATTCGCCAATAATTGGTGACAGCTAAGCAAGTTAAATCAACGTCTAAACGGAATACAGATTTAATACTTACATGCAAGCAGAGGGCCTGGGTATTTTCGAAGTGGAGACGTAAAGAGAGGCACAAGATACCACAGGGTGAGTATGGCGGGGGGAAGACCCAAGAGTACGATAACTGGGTTCCCCGCCAGAAAGGCCAAGAGCCCTGAGATCTGGCTCTGGAGAGCCAATTCCATCGAAACTATTTGGATTGATCTCGTACAGGAACTGGGAAAGAAACGGTGGAAAGTTGAGGCCAAGACGTAGAACAAACCCCTCTTCTTTAGCTTAGGGAGACCAATCCCATGGACCGCGGCATAAGCAAATGCGATTACGCATGCTGGCCTTGGATGATGATTTATGGCATAACTCCCATGTCATTTTTCCAGAAGTAGCAAATTGTCCTTTGATCCTGGGTTATGTGGTTGGACCGGCAGGGCTGGAATGTTGGTCATTGCCCTAATTGTGGCCGGATGCTACGGTGTAAGGATGTTACGGCGCTATCTGGGAGGGGCCCATGAAGCGAGAGTTGTTTTTGGACACATTATGAAGCGGCTAGCTACTTGGGCTGGCCCGTCCGCACCAAGAACGGGTCCGATTCGGGCTGAATTGACGATAATCCGGTAGCGAGCTGATAATCGATTTTAGGCAATTTATAATTGGGTACTGAGAGGGTGGATTCATTGTACTTTTACTCAACCAGGTGGAATTTGGTAACCTGGTGTTGAGGAAAATATTACCAATTCTCCATCAGTTCATATATTTTCTTTGCTAACCAAGTCATTAATTGAGGCGACACAATTCTTTGTCTTCTAAAACCCTCAATTGTACCACAAAGGGAAAGGAAAATATTTCGGCACGTGCGTGCCGGTGGATGCGGTGCGCTGCAGAAAATCTCCGTCCCACTGCAGTCGTACCCGCAACGGCTGCACCCTGGTTCTCCACCACAGTCGACGGGGCTCGGCTCAGCGCCAAGTTGGAACTTTGGTCTGAAGGTTTACAAATAGCACTTTGGTGATTATGTTCGGATGAGTCAAAGTCGAATTCCCAAGCGCGACAGATTTGGGCAAGTGTCCCTATAGCATACCCAGTAATTTGATCATTGACGGGCCCATTTCATACGAGAGCGTGTTTCTCACAAGTTTTTCAAAAGAAGACAAGAGGAAGAGAAAAGAAGATCACAGGTCGTGAGATGAAATGGTAGAAATTTTCCTATCAAGAGGGCTATTTGTGTGTTTGATAACGCCATCATTTCACCACTCCCTGCTTTCCATGCTCCTTTGTCTAAGCAATCTGTTCAAACAGGCGATCAAATCACTTGTTGTAATACCCAACATATTCTCAGCTTGAGAATGAGAAATGATTCCATTTTCAATCCCCAAATCCTTCTTGTACACATCGGCTATGACCATGGCCGCGAGTGTCTTCACATCCCGGGCATTTGCCCACCCTGGCGTTATACTTAGCTCCTCTAATAACCGCAATACCATTGTCCTAGGTCCAACATTGGCCTCGGAATACCCCTGAATGAAGATGCCTTCCGTACGAATCAAGTTTATGAGGTGTTCTTCGCAGTGATGAGGACTCATTGGCTGGAACATAAGGTCGGTTGGAAAGCGTCCGCGCAATCCAGGATTCGCCTCCATGAAAGTGTCCATGTGGTCATCATACCCCGCTAACACGATGACAATCTTGCGCAGATAGCGTGACTTGGTCATACAGTCGACCAATTCCCCAACAGCTTCTTTCTCATACCCTCCGCCTCGAATCGCCCGGCTCTCGCCTCCTAGTCGGTAGGCCTCATCAATGAATAAAACCTTGCCAAGAGCTCGATCAAGTAGATTGACAACCTTTGGACCGGTCTGGCCTAGGTATTCACCAATCATATTGCTTGCAGAACATTCTATCACTTCGTTAGTTGAGAGAAAACCCATGTCGTAAAAGATTTGACCCATGATACGGGCTGTATGCGTCTTGCCCGTTCCTGGGGGACCTTTGAAGACAAAGGTGAATGGGATACTTTCACGTGGGTCCTTTCCCATCAAACGCATGTTTGTAGCAATGCGTTGGTAATCCCGCAACTGGTTGATGATAGGATCGAAACCAACCAGCCCATTAAAAAGACTGGCGCACTTTTGACTGGCCCACGCGCCTCTGTTCCACTCTGGGTCAAAGTCTTCTCTATCCAGAACTATATCGTGCATCCGACCACGGACCGAGTTATCTCCCGTGAGACTGTTTGAAATGGATGGAAAATTTCCAGCGGAGGGATTTTTAGTAGTTTGGATCCCACTAATTTTCTCTTTTGAAGTTCTTTCCCGGAAACGGGCTTTAGCCTGATCCAGTAGATTCTGGACGTCACCTCCGTTTCCAAAATTTGGCCGATCCCTCATACGGCGAAGAACTTCTGCAGCAACACTCATGGCCGGCTTCTCAGCCCTCACCTCTTCCTTTGCCATTTTCAAGCGCAAAATATCTCCCAGCTGCTCATCATTGTAATCCTTGAAGTAGAATGCATCTTCTAGAGGGAAGCGCCTTCGAAGCCCGGGATTAACCTTTTGAAACATGGCCTCCATCAAGTCTTGGTAGCCGATAAGGATGACGCATCTATCCTCTCCGGGCTTGTTTTGTATATTCGAAACGATCGTATCGATGCAACCCATTTTGTATTCATCTGTATCGTGGTGTGCCCCACTCCCTGTATCATGGTAAAACATGTAAGCATCGTCAATAATCAGGACCTTGCCTTTGCTAGATTCCAATATTGCGTTCGTGTTGGCCTCTGAATCACCAAGATACTGTCCGATAAAGTCTCCTGGAGTTTTAATGATCACTTCGTTCGTTGATAAAAGACCGATATCCGCCAATATCTGTCCATAAAGCTTTGCCACAGTCGTCTTGCCAGTTCCTGGGGGTCCCAGAAATACCCGGTTCAGGGATACTTGGAGGAGTTCTTTGCCATCAATTTCGCGGTAGTGATTTTCCATTGTGATATCAGCCAAGTTCTTTATAACTCCCTTGACCTCTTCAAGTCCAGTCATTTTTTCGAGCTCTTTCCAAGCATCACTTTGAGACTGAAAGTCGGCAGGTTGATTCCCCAGAATATCCTCAGGCGTGAGCCAGGAAATACTATCATCTTGGCTCTGCTTCTCGTTATTTTCAGTCGTTCCTGGCATCTCCGACTTGGATTCCGGCTCTTTAATTTTCTTAGGACCAGATTTGCTCGACGTGGCTTTCTTTTTACCCTTGCCAGTCTGCTTATTTTGCGTGGCTTGACTCTTTCCCCCATGCTTTACTTTTCCGTCTACTTCGGCGATCTCTATTGTGTCGCCTTTTGTTTCCTCGTCAACTAAGGTCTTGATCGAACCTTTAGCGTCTGAGCCTCCATTAGATAGCAAGACGAATAGAAAAAGAATCAGAAGATTGAAGAGAAGAAGGCTTCTATCGGTGTATCTAGAGCGCTCGTTGCTGAACATGTCCAACAGACTTTGCTTGCTCTTCAAATCTTCCATCTCTTGAATTCGGGCCTTTCTTTTCTCATCGTCGAGTCGACTGGCATGTCGTTGAAGCATTTTCTCAAAAGCTGATATTAGTTCATACACGTTCCCAAAATTTTTAGACTTGCGGCCTCTGCCCACGCGCTTGGCAGCCATGAGCGGAGCAGAACTCTCTTCACCGCCAACAACTTTTAGGGAATTATGATGAATGAGACGCAATAAAATGAGTCGGAGATCTTGATCATTAAGGTCTTTTAAGTGCAGTTTTCGCCCAAAATGCCATCGACCGTGGGTAGAACTTCCTAGAAAACGTGTCAGGCACTGAGCGCTGCCCGAAATCACAACCACAAGCTTATAAGCATGTCGATCAAGGAGATTCAATAATTTGGGCTGATCATCTTCGTCCAAGTTGTCGACTGAATCGACGAAGAGATACTAAATAACACAAGCAATTAGTGAATCAAGTAAGGAGATTCATATTTTTGCGTTCATACCATGACGTCGCTGAGATGGGAGCTGAGATCGCTGAAATCTACATCAGTAGCTGAAAGATATTTAAATGGGACGTTGCCATTTTTCGCATCCGACCAGACACCGCATTGTGATAGAAAGTCAAGGTATAACCCAGCGAGCGTTCTTTTCCCTGGAGGTCAATGTTACTAAATACCCAAAGATAGGCCGCAAAGGATGGCATAAAAGCCCAAGCTATTAGAGTAATATCCAGATGGTGGTACAAGGTTAAAGGGAGAGGTGCTGCATACCTGTTCCCGGGTTTCCCATGAGAACCAGATTGAGATCTTGCCATCTCAATCGACCCTTCCGTCGTCGAGTTGTTTCAATCATTGATTTTATTCTCAATAATTCAGCCTTGACTTCTTCCATACCGACCATTGACATTAGTCGATCCAATGCATTGTTTTTTGCACCTAGATCCTTTTTCTGGCGCTCCCATTCCTCCGCCGTGGGCGAGGAGCGTCGATAGCGCTCAGGTATATCATCCCCAAGTTTTGGCAGGAGATGCTTGGCAGGATTAGGCCACGTGAACTGGGACCTAGTTGGAAACTGTGTGCTAGATGTGCTTGAAGTACAGCTGCTTGAACTATCATCACCCGAATCGCTGCTTCCACTGTCGGAGTAATCGAATGGATTATACAGCGACGCTTCTTCTGCTTCTATTCCACTCGTTTCCGGATCGCTCGTCTCAGATTCACTCGTTTCCGAGCCGCTGGAGCTTGGGGTATCGTATACTGTGGCGGAGGACGTTGGGCTTTGATTCACAATGTTAGGTATCTTGGGGCCTTTCCTTTTAGGACCGCGCCAGCCAGGTGGCGGGGGAAACCAGCCTGGAGGCCGAGGCATTGCACCCGGAGGACGGCCACCAGTTGGGATATATGGCGCGGAAGTTGTATTTCCTGAATTGTTTGGATTTTTTGCTGGCACACCGGGTATTCTGGGAAAGGTTGGCGGGTTTACAGGGCCTGTGTTCACGACTGGAATTGTGGCAGGCTGCACGGGCGGTGGGTTTGCTGAAATGGGCTGGACAGATACTCCTGGGTGTTGCGGCTGTTGTCGTTGCCATGATCCTGTCTCAGCCGGAGTTGATGAGAGAGGCGGAGGTGTATATTTTTCAGCTGAGGATAGATGGAACCATTTCCCGTTAAGATATATCATGTCCGAGTGTTGCGAACTTTGAGTTGACTGACGTATTTCCCTCTGCCCTTTGCCTTGTGCACATATTGAGCACTGGGGACATGTTGTTGAAGACCCACGTCCATGGTGCAGGTTTTGGGAGGGGGTTGTGTAGCTTTGTTGTCTATTGTATGTCTCCGTTGGAATAATTGGAGGCCGTCCTTGAGGTTTAAAGCCCGTTTTTGGATTTTGAATTGAGGTTTGCCCGACGCTTGAAGGCTGGGTGTTGGGTTGTGTTCCTGCATGATGACAAGTTTGAGAGGCAAGTTGACAGTTGCATGTATGACTGGAATTTGTGCTGGGGCCACCATAAATAGGAGCGGGCACCCCGGAATGTTGATGTGACAGAGGATTAGATATAGATGGCTGGGTATTCAAGCCGCTGGTTGGTATCTGAGAGGGGAGCGGTGGGGATTCTGATGTGGTATTCCCGTTCCACATGTTCTGAGCAGGAACAGGGCCAAGATTGTTTTCTCCACCTGCCATCGTATAACCGGAGGTAGATACAGAAGGCTGTCTGGCGGTACCGCCAAAGGATTCAAAGGTACCGCCCTGCTGATTTCCGCCATGATTACACGGAACTGACTGCATTGATGACGTCTGTTGCTAAGAAGGTGTCCTTGAAATTGGGCTGGGAAGGATGAAAGGGGACAATTAACCATGCCCCAAAACCGTGGCGCAAGCAGAGAATGGCTTCGATGGTGATCATGCCACGAGAATTCGAGGCATTTTAGAACAACGGGTAATTGGTCCCCGGTCGACTAATGTGCCCTCGCCACGTACGCGACCTAACGCCAAGGTTGCTTTGTGGGGGCCGTTTTCCTTGCATGCACTTTGTCGGATGTGGATGAGCGCTTAGAGCTGCGTCGTCGAATAATCTGATTCGCGTTAGGCTGTTGGGAGAGGGGAAGAATGATGCAACCTTCAGTGTCCCATAAAGGCGATGAAATCAGCAAAGCCTCTTGGCATATGTTATTACAGAAGACTTTGAATAAATTTGTATCAAGATATCGATAAATAGATTGATTTCCACCCGGCTAGCTGCCCCGAAATATACCCATATGTCCATAGTTTAGTCTATCTCCTGATGTGGCTGCCTAGAGTGCTCCCCACCCAGTAGAACCATTATAGTATTGTCTGATTCATATCGTCAAGCATCTCGCATGCAGTGTATTCTATGTCATAGTGCCCCTGTTCATTAGAAACAGAGAGATCTATCGCAGCTGTTTCAATGAGATATGGATTCTCGATCTCAGAAGTTTGATCGGAGAACATGCTGGCGCTAGGCGCAACACCACCGTTATATAAAGAAGGCATATCGATTAGACCTGGGTTATTTTGAGATTGTGCCAATGATGAATCGAATGGTCCGGTTGCCATGTGTAATGTAGAATTGGGCAGCTGTTGGATTTGAATCAAGCCTGAGCATGTGATTTTAACTTGGCCAAAGTGAGGCAGACACACAAGGATTGTTGGCTGTTTCGGGCCTAGTTGCTTCTCACTCATAACACCGGCATGAAACCTTTCGCTTCCAGTGTGTCGATTGTATGCGCAATTTTCTGCGTCTAGCATCCGCCTCAATACATTCGCATTTTGCTCGTACATCATGTCGCTGCATAGCCGATTTGCCTCGTCCATGTTGTCTAACGCTTGTTCCACTAATGCACGGTCGCTGAGACGTTGGTGTGCGAGAACATCATCTCGCCGGCAGGTACAGCGACTGCTGATGTGCGTAAGTAGGATCGCCACAGTGGCAATAAGAGCAAAGAAGTCAATGGCGCGGCAGTTGAAGGCTACCGTGTCCAATGATCGGAATGCAATGAAGCGGGTCAAGATCTCACGGCTGGAGTTGACACAAATGGTTTTGTTGGAGTCGTACATTTGCTCCGCCGATGGCCGGGAAAGGAAAGGCAAATGAAGTTGTACAACAAGGTGATAGTGAAATAATTGCGTCGAAAGCTGAATTGCTGCCCAGAACCTCTCAGAAGTATCTGACATGCCAGACAGATTCGGAATGGACCACCAATGTTGCGGGAGTACAGCTGCAGCATTCTGCAGCTCACGGTCGATCGCTCGTGTTGTCTCAAGGTCTCGCAGACTTCCATGGTTCTCATTGCGACTGAGAATTTGAGAAGATATGACATAATGCATACGCTCCAGTTTTTGAAGGGGGTGTTCATCCGCTAGCAAAGCCGCATCATTAGCCACCCCAGAGCCGGCAGAGCACGTAGGTTTGCCTAATAGCAGGCAAAGAAGCCTTTCTATATATAAAATACGAAACCATACAAACCGCGGCTCCGCTCTGTTAGTAGGATCGAGAAATTGAATGTTGCAGTGGTCAGGATGATGAAGGTCGAGCAGTTGGGCAACGGAAATTAATCGACGATAGGTAAGCCAAGCGCGACGCAGGTTACCCCCGTTGGCATAAAACACACCCTTTAATAAAATGCACTCCAACGCTTCCATCGACGTTATAGAGTCATCTTCCGTAGGCATCAAGGATTCGGCAACTTGTATTAGTCGGACCATCATCGTTTCTGGTGCCACGGACAAGAGATGAATTTTCTTCTCATACTGAGACTTGAGCCCCTGGAGCAAGGTTGCCAATATTAACAAGTCCTTGGCCATCAGTATTGGATGTGCCGCTTCCTCAGGTAGCTTGACAAGAGATTCTGGAGCCTTAAAGCTGGGAGAAGCTAGCTTGTTGTAAGGCATTATCATCATCTGATGGAAAAATATGGAATCTTGGCTGACCAGATCAAATATAATGTGAATGTCAGCTGGCGTTGGCAGCCCCTCTTGAGTGTGGATGGCGGCATGCTTCTCAGCGGGCCCACCCTGCACGAAGTGATTGGGCGGCCCAGTTTCCTGGATGATTGGAATGGAATGTAGGGGATTGGTCTCCAAATCATGTTCGATTTCAGAGGAATAGCCATGCCCGCCTTGAGAGGTTGATGAAAAGCCAGGACCTTGTGATGGTACAGCACCAGTCTTCTCCGCAATTAACCCCAGGATTTGCTCCACACGACCAAGGCGGTCATAAACTGGCTGAAGAGGTATGTTGGGCCGATTAGTCTCTTCTGGGAGATCTTGGCTCACACAGACAACTCCCTTTCTCAAACACTCGATACAGGATGAATCACTCTTGTCAAAGGTGCACCGGCTCTTGCGCCGCTTGCACTCCCAACAACTGCGAGTCCCCTTTCGAAGGCTCCGGCGGTTCCGTCCGGCGGTGAGACTAGTAGGGGAAGTCTCAGACCTGGGCTCCATTGGCGTCATTGGCAACGGCTGCATCTGTAAACAAAGTCGATGTGGTGAAGATGAGGATGTTGAACTCAAAGCAGAAGGAGGAGACAGGGGAGCCCCACTTGTATTCCGCCGGTATGGCGGAAGAGCGCATTTTGTGCAATCTAATTGGACGCCACTAGTGTTACCCCTGTTCTGCTGTTCAAACAAGGCAACACAACAGGTCGGCTCTTAAGAAGTCCATTGATCCCTATGAAAGGTCTTCTGTTATTTGTACTCTTCTAAACAGTTCTTTACTAATTACGGAGAATCTAGATGCCGGAAAAAAAGAATTTCCAGCAGCACATTCTAGCAATTTTCCAGCGTTACCCAAAGCCTGCAAACCCACAATGCGTGAAATCGTAGGTCGAATGATTGAAATTTGATCAGTTCACTGCTAACCATATTCAGATTCATCTACAGACCGGCCAATGTGTAAATATTTTATCCCACTATATACGAACGATTGACTGACCATCTATCAAGGGCAACCAGATCGGTGCCGCCTTCTGGTATGGGAGTGGCTTGCATGACTCAGATAAGGGATCCAATTAGCTGATAAGGCTTCCAGGCAGACTATTCACAGCGAACACGGCCTTGATCACAATGGAGTGTATGTTTTAGGGCCGAAGTGAGGAAGATATTTGCTAACCTAACCCCCAAAGGTACAATGGAACATCCGATCTTCAGCTTGACCGCTTGGGAGTTTATTTTAACGAAGTATGTCTATGACCCTTGTATTATTGTGCTATACTAATGAAATACTGGGCAGGTTTCCGGTCGCAAATATGTCCCCCGCGCTGTACTAGTCGACCTCGAACCAGGAACGATGGACGCAATTCGTTCAGGCGCACTCGGCCAGCTTTTCCGTCCCGACAATTTCGTCTTTGGCCAATCTGGCGCTGGGAATAATTGGGCCAAAGGGCATTACACCGAAGGTGCAGAACTTATCGATCAAGTTTTGGACGTTGTTCGTCGCGAGGCCGAAGCATGCGAATGCCTGCAAGGCTTTCAAATCACCCACTCCTTGGGAGGTGGAACCGGCGCTGGTATGGGCACACTCTTGATTTCTAAAATCAGGGAAGAATTTCCAGATCGCATGATGGCAACATTTTCGGTTTTGCCCTCCCCAAGTGTATCTGAAGTTGTGGTTGAACCATATAATGCCACCCTGTCAGTGCACCAGCTTGTCGAAAGTTCCGATGCGACTTTCACCATTGATAATGAGGCTCTATATGATATTTGCAAACGGACGTTGAAACTGACTAACCCTTCCTACGGAGATCTCAACCACTTGGTTTCCACTGTTATGTCTGGCCTCACCACTTGCCTTAGATTCCCAGGTCAACTCAATTCTGATTTGCGAAAAATGACAGTCAATCTGGTTCCTTTTCCTAGGCTGCATTTCTTCTCTCTCGGATTTGCGCCCTTGACTAGTAGAGATGCCAGAAGCTTTCGAGCCATAAGCGTTCAGGAGCTCACTCAACAACTCTTTGATCCGAAAAACGCCATGTCCGCTTCTGACTTTCGGAATGGACGATTTCTTACGTGCTCCACTATTTTGTAAGTCCAGAGGTATGATTTGCTGTCTCCAGCTAATAAATATTTTGTCAGCCGCGGAAAGATTGCAATGCAAGAAGTCGAGGAACAAATGCTCAAAATCCAGAACAAGAATTCGTCCTACTTTGTGGAGTGGATTCCGAATAACATCCAAACGGCACTGTGCTCCATTCCCCCACGTGGCTTGCCGATATCATCCACCTTTGTTGGAAATTCTACCTCCATTCAGGATCTTTTCAAGAGAATTGGCGAACAGTTTTCTCGTATGTTTAGGCGGAAGGCTTTCCTTCACTGGTATACTGGGGAAGGAATGGACGAGATGGAGTTCACCGAGGCAGAGTCAAACATGAATGACCTTGTTTCTGAGTATCAGCAGTATCAGGAAGCTGGAATTGATGATGATGACGAGGAATATGAAGAGGAAGAACCCGCTGATATTGAGGAATAGCGACCTAGATCAGAATGGTGCTTTGTGTCCCAGGCTATTCCTGTGCGTTCCGGCTCAACTACGTTTTGCCTCTTTATTTTCTTAGCCTGGAATTTAGGCCTAAATTAGTTACACCAGTCACAAATTTAATCGCATTGGCATTTATCTGTCATGTTGCAACAAAACATGCATCACTCGATGCCAATAAATGGCATTGAGATATTTCCTGTAGATAAGTGTTGAAACAACCCGTTGCTCGGCCGTTCCCTAATTTAGTAACATATCCATAAATTCAACGTCATCGCTTGATTCTGAAAGGCATTAAACTACATTTGCAATTTCGTCCGTGACCCACAGAACTTGTTACCCAATCCCCCCACAATTGCTGACAGATTAGAATTGGATCGGATGATGGCCAGCGGTCAGAGCCATATTGTCACAGAAGAAGTTATCTTGTAGTGTTGCCCCGTATCTTATCTTCTTACCCGAAAATTCTCGCAAAGCTTGTGGCTGAGATCGCGTGCACTGACACCCTCAACCCTCAACGGCTCACCAACAAGACTGAAACAAGGCAAAATCTGAGAGATTAATCACCACAGACACAGGCTTGGGTCAATTTTAATTAACTAGAAACTACCCCGCCAAGAGCATTGTTTCTCGTTGAACAGCAACAAATACGCTCGTTGATCGACCAAACATCAACACCAGCCCCAAACATTGGATCTTGACGAAAATGCCCGAGTTTGACCCCCACAAAGATATCCCAGATCTCACTGGAAAGGTCTGCCTTGTCACAGGTGGAAACTCTGGACTGGGCGAAGCAACGGTTGCTGCACTGGTGCAACATAATCCACAGAAACTCTACCTTGCAGCTCGCTCTCGCACTAGGGCCGAAGAAGCGATTGAGCGAATGAAGGCGGCAGCGCCAGATGCCGATTACACTAGAATTGACATTGTTGACCTTGATTTGGGGTCCATAGAGTCGATTAAGACCGCTGCAGCTCGGATCAACGCCGAAGCCGAGCGGCTCGACATTCTTCAGCTCAATGCTGGTGTCGGCGCCGTTCCTGCAGCTACCACCAACGAAGGCTATGAGATTCACTTTGGAACCAACTACTTGGGCCATGCCCTATTTACTCAGCTGTTGATGCCCAAGTTGCTAAAAACGGCGGAACTTCCGGGCGCTGATGTGAGGATTGTATCCATGTCATCTATTTTTCACAAAGTCTTCACCCTTTCCGAAGGGATTCTCTTTGATGAACTTAAAACGGACATGGCCAAACGCGGGGCGCTTACACTGTATGGGCAAACAAACCTCTGCAAGGCGTTGTTCGCCCATGAGCTTGCAAAGAAGTTCCCTCAGATCACCTGTGTGTCTGTTCATCCGGGATTTGTTAAGAGCAACATCTGGAAAGGCCAAAAGGCTTATGTATCGCTCGTTTCAGTAATTGTGAATTTTGGGATTGACCTTTTGGGCATCACAAACCCGGAAGGCGCCAAAACTCAACTCTGGGCCAGTTTTAGCAAAGATATAAAGAACGGAAGTTATTATGAACCCATCGGTGTTCCTGGGCGAGAAGGGCGAAACACTGCGAATGATAAGCTCTCGACGAAATTGTGGGATTGGACAGAGAAGGAGCTTTTGTCCCATGGTGCCCCCGGTTGGAACTTGAGCAAGACATGTTAGAGAGATTGGGAATTTAGCGAGGGGGGCGGATGACTATATATATCTCGTCTATTCACAATTCCTTAGTTCATGCATGTTCCAGGATTTAATCCTATAAGCAGCCAATTGTGAGATGGCCTTGAGAAAATAGTGAGCATGCTCCGATGTCATTCGGTGCCACGTGACTTCAGCACAGCCATCGGAATGAAGAAGCCGAACGAGAACGAGCTAGCGTGGTCGAAAGAGGCCCATCACAGTCTGACTTGGCGTCAGCTTACGGGTTAACGTGGGTTAGCCCTGCCAGGCCCGACTGACGGGTCCGGGAATTGGCCAATCGCCGCCAGAATACAAGCGACTAGCACGAGGGACTTTCGTCCCAAGTTTTAGGAGCCCTGAAGTTCCTTCTCAGCCTTGTATGTTCCTGTCAGCGCCAGGCCTCAGCCACCGTGTTTGACCCATTTTTAGGTGCAAACCGGCACTGGGTGCCGTGGTAAACTCCACACTTCCGTTATAAATCAACATAGAGGCGAATAAGGTGGCACCGATGGGTCTAGGGCGGCGGCTTGGAAGTCCAGCCGCTCCAAAAATGTTCATCCACATGAGTAGTGTTATTCCCAGGAGCCATGTGGTCTATAGCCGGAGGCCGGTTTTTAGCGGAGTCTGCGATGATAGTTAGGATCTATAACTTGACCAAGTTCCTCGTAACTATCTAGATTTCTTGGCATCTTGTTTGAGTACATTCTTCTTGAGTGATCCCTCGGTTTCACCATCATGTTTCTCTCTCTTTCTATGCTGGCCCTCTCGGGCTTGGCTTCCGCCGTTCTCCCACACCCCCAAGGAGAACAGATACGCTCACATATCCCACCGCCATCCCTCAACTTCAAGCGAGATCTGCTGGAGCGCGATACTGCACCGTGCAAAGTGATCTCGGAGGCGTACAAAGCAGCGAATGTCACAGAAGGAAAAACCACCGTGATAGACGTGGCACCTTCAGTTGGCATCGCCTGTCTAAAATCGGTCCCAGTCGACAAGGAGCGCGATATTGCCCTCATCGAGTGGCTTATTCCCTATGTTCAGTTTCACACCACCGTTGATGTGCTTGCCAACCCACCCAAAGAATACCTCTTTCCTGGAGTGGATGTTTTAGGTGGCCTGAATAAGGTTAAGAGCAACCTCCAGAGCAATGGATATGCTTCTCAGTATGATGTCATGACAGATATTCGTTCACTTGTAAGATTCCATTCTTTAGTTCCCGTCTTACAACCCAAAGATCGACAGGAGGTTGTACTGGTGACTTTGGCTAACTATTGTGTCAGTTTGTCGCTAGTCGCGATAACCATTTCCACTACTTTGCCCCGATATTCAACATCTTCGATTATGTTCGCCCTGAAATGCAATTTATCTCGCTTTCGAGTGACGGTCTCCGCACCCCTACGATTTACATGATGGCAGATATAGCATTGGCCAACAAGGGCAAGCTGGACTACTACCCATCAGCAGTATCCAGCGTTGATGGCATCGGAATCAGCCAGTGGATTCAGAATACTGCCGTCATGAACATTGCTGGTTGCCAGGATCCCGATGCTGCGTACAACAATCAGCTAAATGCCCTGCCGAGGCTTTTGAACGGAGTTGGTGACATTACCAGCACCCAATTTGAGATCCCTGATCAGCACGTTGTTAGGTTCAGAAACGGAACCCAGGTTTCACTACCAAATCGACTTCGAATTTATCCCGCCTCGGACTTTACAAACATTAGCTCTGGAGAGGATTTGCACAAGGCATTCGAGGTTCCTACTGCCACGCCGACAACTGCTGCTGCGACCAGTGGGACTGCAGAGCCCACAGCCACCGAGACCACGAGTTCTGAGACGGCATCAGCAACCCCAACAGCTATCCCAGGGTACCCTTACCCAGAAGCAATCGGCCCGCTGGACTCGATTTCTGGCTATTTCCTCAACGAGACTGGATATGAAGATGTCGCTGTCCTCACAATTCTCAACTTCGAACCAAAGTCAGAGCCCGATGGCTTTGATGCCAATGAATGGTCAGCGGAAAACTTAGGAGTTGTGTCGGATTTCTTGACAGCAGCCCACAAGGCCAACCGCGACAAGCTTATCATTGACATGTCAGGCAATGGCGGAGGAATCATTCTGTTGGCGAATGGTATTTACCGACTCCTTTTCCCTGATGGAGAGTTTGATGCCTACGAGCGCTATCGCGCAACACCGTTCCTCCAGGTCTCCTCCGAAGTGGCGTATGAATCTCTGGCCAGCGGCTTCTACAATGACGGGCCTTTCAACACCAAGGGAAAGAACATCACCAGTGGCAAGGAGTGGTACGGACCTTACTCCATCAAGGGCAGTCAAAAGATGACCGATGCTGTCAAAGACAAGTCAGCCGACTACTTCGAGCCCCTGATCGCTGAGTACTACAAGGAGCAGAAGAAGAAGTCACCTTGGTTGGAGAAGGCCCTTTTCAAGCCGGAAAACATCCTTATTGTTACTGATGGTCTCTGTGGATCCTCATGCACGATTCTCACTGGTCTCCTCACCCGAAACTATGGCATCCGCACTCTTGCACTGGGTGGCCGCCCCATGAAGCAAGCTATGCAAGCCATGGGCGGTGTCAAGGGAACGCTGCAACTGCCAAAATCTACCGTGCTGGCGTATGAAACAATTATTGAGTCCGGCATTGAAGACAATGACAAGGCCATTACAACCTTCAATGCATCCGCATCTCAATACCCAAGCGCGAAGTCGCCTTTGCAAGAGAGTGGCATCAGCATTGCAGTGAATGGTCTGAGCAGCTACCGCCCAGATGACGTCAACGGCTATCCCGTCCATTTCCAGTACCAGGCGGCCAACTGTCGTCTTTTCTACACGCAGCAGATGGCTGCGACAATGCCTGGAGCTTGGACGCGAGCTGCCGGAGTGGCATGGAAGGGTGAGAAGTGTGTGTCTGGATCATCGACTGGAGAGGATGATACAATCGGAGATGATCTAGTGGCATATAACCCGATAGTTCGCAACAAGGGCGCGCCTATTTACACCCCAGGCAATCTCTAAATGATGTCGGGTAGATTTCGACTTTTGTGTATTATTTAGTTATTCTATAGATTATGACGATTCAAATATTAGCGGGATTTTGTTTTCATTGACTCGAATTCTGGCCATAGCCGCACAATTTTGACCTAGTTACTAAATTTCCGTTTCTGGTACAGCTTGGGTCCCGATATACATTGGATAATTCTCAAACTGGGAACAGCTAACATATCCTTGCCTCCATACTTTTTATTTAGTTTTACTAAAAGTAGTACCATTCGCTTTTGCATCTGTCACACAATAATTTACAACAACAAAACCACAATGACCCCACCGCAAATTGAAACCCCGATCCACCACGACTTTTTCATGAATTTCGCAAAAGATAGCTTTGGTTCCACCGCTGATGATCTTTGTAGCACTGGGGCATCCATTCGGAAAAATCAGTTTCAGCGAATTCCGAGACAGCTTCTTGCCACTGCTTCTCAGTCGACTCATACCAATTCTGTGAACAAAACGCCGGAAAGACGTCTGGAATATCCACTCTGGGTCTGTAGGGGCGACCCAGACCTCGATGATCTCCGATATACTTCGCAAGCTTGTCTTCGTCGTTCCATTCGTAGTACGCCCAATACGCTCGGCGGTCGAAAGCTTGGATACGTATCCGAATTCTTCCACTGGCAGAATCCACGATGTCGGTCGCTGTAGATGGGGCTGGCGGATCCACAAGGGTAGAAACGGACATGCATAGCTTGTACCAGCTATGTAGCCCGTCTTCCTCGAGGTAGAGATCCTCTTTGTTCGAGTATAGCTCCCGTAGTACACAGGTCATGCTTTCGAATGCCTGGATTTGATTAGAGTCCAGAGCTCGATACTTTGCGAGCGTGCTGATCTTCTCTTGAAGCTAACTCAAGGCCTCTCCTTCGAATCTCTCTTTCCAGCTGGATTCAGTGTCGAAGATTAAGTCGAAGGCTCGGAGCAAAACTGGTCTAATATCAAGTTTAACCGTCTTTTTTCGTCGCTTATTATGGAAGAAAGCGAGAAAGTTTTCCAGATTATCGGGGGGGGGCAGTGCATCAAAAGAAGTATTTCCAATATTCCTTGACGCCTTCTTGGCTCATACCCAATGGGACAAATCCAGTAACGAGGTTTTGGGTTGCGCCGCCTGGGCATATGACCACCTTTGTTGTATACCAAGACAGCAATCCGAGAAATAGCATCTACTTGGTCCCTGTCCCAATGATCATAGCCAAGAAACTCCAAGATCGACTCCAAGAATGGGAATTTGTCGGACTCACAGAGATGGTCTCCTATATCGAGCTTAGTTCCCCTTTCCAGAGACTCGTGGAGGAGCTCGGGATATCTGTCAGAAGCGTAGAAGTGATATAATGGATCTGGAATAGCTTCGTTTTCCAGAAGCCATTCTGGAACTTCATAGGTTTCGTTGGCCGGGTTTTGCCCGCTTTCAAATTTGCTAAGAAGGCGGGTAATGGGTCGTGGGTTGATGTGCATGTAGTTTAAGTCGCAGGATATACATCGCGTGTCGTTTTTCAGACAATCCACGTTGACGGATACCCCATCAAACTGGGCACATCTTCTTACCAACTCCAGATTTGCGTCATCGACTGCTCCAATGAAATAGTTGTATCTGGAATGTTTGTGAAAACGAGGCCAGACAATTATAGAGAAAAAAGAGGATGTTTGGGCAAGATTTCTGCGGTCCTCCAACCCCAGAACCCCGTCGATTTCAACAATCAATACGAGGACTTCGTTGAGTAGCTCGAAGATTGAACTGGTTTGGTTGACTCTTGTGGCGCCTGGGAGCGCCTGGCGAGTCGACATGATTGGTGTTTATGCTGTTGTGAAGAATCTGAGTAGGAGTGTAGAATCGAAATATTTAAAAAAATTATGAGATTGCCAACTCTCTAGTGTTCTAACAAAAATTGTGAATAAGCTGTAGAGCTGGGCTTTGGCGCCTTTTGCATCAACAGATTTGCGGTGATTCACGAACTGCATATGCTTTTTGTCGCGGCCAGTTCAATGATTCAATGCCCAATGTCATTTCAAACCCGGTAGTCCGCTCTGGGACAGATAGCGAACAATTCATTGAGTTCATATTATTTTCCCTGTCAGTTTTCGTGTTCAGATGCTTGAACCTTTGCAATCATCACCCAATAGTCGCACTTGCAATTTCAGCACTACCACCCGAATTTTAGACACGATTGATGCGGTAGCCAAGTCCTTCAATGTACAGTTTTCACAGTGTAGATAACCGTAATACCGTGTCAAAAGAGAAATTCATATTTTAATTACACAGTCTTTGTTATTCCATTCCTGGCTGCAATTTAAGTCGGTATGATGAGTGCTTTGTCAAATTCAGTGAAAGTTCTAGATTTTAGTTAGAAGAGGAGGGCCTTGAATCAGTAACACTAAACAAGCCTAAAAACAAAGAAGATTCCATTATGGAGGGTTGGCCACTTTTCGCTAGCGTCGGGTTGCCAGCCAAGAGGTCCACGGTACTTGAATGATGATTTATCGAGTGAGTGCGATGTATTCGACATTCATGTTGCGAATAGACCGGTTCAATAATGGTGCATTATACTAGTGCTCCATCTGCACATCAAACCTAACTGTCGGATTTCTGCGTCTCATCCAAAGCTATGGCACAAATCATGCTTAAAATCGTGGCTTGAATATTGATCCATTTTAGCTTTTTCGGCCACCAAATACAAAGAGCACACGACTCAGGTGGCACGGCGCAGCGCTAGCAAGACACGGCAGAGAGAGTAAGCTAGACATGCATGGGTGATGGTGAAAAAAGGAAGTAAGACACGGCGCCAAGAACGAGAATCCGGGAACAAGTGCTCCGTCGTCAATGAGGGGAAAGGGGGAGGGAATAAAAAGAAACAAAAAGAAACAAAAAGAAAAGCAAGCGTCTAAACTAATTTCCGTTTTCCGACCGGTACGGCTTACAAACTCACGCGGTGGTTCGCAACCATCGGACTTTTCAAGGACGCCGTTGGTTGTGGCGGTGGGCCGAGACATAGCTTACGGTCGAGCTCTAACTGAATCACAAAGGCGCTAACGCATGCGGATCGTCATTATCTTACAGGTGCAGATTATGGTCCAACCTCCCCGATTATTACTGCCTTCGGCTCCTTCGGATCAGGATGGGGCGACTTTTGGATCTTGAGAGGAAAAAAAAAAAACCCACGCGGAAGTTTTTCGCATCCCGTTCGGGGTCGTAAATTCTGGATGGTGTCGTAATTGTAACGCTGCTGGGGGGACCCGTTCGTAGATTGCTGCACGGCTAAATTGAATAAGGTTGAATACATTGAGTAATTCGTCTATATATTATTTTTAAGTTTAAAAAAGTTTGACACAACTATTGGGTGAGGACATCTCCACCCTTAAGCCCAGTTCCTTTCGACATTGTCCCTTTCTTCTGTCTTTGTCTTTGTCTTGGCTTTGGACGACCAGCTAGCGCCGCCAAGGCTGAAGAAGCCGGAATTTCCGCGGTGCAACGTGCGCTTCTTGGAGGAGCACAGGTATATCGGTAGTGCGACTGTGGTGGTGATGACAAGGACGAGCAGTACGAGGAAGATGATGTAATGCTTCCCGATCATGAGAAGCATGGCGGCGTCCCAGCTATGCCAGCTGCTTGCGCCCATATGGGAGAAGATTGGTGTTGTGATCTTGCCCCTCAGCATGTGGGGATCCATATTTCCCTTTTCGTCTGCGAGAATGTGAATCTTTTCCTTTTGTGACCCCGCGAGTAGATCCGCTGCATAGCGCATCCACTCGTTGGAGAAGAACATGCACCCTGTGCTCATCATGTTCTCAACGTAGGGGATTCGCATCGGTAACCCCCAGAACATATCATGGCTGGGTACTGATTCGAGAAGCTGGGCGAGGAAAGGGTGGCGTGGGCGCGCTGCGATAAAGGCGTTGTTGACTCCGGCGGGATATGCGCCGGGTGTGACGAGTGGGAGCTTGACAAGAGGGGTCTTGTCGAGAGCGACATGGCATACCACGTCAATATCGAGGTAAACACCACCGTAATGATGTAGCACAGCGTATCTGAGAATGTTGGCGCGCTGGATGCCTTGAGCATATCCTACGTAGTGGTGGAGAATATCGGGCTGCTGTTCCAAGAGGAAGGAAGTAGCATTTTCGTCTGTCCAAAGCTTGTACTCCCAGTCTGGATGGATCTTCTTGCAGCTCTCGATGGCAGCTTCATATTTTGTAAAGTTGATGCTGCCGAGTGCGACGTTGTGGAGGATCTTGGGGACTATCTGCTTTCCGGTGACGGGCTCGGGGTATCGGTATAAGAGGTCCGGGTGCTCGGCCACCAGGTTGTGGAAGGTGGTGTAGGTGTTGATGACCTCACCAATCTCGTGTAAGTGTCGGTGAAGTGCAAGGAGCAGGACGACGATGGACGTGGCCACCAGCAGGACGACGCGGCGAGCACGCATGGCGGGTTGTAAGTGTGAGGCTCAGCAGCCGTTTTTGATAGACGGCAGATGTATATAGGGAAGTGGGAAAAAAACGACGGTCTTAAACGCGGATAGATGGAAACGAAAGCGCGGATATCACAGGCAAGCGGAAGGCCGGGGAAGTTGTGCAGGCAGGCAGGCTAGACAAACCACCGGTGGGTGTGAATATTTATCGAGAGAGGGCCATTGTCGCACATGGTGGAAACGAATGCGACAATTGGACCACGGGTGGGCGCATTTGCGACTAAGCGCTGCAGAATCCAAGACAATCCTTTCCAATGTGACGTGCTCCTTCTTGGCACGGCATCTGGGGTGGGTGAGCAGTTGCGCGCGCAGCCAATGGATCGTGACGCCCAGCCCGACCAGAGGCTGCACTAGTGTGGTGGCAGTCCATCTCCATGTCCATGTCCATGCCCAAGAGGACCGAGATGGGAGATGAAAGTGAGGTTGAGAAACAAAACAAGACGAAACATGCATGTGCCGAAGCTTGGGCCCCGGCGCGGCATAATGACGTTGCGTCGGGAGAGGGTCCGATGTTCATTCACTTGTGCTGGGATCAGTCATTTACGGAATAGGCAGTAACACTAAAAACAGAGAGAGACTGGACGGGACTCGACTTGACTCTCTCGGGCCCAGGATGACGGCCGAAATGATGTGGTTGAAGGCGCCAAAGATGATGACAGTCAGTCAGTCACATCAGGTAGCGGCCGAAAGGTTCGGTGAGTTTATCGCGCCCGCCCGCACTTATGTGTATGCAGTAAGCCCGAGAGAGCAACGGTGTAAGAAACCTTTTTTTTTTCCTTTCTTTTCTTCCTCGTGTTTTTTCGTACAGCTGCAGCCATCCATGATCCCTCCCTCCATCCATCCAGCAGCTCTCAAATAATATGCATCATTATTGACTCAGCCCCGCCACCTGACCACAACTCCGCAGGCTGACAGGGAATGCGCTCCATTGCGTCACCACTGCCGCCTCTGTATTTTGTGGCGTGGCCTGCGCGGTCTGCGCGGACCACACGCCCAGAGCTGCGCCAAGCAAGCAGAACCACACATTGCAACACGCTGCAACACACGCCGCAACACACACACGCCCGCGCGGAGAGCCTTGTCTACCTGTCACTCCCCTCCCCAATCGGGCTAATCACCAAAATGGCGGGGTCCGGCAGCAACCCGTGGGCGATAATAGCCTACCGCACCCTTTTCAACCACTTTGTGGCCTCTTTTTCTTCATATAGGGCCATCTTCTCAGCATGAAGACTCCACCGTCTGCCACGCTGTTTAATTTCGCGGGGGGGCTGCAGACGAGGCGTAGCCGCAGAGCGGCCGTCTACGCGCTCGCATTGACGGCCTTCTTGTTCTTCTTGGCTCTCCTGACGCCGCGTAATGGCACAGCCCAATCGCGGGACCTGTCCGTGACGCCCAAGGTTGACCGCTGTGGCCATCACAACCGCACCAGCCTGGCCGAGCTGCAACAGGCCGCCGACTTCAAGTATCAGTCCCTGCTGGACGACAAGTTCACGCAAGTTACGACCCGGCACCTCAAATCCGGCTCGGCGCCGCGCTAACATTTCATGCATAGAATCGCCATCTCAACGTTTCATCGCCCCAAGGAACTGGCGCGCATCCTGCAAAATTTGCTGTCTGAGAAAATCCCTTCCCTGCTAGAGATTGTCGTATTATGGAATAATTTCAATGAGACTGCCCCTGAAAACTTCACATCCAATCATGGAGTTGCTGTCCGCTACCGGATTCCGCCACGCGATAGCTTGAATGAAAAGCTCTGGCCGGATCCGCACTACAAGACACGGGCCATCCTGCTATCCGACGACGACGTCTTCTACCGCCCTTCGGATCTAGAATATGTCTTCCAGATGTGGCGCCAGTTTGGCCGAGACCGCTTGACCGGTGCTCTCGCTCGCTGTGCCTTAGTCGACAAAAATGGCCACTGGGAGTATCAATTCTGCTCCCAGGGTGACAACGCATACTCCATGGTCCTCACAAACCTGGCATTCACCGACATCATGTTCCTCGACTACTATTTTTCACAGGACCCAGCTATGACTAAGATCCGCGATTACGTGGATCAGCATTTCAACTGCGAGGATATCGCATTGAATTTTGTTGCTTCACACCTTACGCACTCTGGTCCCTTGCTGGTACGCGGTAGCAACCAGTATGTGAACCTCGATCCAGCAACTGGCATTAGTAGACAGTCTGGACACTTGGAAGCTCGAAGCGAGTGCCTCAACACATTCGCTGAAATCTTTAGCTGCATGCCGCTAGTAGACCAGACCGGTCATTTGGAACGCGGTGTTAGACATAATGTTTGGTACAAGACCCTGTGGGATCGTTATGGCTGGTAGCCTCATTTCAGCCTGAGTGCTTGCATAGCATCAAGCCAGCACGACCCAAATGGCAGGGGTACCTCAGCGGGGTGGCGGCTATCACATACGCGTATTGCTTCACTCTTTGTGACGGGGCCTTCTTCTTGCCAACCTATCAACGCAGGTCGTTTCCGCGGTTATGGTTCGCGGTGTGAATTCTCATGATGAGGCGGTGTGAGTATAGCCTGAGAAACCCCATCCATCTAAGAGCCTCTGTGCCAAGATCTTGTATCTCTGTTGCCATTTACAATAGGCAGTTCTTTTCATGAATAGAGGAGTCAGGAGAATTATATAGACAGCACAGTCAGTTGACTGTTATAATAAATGTTCAGCAGGGCGGCCTGTTGGCCCTTGGTCTTCCATTCCAGTTGCCTTGAACTTCCCTTTTATAAGTGCCGGATCGGCATTTCTGTACCGATTTCTGCTTGCTGAAGGGTCACACCCTTACAGGCATATCCTTACCAGATAGCGACGTGCGCGCTTCTTCAGCCCTGCTGGCCTTAAGACCGATTATGCAAGGCCGCCGTTTGGTTCCATCGTAGTTGGAGTGGAGAAGTCGTTTCGAAATGCCCCACGGACCCATTGCCAAACTGTCACAGGGCTGGGTTTACCCACTCGGGCGTGTGAGCATGTAATGCGAGTCGTGGCTTGGACATGGAGGCGGAGATGAAGAATGAAAATTCTGTCTGAGTAAATGGAAGGGAACAGGATGGTATGGGAAGGGGCACGTCTAGAATGTCACGTCGCATTGTCAGCTAGCTACAGCAAAAGTGAAGCGACATTCCTCGAGTGCATCCTGGCATCTATCCCATTCGGTGAGAAGACTCTTCCTTTTATATAGTTTCTTTTGCCCATCTTCACCCACAATGTTATCCATCAGGATAGCTGTAAAGCACTCCTAATAAATGAAAAAGCTTCCATAATAATACCCCATCACAAGTAATTTTTAATATTAGATGATATCCGAAAAGGTGACGCTAAATCCAGATGTGATATTGGTCAATACGCCTCTCTCATCAACTTTCGCGTGCCACACGCTATGTCATGACAATCTAAAATCCCGATATCGGTTCCCACCGTGACCAGATCGGTAGGCGCACCTCGATAGATCGGTCATAGACTCCGGCGGTGACTTGCAATGCGATCGTAGCTGACATATCGTCATTGTCAAAGTTATGGCTGCCATCAAGGAATGTGATGCCGGTGGGTCTGGTGTCTTTCGTTTTTGGGCAAGTTTGCTGCAGCTGGAACTGGAAATTGGACGTCAGGAAAGCCGTTGTGTATAGTTCCCCAGGTGTGAGGCGGCAATAGAGACGACCTTTGAACTCTCCACCAGCCAGGGTCTCACTCAAATTGATCCCAGAATAGTGAAACAAAGAGGCCAGGAGTCTCCTTGTGACAACTTGTATATGCTCGTATGCTGGAGCGCGCCATTTGGGATCAAAGTATCTGGGAGCTCTCTCGCTGCGTCTCAGGTATTGCCTGCATTGCTCCCGGATCCACTTCATCTTGTCGACTTCGTCTATGTCGACTCTTTCGAGAAGGCCTACGTCAATACGATGACATTTGCTAGCCAACAGTTGGGGGTTGCGCTCCATAAAATCGAGCCATGTCTGGTAACAGCCGTTGGACCTTCTTGAGATGTTGTTCTCAGCCTCTGATTGCTTTCGCCATCCAGGGGACACTATGTCCTTGAATAGGTATCCCTTTCCAGGGTCTTGATCTTGTATTCTGCCTGAAGCTGGATCAACAAGAGCGCCAGTGCCAAGGGAGAGGATAATGTCGGGAGAAAGACCGTCGCCCCAAATCTTCTTAGACTCGCTATATGCCAATTGAACGGGATTCTTATACTCGATTTCTTCGTTCACATATACTTCTTTTGTTCGTGCATGGCCAAATGGCTTGTAATAATGGGGGATTGACGATGTTGCTCGTGCACTTCTTAATGGTTAGTGACAAAAAATGGAACTTGTGTCATGATAGGTCCCACTCACGCTTCCCAAATTCTGAAATCATCCTTCTGGTCTTCTTGCCGTGAGAGTGGGTCTAAAAATGAGTGGTTAGCTTAATTCGCCCCCAAGATGGTGCTGTACGGGTCAAATGACGAACCATAGCCATTTTTACTATCGGGGTTTCTGAAATAGTTTGAAATCAAGACGCTCTGATTAAGATCTTGCACATAACTAACAACAGCTACTTTGACATTATTAGCACATAAATGTCCGCGCCTAGCTGCTGAAGGATGTTCTCGGGTTGCTGGATTCAATGGCGTGTCGATTTTTGCATTAAATAGGCTTCGAGTGCCTAGGCGTTCCTTCAGAGCGCTTTCAATCCCCTTGTTCGTGTATCGGTAGTTGCAGAAAGGTTGTATTATAGGCCTAGTTAGGGACAGATTAAGCCATGCTCTATACGAGAATGCTTGTGTGACAAGTGACTGAAATCTCGACAGATTGGATTGTGGAGACCAGCCTTCGTGGAACACACCTAGGGCAATAATACCACCTGATTATTCAGTCTAGCCCTTTTCAAAGAATGACCCGACTACTTACCCGTACTTGTTCCCACCACTAAGTCGAACAGCTCATACATTGGGATTGGTAATGGCACTTGTTTCGTAATTTCATGCGAAATGGCATTCATTATTGCCAATTCGATTATCCCACGGACACCACCGCTTCACAGTATTAGCAACAGAGCTTCACAGTGACTCGAATTATCTTCAGATGTGATTTCCTTACCCATCAAGTGACAAGATGCGTGGTGCTGCCGATTTCGGCTTTACTCTAATTTTCTGGGGGCCACTGTACAGCTCACATCCCAGGGGACAACGATTGATTGTCAATACGTGTTTCTGCGGCTGATAATCCGAGAACCGCTCGAGACAGGTTCGACAAATGCCATGCCCCGGCCCCCCTGCTTCCCGATGTCGGCAAGGAAGAATGTTGGTCGGGCATTCGGATAGACAGGTTAGACAGGTCCTCTGACTATGCATGGGCAAAATCCTCTTTTGGTGGGCCAAGGCTCTCAATTTCTCCAGTGCCTCATTTTTGCTTCGGAGTGCATGAATGCCCCTGACAAGTTGCTCTCTGAATTCGGTCGGGCTCCAAGAACATACATGATCCGCTACCTGAATTTCATCGTTTGGAGATGGTTCGTCTGATTCCGAGCCTCCGGAGCTGAATTGATGACCTTTTTCGTGACCTGGTATGTAGTTTTTACATCTTTTGCCTCTCTGGTTTGTGGCCTCGCATCGCCAATTGCGATTATGGAACACCTCAAGAGCCAGCCGGGCTTCGTCGACAAGGGAGTCTCGGGCTCTTTTGATTGTACCTAATTATCCATGTTAACGTAGCTGGCCAAGAACCTCCCAAGGGCTTCAAACCTTGATCTTGACCCCATGGGAGTTGTGCAGCAATGCAAGCTGCGCCATACTCTGCAAAGCTCTGTGCGATCCTCTGTTCGCCTCCAATCTCGTCAGTCAAGTCGATCCTATATTCCTTCCCAAGTTTAACCATCATAGCTCTCATATGCTCGCTGAATCTGGTAGGTACGGGTGAGTCTCCTTCTGTAAGACCATAGAAGTCAAGTGAAGAACGCTGGTCTCGGCCCAGACAGTGCAAAGACTTTTTTATGTTTTTGTTCAAATCGGCCACATCAAAGTCCACCCCCTTTTCCTCTTTTCTTTTGCGTACATCCGATGCCGCTATTTGAATCGCACTGTAGACAGATTTGATGCTTCTATACACGTCAATGGTACCGGAGGGAGTGCTATTCGACCGATGAACCGGTATAGTAAGCACTTTGAAGGAGCTATAATAGCAGTGCAATAGGTCGGCAGCGCTTTCGATCGGATTCCCTCGTTCGTCCCACGAGCTTCTCAGCCTATTGTATTCCTCCGTCCTCTGGAAGCTCAGAAGAAGATTTCGTGTCACTTCTTCCTCGTTATTAACACCGTCTGCGGAATCATGGTCCTTGTTTATGATGATGATCAGGGCCGGTTTCACGCGCTGATTTAAAACACGCTCGTGGCCTTCAGTGGCCCAACGAATTAATTTTGAGAGAAAATTATGCGACTCCCTTAACTGTTATCAGCCTCTGTCAAGTAAAATTGACATATGAACTGCATACCTTTCGTTTGATGTGACAAAGCAGACGACATCCGAGAATGCATACAAAATTCGAGGATAAACACGCTTCACAACAATCTTTCGCGTTTCGATAGCCACGGTTTTCCTTTCGTCCCGGAGGTCACTAGTAGTATAATGAGAAGCATTCTCCCAACCTCCCCATCGAAGATCAAATGAGTCCTCGCTAGCTTCAACAAAATCTTCAAGATATTCAGGATGGCGGTTTTCCTGCGGAAACTGCATTCGGTATTCGCGTGCTCTAAGGTATTGCCTTGAGACGGGATTTATGGAACCAGCCAGCCCTTCGCAATCTTTTTAACTTTAGTTGAATGGCCATTGAAGTATTTGAATTGTGAGTGTATACCCAAGTATAAAATTGGAGACCTTGTGGGTAAAGTATGCGGATCGGCATAGACGTGAATATCGCTGCTCGTTGAATCAAACCGATCTGTTGGTAACCCGGGGATAGGCACAGATTGCTTATATATCTCATCTGGCCTCACCATATGGACCATAGCACGTATCAAAGTGCTTTTACCTGCTCCAGTACTACCGATAAAAGAGACCAGGCTGGGGCATTGCCGAGGATGCGGGCTCTGAGATTCCTTCAGGATGTCATGCAATCGCGGCCAAATATGAATCCTGGGGTACTTTTGTGTTTGGACGGCCGGAACTCCAATCCATGTACAAGCTGCATCTTTTTGGTGTTGAGTTGATGGGTCACCGATCGTATTCGGATCTAAAAACCACTTTGTGAAGATGAAATCAACAAATTTTAGTTCCTCACATGACTCCTCCGACGCGGCTGATCCGCTAGGTTGTGGATCAAGACGATGACCTCTGCCAATTAAGCATTCTCGGTGAGCAGCTCGGGAACGAGTGAGGCAATTGCCGCACATGATAAGTTCGTGAGGCGATGGCTTTTTCCCACAGAGACGACAGCTAATCGATATCCTGAGCTTCTCTGCATAATTCTGGATGCTTCCACAGGGTCAGGGTCCGACTTAAAAACGCGGGGCGAACTCATTTAGGGTTATACGTACAAACCCCTGGAGGATGGTGAGTGCCATGACACTGGGGTTTGTGGAGAGCGCAACTCTTGAAACTGGAAGTTGCGATACGAGTGATTATTTTGATACGCTGAAACGAGGCTTTCCGTCGCCGTATAGCTGTCAATTTCCGACTCGGCTTGAACCGACTCATTAGACGCGACGTGGCCAACATAGCGCGATCGCCGAGTGACCCGGTCGCGTGGCATTGCGTTGGGTGTAGTGAAGATGATGCAGCATGGAAACGAAGAAAATGAGGGCAAAAGAAAGAAGAGAAGAAAAAAACAGAGGGAAGCGCTACGCACCCGTGTTCATGCAGGCGAGGCGGGGGTTACCACGAGGCTACCAAGTTTGGGCGCGCCCATATTACAAAGCAAGTACAGGATGAGCTGCAACTAGAATTTAGTACTAGAAATTGTGAACATCATTGGTTGCGATGCAGCTGGTTCATGGGTGCGCTGCTGACGCCCATCAATCATTCGTCCTTTTGTTCAGCCGTGTTGTCAGCTAGGCAAGCCACCCAAGCCACCAGAAAAAAGCCTTGCTGGGGCAGAAATCCTGCGCTTACCTGTTGCGGTTTGATTAGTGTTTTATTTACTCTAACATGCAGGCTGTCTGATGATTCAGTGGATCGTTAGAGTAGAAAAGCCAACATGTCTTTGATAGATACAAGCTATAGAGTTTCTTGGAGTTAGATTTCCGAAAGGTTTTTAACTTCATTGCACAATCATGATCACCAATGACGACCATGTATTCATGAATTAGGATTCTACTTAATATGTTGTTTCGTAGTCAGCTCATCTCCTTCTATTTCCTCGAATTGACTATTTAAAGAGCACTATGAATTGCTGGTGTGTAAGATAACATCAATTTCTAGCGAGGGTCAAACGACGGAATGTGGCATATCTTGAAACCTAACCGTTATACCCAATAACTGAATAGCTGAACCTAGCTTATTTAAGACTTGGGCAGCGGTAATTTCTCTTATAAAGAAAAACGAAAAACGCAATCATACTACTCATTATTCATTGTAACACTCTATCGTCTATATGTTGTACAAATTAAAGAGCAAAATACACATTATAGATTAACGAATCATTGAAGGGGCCGCAATTGCAAGTGTCCGTCCATGTATTAGCCCGTTTGTGTCAGGCTCATTTAAATGAACAACTCCATACTTTGCCTCCTGGCTGCCAACTTGCTTGCCCAGTTTATCTGCGTCAACATTAACATCCGCACCAGCCATAAGTGGCGCTTGAAAGGCAGTCGCGATTTCTAGAGGACTCATGGATACCCGTCGGCCAAGCATCCAGAATCCATCGAATAGCCAGAGAACGACTACCGCATTGACTAGTAGTATTGCCAAAGCGCCGCCAACATATCCAGCGTAAATATCATATTTTGTAAGAATCCGTTCCTGGGTTCCATAGACGGTTTGGTATGATGGAGTTGAAAAAGCAACAGCGGTACGGAACATCAACTCCTGGGCCGCACTCAAGACCAATGGTGCTGGGTCCGACCACGTCACGTTCGGGGTTCCAAGTTGATCCGGACTTGAGGTAATGAATGTATATGACATCATTCCAGTACCTTGTATGGCTATTTGGCCTGATTGGTACAGCTTAATCTCGCTCCCATAAATGTTTTTGATGGCATAGGCGATGCCTCCAATAATGGAGTGGGTCGGACTGCCCGTATCGGTTACCTCCTTTGGCAGGGATTTTCGGGCAATAGTTCTGTTGGCAAACGGATCCACCTTATCCAGAGTCACTGTACCATTAGAAAAGTGGAATGGATATTTGACCTGCCCTAGGAATAGCCTGCAGTTGGTGATAATGACTAACCCTTGGCCAGCGGCCGAGGGCTTATGCATGGTTTCGATGGTGATGGTGTCAGGGTAATCTATGCCATTTACGATTACGTTAATATATCCGACCTTTGTCTCATTTCCAATCTGCAACTCGTCAAGGTTATAGGTTTTATTGCCCTTTTGGCACGCTACATCGAAACCAGGAGCGATCAAGGTTCCGGAGCAAGCCCCCAGGCACCCAGAGGCTTGTAATTTGATGGCGTCGTGGCTGGTGAAGGCATTGACCACGAAAGAGAATTTATGTGATAACGCAGTGACTTCCGGTAAATGTGTCTGGTAATATCCTGTTGCATTCCTGAATTGCTCCTTTGAGAGAGCAGCATGGAGTATGGCGGGTTCTGTTTCCACTACTGTTTCCTGGCGCGCAGCACGTTGAACCATCGGCCCAGTAACAATCAATAGCAGCGTCAATATTGATCCGAGCGAGACCTTGTTGAAGTTTTGCACCTCAATTACAGACTGAAATGCGCTTTCACCATGTTGCTAATAGCGATGGCTATCGGAGAGAGTGCCGCCTCTGAGCATCTTAACCCACCAAGCGAGTGTAACGCCTTCTCTATACGCCAGAGTTAATCCTGCATTTGCCACGGCTATAAGGATGGCCAATACGACAGGCAACTGAAGCGGACGCTCCTCGCTCGGCCACACACGAACCTCTTTACCGTCAGCTAACACGGTAACCACAATGATGGCAGTCGCGCAAATAAATGTCACTATTAATCCACCGAGGCCCTCCCACGGGGCTTTTTTAAGGCCTCTCGATCGCCAAGTGGTCGAAGGCGCCTGTCCAGCGCTTTGCGGCGGAGATATTGGTGTGCCAGGGGCTAAGGGCTGTTCGTCGGACCGGCGTGGCAGGTTTTGCATCGAGATTGAACGCTCATCTTCGGATAGCCATTCATCGTTCTTGTCGTATGGTGGAGGCAGCTTTTCAAATTGATCTGATGGAGAATAACATGACGGGGAGCTCCTGCTGCTGCGGTCGATGAATGTCGGCTCTGAGGAATTCATGACGCGGTTGCATCGAAGCATGTAATAGCATGCCTATGCCAGACAATATTGTATTTTTCGATTTGGAATTGTATCCGGGTGTTCGTTGCAAATGGGGTAGCGGGTCGTGTCGAGTCGAGGTACGGACGAAAGGCCAGCTTCGCCCGTAATTTCAGTGATCAATGCATATCTTCATTCTTGTCTGGGGGTCAAAGTGTTTTTAAACCGTGACTGCATCGTTCTGACCTGAAATTTTCAAGTACTCCACTAATCCCATGCGCCAATCTATGTTTCGGTCACGACTGGAGTCGCAATGACACCGACTTACAAACTCGTGGTCCGCCCTACGCCCAGAGCTCATAATATCCGTGTACTCGGGAATTGGGGTAGGCGGTCAGAGCCTACTTGTTACGGGCCACCCAATAATTTTGGTGAACCAAGCGGGGCTGGTGGCACTGACTGAGTTACTACGAGCAATACGAGAATTTTTTATTGCTATAATGAAAGAAAAGGAAATAGATCAACCAACACAGCGTCTTTACACCAGTTCTGGTTCTAGCTCTTCTGGTTATGTAATAATTCAATTAGGAATAGAATGCCTAGAAACGGCACCTTCAGTACCACTAAAAACTTCTTTTGATGTGATGGAACAATTCTTTATTCTCTGCTTACCACGCGCATAGCTTAAGAGGCCAACCAGTATGGAGTGAGGCGCAGTATTATACTATCCGACGAACCCGGCACTCCGTGTGCTACGATCCGTTTACTCGAGGATTTCATTAAGATAGATGAATCTTCTAAAGCGCCTGGCCAGTGGACGATATTCATTCTCTCGATTTATGTTTCTGTTCAGGTGTTGAGTAGTGAATATCAATGCAAAAACACCGATTAGGGCAAAAGCCAGGGACATCCCTCGTGCAAAAGTCCGCGAAGATCTAAATTGTACATGGCAATAAGCTCATTAACACACTCTCGCTAGGAGGCTGGAAATTCTCAGAAAATGGTAAGATTGACCCCCCAGCACATTATTCAAGGACATCAGAGAAACAAGAGTCATGGTATTCCAAAACGTCACCATTTGGAAGGAAGCGGGAGGACGATGCACTTTCAAAATGTTTGCCTTTTTTTTTAGTTCACAAGTAGAGACAACTAGCTCCTTCAATTGGGGGGTTTGTCTCACAAAGCCATCCACCAGAAGTGGGTTGAAATTTTGTTTTCCTGAGAGGATGGGGATGGCGCCTTTGTGCTGAGAGCCCAATGTTTGACAAGAAAGCAGACCGAATGAGCCTTGGTAGCACGATTTGCGCCTCCGCAAACATTGATGTGCAGATGGCTGTTGATATAGACTAATGCCATACGTGTTTTGTGTGTAGCCTCACGACTTATGTTATGCAGGATTTTGTATGTAACGAAGTGACAATTGCGATAGAATCAGCACCCTCTCGCAGATTATCATGTAGCCTCGGGTGGGGTGATGCAATCACTCGAGTGACAAGTTCGTTCTTACATATTTCAGATGTAGGAACAATCCTCACTTTCTTGCAACCTTACATTAACCCTGTAATTTCTCCTTGCTGTCTGCTTCTGTGGTGCAACATTCATGATTTCGCGGTCATGAGATATCGGTATTCCTGCATGTTTCATTGATTTGTAACCTATGTAGGCATCTCATAAACTCTCTCTAATCGTTATTGTAACCACCGATTTCAGTGCCTCTAGCCACTGAAATAGTAAAGTGGAATGATTTAGTGAAGGAACGGCACCTCTACAAACCAAAAACAACGCGCGCGCAGCTCACCCAGCAATAAATAGGCATCTCAATCTACAGAATAAAGAAGGATTATTTCACAATTGGAATAACTGGAATAACTAACACTAGCCTTAATCACAAGGTACTTCTAAAGGGATACAGTAAAATAAGCCCCTCGTTGGGCAAACACATTCAGTAGGGTATACCCTATTCATTCTAATCTATTGTTAATGAGACTCTTCTATCCCTCCAAAGTCATTTACGTTCAGGCAGGCCAAGCATTTTATCTGCCGGCCCCGAACCACCAACACAGTATCCTTAAATTAGAAATGTTACATCAACTAATTTTTGAGTACGCTGATTTTGGTCGATCATTCCCCATCCACAATCATGTGCGGAATGACCTAATCTGGTCAGGAACGGGCCGAGGCGCAATAATTTTCGTTGTAACCCAGATCCCTGCAATTCAAGGTATACTCCTCTTGGGCAATGTGGAACAATTTCAAACAAGATGGTTCTAGCATTTATAAACACGCTTCAGTTTAGAAATGATTGAATCTGGAGAAAGATTTCTCAAACTATATTATATGGAATTTGTTTAATACTGCTAACTGTATGTATGTATGGGAATATTTGTATAGTTTACATGTCTAGAAAATAACGTTCAATGCTCGCTTCCAGAAAGGAGCGTTGGCCATCTCCTCGCGGAAAGCCCGGATGGTCTCCCAGTCGTGGTCCCTGCGACCAGTGTCGATATCAATATCGGCAATCTTGAGCCAACCCTCTCGCTTCCAGAGATAGCCACCGATGTAAAAGGCAATAACAATAGGGAAAGCAAGATAAGATTCAAAGAAGCCTTCAGCAGTACCAAGTGAACCATCGGTGTTGGTAATGGCAGTGTAAAATTGAGCAATGAGGACGATGACGTTGAGACCAAGACCAATCCATGAGCCGACAACGCCACCAATGGCATGGAATGGGATCTCATCCAGGGTATGGCCCTGGTGCTTCCAAGCCGATCGGAAGCGGATATGGCACAGGCAAATAGAACCCCAGGTGAACAGAGCAGCCAAGCCGGATAGAGCCTGTAGCCAAGTAAACACGGTGCTACCATTGCCGTTGACACTGAGGTAACCCAGGACACCCATGAGAATGATCAAGAAGACGGCGGGCAGAGGACGTCCAGACTTGTCAATGTAGGAGAAGAACTTGGGAGCATAGCCCTGCTGGGAAAGAGCGACAAGAGTTCGGCTTCCACCGTAGACACAAGACACACCGATGGACAGCACAGACACGAGGATGATGACGTTCATGAAGGAGTCGTATCCCTTCAATCCGGCGTTAGCAATAGCAATGACAAAAGGCGAGGCACTGGGGTCATCGCTTCCAGCATTGAGGAGACGCTTGTCAGTGGAGTCGACCAAGAAGCCGACAAGCAGCAGTCCGATGACGTAGAAGAGAGTGATTCGCCAGAACACCTGCTTGATGGCACCGGGAAGGGCCTTGGCTGGGTTCTTCGATTCGGCAGCGGCCAGACCAACAAGCTCGGTACCGCTGAAAGAGAAAGCAGCAGTGACAAACACACCACAGAAACCTCGGAAGCCGTGGCGGAAAGCGCCGGGGTCGTACCAGAGGCGAGCACCCCAGTAGTGGCTGTACATGCCATCGGAAGGACCACCACCGCAAACAAGAACGACAGCGACAATCATGAAGATGATGGTCGCCGACAACTTGAGCAGGGAAGCCCAGAACTCTTCCTCGGCATAACCCAAAGTACCAAAGATGTTGATGATGATGATCAAGACCAAGAAGACCTGAAACACACGAATGTCAGCGGTGGGGACGAGACATGGTTGTGGCGGTGATACTCACAGTAACCCAGATGGCGACGCTAGTGTCGGGTGCCCAATACTGAATAACAGTACCGCAGACTGTTAGCTCAAGGGGCAGCACAAAAGCCCACTGCATGACATAGTTCCATCCCATAGCGAAACCCCAGGATGGATCGACAAAACGGTTGGCATAACTGGGACCTCGGTCAGAATGGGGAAATCGCGGGGGTAGGTTACGAATAAGCTTACGTATAGAATCCACCAGAGATGGGGTACATGACGGCCAATTCTCCCAGGGCGTAAACGACGTTGAACATCATGATACCCATAATGAGGAAACCGAGCAGGACAGATCCAGGACCTCCGGTCTGCAGAGCACTGCCACTTCCAACGAAGAAACCGGCACCGATACTGTTGGAGCCCGGTCAGCGTGCACATTCGGGTCAAATTGGAGCATGCAGTGAAATGCAGCTCTCGCGAGGGCTGTGGGAAAATACGCACCTGCCTCCAATGGCAATCATGTTAAGATGGCGAGGCTTCATGGAGCGCTCCAGCTCAACAGTTCCGGTTCCATGATCTTCATGGGGCCCGAAGGACTTGAGATTCAGTCCATTTCGAGTGGCCCAAGACTTCTCCTCCTTGGTGCCGGATCCTGTGCTTCCTGTCTGGTCCTCGAGGCCGGAGTTGACCTCGAAGGGCTCGCTTTTGCTGGTGATTTCGGCCATGGCGAATGTGCCTCTGGTTTGGTGATGACGATGGCTGAGTTGCATCCATTGAAACAGCAGCGCGACAAAGTCATATATAATTGACCTCCTTGCGCGCGCAACGCGACAAAAGGGGGGTCTCTGCGGCTGGCCATGGTGAGGCACCCAATGCGGCCACTCACACGGCGATCAAGGGTTAAGACAGATAAGGAAGCTTGATATTGAGGATTAGCGATAGGGTCGAGCTTCTCCTCAGCCTTGGATTGATTTGGAAGGTGAATTGAAGATCTGGGGAACACGAAAACGTAATGCAAATTACTTTCTCAGCAATCAACCACAGGCACTGAGGCCGTTGCACGGATAAATCGGCAAGTCTATCGGAAAAGTGGAACACGCGGGGGAAGCAGAGGGACAAGGACCTGGGACCAGGAGCAAATCAAGGGACGCGTCACAGATAAGAATCCTTGGTTCTGGAAGATGGATCTTTTATCCCCGGGTCATGAGTGGACCATTTAAGTGCGCGCGCCCGCGTTTCAACCAACACGGCCATACTACATCGCCACAGCATCATGACAGCTGGGGGGTGGTGTTGTTGGTCCTGTGATGAGTGCCCTGTCTCGGAAGAAGCTAGTTAGGGCAGTAGGCCTGTCGCCAAGCGCCCCGGAAGCTCGTACGAGATCTCTAGAAGCGTCGAACTGCAGGCTAGTCCCCGGTGAAGCCGAGCAGGCAGCATGTACTTCTGCAAACCTGGCCTTGTCATTGGTCCACAATGGCCCAGTCAGCCGGTTTATCTCCGCGAATGCGACCCCATCCAGTCGATCCTCTTGGCCAACCAGCTTGTCCCGTCTTGGCCAAAGCTTGTCCTCAACGTCCCCCCATCTCAGTCAGTCTCCATTCGTCTCCAGTCAAGTCTCCAGTCAAGTCTCCAGTCTCTCCACAGAAACACAGATAAAGAAGACCCTCCTGATTGCTTATCTGAAGAAGGAGTTCGTCCTGGTCGATTACGCCGCAGAGGCCAGCGTCCCAAAGGTATCAGTGGAACCGGTGGGTATTTTTTTTCATGATGCCAACCGGGGTTCCCGTTTTTTAGGCCCGGAAGAGGTGGTTCTATCGTTTCCTATCGCGTCTTTATCGCAACGGCGAGCCGCCTTGTGGATCATCCGCCTGCTTCCGTGTTGCGTATTCATCATCATCGTGCTGTCGTGAGGCAACCTGTACATCCGAAACTGTTCATGCTATTTAATATTCTGCCTCGTGCTCCAATTAAAAGTGAATCCATGGATACCGATGGTCGCGTTTCGGATAATATCGACGTGGACGTGGAGGGGCCGGGCGCACGCGAGCATGTGTGTGCGCGGACGCCGACATAGCCACACTTCGATTACCTTCCGGGATCATTGCCATAAAAGGCCACCCATTGCATGGATGAGACCATCTGCGAGTAGGTCGGTCTGATTTTTGGGACGGTTCCGCGCCTATCTCGGTCCGTGCCGTACAGAGCTGGCCATCGCTAGGTTTCACCAGCAAAAAAGAAAATCAATGACAAAATGACACGTCCAGTCTGTAATTTCCCTCGTAGTATTCGGATCCAAACAGTAAAACCGTGGCCATTACCCGTGATACACGTGTGTATTGCAAAGTTTTCCGCTTTGGCCGTGTTTACCATCTGTGTTTACCGTCTGTGTCCTGCTGTGGTGGCAGAAGCTTACTGTATTCTGGAACAGAGGCTTGGCTCAGGTACTAGTTTGGGCTATCCCGCTCGGGGATTAGCAAGGTCGCAGCGATCATGACCTACGGACGCTTATGCTAGATCACTCACAGCAGTTTCTCGGTTACTTTACCGGCATGGAACTTTCCGCCCGGTTTTCTAGAAATGTTGGAATATTCCTCTACTGATAAGAACCCGTCCCTTGTCACTTCGACCAAACACTCGTTCAAAACTGGGCGAGCTAAAACAGCAGGTCGATTCCCGATGGCTCACATGACATAAGAACTATCCATGTTTAATAATAATATGAAAACCAGGGCTTAAAATGAAGTTCTCTCGTGATCGTCAACGTGCTTCTGTTCTCATGATGGGATGAAACGCGAGACAATATGATTGCATTTTAGGATCTGAAATGCGCCCGCAGCAAGGTCTTGGTCACATTCTTGCACAGCGCAATTCATTAAGAGAAGCCAATTTTCTTCGATGGCGCCAATTTCGATATTTAGTTCCGGCTGCCAGACTCCTTTAGTCCGTTGTTGACTGGCTATGAGCCATGTGGGTCACTTGATCACAGGGTTCAGGGATGACAACAACTTTCACCGCAAGAGGAATCAAATGCATGCTCCGGAAGAGATAGCGAATTCTTCTTTAATAGAAGCACCAGTCCCCAAAGCGCAAATAAAATAAACCTTGGCATCGTCAAACACTGGCTAAATATAAAACGGGCGGACAGACCCTGCTAGAGGAAAATCTCTGAACCACCACGGCACAGCTTTTCCGTACCGTTTCGCCATTCGTAAGGCATTTATTGCCCGACTCTAATGAAATAACTTTTCGGGGGATAGGAGATGGCCGGATCCCTTTTCGGTAAATCACTTGGATTTTGGGTGGTTTGTTTTCGCAAATCTATTCAGTCGTCTCAAAGCTCTCCGATTTATAAAATATTACCCGAATGATGCGAGATAATAAGATTACTTGTGGGTATCCAGATTTAGTAACTGGTAAGAATTGAGTAGGATCTGTGTGCATTTCACTATTAGTGGCTGCATGTCAGTATCCACGGTTTCTTAGCCCAGACGCTGCCCCCAAACATCGAAGGCAGATTGAAATAATGATAATTCATAAGATCACTGAGAATAAAGCTTTTATAATATTAAAAGCTGAACTATCTTAGCGCCAACGTCTTTGGCCTCTCAATCCCCAATAGGCAGTTCTTCCCCCTCGATAAACATGGTCGCCACAATTCCGAGTAGAGCTAGGTCACGGAAGTGGACTGGCCCAGGACCGAGATGGAATGAGATGGCATGATAAATATCGCGGCCTACTCCGAATGTAAGGTTCGAGGCTTTCGATCAAGGGATCACACGCTTCGCATCATTCTCCATCTGTTTGGTTTCATCATTTCCGTTCCAAACCTGTTCCACATTGTTTTCGTGGAGAGTAAGTGAACGATGAGGCAGTGGGCGTGGGAACTTAAGTTTATTGTTCCTCTTCCCAAAGCTGAATATTTAGAGCCAGTTCATTACTATTCAACGCCATTCCTAAACCCTCGCAAGGGCTCTTTAGAGGGGCTGCCACCTCACGTGACTACTCACATCAGTTTCTGAGGGAAACCCCGGCCGAGCCGCTGCTTCTTTAAGCGGAAAAAAGTAAATAGCTTCTATGGAGGTTTATTAATATCATTTTCTTATTTATTTTATAAATTATTGCATGAATCTTCACGTTCAAGTTGCCACACACAGTCGAGTTTGTGCATCCTGGTGCACAGCGCATTAACCGCCGCCATAGCAATCACACGCGGCGAACATTGCGATGTTAGCGTGACTTTACATTATTATTTGGCTAGAAAGCCATCACAGAGATCTGATGTATTGGTTTGGCGGTCCCGTTGGCTAAAAGGCCGTCAACTAAGGCAAGGTGTACCTGATTACAGCTTTATACCAGCTACCAACTCAAAGCGCGTATTTGAACAGCGGGCTCTTCTCTCCCATTCGCTGCAGTTCCTGATCAGAGTAGGCCCCCCTAATCTCATCTTCTGTCATTTGTGCCTTCTTTTTGTTATCATTTCTGAGTAATATCTCGAGAAGCGTGGCAGCAACTATGCCAGCAGCGGCAAATGCCAAAGATGTGCCGTAGCCTGTAGGGTATGTCGGACGTTCTCGATCCAAGTAGATGTATGACCCGATCAGACCACCAATGTTGCCAACGCAAACCAATAGTCCGATATTGATGGATCTTTTGTTGGGATCGGGAGTATTGGCAACATTCCAAGCATTCACGCCCGGTAGAATGGGGTACATCCTGAGACTGTTAGAACGAACTCTGTAACGGTTTTATGAGACTTACCCAAATGTTGCCAAACAAACCGCGAAATAGCAAACTGCAATGTTGTCTTCAATATTGCTAGACTTTGCGAATAGAATGATGAAGGCTGTGACAAGACAACACTGTGGTCCAAGGATGAAAGGGTATCGCCAGGAATACTTGTCTGCAAAAACGGCAAACGCGAACGCGGATATGGCACCCACGGCATATGGTGGGATAGTCATGAGTTGGGCATTGGCCGATGTGTATCCCATGCCCTTGAGGATGCTGGGCATGGTAAATTTCATAGCATAGTTGGGAACGGCATTTGACCAGTTGGCAAAGGTGAGCAGATAGATTTTGTAGTCGCAGAGAATATCCTTGAACACGGCAAGCTTGGAGTTGCTCTTTCCATCTCGATACTCTTCTGGAGTGGTAACACGGCGACCGAGTTGCCGAAGCTCGAGGTATCGAATTTCTTCCGCATCCAACCACCTGGTTGATAGTGCTGGCGAGTCGCACAATAGAAAAACGCACATGACGGAGACAACTACAGTACCAAGACCTTCGAGAATGAAAATCCAGCGCCAGCCTTCAAGCCCAGCCACTCCATCCATTTTGGCAATGGCAAACGCGAGAAGACCGGAAAATGCTCCTCCGGTGGCGGCCGACGTGTATAAAAGCGCGATTCGGACTTGAGTTTCGTTAGGAAGGTACCAATTGGAAATGATAAGGATGGCTCCGGGGAGGAAACCAGCCCTGCAGTTGTTAGATGGATAGCCACGAAGCACTCTGGAGTACTTACTCGAAGACACCAAGGAGAAATCTGATAGCAATAAGCCCACCATAATTCTGCACAATGCCAGTCAAAGTCATAATCGTTCCCCAACAGAATACAATCCCTCCCATGTACAGTGAGGGCCTTTTGAGCTTGTGGAGGATCATGTTTGAGGGAACCTCTGATAATTGTTAGCCAGAGCTATCGCGTCTGAAGGTCAAACTTTACCACAAAGCACAAAGGGGATAAAAAATATGGCCACCACGACATTGTATTCAATTCCCTTAAGATTCAAGTCTTCGGTGAGTCCTTCAATCTTCGCGTTTCCTATGAACTTCGGTTAGACACGCCAAATCTGTATCGCTGGATCCGCATTACCGATATTAGTCTTGTCAAGATACGCGATCAAGTACAAGAGCACGAGCATGGGCATGAGCCTCAACTGTATCGGGTCAGTGGGTGCTCCGAAATTGGGGGTTTGGCAACGAACATCAACTTTGCGCAATATTTGCTTCCTGCGCTCATCCGGAAATGCATTAAGAAACTCGGAATCTTCCGAGGATAATCCACTTTGCAAGTATTCATTATGTAAAACACCAGACTTTTCGTGGGTGCTGCCTTCAAGGTCGGCCGGGGGACTGTGCGAAGCCATTGCGAAATCTCTTGTTGTGGGAAGAGTTGCAGAGGGATGAGGGAGGAGCAAGATCTCAAGATGGGTGCCAAGTTTTATATTCTTCTACCCGTCTGGTCTTCACCGATGTCTCCTTTTTACTACTGGCGGTTCCTAGTAGTTCCCCAGAATCCTGGGGAAGCGGAGGGCCTGGAGTTGCGGGGATGCCCGAATGACTCGTCCGATGCCATGAACCAGGTTAGGGGTTGGTCAACAGAGAGCACGCCCTGTGGGCGATGCCAAGACAGGTCAGGACCGTCAAAAAACACGCCAGGTTAGCAGCTATGACCAGACTAGTGTAAGGTGGCGGCTCGTGATTTAGAGTCGCCCGCATGAATCCGGGAATCCGAGTGGGTTTCCGGACCACTCGGACTTTCAACTACGTCACCCGAATTCACACAAATTCAGCAAAATACTTGCGATTTGAGGGTTCCCGGAAGGCCCTTGGAAAATCCGAAGCACTCGGATTTGGCTTGTAGCCTAGGTGCTTTCTATGATGGCTACAAGACCAAACATCCGAGAAAAGTTGCATATAAAGTACAACAGAAACCAGCTTCTGTTACCCAATGAGCATCAGCATCACAATCATCACTCTCAAGCTAAATCATCATCTTCTTTGGTATCCCAACCAATTCAATTCACCAATTACAAAATAAACAAAATGGCGTTCGATCTTAAAGGACTCACCCCTGCCCCTGTTACCCCCTTTACCAAGGACGGCCAAGTCGATTACGAGGCTATCCAAAGACTTGGATCTTGGCTCGGAAGCATCCCTGGAGTCAAGGGTCTCGTGGTTCTGGGCCATGCCGGCGAGGGAACTTTCCTCACACCTGAAGAACAAGTCAGTGTCATCAAGGCATTTGTCAAGTCTGTCGACAACAAAATCCCCATCATCGCCGGTATCACTGGTGAGGGAACTGAAGTCGCCGCCCTTGAGGCTAAGCGCGCCAAGGATGCTGGCGCTCAGGCTGGTCTCTTGTATCCCTCCCATGGCTGGCTGAGATTTGGCTACCAGCCCGGCGCTCCACAGGACCGCTACAAAGTTGTGTACGAGGTCTCCAAGCTGCCCCTTATCCTCTTCCAGTACCCGGATAACACCAAGGCTACATACAATCTCCAGACTCTGTTGGACATTGCTGCTCAGCCCGGAGTTATCGCCATGAAGAACGGAGTCCGTAATATGCGCCGCTGGGACACTGAGATCCCCGTTTTCCGCAGGGAGCGCCCCAATGTCCCTGTTCTTACTTGCCACGATGAGTATCTTTTGCACACTGCATTCGATGTCGATGGCATGCTTGTTGGCTATGGCAACATTGCCCCCGAGGCACTGTTGGAGCTCATTGAGGCCGGAAAGGCCAAGGACTACAAAAAGGCCCGAGAAGTCCACGACCGACTCCTCCCCCTTACAAAGGCAGTTTACCACCGTGGCTCTCACATGGAGGGCACTGTCGCCCTGAAGCATGCTCTTGTTGCTCGTGGAATCCTTTCACATGCTACTGTGCGATCACCTTTGCTGCCTCTGCCTGATGGTGCGGAGGAGGAGATCTTCGCTGCCATTTCATCAGCAGCGCTCCCCAAAATCTTTTAAATAGGCGATAGATAATGGTTATTTCGCCAATGCATAGACTAGGGTTTTCCGATAGCTACTGGCGCCGTCACATGGTCAGACATTTTTTCATCACGCTGGTCGCCGCTCAGTCACTCGGACGCCAATTAAGCCTAGAATGAATTATATTTAGTAAATTGAGTAAATTATTTCACAATTATGAAGTGCCAGTCATATGTCTTGATTTTATGCTTTAATTGTACACATTGGTTGGAGTCGCTCTAATCAGATGCCCCTCATTCCCCGCATTGCCGGACTTCGACTGGTTGAGATATAAATCCGGGGATCCGGCCCACATTGGACATTTCCGAGCATCAACTTCACATCCTTGTTTGTTCACACTCGCTGGGTGAGTTCCGTTGAGATCACTTCCTGTGGATCTGAATCCGAAGCCCGGAAACGCCATCATGCCCAACCCATCAGAAAACCAATCACTCCAACAATCTACCCCTAGATCCGATGCATCCTCACCAAGCGTCTCTACCGCCCAACATCGAAAGAGGCCCTCGGAGGCGCCTTCAAATGGTCGAAAAACACCCAAAGTCAGCCGTGCTTGCGATCACTGCAAGTTGAAGAAGTTGAAGTGCACAGGAACCATTCCATGCAGGGGTTGTTCGATACGAGGGATCGTTTGCGAATTCAACGCTCAATATCGCCGTGGACGACCACCGACCCCTCCAGCTGCTGCTGAGCCCACCGAAAGTCCGTCAGTTTTAAGAGAATCTTTTCCGGACGCAAGGTAAATAGTTCAAATACCCTAACTACCCCGTGATAGGCTGCCCCTAACTGTCCAGTGATCGAGCAGCGTCGGCCAACCCCGGAAACAACCACGACCCGTCAAGCTCCAGGCAAACATCTCGGACCTCTCCAGGATTTACGAGCGCGGAAATCGAAGGACAAATTGTCGACCCTACTTCTAATCTTTCTTTTATACATCGGGCTTGGAAGAGACTCGCGCTCCAGAAGCGAGACACGCGACCAAATGTCTTGGCAGACTTGCAGAATTCTCAACCGCTCGTGTCAGCGGGGGACAAACCATTCATTGCTGTACAGGGCCAGCAAACTTTGCCGATGGACCGCGAGTCGTCGATTGAATCCTTCAACTTTTACTTTGAGAACTGCATCGTCACATACCGCATTCTTAATCGACAAGTTTGTTTCCAGTGGCTGGGCACGGTTTTGGACAACCTTCAAAACCAGGTCCCATTGCAGACCAACATTGGCCATGCCAGAGCTGCTGTGGTCGTCGGCATTCTAGCCATTTCTTCCCTGAGGCAGTTTAAGCTCTCCATATGCGATGATTCCGGACTCTCTCGGAGTGAACAATACTTCACCACATCTCTGAATCTCACGACGGAGGAGACTGGATTACCACGGGTTGAGTCAGCTCAGGCTAGGATATTGCAAGTCCTCTATCTCTTGCAAGCTTCGCGCATGAACCAGGCCTGGTACGTCTTTGGAAATACGATTCCCATCATTTCGGCTCTCGGCCTTCATCGAAAAGCAGTGAGGCATCGAGTCAGTCGGAGCTTGAGCCCAACCGTGGATTACATCACTATGGAGTGCCGGAAAAGAACGTTCTGGGTTGCCTATACCATCGACAAGTACCTTGCTGTGGTATTCGGTAGGCCTCGATTCTATCATGGCGACGATGTGGACCAAGACTACCCAGACAGAGTCAACGATGAGGATATGACGATCCAAGGTCCATCCCTGTCGGAGCCACTTATAGACTGCCATGTTGATTCATTAATCTTCCATGCAAGGTAAATCTGTTCAACGGTCAACCTTTTTCTTTCTTATGCTAATGATTAGTAGAGTAGCTCGAATTATTGAGTCCATCTCGAGAGAGGTGTACTCACTAAAGCCAATGAGTAATCAGGAGCGTCTTGCTGCAGCGCAGAATTTCACCCGCCAGATACATGACTGGCATAAAGAACTACCACCTCATCTTGGTTCAGTCCGTCCTTTGAGTTTAATACCAAGTTTTGCCCGCCAGGGCACAGCACTAAAACTAGCTTACTGCCATGCCATCATGCATGCCAACAGACCATTTCTACTAGAATCGTTAAGCGGCACCGATCAAGCTTCTTTGGGCGCCTGTGTCTCCGAATGTCTTTCCGCCGCCAAAATGGCACTCGAAACGGTCGATCGCATGTTTTCAAACGGCCAAGAGCTCTTCTTCGCGCTGTGGTGGACTCCCTACGTTACCTTTTGCGCGCTTGCTATCGTTTATGTGTGGGAGATTAAACAAAAGGCAAATGGGGATAATGGAATGGAAGATCCTCTACTTTTTAGATTGGCTGAACAGTGCCAATCCCACCTCGCAACAACACTCGGAGTTGAATCGGCAAGCCACAGGTACAGCGTCATTATCGAAGAACTCCGAGTCGAGGCGAAGTACGATATATCCTACAGTATGTCACAGGCAATGGCAACCCATCCGCGCAATGGGAATGCAACTGGGGAAATGGATGGGACACAATCGTTGGAGTCAATGGCGGATAACTTAGCATCCATGTTTGAAGATCAGGTTGAGACGAGGACTCGCCCCCTTCAATGGCAACCTACCGATTGGCTTGATTTGGACTCATCTGTAAGTTTTCAGTGCTCAATTTCATGTCTATAGACTTTGCTAACAGGACCAGGCGTTTGGATTCTTTACCGAGTTAGACAATGCACTGATTTTGTAGCTCAATGGTCAGCTAATTTGCTATCAACTACCATTCTGCACTAAGACTCAATCCCATGCAAATACAAACCGATAACCTCCTATTGACTTTCGAACGGTCCTTACTTGGAGCTCACGCCTGTGCCGCAATAATCGGCATACTGCTTCGAGCTGGATACGGGATTTCCCCACCACTAGAAAGATTTCATTAGATTGGAATGCCACGCCGACCAACAAGGATTAAACTTACCGTAGGGAAAGAAACTTCGTTTCCTGAGCCACCAAAGACAGAAAAGGTCAAAATGAACATCATAACCTTGGCACCGGCATCCAGTCCTCCTCCAACAATATAGTTGTACTTTCCAAACCAGGCCGGGTTCTTTAAGCGCATAAAATACTGTGACCATAATCCTGTGATGATCTGCGACCAAATAACTGAAGTTGTACCAGCAGTAGTGAGAGATGCATTGTGGAAGATGACGGGGGAAACAAGTTTGCGGATTTCCCAGCCAAACACTGTTGCCTTTTTGCGTGCAATGAGCCAGTGAATAACCGGAATCAGAGCTCCAAATAGGATGGATAGTGGAATCCATCCATATCCATCTTTACCAAACCCATATACATACTTGGCCAATGACCAAGTTACCGCGGTTGTGTTCAAAGATTGTATCTTCTGACCACTCCAAACTTGGTTCCCAATAGGGTCAAGAAGGATCTCCCTTCGATTCTCGATAATATTGTCCATGATTACATAGTTGAGGGCAGTTCCTAGCAGACTACCGTAGGTTTGCAGGATAAACATTGTTCGCCATGGAATTTTGAGGTACTGAGCCATCTTCAGATCCGTCGCCAGGAAAACCGATAAAACAGTAATTTCATGGCTGAACATGGAGAAGTAAAGATTAGCGATTGGCTTCCCTGGCTGGAGCACACCGCAAAGCATTTTAGAAAGGTTGTTGGTTGAAATACTGGTGCCCAAAAGACCATAGAGGCAGAGAGAAAATGGAGCGATGATGCAACCAAGCAAAATTGCCACAACGTAAGCCCAAGGATCCAATGTGGTGTTGCCGGCATATACCGCACCGAGTCCGAGGAAGAATCCAACTAGCAATACTATGCCATACCACCACAAGGGGACGTCGTTGTAGTTCTTTTGCATAATTTGGTAATGCGGATCGGTTTCTTCCTTCTTCCAAGCTTGCTTAAGAGACCTCTTGATCTTGTAGCCATGGAAGAGGCTAATATGAGTGATCAATCCACCAATGGCCGCCATTGCTGCCATATTGGCCCAGATATTTGTTGCAGTAAGTCTTGGGAGACCGTGCTCTTCTAAAGCATCAGGATTTAAGATGGCAGTTTTCCCGAACACCGCCGTCTGATTGTATACCTTTCCAGTTTTGTCGTCGAACATAGCGGTAGACATGAACGGGAACTTCTTGGAACTCCATGCGCCACTGTAATACAAAGCGAAGCACATAATGTAGGATATAAGAATGCCAACCCAGGCATTGGCCTGCTGGATCAGAGGTAGTGACATATACCGCGAAGTAATATACTGCCAGTCAAGGGAAAAGTTAAACAACCCCTGTCCCTCATTGGAAGAAATGCCACCGAATATAGTCATCAGTATCTTCCTACGAGAGGGTGCTGCGTTCTTGGAAGCTAAGCATGGAATGGAGATGCCATTAAGCCAAGGCCATATATACGAGGCAATAGGTTCCCAGATAAACATTGCAATGCTTGTGAATCCAAACACGCGCAGGCGATCGCGATTGTCACCCTTTGGGTCTCGATGGAATGTCTGATAGATGGATATCATGGGCAGGCATTGCCACCAAACCATCTCGCTCGCTATCACAAATCGCATTAGCGGATATCAATATGGTGAGACAATTCAAGGTGCGACTTACGATGCACAATAACGGATCTTAACAAACCAACAAGTCCGTATCCAAAGATTGAAGCTGAGAAGATAGTCAAAATAGCAGTCGCTGCCTCCGTTTTTCGATCATAGAATAATCTTTCCGCACCAAAGACCTGGACAATCGCCGCGCCGTTTGCACTTGATGTGGAAAGGATTGACGCCACGGCATGTTCTTTGAGCCCAAAGTGTCCTGGATTGATAAAGTGCACTACAGGCCCGAGCCACGTAGCCTGTGATGGTAGGTATTTTGTTACATGCTCTCGACGAGGTAGCACCACTGACCAAGCAACGCCAATGACATATGCCATCAAACAGAGAAATACCGATGCGAAAGACACCTCTACTGGTTTGTAGAAGTAAATCTGGTTAATACAGGCAGCAAGAGCAGTCAGACCGGACCCGATAATGAACGATCGAAATGTGCACGCGGGGTCATGGTCGTCCTGGGTGCTCACCACATATTGAGCCACATCATTACCATCTCGAATAACCACGGCACCATGAACAAGCCTTGCTTCATTTTCATCTAGGTCCTTGTTCGGTTGCTCTTCGTCCCCATCAGAATCGTGAGTATGTTCATTGTCAATGGGTACTTCAACGTTGGAGGTTGCGAGTTTCTTCGCAGGTATAGCCGAGACCCCGTCTTCCGCTAGAGGTGCAGCTTGGCTTTGAGGCCCATTTCCCATAATGACCAGACGCTGACACTATGGTCGAAATTGAGTCAATTTTTCGATGTGGTTCAAGAAATCGGCCCAGAGAGAGGTCACGCTCGCAGCCCGTTTTAAGTAGCAATCAATCGAACCCATGACAATGGTTCGAGGCACTCTAACCTAAATTTTATCCATAAACTATTCCTAAACCAATTGTAGAATCAATTGATTGCGGGTCTCAACGGATTCCCTCTTTCTGATTGGCAATAATTCGCGACGAGATGGTGATTCCTCCAATAGAAGGAGGAATTGTGTGATGCAAATGATAAGGACGATTGTGCAATGCTTGGCATAAGGCTTCCCCACAAGTGCTGCGACACTGAAGTTGGTGATCAAAAGTGAGTGGGACTTGGGATGCACAATGAGCTGCGGGGAGTGATTTATTTCTCTTTCGATCAATAATAAATAAAAAGAATAAAGAAATCAGTATTAAGTTGATTAATATTATATTGATTTTCTGTTATTCAATCATTTTACTTGGTGTCTTTTATGATTTCTTTTTTGTGAGGAACATTGGTTGATTTGGATAAGAACTTGATTGCAGTACACTGTCTCGACTTAGAACCGTCGTCCCCAATGAGAGAACAGGCGGGGCTAAACAGGACCAGCTGCTATGTGCAAAAAAAAAAAGAAAAAAATAGAAAAAAATCCATTGCGATCATTCCACGCACCCATGCTCTGGTCTGGTCGCTACTCTCCTAAATATCCACAAGCACCAAGGTTTTGATTCAAATCGCATGTTTCAACATTTCACCTCGAAGGATCGTGGGGATTTTGTATTTGGATATGACAATTGATCAATTGTATAGAATCATGCCTACCAAATATCACCACACGTTTTGTTCCTTGCACTTGGGGACATGATCCCTCAGCAAAATGGAAAGACAAGACTGCCTCTGCTTCTTCTGCATTCGGATTTCTTGAAGAGATGAGGAGGTTTTTTAATACTATTTTACTGCCATATTTTCCTTAAAGTAGAGAGCCTTCCAGGCCCAGTCTGGGCTAGGCAAAGGAAACTTCTTCAAGTGAATGGAAACAATGCTAGCCGCGGCTCCTAACAACAAACCATCAATATTTGGCGAGGAATAGCCGATGATTCACGGATTTTTGTCTCATCAATCATTAGAAAAGTGTCGGGCTCGCAAATGCTACAGCAACAACATTCCTTGAAACACGGAGCTTGACGTAACCAACAACGTGGGCCAAGACTACGTGACTACCCGTTCATGCAGAGGCTAAAACATTCTTTGGGATGCATGGGAGAACCAGCGCTCAATTACGGAGCTGAGCTTTTCTTTTTTGCAAGGAAAGGATCCTATTTGATGACAACTCAGACATGCAAGCCATTGGAGCCAATGAATGCAGGGCTGATATGGATGACGGGTGCAGACGGCTTGATCCTGCATGGGCCATTGGACTGGTCTCGGATTGCTTTTGTCCAGTCGCAGACATGACGTATGGACGGCAGGGACCATGCATCCCTGAAATGTAACCACTGGATATGATCTGATTAATCGACGTACAAGCCCGAAATACCTGTGGTGTCGTCACCATCGACTGTCTGCTCAGCGGGCGGGCGCTGCAATGGCAGCAAGCTGAAGCCTGACAGAGCCGCCGCCGACTATCGGCCCCACTGAAGCTCACAGACCTCCCTCCACAAACTTGACCTTGCATCTCCACTCCACCATCATCAGAACCTCACCCTCAACCCCAGCCTCGACCGCCGCCTGCGTTCCCGGCCTCAGCCTTGCCAGACACCAGCAGTCCGACGCCACCGCCTCTCGCATTGCCGCGCACCATGCGCTGAGCCGCCTCCCGATCCGAAGCCCATGGCGTCCCACGCGACGCTGACTCCCCGCAACCATGTATAACCGCGACTCCAAGATCATGCGCAAGCTCCTCGGCAAGGCCATCCCCGAGACCCCGACCGGCGACCCAAGCAACCTCTCTATCACAAGCGCGCCCGCTTCTTCCATTACCGCCACCTATCGCCCGTCCAAGTCACAAGACGGCGTCTACAAAGCCGGCGTCCCTATCCTCAGCCTCGATGTCTCCCCCGACCGACGAGCCGCCGTCCTCGGTGGCGCGCATATCCTCAAGACATTGATGCTGGACGACCCCCAGAGCCTGAACTTTAGCTTCCACGAGGGCGTGGACCTCAGGGCCGTCATTGCTGCCCAGGCCACAGGGCCCAAGGGGGGGCCTACCTCGGACCAGCTCAGCATTCGAGACGTCAAGTGGCATGGCCATTCGACCATCTTCACAGCCTGCGCAAACGGCAAGATCTTTGCCTACGATGTTACCCGCGTCGGATCCGGCGCCGCTGAGCCGTTGGAGTATATCCAAATGCAAGAAGACTCACGTCAGATCACCACCCTAGATGTGAACCCCCATCTCAAGAGCTGGCTCCTCTCAGGAAGCCAGGACGGATTCGCCCGTGTCTTTGACACGGCGTCACCTCTGCAAGCCCGCTCTGGCGGCATTACTTTCCGACAGCGCTTTGCGCCTCTCAAATGTATCGATCCTGTCAGACAGGTCAAATGGTCCCCGAAAGTCGGCCATGAAATGGCATGTTGTACAGAAGGGGGTGTGGTGCTGAAGTGGGATGTTCGACAACCTGCCAGACCGTTGCTGCGCATCAACGCACATGAAAAAGCTTGTGCTTCCATCTCGTGGCATCCAGACGGAACCCACCTCATCAGTGGAGGCTGGGACACCAAATTACATGTGTGGGATCTCGGAGGCACAGCTGACAAGCGCCAGAAACCCAAATATACAGTATCAACACCTGCGCCCATCTTCACCGTAGCATGGAGGCCTGGCCTCTGGTCAGCCACAGCACAAAGCAAACGAGTTGCCCAGGTTGCTGTCGCTTATGATGAGAGTAGCAACAGGCGATACGGAACCTCTGCAGTGCACATCTGGGATCTTGCGCGGCCCACAATGCCGTACAAGGAAATCGAGAGGTTCGATAGCTCCCCAGCTGCCTTACTGTGGCAGGATCAAGACATGCTTTGGACAGTTGGAGCAGATGGATCATTTACCCAATGCGACGTCGCCTTTTCTACAAAAGTAATTGATCGCCAGTCAACGTCAGCCATGGCCTTTTCGCCAACCGGTGACGTCCTAATGTTTCTAGATGAGCGGCCGCATTCGCAGCGACCGCGGCCTACATTAAGCCATCATTCTGAGATGATACCCCGGACTCCATATGGCTCAAGCCCAAATACGCCCATGCTTAGCATCAGCAGAAGTGACTCTGAGGAGGATGTTGTAGGTAGCTTCCTAGGTCCTAGGAAACGCCCGGGTCGTAAGCGGGGAGCGGGCAGATCAGGCCCTCCCATGAGCACCACTCCGCCATCCGCCCCCAGCATCTCCGACGAACAGAAGATGCTCCTAGGCCTCGACCAGGCTATCAAAGTGACGGGCATATTCAAATCACAGCAAACCATGGCATCGGGACATATCCCCTCTACGCGGACCACTCAGGTTTATCAGTATCTTTCTACTATCTATCTCGAAACACTTCAACGAGAGCTTCCGCTTGTCAAAGGCGGCAAGTTGCTCAATCACAGAGTTGCTCATATCATGGAACAGTATGCCAAGGCTGCCGAAACAGCTAGTCTTTTCCGATTATCGCAGACGTGGCGCATATTATCGTATGCTGTCAACCTTCTCCTCGAACGGCGAGCGCAGTATCATTTCGAATTACGACTAGGCCGGTTTCAAAAGGTCAAGATTGATGAGAAGAAGGGCACTAGTAGATTAAAGCCGATTGATGCTCATTCTGGTACTCAAAGTTACGGTGAGGAGACCCCACGGAGGCTGTCTACTCAATCCAGCGCCCCCATAGGCCGATCCATGTCAAGCAGATCCCTGCTGTCCGAAGGCATGATGGAAAGCACTTCCAACGTTCCGACGCCGATTGCCCGACCTGTGGACAGCAACGGACATTATTCGCAGTCGATTGGGAAACGACTTGCAGCCGTGGTGGAGCCTGACGAGCTTGCCTTGGGACCGGCGGTGCAGCAACTTGACGGGACTCCCCGGAAGCGTCTTGACTCTGTCCCCGTCTCGGACGTGAGCCATGATAGTGAGCAGTCACACATCTCCAGCACCGAAGGTTACGACTTCTATGATGCAGACGCATTAGCCAAGGCTATGGATGTCCCCATGCCCAGGAAAAAGGAGCCGCTAACCCTCGACTACATCAGCCCCCAGAACGCTAACCGTAGTAAAGTCGTTAGGCACGATTCGGATGAGAGTTTTGCTCAGATGTTTTCCACATCGGATGCAACCCGCCAGGCGCCAAAGCCCACTGCCACCAATGGAGGCGGGACCTGGAGATCCAGCCTGGCCAGGCATGCGTCCGACATGTCTAGGGAGAGCGAGGAGTACGAGAGCCGGATCCGAGGGGAGACGATGGATAAGGAGATGGAGGACGCCAAGGAGATTCCCACACACCGCAAATCGACCAAGGTCCCCGAATCCCCGGATGAAGTGTTCTTGATTTCACAGACGACAATGGGCACCGATGACTCCGAGCTGTCTCAAACACCGGCACCCTCGCAGCCAGAAATAGAGCCATCGCCTGCCGTGGACATAGCCGTAGACAGCCTGACCTCAGCAATCACCCAAATACTGGAAGAGCCAAAACCACAGCCGCATCCAGTCATCCTTGCACCAGCAAACTCACCAAGCCGCGCTGCTAGCCCATTCAAGGGACCCTCGCCTGCCCAGCAAGACGTCAGGCCGTTTATCCTCGATACTGACTATCTCCCCTGGGAGGAGGATCCTCCTTATCCGCACCCTACGGTTGCTGACGGGTCGGCACCAATAATATCTCCACTCGACCCCTATTCACTAATCACCAGAGCACTAGACTTTGAGTCTCGAAGCTCGGCGCTCAATGCCTCGGCCATCATTTTACTTCTGAAGCCCCTTGTGCCAGAATCTGTCATTGATTACCACCAGGCTAGTGCTGTACTCCGCCAGCACCACTCACGCCTTATGAGCATGAGCCTTTTCATCGAGGCCTCGCTCTTGCGGAACGTCTGTGTGCAAGGCTGGCCTGAAGGGCTCCCGGAATGGGGTGAAAACTACACTGCCATCTTCGCTCCTGCACAGCAGAACGTCAAGGTTGGATTCTTCTGCTCCAATTGCCGAAAGCCCAGAGAAATCGACCCCAAGGATGGAGAGTCGGCTATTTGGACCTGCAAGCGTTGCCGCAAGGGTATGGCGCCTTGCGCTATCTGTGGACACAGAGATCCGGCGCAAGCCACATATGTGCCGAGTGAGATTTCTGAACTCATCGACTCGCCAGACTCGTGGCTCTCGGAGTGGTGGTACTGCCCGGGCTGCACCCATGGTGGACACGCCTCTTGTCTACATGCCTGGCACGCTTCTCTTGACACTGCAGACAATAGTAACGGTTCCTCCACGTACAGTGACGGCTGCTGTCCTCTTGATGGCTGCGGACATGCCTGTCTCCCTGGCAAGTACCGCGGGGAAACAACAACAGCGCGAGCCGACGAACTCGGTCGCGCAGCAGTCGAAAAGTCGCGCTCAGGTCGAGATGATCGCACAGCCAACAGCAGCCGCCGGTCCAGTCCTCGGCCTGGAATCGACCGCGCAGTTAAGGGCGAGGCCAACGAGATCCCACAGAGCCGCGCCGTCGGCATGGCCCGTGAAGTACTCAACAAGGGCGGCGGCGGCGGCATCCTGAGCTCGAGCCCGGGGAGGTCTTTTGGCACCGGAGAGCGAGAACGGCGCAAGAGCGTCAAGTTTGCGGCCTCTGACCGATGAACATGATGATGTTTTTGTCAGTTGCGTTTTACTTGGTGGGGGGCACATATGTTTGAAGATTTCGTTGCTATTTACTTGGGAGTGCTTTCACTGCATGGCGTATGGTCTTTACTGGCTGGATATTCATCGTTATTTCTGGGTTGGAGGGGAATACGACGTCTTTTAGATTAATGTTTTCCTTTTTTTTTTAAGCATAATATAATTTTTAGCAATTTTGATACCCGAGCAACGAGTTCAGTTAGGGATTTTAGGTGGCGGCGGGTGAACGGGGGCAATCCGTCCAACCCCGCAACAAAGGGATACTAGACAATAATTAATCAAGCTCCTGCTATCACTTATTACTTCTCACTCTCAATGCCTCATCCAGACACATTCTCTCTTAGACCCTTGGTTCTCAGCGTAAACTTTGTATCACCCTCTCCAAAGGGCAACGATATTACGTCACTCAGGCTGTCAACAACGGCAACCTCGTCAGATTTCCCGTTTCCGTTGCTCTTCAAAAGAGCCTTCCTAATAGCGTCTCCGTGCAGCTGCATCGCCTCGCTGTCATTGCTGCCGCGGCGGCTTCCCGAAATGCTCACCGCGTCTCCGTCAATCTGGGTTGACATGGTCGACAGCCGGCCCTTCAGTCTGCCGGCCCAGAGTCCTCGTACACCACCCTTTTTACGCTCAGGGACCTCTTCTGTGCCGGCACTGCAGACGTACAGCAAATACTTGAGGTTGGGGAGAGAATGGCGAATGTCCACTACACGAAGGCCCTGTGATGCGCAGAGGGCTTCGATGTCCTTGTTGAGGAGGAACCAGCCGTACTCGAAACGCCACTGTCCAGCCGTGGATCCTCCTCGGGGAAGATACAGGGGGAACTCCCGACGAGATGAGACCGTCTTCTCTGCCAGATGTGAAATATCGTCGCGGGCATAAGATCGTGAGCCGAATGCGTCGAGGGGGTATGGTAGCGGATGTGCAAGATAGAATTGCAGATGTCGGGTGAGCAGCGATACAAAGCCGAGGCCAGCAGACAAAACATCTTCGGGTATTTGTCTTGCAGTGGCGGCATCGTATGTCGAGTTAGGCAGAGGAATGTTGCAGATTTGAAATGAGAGGGGCGGTGCATTGGGAATTGGCGTAATGGGGAATATGTCGGCGAGATCTGAGCATATGCGACGGCGCTGTCCTCGAATCTGGTGCTCCGTCTTTTCAACAAGCTCCTTGGAGGCCTTGAGCGTCTCCTGGTTGTTTGCAATGTCCTCCTCCGCCTTGGCCTGAACATCTCTTCCCAGCTCAATGGCAGCTCTTCGGGTTTTTAATGATTTGAGCAAATCGTCTCGTCTCTGTTTGGCGAAATGATTTGCGCGCTGCTGGGCCGCAACATACTTTTGGGCCAAAGTAACGGCCTCCTCGGCAGTGTCCGAGGTATCGACAGGTGTGTGGTCAAGAATTTGGTTAATCTCGTCCATGATGCGCTGCTGTGTCTCCATAGCATCGTCAATGGAGCTCTCGAGGTTGGCCAGCTTCATGAGGGTGTTGTAGGACGAGGTCGCCGTGGGCGGGGCCTGCTTGGGCTCGGAGACGCGGTTCGGGAAATCGAGCGAGTAGATTCCATCCTCGAGGTGGAAAACGAGGGCATTGGGAGGGAATCGGCGGTCCGCGAGGGTGCCGATGAAGTTGAGGCGCCGCAGATCGAGGTGCTCCTCAAGGAGAAAGATCCACGATTTGGTCTTGGGCCGCTTCGCCCACAGGCGGATGGTGATGACGCATGCTCTGGATATGGCCGGGTCGGAGTCGGCGAGGCTAAAGAACTGGAAATTGAAATTCTTGGGTAAGAGGAATTAGTCGGCCGGATCGGTACGGGTTGCTCGTGTCGCATGTCTGCTTACTGCCGACCTCTCACGCACCTCGCTCACGTAGACGGGCTCGTGGCAGGCATTGACGTGCAGCGAGAAAAAGACGTCCCCCACGGCCTCATCGACGAGAGCCTCGAGCTTCTTCTGGCGGGCGGCCGGGGTCGCGTGGGCCAGGCTCAAGCTCGTCCTGCGGACCCTTGGCGGGCGCACCGAGAGCGACTCCTTGTCCTTGCGCAGGCTCTCCGACGACCGCGATGGGTGCAATTGGCCCGTCTCGCGGACAACGGGGAGCTTCTTGGGGCTCCGGTTCAGGTCGGCGTCGTCGGTGGTGCGCAGGCTGGCGGGCGCAAAGGCCAAGTTGCGCAGCCAGATGCCGCGAAGGTGTCGTAGCTTGCGGTTCTGGGCACGGAGGCGAGGGCGGCGCGGCTCGGCGGTGACGAGGGACGACGACATGTTGGCGACGGCGCTGGCGCTGGCGGCGGCGTGAGAGAGGAGGGGATCCGCTACCTGCAGCTGCTATAAGGGCGGCATCTGGGACGACGGCGACGATGAGGATGATGGCGGCCTATCGTTTGGTGTTTGGTGCTGGCGATGACGTTGATGGCGAGGAGGAGGGGCCGCACTAATGGGAGAGCTCCTGCAGCCTCCTTCTGCTGCTTGCTGAGATCGCCAAATCACGTCAAGCCGCGATAGTTGCATGAGTCCGTTTTTAGCGATTGTGGCTGCACCACTCGGTACAAAGTACCCCGATGCCCAACGCCAAACAGTCGTGCAAGTGTAAGTGTCTAGCTCGGCAGTCAATGAAAAACATGTCTTTGCCCAATTAATTAAATCCCATCATTCACGCGGTTAGAGTTGTCACTGCCTCACTCACTCCCCTCCCTGCATACAGCTCTCCCTCTCGCTCATATCATTATTACTGTGCACAACTCATGTCTTACACCACACAACGCCCCCAGCGATGAGCCCTCTTCATGCAGTCTGCAAGCCATACATGCAAGATAGCCTACTGACCAGGGTCATATCTCTCTGTGCAAATCTCGATGCAATCAAGATTTGCGCACGTGTTTAATTACCGTGTCTCGCGCCTTCAAAAGCCAGTGTGCCATGAGACATTGAAAGCCGCACAGTGAAGGTCAAAAATCATGCACAAGAAGAGACAAGCAGGAAACAATATTATGCAGAACAAAAATGAAACCTTTTTTTTGTATTATGCTACTCGTAAAGAAAAAACTAAAATATACCAAATTTTTTGTGTCAAGAAATGAAAAAGATCATCCAATGTGGATAACCATGCTCGTGTGTGTGTGAGCGAGTGCGAAATTGCGCCTCTGATCCCAAGTGCCCTTTGTACGGAACCACACTTTTAACTCCACAGATCAGTCGTTCCTCTCATAGACTCGTGTTTTGAATGGCTAAAGCGCCGATCATATACAACTTGTGTCCAAACCTAAACATAATCCCATCTTACTGGCGGACGAAGCAAGAGCTGCTCTTCTTGTCCTCGAGCTGGCTGTGGTCGAACCGGTCGCTGTCAGAACCGGTGATGAAGCGGCAGTTGCCGTCCTTGGAGGAGTCATCAAAGTCGATGATGATGCAGACCTTGATGTTGGCAGTGTCACCGACCTTGACGTCACCCTTGACAGTAGCGAGAGCACCATCAGCCTGGCAGATGGCAAGGCAGTGGTCAACATCAGCGGCGTGCTTCTTGGTGGCGCGGTCGAGATCCTTCTGCTTGAGACCCTTGCCACAGTTGGGCTGGTAGAAAGTGGTGAAGTGGCCGTGGTCCTTGCCCTTGCCGTGACCGGGACCATAGCTGGGAGGAGCGCCGGAGCCACCGCTGGGAGACTTGGGACCAGATCCAGAACCGTTACCGTTCTTGCCATTGTCGCTGTGGCCGTTTCCGTTGTTTCCGTTGCCGCTGTTGTTGTTGCCATTGTTGCCATTGCCGCTGTTGTTGTTACCGTTGTTTCCGTTGCCGCTGTTTCCGTTTCCATTGTTGCCGTTACCGCTGTTGTTGTTGCCATTGTTGCCAGCACCAGTGTTACCCTTGCCGTTGTTGCCCTTGCCGTCAGAGCCGTTGCCACCAGAACCCTTAGAACCAGCACCGCTACCATTCTGGCCGTTGCCACTCTGGCCGTTGCCGTTGTTACCATTGCCGCTGTTGCTGTTACCATTGTTGCCGTTGCCGCTGTTGCTGTTACCATTGTTGCCGTTGCCGCTGTTTCCGTTTCCGTTGTTTCCATTGCCGCTGTTGTTGTTACCGTTGTTACCGTTACCGCTGTTGTTGTTGCCGTTGTTGCCAGTACCAGTGTTGCCAGTGCCGTTGTTGCCCTTGCCATTGCCAGAGCCAGAGCCATTGGGGCCGGAGCCGTTACCAGATCCGTTACCGTTGTTGCCATTACCGCTGTTGCCGTTGCCATTGTTGCCGTTGCCACTGTTGCCATTGCCGTTGTTGCCGTTACCGCTGTTGCCGTTGCCGTTGTTGCCGTTACCACTGTTGCCGTTGCCGTTGTTGTTGTTACCACTGTTACCGCTACCGTTGTTACCGGTTCCAGTGTTTCCAGGGCCGTTGTTGCTGCCGTTGCCTCCGTTGTTTCCTCCGTTGCCTCCGGGGTTACCACCGTTGCCGCCATTGTTGCCACCGGGGTTGCCACCATTGCCGCCGGGGTTTCCTCCGTTGTTACCACCGTTGTTACCACCGTTGCCTCCGTTGTTTCCTCCGTTGCCTCCGGGGTTACCACCGTTGCCGCCATTGTTACCACCGTTGTTGCCACCGGGGTTGCCACCATTGCCGCCGGGGTTTCCTCCGTTGTTCCCTCCGTTGTTACCACCGTTGCCGCCGGGGTTTCCTCCATTGTTTCCTCCATTGTTACCACCGTTGTTACCACCGTTGTTGCCACCATTGTTGCCACCATTGTTACCACCGTTGTTACCACCATTGTTACCACCATTGTTGCCGCCGTTGTTGCCACCATTGCCGCCCTGGCCAGGCTGCTTGGGGAGGATGTTGGCATTGATCAAGAAGTTCTTGCCTTGGGGCTTCTCGGTCAGAAGACCGACGTTGAGGATGCCGTCCTGGGCAGTCTTGCCATTCAAGGTGGTCAGACCCTCGAGATCAACAAGAGTGGCAGCTTGATCCTTGTGCTTGCCAAGGAGGTTGACATCAATGGGTGGGGGGGCGCGAGTATCGAGACTGCTGCGAATGTTGATGACGTTCTTTCCACCAAGGTCAACTCGAGCGGTCTGATCTCCACCAACCTGCGCGAAAGCAATCTTGTGCTTATCGCCGACTTCAACGTTGGCAAGGGGTGTATCCCTGGCATCGCGCTTGTCCTTGCCAGGGCCGGCGACACCGAGAAGCTCCAAGAACTTCTCGAGGGCCTCGGGGGTCAACAGGTTCAAGTCGACGAGGGCGTTGCTGTCCACGCCGACGGGGCCAGCGGAGCAGGAATCATGGCGAGGCTGTAGGCCGTCGGCATTGGAGCGGCGGAAACCGCTGGTCTTCTTGAAAGCCTTCTTGGGCTTCAAGCTTGTCAGTCGTGTTCCACCAGTCGTCGAAAGCTGGAAATTGGTTCGAGCATGCTTACCTGAGTGGGCTGGACCACGATGGTGTGGGACTCCTTCTTGATCTGGTGGCCAGTGTTGACCTTGACCTGAACGTTGGGGCAGGTCTCGACAATGGCAGTGATGTCGATGATGCAGCCGTTGCTGGCAACCTGGGGGATGTGGGCGATTCCGGTCATTATGGATTATGTGCGGGGGGTTGATTTGTTTAAAGAATGTGTGAATGAACAAGAAAAGAAGAAAATGTATAGAAGAGATTGTTGAATGATGAGTGAAGCTGATGATGAAAAAAGGTATCTTGGAGAGGATCCTCGATGCCATTTTATATCCAAACGGCCTCAACCATGGGCCACAGCAAAACGCCTGCCATCTCTCTCTCTTACACGACAAGCAAAGCCAGAGACCCATCTCAGGGGGAGCTCTCTCTTCCGTGCTCAGTCTCGGGCAGCTGATGGGCCCTCGAAGTCGTGGCTCAGGCTTCTCCATCGAGTTTGCGAAATTGAGTCTCTGCCCAGACATCACCAAAGCAGGAAGCGGCATGCCGATCCCGAAGCTCGAGGTTCACGCTGAGCCGTTTAGGCGAGCCGGATGAGCCTTGTCACCGAGACAGCTCTGAGACTTTGGCACGCCTGTCTCAGCGAGCAAAGACTCCCAAAATTGGGACCATCTTGGCTTGCAGCAGCCTATCCCCATCCGTGGATCCGCTCGCGTGCTTGCAGCCACTTACCAGCCTTTCCAACAGCCCCGCGCTGCATCGTTGACAGCCGTTTCGTGTCTTTTTTCTTTCCGGCTGGAGACAAGCTCCTCACCGGTCTACCTCACGCCAAACGCAAGGGAGGTGAAAAAACGCCAACCACCACCCCTTCCCTGCGGTTCTCTCTCCCCTGCGGCCGACTGGAGAGAGAGCTGTGGAGAAGAGTTTACCTCAGCTTTCCGCAAAAAAAGAAATTATCATGCCATCCTCTCCGGCGGGACCGAATATTACTCGCAGGCGTAGACAAGGGGGCCGCCGCTGCAACTGAACACCATGTGCTCGCGATCCTGATTAGGTTAAGATAGAATTGCATTGCGTTGGGCAAAAAAGAAAGCAGGCATGGAGCGACTACGGAGTAAAAGCAGAAGAGACATGGCGCTTCTCGGTATCGCTGCCGACCGACCATGAGACCTCGCAATCTGGTTACAGCGCGAGAAACATGGCAAAGTGGTCCAAAAAATCTCGTGCATAGGCTAGTTTATCCCGTGTTGAGCGAGCCGCGCGTTTTTTTTTTCGTTCAACTTTCTTTTTGGTGGGTTTGTCTCTGCTTCCGTGAACTACGGGTTGACAGTCAGATCATCAAAACGTCGTGTAGTAATTACTTTCATGCAATCAATTGCATCTGCATTGCTTCTCTTTCTCAACACACACCGCTCATGCGCTCTTAGATTGGCAAGCCTTGGAGAAAAGGCCATTTCCCAGTACTTTGGATGCATCTGGAACGCCACTCTGACTTGGCTTTTTACTCAACTGCCTGGCCGCTTGTTGCACGTGTGGCCGGCGCGTGAGCATACACACCCAGGAAGGGAACAAAAAAAAGGTCACCCCGCCTCTCTTTCGTCTAATACGCACACCATGTTACAGTCTCAGATCGTCAAAATTAGTCCTGTGCTCAAGGAGGCGCACCAAGGGCAGGAAGAGTTGCTCTCCCTGCTCTGCGCCACCACTGCCGCCCTGCGGCAAGGGGAGGAGCTGCTTCAACTCGTCCCAGGTCTTCCAGTACCACCCTTCGCACTTTTCCGGTTCCAAAACCTGTGAAACGCCTTAGCTGAGGTCCAACTGAGTGAGATGCGTGCCCGTGAGTGAGTCTTTCTTCCCCTATCTCTGCGCTTCCAGCCGCAACCCCCTTCTCACTCAGCCACTCGGGTTCTTTCTTGTCTTGGACGCACCTGTGGTTGGGCCTGCTGGTCCTTCATCTCGCAGAGTACAAACAGAGTAATGTAGTGTTTCTGCGCATCTTCAAAGACAGTGTTGGTCACGGCAACAATCTTGATGCCGCGCACCTCCAGGCCAGTTTCTTCGAGAGTCTCCCGCTCAGCGCAGGTCTCGACTTCCTCGCCGTAGTCGAGGTGGCCGCCAGGCAACTGCAAGGTCCCTTTTCTACCAGGTCAGACACAGCGAAGCTCTCACTAGCTAGGGGCAAAGGGAGGGAATGGTAGGGCTTGCTCACCTGCGCCATGGCTGCCCATTCGCTTGCCAGTGATCAACTTGCCGTCGGGCCCGTAAATGATGGCGGCAACTCCGACGCGAGGATGAGGCTTTTCTGAAGTCATAGTGGTCGATCCGCTAGCTTCGGGATTATACAGAATAAAGTTCAAGGAGGCAGAAGCGCGGCAAACAGCTTCTTGCAAACAATTGTTCAGTTTAGTTCCTTGGTAGGTAACTTGGTGATGCTTGTTTCGCGTTGCGATAGGTCTCAGTAGTGAATGCCTTTGTCAAGTTACGGCTCTGCCCAAACAGGCAATTCGCTGAATCGGGGATGACTCATCTCCGCCCATCTTACGATAACGTTGATGTTACGATAACATTCTTGGCAAGTACATGTATTAGGCAGCGACCTGTAAAAAATTGTCCGTAATCCATTTTGAGAAAGTTTTAGGCATATGCAGACGAAGCCACGTGAAGGGAGAATGTTGTCAGTCTTTTGTCTTCGCCATGCTTGTCTCTTCCTTTACTGCACTGCTAGATCGGGATCTACACTTTTACAAGGTCAATTGAGCCCCCAACAGCTATTAACCTGATGTAATCCCAAAGGTTAAACGACAGGTCAAGTTTAAAACTACCGAAACTAAAAAAGAATCTCGAGGGTTTTCTTTTTATTGACCACTTCAGCAAGAATAGCAACCGCTGTCTGCTCAAAGTAAAAGGTTTTGGTATTGCAAATATTGCTATCTAGGGTAGCGTTTTTCTCATTCAGGTGTTCCAGTGACACACCATCAGTTCCTCCCATCCGGCCCTTTTGCTCCACCACGGCAATAATGCATTGTGTGCAATTTCTTTTTTTAAACATTTCCAATATTCTTGGCTGCATTCCAGTCGTGCATTGCATATTGCATGGACAAAGGCTTTCAGCTTTCGTAAGCGGTCAGCGCCTTGGCTATCCCGGGACATGTCCTCCGTCCCTCGGCGATCCCAACTTGGAAAATGTCCAGGTCTAACTTTCCCATGCTAAATCATGATTCACCCATTCTCCATTTGGTGCAATCAAAATGGCGCTTTTTTTTTTTTTGACAGCTCACAAATGTGCCGCTTCCTGGAGGCCCATCATGTCCTGTCTCTATCATATCTGTTTCTCCTTGCGGGTGGGCTCAAATCGGGCGATGTGGGTGACAGATTGCCCCATCCATCGCACGCCACTGGAAGAAGCAAATTGTTAAGCTACGGAAGCGTTCAACACTTCCCGTCCCAAGCGAACATAAAAATTTTCCTAGCTTGAGCACACCGGCGAGACCTTGTCCATACACCGGTAGTACGCAAAGTTATCTCGGGGGCCAAATCGGCCAATTGCCGCGGTGGTGTTGGTGCTATTGGTATGAATTACTATCTGTCATGTCCCTATTGAGATGAGGTGGGGATGGTGCCGCTGAAGTGATCTCCCTATGCAGGCCATGTGGGTGGCCAGATGCATAAAGGAGGATCAATCTGGAGTCGAACACCCGCGAAACGGATTCTACCATAACCCATGCAGGATGCGGGTGGCTTGGGACCCAGGCACAAACACGAGGACAAGCCGCTAGCCAAGCTGCTCAAGTGAGCCAGCGTCTGAGCGCAAAACTCACATCCCATCAGCCACATGAACCAGTCTCCCTTCCCTTCCTGTTTCACTCCACGTTGCGACCCGACAGACTGAATTTGCTGCGGGAGGGTTCCAAGAAAAAAAATGCCGGACTGGGGCCACTGAGCTCGCCAAAAAGAACCTGAAAGGTCATGGGCCCGCGGCTGCTTCCGCTGAGACTAACCTAACCATGATAGCTTCATTTGAACACTCTCCCGCCCGAAATTCGCCGAGTAGACAGCCGAGCAAAGACAAGATCACTTGCACGTTGCCTTAACCTCATTCCGATTTGACTTTCTCGTGCGTTCCATGCAGCGGAAACCAGGCTCTTGGACTCTGGAAACGCCGTGTGCAGCTTCCTCCGCAACATTTCGGAATACCACTTTAGCATGGTGCTGAACACCGATTCTCGGCCAAACACGCGGCCACGATGTTGTCTGTCTTCTAGACTCGTCGGCCGACCTCAGGTGAATGTCCTTTTTGGTTGAACATGACTCGGGGACCGTTTCGTCAGCTTCATCTTATTGGTGCTGACAAGCGAGCCCTCGCCACAGATCATGCTGTCATATTCAGATGTCAACGGCTTGATTCCACGTCCCAAAAATCATCCCCCGAGTTTATTTTGGGACATGAAGGAGATGGCTCGATCGTAGTTGAGCCTGGGATTCATGGGAACGGCTGTGATGGGGCAAACAGTCCGTACAGCGCATCCTGCGAAATATCTTTCTCCTGGTCATTCAAAAAGTCAAGAAGACCTGGCGAAGTTCCCCAAGCAGGGTCGACATGGTCAAGGATTCCCCCGATATAGTCTGAGGATACAGTGGGCATGTAACTTGGGGCAGGGTGAGTGGCAGGTTGTGTCAGTGTTGGGCCTGCGGCCGCCGAGGGCGTCATTGCAAGAGGAAAGAAGAAGCTCTCGTCCAGCCCAGCTGGTTGAGGTCGCTCCGGACCAGCCGCGCTGCCCTCCTTGATGCTGACCTGGAATTCACGGACCATGTCTTGAAGAACACTTAGGGGCTTCTTTAGACCGAAGTTGCACCCCAGCTGAAGCTCGCTGAGACACGTCCAGAAGAAAGAGATGGGCTCAATGAACTGGCCTCTCTCACGGCGCTCCTGGCGGAGAATTGCAATGACAGCCGAGTACACAGCGTAGGAAAGCAGGAACGGGGCCCGACGCAGGGTGAATGACTCCCGGTATCGTCGCACGAGCTTTTGGATCATCAAGGCGCTTTGAACGCAGGCTTCCTCTCCCTTACGCTTAGCAGCCTCGTCCGAGTGTCTCCTGAGATGACCCTCTTCTAAGAACGCGCGGTGGAGAAGAATGGTCATGGCATGAAACGTCGTGCTGTCAACATGGTTAGAATCTGCCAATGCAGTGAAGCAGGGGATGGGGACAGTGGGGGGATGGCTCACTGTGGGGTGATTTGGTGGGGAGGGGGTGTAATCGTGAGGGTATCATCGGGGTCGAATCGCAAATGGCTGGGCAGGCTGGTCTGCCATTTTTCAAGCTCCTTTTCGATTGAAGCTCTCTTCCCTAGAAGGTACTCTGGGGAGTGTTTCACGCACTGAATGCCATACAAATCATTGATTCTCGTCGAGATTTGAAGCAACCTAACCAGGCTGCTGAACGTCGACACAGCATGGGCAGGTTGAGGACCATAAGGCGGTGGCGCTTCAGCAGGAGACTTGGGATCGGTGTACGGTTCCCATTCTTCGAGCTCCTCAAATGTATCCAACAGCTGCAGAGGCACCCTGGCTTGCGCGGAAGCAAACATGCAGGGTCGGCCAAGATACAGGGCTTGAGTGGCATCGGTTGTGAAGGCGGCCCAGTAGAGACGCTTGCGCATTTCCTGTTCCAAATCCCGTCGGAGCATGCGTTCATTATTGACACCGCCTGCACTCTGGTAGTCGGGGCCAAGCATAAGGTGACAGCCCAGGTCGATGATCATTCGATGAGCGGTGCCCGACAAACTCCATCCCGCACTCGGACGTCCCTGGGAGACAAGCGACACACTGGTCAGTAGAAGCGCGAGGGCTGATGGGATACTAGGCTTGTCAAGCTCGTCAATCAGAAGTTCACGGAATCGGTCATAAAACCGCCGGCCTACAGATCCCGGATCCTCAGGATCAGCGCGCAGACAAAGTCGATCGCTATAGAGGGATGTCGAGTAAAATATAGCGTTCAACAAAAGCTTGTTGACAAATGGACCGCCACCGCTAGCTAGACTGTCCATGAATGCAGGTCGGTAAGAAATGAGATAGGCGTAATGTTGGCGGTTGAAATGCAGATCCAGCAGATGCTTGGCTAGCTCGGGGTCACAGCCGTCAAGATCCATCATATTCTGAGGCTGTCTGAACATGCGCGCTTCCCTCTGGCGTTGCAAAGCAGCGTTGCTTATAAGTCGGGCCTTGGAGGCAGCAATGGCATCATCACCTTTTCGGGTCATGGTGCTGATGTTCTCTCGGTGCTGAGCCCGGGATGTGGGGTTCATGATACTGGCCAGACCGTGAACGGCAGAAACATAGCCATTCTCATGGAAAACACCGGCAACACGAGCCTCGCTGGGCGACAAGCCAGAGACGCCATCGCCATTTCCATCGTTACTGATTGGGCGTGGGGGCGGTTTCGATACAGCGCTTGATTCCGAGGCGTTCTGATCGGCAGACTGGTTTGAAGCCGAGAGTATGTTGCCAAAACTTCCAACTGCCGGTTTGGTGTCTGGGTCGGTCGGGCCAACGCTGCTTCGGGGAGGCGAGGAGAGGAAGTTGGCGCCCATGTCGTGGTTTCCGGTGGATGCGGTTGGTGTTGGGAGCGGACTTGCGATGGCAGCAGTCGAAGCCAGGCGGCTCAGGCCGTGCGAGGTATAATCCTGGGATGCGCGCGACGGGCCGGCGTCCATAAGCTCAGCAGTCCAGTGTTCTTGCATCTCGGGGGAGAGGATTCCGGAGGCCTTCATGTGATCGAGCATGGCCGAGACAGTGGCTTCCAGGCTCTGGACACGGGCGCGGGAGGGTCGAGGTTCTCGTCTGGCATCATGGGGGTAGATGCACGGCAAGCTGTTGTTGGTGCACTCAATGCACTGTGGGCGTGCACCGTCGCATCGGACTTTCTTTTGGCGGCATGGCGTGCATGTTTTGCAGAGTGTTCCGGCGGGAGAGGCTCTGGAGATGCGGTTCTCTTTCGGGGGGCGCTTGGTGACTTTTGCGTTTGTCATTTGTGTGGCAGATGCGCAGCCGCCAACAAGGCGAGTGCGCGAGGAGGACAGGCGAGGGATTCGGGGCGGGAGGCAGTCGTGAGGGAGGAAAAATGTCGTGATGCCGGGCGTGGTGTTGAAGAATGGCGTCGGCTATTACACATCAAGGTATCCGGACGGAATAGTGCCGTACCCGTACCTGCCACCCACCGACAGACCGGGCTTTACCTTGGTCCCTGGCCGTCTGCTGGCGTGGGCGCTACAAAGCACAGAGTCTGGCCAACGGAAGGAACAGCCGAGGGCATCGGCTGGCTTAGGGGCGACGCAGTGAGGGGCCGTTGGGACAGTGGGCTTTTCCTGCGGGTGGGCCCGTTAGAGTTTGCATGCGACTGGCTGCGCGACTGGCTGCTGGAGGGCATTGCCCACTGAAGCCCAGCGCTGCGGCCACTAACGACGCCGCTGCTGCTGACTGAGCGCGTCCAGCCCGGGACCACCCGATGTCGTCCCGGCTTTGACCATGCGGGGACGGCCCTCGGAGGGCGAAGGCCGAGGAGCAGCCATGTGCTGAGGTGTGCGGTGCAATGAGTGGTAAGGTGCGCCGTGGTGAGGCATACGGTGAGGGGTCTTCAGGTGAGCGAGCATGTGAATCGCGTTATGATTGTGTCTGTGATGGCCAGAGATCGAGACCGCGGCGGTGCTTTTTTGACCTGCGTCATACCACGGAACAGATGATGCGGTGGGGGGGACTTTGTAATGACCGCGAAACCCACAAAAGACATGGGTGGATCCAAATCTCGAATCCGCATTTGCAACCACAGATCGGAATCGTGTCGAGCAAATCTTAATGTAGCTGGCAAACGAGTCTTGGCTCGCGGTTCATTATGCAGCCCGCCTGCCACGATCTTAGTCAGGACTCATTGTCTCGTCCTCTATTAGCGGCCTAATGGCGGCGGAAGCCTCTAGGTCACGGATTCAGCCAACTAGTTTTGTTGCACAATGATTCGGCGAGAATTTCAGAATGTCATTTTAGCTCTACTGACACGCCCAATACAATAAATTCCTCCAACAACAACATTTCATGCAAAGATAATTTTGTAGGCTAATTTACCAGCCGACAATGCCGGCCGTACTAAGTAGAAAATAATTGGAGGGTGGCGGTGGCTCGAAGGGATGCACATAGTTCACTACCCACCCCAGTGCGATGATACCCTATAGCAATAGCAAAGTCCAGCCTCAACGATACCAAGAATTTAGGAACACCGAGAGAGGATTGAGTGACCCCGAAACCTAAATAGTAATTACAATTTATAAAAGGGTAGGTTTACGGGGGCTTCGCTTTCTAATACTCGGTCTACTTGCGTCAAGACTGGCTATAAATTGTAGCTCACGTGCCCGCAATAATGTTGACCACAATTTGTGATCAAGTGTGCAGCAACACAAACTGGCTCCCATCAAGAAAATGGTGTCTGGTTCATACATGTTTACTGTATCTACCATACTTAGACTTCGATTTTTACACGTTTTTATTTTATTTTACAAATGTTATTGTTAACCTTTGCAGTCACTGGTGTGTGGTTGCTGCTGCTGTCTCCATTTATTTCTGCTCATCGCAACTGGATTAGTGGGGTCGCAACGCTTTGAAAGTTTGCAGCAAAAAGGTTTGACATGGTTCATGCCATTCCGGCTTATTAAGTCGCCAGGTGTAATGCGATTGGCCATCCCAAGTGTTCGGTTTAATGTAGTTATCTTAGCTCCCCAGTTCAACAACGCACTGAGCTGCCGTCTTCGTACCCAATTCCGGCTGAGCCCAGTCTCCTCCCTGCCGCCGGTACGCCCCCCGAAAGGGCACCCGTAGCTTAGGCTAACTGCAGTTTGTCGTTCCCCCGCTGCCAGTAAGCGGCGCTGCAAAATACAGGATTCCGTCTTCCTCTGGCCCATCTCACTGGTCAGTCACCGTGGAGCTCTCGGAAGGGATGGTATGTTTAGGAAAACAGCCCGTATTTTCCGATTCGCCAGCCAAGGTGAAGAAAGCTACCTCATCATGTGAGTGCGCCGGCTGCACCTCATGTTACAGCTTGCTCTCGCGGCGTTCGTCCCAATTGGCGTGCGGCTTTTTATCCCGGCCGGCCTGGGCGTGGGTGAAGAATCGCGATCCCCTGCTCCCTCCACAGAATCTAGACACGCGGCCCGCTGTTGGGAGGGTTCATGGCCTGATGACAGCACGTTTGACAGAGTGGGGGGTGGAGAAAACAGAATAAGAGAATTTGGTACCTGTTCTTCTTCCATCCTTTTGTTTCTCACTGGCATTGCTTTGTGAAAGATCTGCAAATCATGGCTGAACAAGAGAGACCATCGACGCCCCCGCCGGCTGGTACTCAGGTCGTTACTGAGCAGCCGACTCCTGCGACTGAGCTGCACGAGGTTTTGGCAGAGAATCCACTGCAAGCAGATGTGAGCCATCAATCGCGCCGCGCGCTATGACGTAGAGGCTGACGTGGGATTGGTAGGATATTGCGTCCGTGAGCAACGACTCTGGCTTCAACGTTTCGTAAGTCAATTCGCGAGCATCAATGGAGGCTCTCCTAATTAACGATCATTTCGCAGTGAGGGATCGGCTAGTTACATGACCTCTCTGAACTCAAGCATTTTGAATTACAAGTATGTGACAAAAAGGACACGTATAATTTTGAGGCTCTTCTAACAACCGGAAAGATATGAAGTGGGTGTCGTGGAAATACTTCACGATAAAATTCTAACCGCATTCTAGAATGGTCGTCGCTACCATGCCTTTCGCGAAGGCGCCTATTTAGTGGTATGGAACAATTCTAAAATACCCACCCGGGGAAAAAAAGGACGCTAACATCGATCCTCTTAGCCAAATGATGATGAGGAACAAGATCGTATGGATCTGGGGCACCACATTTACCGCTTGATGCTTGGTGGAAAGCTCCACCTCGCCCCCATCGGCCCAAAGCCCCAGCGCGTCTTGGATCTTGGTACCGGTAAGATAGAGAAATGAGCGATATCACTTTCCCTTGGCTGATAGATTTGACAAAAAGGCACCGGAATTTGGGCCATGGATTTTGCCGAGTAAGACCCTATTCCAGAGGCTCAATTTCTTCCTAATTCTAACGTCGCGTAGTGATTATCCTTCGGCCGAAATCCTGGGTACTGACTTGAGCCCCATCCAGCCCAAGTGGTAAGATTAGATTCCTTGACAAGTACGAGCGCTACTTACACTCATCATCCAGGACACCTCCCAACTGCGTATTCGAAGTCGATGATTTTGAGTCCGAGTGGTTGTATCGCAAGCCATTTGATTTCATTCATGCTCGAGAGTTGGAAGGCTGCATCGCAAACGATGAGAAATTCTTCCAGCAAGCCTTTAAGCACCTCACCCCCGGCGGATATCTTGAGATGCAGGCCATTTATCCCAGTTTAAAGTCAGATGATGGCACCCTCGCTAAGGCCGAAAACGCCTCTAGTTGGATGACGACAATTTGTGAAGGCGCCGCAAAATTTGGCAAGCCCCTGGATATTGCGATTACCTGGAAGAAGAAGATGCAGGAAGCAGGGTTCGTTGATGTTCAGCAGGAGATTTGCAAGGTTTGTTTCGATCTCCCCATCACCGCGTTCGATGCTGACTTTGCAAACAGGTCCCCATTGGCGAGTGGCCGAAGGACCCAAAACTCAAGGAAATTGGTCGCTTCCAAGCAGTCCAGGAGGCCCAGGTCATTACATCTTACACACCCGGAATTTTTTCACGAATCTTGGGCTGGAAGGATGATGAGATTCAGGTTTTCATGGCCAAGGTTAAAAACGATCTCAAGAATCCCGGAATCCACTTGTATCTTCCGGCATACTTTGTCTGGGGAAGAAAACCGGCTGAGGAGGAATAATTTGAGAATACAGGCTAAAAACTGGTTTGGTGGCGCTATTCCTGCTTTGGAAAACACTCTCTGGTACGCTGGCTTGCGAGAAGTGGGGCTGACACATTGCGGCACCCGGCCCTCCTGGAGACGGATCATGGCATTAAGGTATAGAATACCGACGCTAAAGCGGAGATAATTGATGTGACAAAGGAAGCTACTATTCTATTAATTCATTGTGCTTTTACCCAATTCGGAAAACTCTCTTCGATTGGACAGTTCCAAGCCGATGGTCCGTTTTGATGCTGGAAATGGCCAGTTTCTGGATCCCGGCATTTAGAAGCCGAATAGATTATCGATGCCATCTTGTTCAACCCGTAAAGTCCGACTAATATCCAGATATACTGTTACTCCTGTGAATATATAGATAGATGGAATGTTCAACTGTTCAAAATACTCTCAACAAGTACAGTCTCATCTTCACAACAAGAAAAAACACCAACTTCATTCATTTCCACGACCATCTTCGCAAGACATCCTCATTCCGTTGCTCGCCCAGTATGTCCACCGATATCTCTAAGCAACCTCGCGGACTTCCCCTCTACGCCACCCCCGAGAGATGCTCCGGTGGTACATACATTGTGACTGGAGCCAACACAGGCCTTGGTGTTGAGGCCGCTAAGCACTTGGTCGCTGCAGGTGCCGCAAAGGTCATCATGGCTGTTCGAACCATTGCTTCGGGAGAGGCTGCCAAAGATAGAATCGAGGAAGAGACTGGAAAGACGAATGTAGCCGAAGTATGGGCTCTTGACTTATCCAGCTATGACTCTGTAAGGGCATTTGCGAAGCGCGCAATCGCCGACTTGGATCGCATCGATGCAGTCATTGAGAATGCGGCCGTCGCTGCGAGCCAACGGACTTTTTCGGAGGGTCACCTTACGCCAGTGACGGTCAACCTACTAAGCACGCTTCTCCTTGGTCTACTGCTTGTCCCCAAGCTCAGCGAAAGCGCCACCAAGTTCAACATTGTGCCTCACATCAACTTTGTTGTGAGCAGGGTTGGCTTTGACGCCAAAGAGGACTTTGATAAGATCAAGGACGATCCATTGAAGGGAATGGATAGCGAGGACTTTGTCACAATGAAGTCGTAAGTGTATTGTGAACCCAACTGGAGAAGTGCATTGGACTAACTGAGGCGATGTAGGTACCCCCTGTCCAAGCTCCTCGAAATCATCGCGGTCAGGCAATTGGCTGGCTTGGCTCCGGTATCTCGCACTGGCGTGATTCTGAACTATACTTGCCCTGGCCTGTGCAAGACTGAACTCAGCCGAAACTCACCACAGGTTTTCAAGGATAAACTTGCGCAGATGCACCAGGAATTTGGCCGAACAGCAGAGGATGGCAGCCGCACGCTCCTGTTTGGAGCAGTGGCAGGGAAGGAAAGCCACGGATGCCTGCTCGATTCTTGCGAAATTGCTGAGTAAGTTGGATCCATGAGCTCCTTTTTTTGCTCCGAAAATGCTAATAATTTCGTTTTTTAGGGACAAATTTCCGGACTGGCTTGCGGATGAAGAAGGAGTCAAGTCGCAGCGTCATATCTGGGACATTATCGCTAAAGAATTGGAGGCTGCTGAGCCCGGATGCGTCACCAAGGTTGTGCAGTGATGAGTTTGAGATATAAAAGCGAGAGCATGTCATTTCTCAATTACACTATTACATGATGCTTGTTTTCCCCAATAGACATAATATAAATTGACCAAATTTAAAATTTCTCCAGTATTTCTTCATTAATCATGCAACTCCTGTGAAACAGGGCCTGGCCCTCGGCGTTGTGTAGGCAGTTGGCCCAAGGGAAGACAAGGAATGCTTCTCGGACATCCTCCCATCGCTGGAGCCCCAACTTAAGCATGGTTTGCTTTATTTTCGGAAGTAGCCATTTATCATCCTGCTCACTCAATACTGTACTTCTTCCCAGATAAAGAAACCACAACAGTGCCGTTTGACTCTCCTCGCGAGGATCAGAATGTGCTTGCATCGCTGTTCGCGCTAGATCGGTGAGAAGTGGATTTTGGACAATCAGTCGATCCAGTCCCCTCAAGAAGGTCATCATAAAAGCTGCGATTCCGAGGTGAATCACATTTTCCAAACTGCTGATGAGATATGGCCCGCTGAGAGTATTGATGGCGATGAGGCGATAACCGAATAATATAATTGTGCTGTGGAATTCATATCCGTTGAGTTTAGGCAGACGTTTGGCTCCCGACTCGTTGAGCTGTGATGCGATATGTCTAATATCCAGGAATAGATTCCACAGTGGCATTTTCAGGTTCATTGATAACTTGGTGTCAACGTCGCTAACGAAGGTGTGGTCGCTGGGTCTCTTGAAAATTTCGTGACGGCCAAACAACGACGCGGTGCCAAATTCGACATCCTGGAGTGTGAATAATGTAGTTGAGCCAAGCTGCAATGCATATTCAAGGTCAACTCTAAAATATTGTCAGTATTAGAGCTGAATTAAACGAGATCTGACTGCACGAACCTGAATATCTTTTGACTTAGGCTGGGCTTTTCGCGTGCGACTTTAATGATACCACCTCTTAGTTGCACTATTCGTCGAAGGCCGTGCATATGGATAAAACCGCGGGTGTATTGTCCATGATGGCGCTCGTACTGTGCTAAGCTGACTACTGATGCTAGAGTTTCGTCAGATATGGCGCGGCTCCCGGCTAACCGCTCGTTCACAACCTGCATTGTGCGTGAGAGATGCCGCATGGCGTCTGCGATGTCCTCTTTGATGCAAAGGACTTTATTCATTGAGCTGACACATAGGGCTATGGTGGAATGGAAATCTGTATGCGCATTAGCTCAACCTCGACGAAAAAAAAGAGATAGAAAGGTAGGGGTACGGACAAGCTTCGTCCACGAGCATATACTGAACCCAGATGGAGACTGATGTGCCGGTGCAATCAAGGGCTTCATTGAGCTCGGGGGCAAACCTGGGCCCACTAAGAAAATGAAACACTAGAAATCCTAAGTCTCCAATCAAATCCAGCGTTGTCTGGGATAGGTACCTCTTTGGGCAAGACGCCTGGGTTCGGGGGCTAGTTGTACGGGGAAGTGTAACCCGTCATCAATCTGGCGCTCAATATCAGGAGCCTTGTGCTCATTTCTATCCTCCCAGTACGCGTTCTGCACAGTCTTAGGAACCCGAATAAGCGTGCTGGCTAACATGGTCCTCGGCGCCTTGCTCTTTTTCTTGGATGGGCGCGAGATGGTTCTGCCCGCATTCTTGCCCATGGCGACATGGCTGCGAATCAGCTTCCTAGTGGCCGGGTTAATGGCCGAGTGGTCGATAAACTCGAAAGGCATGGTAAAATGGGGATAGTGGGATCTTTGAAACTGGGTTACTTGGCAGCGACCAGGCCAAGTCTTCTGAGGCGGGTTAATTGGGTAAAGGGGATTTCGGTGAGGGATGATGACGCGGAGTTAACGGACCTAGCGGGGTAAAAGTAAGAATCCCCCACTAGAAGTTAAACGACCAGTAAGCACAAAGGATTATTTCTTTTTTCTTGTACAAAATTGATGTTTGGTATATTATTTTCTATCTGACACCGTTCGAATGTGTTTGCGCTTATGTCCCGAATGTTGAAGTCGCATATATAATGCACCTTTAGAAAGACTGTGCGTCCATGTCTCCTTGAACTTAATTTTCATGACTCAGCTGCTTTGAACTATTATTCTAAGAGTAGAAAATAAGACCAAAAAATTGGCAAAAAATTAGCAGAAAAAAGCGTTAATATTTTTATTTGTATATTACATATTTGTTATAACTTGGTTGGGTGATTCGTTCTCGAAAAAAAAAGTTGGCTGGGGATCAATCCTTCAAGGAACATGTCAAAATTGAGTGTGCCCTCACTAATGAGCCTGTTCGACTCTCCACACCAAAGCATGATACAAAATAAGTATGAAAAGATCGTCTATTCGCTAGTAATATATTAACACAAGTTGATGGATTATGTGTATTATGTACAAATGGCTTTCTGCCAGCATTAAAATGACCCAAACCAGATGCTGTCATCTGGGCGCATTCCCGTTTCAACGCCTTGCCGTGTGCACATCTCCCGGTGGTCTTGGTCAACTGTCCAGTCCTTCATTACGTCCGAGCGAACAAGAAATTGCATCAGCATGCCCGATTCCGCGTGCCAAGTATTGTGGCAGTGGAATGCCCAAAGTCCAGGGTTATCTAGCACCACACGTAAAACGGCCCAGGCATATCCTTCAATCGTGACTGTATCTCGCCGAAGGGGGTTCTCCAGAGCACCGTGCTTCTCCAAGTAGCCCGGTAATTCTTGCTGTGAAGGTGGGTAACCAGTGGATCCCTGTGCGAGGACAAAGAAATGATGACCGTGGAGGTGAAATGGGTGTGCGCCGTCGTCAAAATTGCTGATGGAGATATCCAAGGTACGGATTCCGGACGTCTGAATAACAAGTTCATTCTTGCGATTGAATGCCATCTCGTTGACTCCAAGAGGGGAATCTAACGCCTGGTCGCCAGAATCGGAGTCTAAGAAACGATGGAGAGATGGATGCGTCGCGTTTCCGTGAAACGTCGACTCGTTAAAAAACCCTCTTGATAATCTCCACGCTCCAATCTCAAAATTAGCGCGGAGGTAGACAAAATCGTCCGCTGGAGGAGGCGAGATTGGCTCCACGGGATGAAGGGCACTGGTGTTGAGATCGCGACAGATAATTTCGATTGCCTGGGGCCAGTCTTTGCTTTTCGGCTCCTCAGCTGGGGGCTCTGAGTCAGCTGACGTATATCGCATTATTGCTCTGATCTCTGTCTGAAGGTACTTATTTGGTCGGGTGAAGCAGTGCGACACCATCCGAGCTCTCATCCAGAAAGTTGAGGCTGTTGTGACATTTGTCTCCACCACAACACTGTATCTCTGCGCGGGGAGAATGTTTAGACGATGGAAAGGCTCTGGATTGACATCTGTACCGTCCACTGCGGTGACGTAGAAGGGGTGTTCGTCAAATTGAATTTGGAATTCAGCAAATGCGCCCACATTAATAAAACGCAGCCTGTGCCTTTTCCCAGCAGCGAGATCCAGCGTCGGTGTCGAAACATTACTCGCATCGCATCGCCAGCCCTCAAAATCCGCACAGTCACGGACGCCACGACCATTGATGAGAGCGTTGTCTGGAACAGGCTCATCATTTTCCTGGTCCGGACCCAGATACTCCATCAAAATTTCCGACGTCAAGTTGTGGTAGTGGTCCTGCACCATCACGATCCTGTCGCTGTCATAATCCAGCTTTTGAAGCTCGTGCTCCTTTGGGGAATGGATAATCATTGGGCCCAAGAGCCCATCCGATGCTTGTGCGCTATGATGCGCATGGTACCAATATGTCCCAAATTGGCCTCGCACGTCAAAGCGAAGCGTAAATGATGAGTTGGGGGCGATGGCACACTGCGTAATGCCAACGGTGCCGTCCATGGCATTGGTGCCGTTTTGGAACATGCCGTGGAAATGAATAGACGTTGCGTTGACCATTTTGTTCTCGATGTGCACAACAATTGTGTCGCCCTCATTGCACTCCACCAGCGGCCCCGGAAACTGGTTGTTGATGAGCATCATTGGACGGTACACTCCATCTGGGTTGAGATCTGCCGAGACAATTGTCCAGTAGTACTCTCGTGTCGTCGGAGACGCGTTGGAATTCCATGAAGAGGAAAGGATGTATTCATTGGTATCGCGAAGCTTTGGCTGCGCAGGAACATCTTCATGATACTGTATGACAGAAGGTGCTTTGGAAGGTTCCGGCTGCTGATGTTCCGCAGCATCCTCCTGGGGTTTTTCGTCATGATGCGTCGCTGTAGTGGCGGGCGCAAACCCCAACATAAGCGCTGAAAGCCCAAGCAGAGAAATAACGACAATGATTCCAAATAGAGCCGTCACTCGAAAGCTCCAGAATGGTTTGGCCGGCTGAATTTTGTCGCCGTTGTTCGATGTTTCGTCAGCCTGGAGGAACGGTTGCTCTTCTAAGTCGCAGTCATCGTCTGTAGAAGCTGTCGCGTGATCAGGCCCGCTGGGTGTTGACGCAGTCAAACCCGCGTTTTCAGACTGCCATGGTCGGTCATTGTAAACCTCTGCATGTGCCATTCTCATCTCATCCATGGCATCGTCACTATTCAGCAAGGCGAGCACACAACTGGGTGGGCTCTTGCGATCGAGAGGCGAGAATGGCGGAGGAAGCTCGCTGAATCAAGACAGCCGACTGCGGAAAGCGTGCAGCAAAGCGAGGCAAGGGATAGGATAGCACGGTGAGAAGCAAGGGGTACTTTTGGCTGCATGCTGGGTCCAAACGTGCGGGTGCCTTTGGCGGATGAAGGATCGTCAAGGTGCAGGTCGGATCAAGCGGCACGTCGGCACAGGCCCGCCGGGCGTTTCACCCCGTCCTGTGCGATCCCCCCAGCGCACGTGCTGGAGTTTTCGCATGTATTTGGGCTCTCGGCTGAAGTCATGATGGCCATGGACCTGTCAATTGCGGTCCCTTGTAAGCCCCATCGAGGTTACAGTCACCGAGCTGTGGAGATGGCGGGAGCGACGCCCGGATTCGCAGGAATATGCGCGCCATCAGGTCGGTGGCGCCGCTCTAGCACGTCGAATAGGAAGCCTCGCATACCTAATATCAACCTCTTAATCCCCAGGACAAAGACTGGTTCCTGACAGCTCTCACCACTGCCAAGCCAATTGAATCGCAACCGGTCCTGACAATGTTGTTCAAAACCGCCTTTGGTCTGGCTGCCGCCGGCCTTGCTGCTGCTGCGCCCTCCAAGTCTGAGAAGCAGAGCTCTGACTGTGTTGAGTGGGAGACCAAGTACACTGCGACTCCCACTGCTGACGTCGCTGCTGCTGCTGCCACCGCCAAGACAAGCAGCCCTACCAGCCATGTGAAGGGCAAGGCTTTCGACCGCATTGCCATCATCTACTTCGAGAACCAGAACTACGACAAGGCCATTGGAGACCGTGAGTACATCCCCGATTGCAATTGCAACTAGCGCCCCCAATTAACTGTTGATTAGCCAACTTTGCCTGGTTCACCAAGAAGGGTATCACGCTCTCCAACTACTATGCCGTCACCCACCCCTCGGAGCCCAACTACTTTGCTTCCATTGTTGGCGACTACTTTGGCATGCAAAACGATGACTTCAACCGCGGCGACCAGAACGTTTCCACCGTCATCGACCTGCTCGAGCACCGCGGCATCTCATGGGGTCTCTACCAGGAGGACCAGCCCTACACTGGTTTCGAGGGTTACCAGTATGTCAACACCGAGAACGGTGCCAACGACTACGTTCGCAAGCACAACCCCGCCGTGCTGGTCGACAGTATCACCAAGGACGAGCGCCGCCTGACCCAGATCAAGAACCTGTCCATGATTGACACCTCCCGATCCATGTTCCACAAGGACCTCAAGGAGAACAAGTTGCCCCAGTGGATGTTCATCACCCCCAACATGACCTCTGACGGTCACGACACTTCCATTACCGTTGCTGGCGAGTGGTGCCGCGCTTTCTTGGCCCCTCTTCTGGAGGACAAGAACTTCATGCAGAACACCCTCGTCCTCGTCACCTGGGATGAGAACGAGACCTACGCTCTCCAGAACCAGATTCTCGGAATCCTTCTCGGCGATGCCGTCCCCAAGCACCTGGTTGGTACCACCGACAACAGCTTCTACAACCATTACTCTGAGATCGCCACCGTCCAGGCCAACTGGGACCTCCCCACTCTTGGTCGCTGGGACGTCGGCGCCAACGTCTACAAGATGGTCGCCGACAAGACTGGCGACAAGCTCCGCAAGTGGAAGGAGTCCGAGTTCGCCAGCATGTACTGGAACTTCTCCTACGCCGGCTACTTCAACGATGACGGTGGCAACAAGGAGTACCCCAAACCCAACCTCAACCTCGACGACAGCTTCAGCGGCCGCAAGATCTACGAGCCCATCAAGAAGCTGTGGAAGGACAGCAAGAACCCCACCTACTACGAGGACACCATTAAGGTCAACGACGGCTATACCCCTCCCAAGGGCTACACCCCCGTCGCTTAAACGACCGCTTTAATTGTAGCCAATTTTAATTTTACGCGTACTATGTAGCACGTAGCGCATATTGGAGCTTGTACATAGGCATATTAAACTTAATTCAATTACCACACCTTTTTTTTTTCCCTGGCAGACACATGGTACGAAGCTGTAAATAAACAATGACGTCGGAGCTATTCCCAGATCTCGCCAAGAGATGGAAGATCGGCAATCAAGCTTTCACACGCTGGGGTTCTCCACCCACGTGTAGTAAACCGGCCCTAACAATGGCCAAACGGCCTGCCAAAATGAGCGGCCCGTTCGCAGGGGCAGAGGCCACGCCGAGGGACAAGCGAATGGGATTCACCACATTCATAAGCCCTAGCGGCGATGGGCATGCTGCTCACGCGCGTCCTCCTTCTGGACCCTTGCGGATGCAAATCCTTGCTCGAAAAAGACTCGCTCTGCACGGCAGCAAAATGCCGAGAAGGTTGGACAGCTATCCCAGGTCGTCACCGAGCCTCTAGGGCAATTGTAAAAAGAGGAATGCGCAAATGTAAGCTGCATGGCGCCCGCCTCGCTCTGCAAGGCCCTCTCGGAAGTCGATGCCGTGCATTCGGTGAACTGTAGACCCGACATCCCGCCGCATTCTTGCAGCTGCTTTACTTCTTTATTCTAGCCTCTGCGCCAATCTCTTGGACCAGGTAAAACCCAAGATGAAGCCCTCGCAGAGCCCTACCCTCGCACGCTTCCTGTCAGACTTCACTCTGGGCTTCTCAGATGGCTTGACGGTGCCATTCGCCCTGACGGCGGGCCTCAGCTCGCTGGGAAGCACCGGGACCGTCATATCCGGTGGCCTCGCAGAGTTATGCGCCGGCAGCATCAGCATGGGAATTGGAGGCTACTTAGCAGCGCGAGATGAACTTCCTCAGTCCCAGGGACCTCCTCAGCAGCAAAGCGATGTAGATGATGAGGAAGAAATGCGGGGCATGCTCAGCTACGAGGCAGCAGAGCTTGATGAAAAGAGCACAAGTCATGCGGAGGATCTCTTGCGAAAACACCTTGAGCCTTTGAATCTTCCCCGCGACGTCACAGCGACAATCCTCACCACCCTCCAAAACACACCAGGCAGCTTAGAGAGAGCCGCCACCAGCCTACAGTCCTACAACGACAGCCTTGCCACTACTACAACCGAATCATTACCCGTCACCCCAATCACATCTGGACTCTCCATTTCTCTCGGATATACAGTTGGTGGCATCATTCCCCTAAGTCCATACTTTTTCGCCAGCACCGTCGGCATGGGGTTTCGCTGGAGCTTATGCCTCTGCTTATTCGCCCTCTTTACTTTTGGCGCTGGGAAGAGCCTAGCGCTGCGAGGTGACGGTTTGCGTTGGCGATGTTTCTGGGAGGGCGTGCAAATGTTGGTGTTGGGTTCATTGGCGGCCGCGGCCGCAGTCGCTTGCGTAACTTTGGTGGAAGGCAACATAAACGAAGGCAGAAGGTCTTAATGAATTGTATAGACTGGATTAAGCTGAGAATGGCAAACCCGGCAGCATGGCGTTTAGGTACTTACTATTGAATAATAATCTGGAAATGTTCACTTACCACCATTACGATCCCTCAAATGAACCCTGCGCTGCAATGCGACCGTAAAAACCTTAGGAGTGCATTGCATCAATGCTCCTTCGCCTTTAGATTTATCTTAAATGTTGCCTTCATTTTAAGCTTATTTTCAAAGCACGCCGCCCTAGTTCGTGGCGTACCAATGCGACGCGATGCTTAGTATTTACAGACTAGAGACTCGTTGCAATTTATCACATTTCAAATCCCATAATTTTAAACATGGCAGTCTATATTATTTTAGAACCTCATTTAATGTGCATGGTGCATTTTTAATTTTGTCGGTGGTAGGTTGTGGGTTATGATCGTTTGCTCCGTGTACGTTGTCTGCTGTGTCAGCTCTTACTCCCCATCTTATGTGTGAAGCGGGGCTTCGTTTGAACAAGAAATATGGAATAAGGTATATATAAAATGTTACTTATGTTATGTTATGTTAATTCATTGAGAAAACATGTCACTCTAGAACAAAAAACTGTTCATGATGAGTGGAAAGTAATATGTCCTCACAGAGAGGCGCATGCTTGGAGCACAGGAACCAGAGAAGATTTCCATAACCAACAGTAAAAGTAATAGATATATGCACTTGTACTTATTTTACTTATCTGATATTATGCAATCTCGGGTCGCTCGGGTGGTTTATCTGATTTCTCACTCTTCTTCCAACAAGCCGTTAATTTGGAGGCCATCCACTTTATTTGAGCACGGCATAGGTATACCGTGAACACAATAATAGTGAACGAAATCACGGTATAAATATAAGGCCAGAACAGACTTGCAAGCTCACCCTCCGAGGAAAATATCCCACTGTCAAAGACTCCCTAAAATCTTCGCATCAGATAATTGTCCAATTGCTTGATCATACGATGATCTCAAATGACATCCAGATATAAAAGGTAGCTGGTAAAAATGTCATAGTGAGGATTGTTATTGCTTTGATTGAAGAACTGTCTTTCGACATCTTTCGAGCCATTTCAATGTTGCTAGCACTATCAAGCTGTGTGACAGTGTTAAAAACCTAACCTTTAGTTAGCAGCAAAACACAGGAGTTGAAGCTGATGTATGACGCACGAAGCTCATTGCTGTATCCTTTCGAGCTTTGTAATTGATAAGCCAATGCTTTTGCCTTTCCCAGGAATTTGATATGTATTCCATTGATTCCTCAACTTGTCGAATTGGCACCGTGGGACTTGCAGATACTCTCTGCTTTCTGAAAGCCAGAATCATTGCTTTTGTGAGAGTAATCGACATTTCAACATTTCCCATACCAGAATCTACCGTTTGAGAGATCCCATGAAGATTCTGGGTGATGGCCTGCAGCTGCCTCCTATTGTGTTCGGAGGCGAGACCTTGATATTCATAATTGTTCACCAGCTCAATCTGTTAAATTTCAGAATATGTTTGTGCCAAAACGGCGAGAAATCCCACAAACCTGATCCATAAGGTTCTTTCTAACATCACCCACGTATTCCTTAGACTGCTCTAAGGAGCCACCCAGAATTATAGAATGAATACAAAAGGGATTCTCAGCAGCATGTCTTCGAATTCTTTGAGCAGACAATTGTGGTATGAGCCCTTCATTGTATCCAAGGTGCTGACGAAGAAAATCGATGCAACTATCGTTCTCATCTCTAGATATGATGTATAAAGTAAGTTTGCGCCTTTGCGAATGCTGCATATAAACGGAACAAGGTGATCGAGGGCCTTTACTATTGTCCCATCGATTCTTCATCAGCCATCGCGCGTGCTGACATCCAAATTCTGCACTTGTTAGGATAAAAGTACGGCGACGGAAAGAATTGAACCAACCATAGACAACCCCAGAACCCGAAGTTTCGCGTCTTGCTCTAGAGACCGCAGACCAGTAGTCTGGTCGACCTAGCAGGTTTTGCAAGAACACTTCATGCAGGCCATATTCCCTCACTACGCACTCGACTAGGTAGCGTGAATAGCTTGCTCGCCGTAAATACGTAGATTTCTCATGAGGTGACAAATATACGATACTGATAGTGTCAGTCACGCAATTCTCTATATTCAAGGTTGAACAAACTGAGCGCGTACAATAAAAGCAAAGCTGGTATATTGCCTTCGACAAATTCTTTGATTTCCTATAAAAACATCAATTATTATGCTGTCGCTTATTATTCATAGATCAATACCTTGGTGAACGTATCAAAATCACGATCATCTCCGTTATGTTTCCATCCTTCAGTTTGTTCTATTAGTATGCGATGGTTGGTTTCGCCAACAGATGCACAAACCTTGTGAAATTTCACATACTTTCAGCATATCCACCTTCGATGTCTTTGAAAAGTTGATATCTGAGGAGACAAGGTCTGCAAAGGTCAAAGGGCTTGGAAGAAGAGGTTGCAACATCAGGCTTTCGTGCTCCGTGTGGTCTTTTCTTCTTTTTTAGTACGCTACTTCCTTTTGAAGATGCGACATTTGTTCTGGGCTTCATACCATTACGTACTCTAAGCTCCCCATCGCCGGTATTATTGGGATAAATACCAGGTACCCCGGAACTATTTGTTTGTAAATCTGGAGATTGAGAATACGGCTATATCATCTTTATAGCATCAACCTCTAACCTCGGGTGGCGAGTTTCGTGCGTCGTTTGCCCATTGAGGGGATTCATTTTGAAGTTGATAATTAGACCTGTGGATGTGATTCCACAGGCCTTGGGGTTAAATTGTGCCTGTAAAATCCCTTTATAGATAATTAAATGATAATGCATTGGAGAAATCTGCAAGTTTGTGTGGCAGCCTTCTTTTCTGGGCATTCTTTCACCGAGTCGTATGTGGCTTGGCATAATAAGCAGCCACCTTGCCATCGAAGGATTGGCTGTGCCAATGAATCTCTTAATGTGACATACTTATAAGGGATAAGCATCATCTGACGTGAGAAACAGGCAGGTAGATTGTAATGGTTGGACAGGTCCCATTTCACTTTGCACTCTTTTGATCAGGCGCCCAATATGATACTCGATCTAATTTAAAATCTACAGCTATGAGTTGGATTTTATCAGTAGAGAGATATTAGTCTTTTGCCTATCTTGTAGCCGTGAAATTGTAGTTGTATGATAACACAATCAACAAGGTCTATTACATATACAAGCTTCGAAGTATATTATCAGAGGCTGTGTCAATGAAAGCCACTCTGGACAAGATTTGGTACTCTTTAGACAGTGTAATAATACGACACCGACTGGGTGCACGTATATTTGACCACAGGGCTTTTTCATTTAGTGGTGTTCAAACGTGCATCAGAAGCTTCTGACCGCGCAGTAGTTCCGAGGCGCCCCGCGCTACGTAGATATAGCTCTGATAAACACGGCAGATTGCACGTGGCCCAGGATGCATGGCACCACCCAGCAATCGATTCAGCCTATGAGGCGTTAACCATTGTAGAGGTTGCCGAAGGTACAGTACATTGCGGCATTTGACGTGCTCCCCGGAATAAAACTCTCCACACGAGGATGATTACACATCAAGACCGAGTAGTGTGTTCAATTAGTGGATGTCTCGGATCCATTTCTGCCATTCAGTGTTGTAATACGGCCCCTCCCAGCCGACGCAGAAATTCGGAAAGATGAAGTATACGCAGTTTTCTTTTACTTTTCTTTTTGTTAGTCTACTTACATAGAAGAGCTCTATTTTAATCAAGTATTCTGGCGGCTTATCTCACGGCTCTGTCTGTTGCCCGGTCCATACGAAGTACTACCACTTTCAGCACGATTATATTCTGATATAATTAGATTACTTTTTATCGATGTCCTTCATTAATTAGCCTCCTTCAAACGTATTGTTTGTCTTGCCATCATTTTTTGTATTATTTAGACTGATATGATTGATCTATTGTGCAATATAAACCCGATGGTATATACCTCATTCAGCGCTAACAATGTCACTATTTTATAGGATGGCTGTGATGAGATTGTGACATTAGGCGATACTAAAACCCTGTCTTGCTTAAAACGCCCTCTTTAGAGTCTCTGATAAGCTCTTGAAACCAAGCTGGAAATCCCCGGATACCAGAAAGCACTCTGCCATAACCTGGCAAGAACATTGTTCCTTGGTTAAGTGTCAAGACTTGGTTTGTTACAGCCTTTGCAACTTGATCGGGTTCAAGCACAGCATCCTTGAATGTAGGGTGCTCAACAAGATTCTTAATCAGAGGTGTGCGAACCCAAAAAGGATAGACGATACTGTAGTATAAAAGTTAGAATAATCTGTAACAGACCGGGTGGGGGGAGTAACTACCTTGTAAGCACACCCCTTGCATTGTATCTATTTCTCAATTCCTGAGTGAGTCCTTCGTGAAAGGCAGTCAGAGCGGCCTTGGCACAACTGTAGTCGATGTTGCTTGCGATAGTGAGGAAGCTTGCCACGCTTGCCATCGAGACGATGTGGCCATGATTGTTCTTGATCATGGAGGGCAAGAATTCTTTGACGAGCGTGAAATGTGCCACCAAATTTACATCAAACATGCGCTTAATATCGCCTCTGGAACAATCCAAGAGGGGTTTTCCTGTAACGACTCCCGCATTGTTGATCAGAACTGTGGGATCGCCAAATTCTCGGCGAATCTTTTCAGCCACTTCATGAACTGCATCAGGTGAGGTGATGTCGACTTGGAAGAAGTGCGCTTGTGGTGGCAGAGTCTTGGGCGAGTTCTTATCGAGTGAGACGACTGTGATGTTCTTTTGCGTAAACTCATGGACCATTCTTTCACCCATTCCACTGCTACCACCTGTAATCAAAACCAGCTCTTTTTGCCAATCCCAAGAGGCATTTGGGACATTTGTCCTAAAGACTAGGCGATTTAAGGCCTGGTTGATGCCATAGATAACGGCTATGGTGGCTACAATTCCCACGACGAACATAAAGACGGCTAAGATGGGTGCAACGATAATAAATTCGAGTAGTGAGCCAGCTGCAGAGAGAGCATGGTGACAAAAGGCGTTGAGGAATTGGCCGAGATGTTGCAGTCCTGTTAGGGATGGAGATGAGGCCATTTTGCGCCGTAGTAGTAGTTGATGTTGGCAATGAAGAGGAGCTTGGAATGGCCAAAACTTCGTGTAAACGAGAGGCACCCAGAGGGATTTATAACGAACGAGAAATAGGACTTCTGCCACGTCAGCTTACCCTTTTCCTTTTCTAATTCGATTTTCGTCTTGCTTGTTCATGTACATTTTCGCTAGTTTTGTCGTGACATATTGGTTGAAGAATGGGACATCAACTGATTTCTACAGCACCAAGGGCCTGGATCTTGGACATTATAGGATCTTATTGGTGGCATGACTGTTCTGGATGCAGCTGGACCTGAACTATCGACGCCATCACGACGGGAATGTCTCAGCTCAGGTCCCTTCAGGCAGGAGACTTAACCTCATGGGGCATAGCGACGTGGTCATGCGCTAGCTCGCCACCTAATTCAGCTTGGTGTTCGCATTTTTAGTTCTTTTCTCCGCTGGGCTGCACTGGAGGGATAGCGCGGTCCAAAACGTATGGTCAGAAACGAGCCGCCTAAGCTGTAGCGATTAAATAGTTCGCAGCCTCTCAGCAAGCCCTTTGCAATCCACAAGAAACAAGGAAGGAAAAATTCAACTCGTGGGATACCAATATTCGCGCGTGATCTCTTACTAGATTTGGCTCGAACTCGAGTGGATGAATAATGTTGCCTACCAGCTAGCGGACTACTCGCTATCTTTAATTCCTCTATGCCTCACGTGAGCCTACATATGAGCAAACTAAATTATTTTTTCTTCCTGGCCTATTAAAATATTCTTTTTATCGTTGCATGGATTTTTTGACAAGAAATTAACCCGACCTTCATTTTGAAAGCTATAACTCTTGGTGGTGCTGGTCGCTCTTATGGTTGCAAACAACCCCATTGCTGTCATTTCTATTGCAAGACACATTAAGAATACACCACGCGGAAAATTAGCCGATAAATAATCTTGCAAAATATTCAAAACCACAGTGAAGTGGTCATTCAGCTATTTCTTATTTTAGCTTGAAGTAGGATGCTGTGATGGCTGGCTCAAGGCGGGCACATTGCATGCAGATGCCATTGCAACCCCGCATTCGCGCAAGGGTGGGTGGGATTAGGCAGTTTTGCTTGGGCAGTTTAGCCACGAGGCGCACTCGGGAGGCCAACTAATTGCCCAGTCCCGAGACATAATTGAGCAAAGATCGATGATACATGCTCATCGTTTAAATGCGCCGTAGAAATGATGCCTATGATGCATTTTGGCTGAATGTGACTAGAACGACAGAGGGTTTGCACATTCTTGAGTCTCGCATCATCTAATGAAGCGACCAAACCTGGTGCCACAACTTTGATCATTACTCTGAATGCACCGATGGGAATTTACATAACTAGCTTACTATATAATTTCTCATCCAAGTACGAACCCTACTCCCAGCAAAGTAACAGACCTAGGGTGTGATCTAGGATTCAAGACCTGTTTGAGAAAGGCACTTGTAACATCCCAGATTCTCCTACAATCGCCAAAATTTTATGCTTATTACAACCAACATTGATTTATCCACTTGTTGGGAGTTAGCTCCGTGTCTCCACCCAGGCATTCTTGTTGGTGGTGCCGTGTGCTTGAGCTTGCCGTCAGTGGCTGCATAAAATTTGTGGACTAACTGTACGACGTAGCCACTACGAGAAGTGCCATGAAGATCCATGGGGCTCCGGAATGTGCTTGAGGCCTCTCGTCCTATCATCGTCCAAGATACTAAATGCCCGGCGCAAAAACGGTACGGGAGTCTGTGACAACTGGCAGGGCAGAATGAAGTGGAAAAAAGAAATGGGCGGGATTAGTTCCGCTCACTGGAGAGTTATCCACAACTCCCACTGTATATGGTTAACCGTAATCGGGTAGCTAATCACTTTGAGCGCCGTGCCGCAGCCAGCTGAACTACCGTGCTACCTGGACCAGCATCCCCCAGTCTAGTGGCTTTTCGATCCCTGATGTAGCCTATCAGACATTTAATAGCTTTTCAGCCTTCTGAGAGTCTGGCGATATGACCATTCCGGACCTGGAGAGCCAAGACACAAGCGTCACAGGTCTGGGCGCATATTTAACCAACAGCCAAGTCCCCAGCCATTGTGCCCGCATGATTTCCCGCCCGCCTTCAGAATTTTAAACCCCATTAAATCCAGGAGACATGTCGAAATACAGCACCATTCATACGAGCGGCGCGATTGGCGAGTTCGACATCGTACCATTGACAACAGTTTGGGCTCCTGCAAGTGGGTGTCCTTCGATTGTAACATTCGCGGATGATTCGGCGAACCCTTCGTGTTATCCACCAGACTACACATCTGTTTGGTACGACTACGGATTTTACTCCCCTGGAATCTGCCCATCGGGTTATACGTCAGGATGCAAGCCGGAGGCGACAGATACATATTTCGGCGGCTCTGTCCGTTCGACTGAGACGGCGGCCTTTTGTGTTCCGAGGTAACTTGTCTGCTTCCGATGTGCCCCGTGCCTACTCTAATGAAAAGATCCCTAGTTCATATTCTTGTGGTACTTTTCTCCTGCACGCAGTCTCTGCTTCGGGCGGCAAAACAGTCTCTGTGCCCGCATTCCAAATCCGATGGGCTGAGTCGGATCTGTCTGCTTTAGAAACAGCACCCATACAGACAAGCAGCGGAACTTCCTCAGCAACTCGTTCTACTGTCTCGGTTGTCGGAGCAAGCTCGACCAGTGGCGGATCTAGTTCAGACAACTCAGGCTCTAGTTCTTCGGGCTCGTCAGGCTCGGTAGGCTCACCGAGCTCCTCAGGCCTCTCTACTGGTGCGGTAGCGGGAATAGCTGTCGGGGCTGCAGCCATTGTCGCCATCATCGCTGCGGTTCTATTCTTCTTATTTCGAAAGAGAGTTCTCAATGCTCGTAAAAATAAGCAAAACTTGCCCGCGCCAGACCAGCCGAGCGGTGGAATGGCAGAATTGGATAGCTCCACGCAACCTGCTAACCCAGGTGTGAAGCCGACAGAAGTCCACTTAAGCTCAACGATACCGGAAATGGAGTCACATGGAAATGGATTTACTCCACCGAACTACCCGGGCAATGGAAATAATTATCCAACACCAAATACCCAGGATTGGGGAAGGCCACAGGAGTTGCCGCCTCACGATGGTAGGGTGCCGGAGTTGGGTAGTTATGGAGATCAGGAAGCGAGGATGCGATACGAGCTCGGCACACAGGAAAGACCAATTCCAGAAATGAATGGGTCATTCCCCCAAAGATGATGCTGTTGTCATGTTTTATGACTCAACTTATTCTAGCGTGACCTGACGGTCTGCACCTTATTAATATTACATACATATTAATGAAAGTATTAAATGTTAAAATATTTACGTCCTTCAATTGCATAATTGTATTTGATTAGGTTGGTTTAATTGGCACAATGCATCGCCCTTATAAAGTTCACGTGGTAGCTTATCGAATCTGCAGTTCCCCCTCTCCACGATCCTTGAAGTATGGTTGTGGACAACCTGAGTGAATGAAAGAGTATATTTCACTTTTCAGTCGAAAGATAATTTAAGTGGACTATGGCTTCAAATGGTACCGAATCCAGCTGTGTTTATGACACTCTTGGCCACTTCGTACGTTGTAGCGCTGGCAATGTTTTTACCAGCAAAGTTTGAAAAGAAACTCGTATCCGACCCGGAAAAGCTCCCAGAGCTTCCAAATCCGTTGACCTGGCATGTGTGACCCAGATAGTTTGCACATGCAGCATTCGCGCTGGTGCTGGGACTGCTGAACAGCTTCCCAGTCGATGCTGAAGTCACCGGGGTGTTGATATTTTGGAACACATTTCCTTCTGCAACCACCATGCCACCCGAATCGATGTCAAAAGCGTGGCCTGTGTTGTCGTACCAGTAGTTATTGACAGCATGGAGAAGTGTATTTCCTCCAATCTTTGGGGAGCGGCCAGAAAAGTGGTAAATGTAGTTGTTCTTAAGCGTAATCATCTAGAAGCGGTTAGAAGAAGCTAAATATCGGTCACTATTCCTTACATCATTAGATCCAGTAAAAAAAAGCCCCCAGTATGCGTAGGAGTTGCAGCTTGGCGACCAGGAGGTAGTTCCATCAAATTTGCAGTTTGAAATTGTCACCCTGTTGGATGCATTATTGCCAAGCACGACGTGCTGACGACCGATGAGAGAAGTTGTGACATGGTCGATCCATACGAGGTCAGTGTTGTCCAGGGTGATGGCATCACCTCCCCAGACGTATTTGGGGTTGAGGTTTGTAATGTGAACGTTCTGGATAATAATGTTGCTCACACCGCTCACGAGCCTCAGGCCTTTACCCTTGATAATTCCCTTGTTCCCTATGCCGACGAGAGACTTGTTTGACTTGACAGTTATTCCGAGGTAGCCTGCCTTGTCGTAAGTTACAGTGACTGCAGGGGCCGTTGACGGGCACCAGTCGTGGGCATCAATGGCTAGCTGACAAGCCGATCCAGTGCCCCAGGGAGCACATCCTGTTTCTGTCGCTGTGCCCTCTGTTCCGGTGAAGTCGAACGTTCTGTCAAGATAAATGACCCGAGCCTGGGAGTCGCCGAGATACGAGACCAACTGGGCCGTAGTTGTGGGATATACGGGTGTAGCCGTGCCACCGCCTGTAACACCTTTGGCAAAACCTTCCGCCGCCCCTGTGACGGCTATCACAGTTTGGGCAAACACCCCAAGGATGCTTAAAATGAGGCCTGGGCCCATGTTCGACAATATGAATGGAAGCTGAATGAGGTGCAAAATGCTTCACTTTGCCAATAATGCCGTGGCAACTATTTTGAAAGTCTGCGATGCCACAATACGGATCCGGTCCCAAGACAAATAATATAGCTGCTTATATACAGTTTTGATGTCTTTGTCCTCTCACCACTCATCGTACCAGACCCGTCGTTCTCGGTACTTAGACTCCGCGATGCTTAAAACACCATCTCAATTGTTTGCTCCGCCGTCGCATCCAATTGATGAGGCCATGGTATAGCTGTTAGTGGAAATGGTCTTGGCAGAGGATTCTAATTCGTGGGATTTCAGCGCGCTACCTTCCATAGTCGTCCACATTCACCGAATAGGTCCGTCAAAAAGTTGCCTGATTCCGTTAGTGCCCTAATCCACAGCACTGCCAATGACCTGACTTGTGGATTCTAGAGTATATCACGGATATCGGCAGGAAATGCCAAGGGACAATTGGCAATTGACATGCAAATTCATCGAAAATCGAATTTCTAATTTAAGCTTATTGCTTAGCCTAAATAATTTCCGAGGAAACATACTCCTCGATTCTAGGTGCATCGCTTTCGGTCCTGGACGCCTCCGCCTCAGTCTTCTAATTCTATTGGTATCATTTTATCATGTCTATGAAATGTTCGCTGAAAATGCAATTGATTGGTATCGCTAAATCCCTACCGCTTGAACCGAAAGAGAGCGTTGTCGTAGCTTGCTGACTTTCGACAAAAATGCCGCAAGAGCCGTCATTGGTACCGGCATTGTGGTAATTAATAAATATTGATCGATCCCCGGAAAATAACCGCAATGTTTGTAGCCAACGGATGATAGTTAGGAGGAGATTTAATTCCTGTCTGCTTGTGGATCAAGCCCATCGCCTTCCATATGAAGATCGTAAACACCTTCCGAGATCATGGTATCTCTATAGATCCAGGTTACCTTGGCTTTCTTCTCCCCAGACAGTGACCTCCTTCCTAGGCCATACTCTTCGGGATGATAGTAATTGGTCATAGAACGAAGAACTTGAGCTGTCTCAATCAGATCACGTTCCGGAATGACGACACGATTTGCTAGATATGTAGTGCCTAGTCCAAGTAGTAGTTGGACGCTGACCAGCAAGATCAGGATGAGGATGATCATATCCCAATGCGTGACATTGAGTATAGACCCTGTTTGTGGCTCATCGCCCGCAACAGATATCAAATCGTTATTGTCCGCAGTGGCTGCTACCACACCAATCGTGAACCTCGATAGCAGATATGCCATCCCGGCAACACTTCCATTGGCTGGCGTTCCAAAAATAGACTCTGCGGGATAAACCTGATACTGAACGTTGGTATCATTGACCATAGAAGAGGCTTCATAGCCCTGTAAGGCGACCGAGGCCGAGACCAGTGCCGTAAAATTGGCGCTGACTTGATGTTCAGGACGAGTTGCGTTGGTGACCTGGCCCAATGTGATATTGCATCTATAAAACCATGGCGCTGTTGCCGATGCCTCGAATGCGTATACTTCACTGCAGCCCAGCCCGCAGTTTGTGGATATATTCGTCATATAAACTGTCTCGTACACTCCGCTGGCAATTGGGATATCAACATCCACATCGCCGTCCGAAGTAGACACAGTGATGTTCTTCGTTGTCCCATCGCCACCTTTCGTAACGGGCCAGCTGTTGCAAGTGGATGAGACATCAATAGTCCGCGCCGTAATCACGGTGACAGAATTGGAGGACGTGTCGACGATGGAACTGGTGGAGGTCTCGTGAAAATAATAGCGGCAGGTTGCATTAGTGCAAAACATGAGAGGGTCGCCAGTGAACCAAATCTTTCCAGGCTTTGGCTGATCGTCCATGCTTCTTTCCGTGTATGCGATCGAAACAGTTCCATAGCTATAGTCTGGTCAACCTGGGTCACTCTGAGATACATCCTGGTAATTTACGCAGCATACCTATTGGCAGTGTATTGTTGGGCACCCATCGCCAATGATCGGGAAGATACAATTTTGTTTGTTTCAACATTAGACATGTCTGGAATGGAAACCTTTCCAGGAACCAGCAGAGCAATATTCTCGTTGGAGTCGTTGGAATAGCATAGACCCAGCGATGCGACTCCAATTTGCGTCGCCTACAAGGGTTAGTGTTATGCTCGCTCCTTTACAATTTTGTTTGTTCTTACAATTAAAACCAGCATCCAAGATGCGGCGGCAAGATGGAGGGAGATGCGACGAGATCGGAATGCCAATTTGACGAGATGGCTCATTCTCTCGGCTTGCAGAATCAACTCGACCTACACAAGACCCTGAAGTTAGGCTCACTTTCATCGTCGCCTTGCAAGATGCGCTCACCTTGCGCCTTGACCGATGTCTTCTGCTCAAAATCCACCATCGTAGGTCTCCAACCATTCCATTGAGACTGCTTGCGATCACCAAACCGAGAATGATGGACAAGCCTGTGATGACGGCATTAAACTCGCGTTTGACTTTTTTCGACATGACCGTTTTCGACGAGTACACCTTCAATACGACGACGATGGAGACGGAAATGAGGGTGGTGAGAGCCCACATCTTGAGAATGTAGCTCAGCATGGTGAGAAGCGGCCGCTTCGTCGCGCGAAGACCACGAAATGGCCTCCCCGTAGACTTCTCCAGCATGGCCACATCAGGGCTATCGCCGCGGCGCGTTGACGCCGACGATGCCTCATCAAGAATTTGGTCGCATGCCGGGCCGCTCATTGTGTGGGTTGAAGGAAAGAATGTGATGATGCGGCCGGCTGCGGAAAATGGGAGGAATTTTTGGGAGCGGCGGGATGAAATCCAATGCCTGCATATTTAAAAATAAGACCCATTCCACGTTTAAAATAAGCTCAGAGGCATCCCAGCAAGGAGCTCCTTCGCCTTGCCCTGCGAAGAAGTCCAGACTCAATCGCCCTTTCGTATTTGCGGGCCAAATGTCCACAAGCACAGATTAGCGTGTCGCCTTAAAATTCCCCACGCTGAGCTAAATGCACCGCAGTTACGGATGGACCAATCATGTTCGACCTGAGACGTCCAAGTTTTATGCCAATCCAACGTTGGCGTCACTCGGGCCTGAGCTTGTCGGGGTTAGCGAGGGGCATTCTCGGTCGCGTATTCCCAGAGCCTGCTGCCAACTCAAACACTCATGTGGATCGAAATTTCCCATCCCCCGATCGCCAGCATACTTTCTACAGCATATTCTAAATCGTCTTTCCCCTCACTTATTATCCCATTCTCGTTCCTTAACTTTTATCCTCGTCAGCATTTGTGTATCTCGTAGTTCTCGTAGCCATGACGGATTCCGATTCGACCAATTTGTGCCGAAAGGCCCACCCTCCCTCATCGTAATAACAGAACACCACGGCACAAGTCAATCACGTCACGCCGCACCCTTGATCACTGAACAACGTTAATTGAAGTTTCTGGTCCAATCCTTTGACTGGGTTCGTAAAATACGACGAAGAAGTTTTCCCGTACAGGGCCTCGGTTTCAAGGGATTCGGTTTCACAGGTCACATAATTCGAAGTCGAGTACTATTTTGGATTGATCGGGAAGACCGGCCTGTGCCTAATACCCTAGTCTAACGGTTGCCTCAATATGCAAGCCGACAGGAAAGGTCCGAGCTTGAGCCGCATCCTTGTCGATTGAGTTTCCGATTCTTCCACGAAAGAGCACGTCAGGAAAGCGAAGGGCAAAAAAAGGAGGTAGTGAGCAGGTAGAACCCCCACCATTTATTGAAAGGATGCACGCAAATCAGTTACCTTGTCTCATGAAGGCCAATGAAGCAAGATTGATCACATGATTTATCTTGCTGCTACGTCAAGTGCAAGGGTGGGGACCTCTAAGGTCTCAAAACACCTTGGTGAAGGTTGGAGGTCCCTCTTTTCTTTCCCTAATCGTAATGGCTTTAGCTATTGCCGGCTAACCGTTGAGGAAAACTAAACCTAGACCAGAAATACGACGGACACTCCGATTTCTTCTCACCAGACCTTTTTGGTCATTGCTTCATGAACGATGACGTCTTCCTCTGAAGGCCATGATGACATAAAAGGCTGGATTCCAACTTGGCGCTCCCGGCTGCAACACTGCTCACGTCTGTAAATAAGCGACTGCATGTCCACTTATTCATTATTAAAATCTTGCTATTCGAGTGTTACTTTCGATGCTTAATGTTTATCATGTTCCTAAACAAGGTATGGACATCCAACTTTTTCAGCGTGCCGGTCCCTGTTCCGATGCTACAAACATTCACTCCATCGAAAATGACTTATGCCTCCCCGAAGTTACAAAAAATGCCTCGCCCAAGATTTGGACCATTTTTTTTTGTCAATACATTCCTACCTTTGCTTCTTTTGCAAAAGAAAGGCAGACGAAAACTGGCCAGAGTATTTTCCGCAGTGTCCTTTTCTAGTGTTTGACCCACAACACGATTCATCATCCAGCATCCTAGACATCTCGTGTAGGGAGATGGAATGAACCGAATCATGCGAGTACTTTACTCACATATCATTCCGATGCCACCAAATTGTCTACATCGAGTACAAGTCCCAAGGGCGGTTCTCATTACTCTGGATGAGAAGGTTGTTGGGTTGTAAGCTGAATCAAGACTCTACGACGCTGTTATTTCTGGAGGCCGGGGTTTCTATTTTTAGATGCTATTGATACGAAAAATTGATTTAAAAACGAGCCAAATTACATCATGCATCGATTTGGAGTCCCAAGCTTGTTCCTTGTATTTGCAATCTAAATGGTGCCCAGTTCCCTCAAGTATGGGCCTCGACAATAGACAGCAGTATAAAACGTTAGATTTGCTACATGAGATCTGGGGTGACGTTTCAGAAATTGATCTAACAGGGCTTTTATCTGTCGCTGGTATGGATCCAGCCAGCCCGCCATACACTCAGACATGATCGAATCCCTACATCACCGAGTTTGTTGTATCAGACCATCTTGCTATTGTTTTAAAGGGATAAAATATGTTGATTAATGATTTTACCATTCAGCGGAGAAGCATGATATCTATCTGTCACAAAATGACCCACATCACTCTACGATTGCTTTTAGATGCGATTCACAAATACATATTGGCTCGTTAGACTAATCGTGTCATACTATTTGTGTAGCATCACTATTCGAATATCAGAATAGAATCACATACATGGGCGGGACATAGAGGTCATTCTTCAACAACATATCGTGTCCATAGCCACGTCAGTTACTTTTGGTGCCTGCGGAACCCGAGTCACCCCCAACGAGAGCAGAAGATTGCGCCTCCCTGGCTTTCCTCTTAATATCCTCTGGCGTCTTTGATGGGCCAGTCATGACAAAGAACATGGTGACGACACAAGCCGCTGTGGCGCCAGTGATGCTATTGTCGGGAAATGAGCTCACGTTTCGGTCATATGGAGATCATCGGGAATGCTCACCCCCAGGTCGTGACATCCGAACTGATCTTGGATTTCCATCCGAAAAGGTCCTTCTTGTCCGAGGTTGCGTATAGGCGTCTTTGTTTGAGTAGAGGCCGGGCAAATTGCTTGCGAAGTACGTGGTTGAACATGATGAACATTTTGGCTGATGGAGTGCGGAGAATTCACGAAATGTGATTCTGCGGTGTTCTCGGATCGCTAATTATTCTTGCGCTGTCATCTGTTGATGAATAAGCAGCGACGCTGGTGAGATTCTATCGCGCCGTTGACGTCAACAGCGTTGCATTCGCCAAAACTAGGATAAGGGTCGCGTCGCCGACATACAATACTCCAGAGTTGAAACGCTACACGTGCTATAAATCTTAAACCAGATGTGTTCTACCAGGCAGCATGATATGCTATCCCACTGGGCTTGCGAGTGATGACCCAGTCGGCTCTACCAAGATTTCAATCTATGGAGCACATGTTTGTGCGAAGATCCTGTTTATTTTTTATTTTTAAATCCTCACTAGATACACAGATTCCTCTCAATAAGTCCATCCACCGGCGAATGTAATGAAATTTGAATTTCAACCAGCGTGATGCATTTGCAAAATGATTATCCATTATGTCGAACTTTTACTAGCCCCTCCCGACCAATACGGTAACGGACAAATCAACCTGTTTAGCTTTCAGCAGCACACAGCCCAATTCACATACGAATAACTTAAATAAATGCGGTCAGGATATATTCCTTTTACATGGTCTGCCGTGACCAGTCTCAACCCCATCCGATCTGTGCTGTGAACAATGGGGTCGAAGCTTTTCCAACCACCGACACAGGAGGCCAGCAAGACTCATGATGAATACTGCCTAGATAGAGCTTTCAATTGACGGAGCAAGAGCTCCGATATTACCTATAGCCTCTAGGGCTACTGATGTATTATTACCTAAGGCCTAGATTAGAAACAAGACCGCACATTTACTCTATTAATCTGGTCTTGTCTGCGCGGAAATAAATTTCATACCATTGGAAAATAGCGCTGTTGTGATAACAATTTTCAGTCGCCATGCGGCTTATGATATTATTTGTAGTTAAGATCAGTTGAAGATTTGCCAGAGCATAAGATAACAACGCCCGTCACTTAAAATTTCTGTAGTCAATGAGAACTGAACGAAAATAGCCAAAATTCCACTTTTCATAACACACAGACAGCGATAGAGTGATATATTGTGATTGAAGCATGTGAACGATCATGATGACATGGCATCACGGTTAGGTGTAGACTGGTCACTGTATGAGAGGTGTACTCTGTGAGGTTACATAACGTAGCTTTCATTGCTCAACGGGTTGGTTCCCGTAACATGCATCCGTAAAGATAAGGCATATTAGAGAATGATGAGAATTGTAATGAAGCCGGGTGGAGTTGGGCGTAGCATAAAATATACACACAGCCCAAAACTACAAAAGGTCAGCTGTTTGTTGAGACCGTGAGAGGGGATGTGACAGAGATTGGCGGTAGGGGGAGAAAACAAAATAAATACCTAATACAGTAAGCGCCAAAGAAATATTATAAACATCACGAGGATCATTTGATCAAATGATCCCTCAAAAAGGAAGCCTCAAAAATAGGTCAGAAAGAAAAGGCTGATTCAAGAAACATGCCCTTGCGCCTTGGTGTTGGGACCAGAGGCTTTATCACTGAGGCCAACGTTGTAGGCAGCCAAACTAATCCACCGGTTATAGCTAGCTTCGGAAGGCCAAGAGTTTAACCTCAAGTTCCTAGCATGGTAATCTAATCTACCGTATGCCTTATCTACCTAACCATTGGTGAAGCCGTTCGGTTGATCTGCAGGGTAACCGTGTTAAGTTGGCGATGGTAGTTATTTTCGAAACAGATCGAATCAATCATATGAGCCAACCTGCGAAAACAATAATTATGAACCGGCTAATATAAACCAGTGGTGAGTCCTCGAAGCTTTGAGCTCTAGCCCCGAAGCCTCCGTTGCTGTCGATTATGGCTGGACGTATGGCGTTGACGTCTTTGGTTCTACTGCGCAGATTTCTTTACAAATCTTGAATGAGGGATCATAAATTGAAATGAAAGGGTGTGTTTGATTCAAAGTTGTGATTTCGAAAGGTCTTTTAGACTCTACCCTCCTAAATTTATTGGGAAAGGTTTTCTGAGATCTGTATAAAAAGCAGTGGAATTGTGAAAGAATTCGAAAAGGAATAACGTCAAAGGAAATCATTTAGGAGCGAAACACCACATCGACACATACTTGTGTCACATTTCAATTGGTTAGACAAATGATATGTATCTCAGAAAGTGAAGGGGAAAAAAGGCAGCCATTTTCCAAATCCCAGAACTTTGACACAAGGCTTCCGCAGAATACTTGGTGAATCAGCCACGACAAGATTCAGGCTTCTCGCCAGGGGCAAGTTGAGAGGAAAGAGTCATTGCGCGCGCAACCCATGTTCATGATCTACGCTTGCTATGCCACATTCTATTAAGCTAAGCCCGGCAATTGGGGCAATCTCCAATGCGCTAGCCCTTCCTTCCAATTACTAGACGAAATTTGATCAGCGCCATGGTTCCAATCTGGGAACCGCCCGGCGATAAACAGTCGTGAACGCAGCGTGTAATATCCTAAAAACAGAGTTGAAAAGTAGCCTGACCAGTCAAATTGCACAGTTGTTTTTCGCATAGCCTCACTGCACCAGAGAGGAAATGCCCGAACAGGTTGCGTCACCTAGTCGCAGGGGTGTCTTGTGATCAACCACGCCCATCGCATAGCCATCATCGAGAGAATTAAAAGTGCAAGAGAATGGGGAAGCTGCCGATGGTAAAGTTGCATTTTATAACACGGCCTACGTGGCGGCGATGCAAATGGGCGGTATTTCACAGAACACTGCCTCTACATTCAGCTCCAGGAATCACTGTGGGCTGGCTGTTGGTGCTGGATTCAACATACGCTAAGGTTCATTACCGGGACCACTGTTTGATCCAAGGACACGGTCTGCTTCGCCTGGCCGTTGGTCTGAAGGATTCGAGCAGGCACAGAGCCAACAGGCATAAAACTCAGCACGGTAGCCAATAAGAATCCATTGGAGGCACGATAAGTGGGCGAAATCGAATCAATTTCCACATTCGAAACGCGTAAAACGAAAACAGGAGCCAATTGATCAGTGCTAGTGACCGCCACAAATCACCCAGCACAGCCTCCTCAGCACGATGCAACACGCCCACTTGGCCTGTGTTGCCTAGCGCATGATCTTTTCCTTTTTTTTTTTCGTATAGGCCCCTCTTCAAATGTCTCATGGGGAAACTAATCGTGTGATTGTCGCAATCTGACCAATTTCGTTGCTTCTGTGAGCACATAGCGGGTCAGGGAATGAACCCTGGTCGAAACGACCCACCACAATGTCAATCTGATTGGAATGTTCTTAAGCCGATCTTGTTGATCTCAACCATCTCAAAGTCAAGGCATCAGTGTCGCAGCACGAGGGATTCGGCCTCACTTAATCCTTCCATGGCCAGGTGCAAAAGTTTGTTGCCTGGTCTTTACCTCTTTGAGTTGCATTCAGTACCCGGGCGCAAGGTTCCATTTGCAAATTGGCCTGAGCTAGATCGTGGTCACGAAAACTACACCAACTGAAAATGCAGGAAAAGTGCCTCGAAGCTCAGATGACCTGGATCGTTGTCGCAGAATGAAGCCCGAAAGCTCCCACATTGTGATCATCGCTGAATACACACCGCCATTTGAAAGAAAAGAAAAAACCTGCATCTTTGATGCTTGTAGTTGAAAGAGTTTCATTTTCTCTAGCATCGGCCAGATTATTGTACTAGATTTTGAGATGATTTCAACTTGACGACTTTGACGTGAAGAGTCGCCAAGCATGCCCTTTGGCGCTGGGCCAGCTCACAGCCCCATGATTTGGGGGGGACGCGCAGCCAACAGTCCAGGCATTCATATTTGTCTCAGCCAATAACAATTTTTGCGGCAAGGGCGAACAGCCACCACCAAAAGTCAATCTGATACGCATTGGCTGCTCTAATAATTGTGGCGTGGGAAGGATCGCCCCGCTACATTCGCCAGGGCGTGGATGTAGGCAGTCTGCTTCAGCTGATGCTATTCTGGATCCCAGGCCCCGTATTTTACATGAATACTTCAGACATGTCAGCCCGTTTCCTGTATTTGTCCCCAGCTTCGAGAAGTCTTCATACATTCCTTATGAAATGTCTTCCACAACGGCAATAGCCGGCTCGACGCCGTTATACTACCCACTCAGTTTCGGATCTTCACCATGTCGATTAACCAAGAAGATATTCTTTTTTCTTGCCATTTTGTGCAGCTTAGTCCTATTTCTCCATACGGTAAGACCAATGTTTACGAAACTTGTCATGCTGCCGGCTCAGCCATGAAACAAGTACGTGTAACTTGTTCGCTGATAGATGCTGATCGTGACGGGAAAATAGATGTTTTACGATAAAGCAACAAATTCCTTCAAGAAGATTAATCTGTTAGATTCTACTTTGAGGGTCAGCAAGATTAGTGCTGGTGAAAGGAAGCTTGTCATCGTTCTCCCAGCCGACAACTCAAGCCCTGATTTATGCAAAGTTGTTGCTAGTGCAGTTGCATTAGGATACCCTGCTCCAGTTATTGTCAATTGGAAAACAGATTTTCACACAGGTGAAGAGGGCATCGGACCGTCTCAACTAGGAAAGATTACGGGCACTCTAGAATATCTGGATTGGGCCACGTCAGGTCACAGTGTTCCTGAAGGCGACCGGTTAAGCGACGATGACTTGGTAGTAATGGTGGATGCTCATGATGTCTGGCTACAACTACCCGCAAGTGTCCTATTACATCGATATTTCACGGCAAACGAGCGAGCAAATAAGCGACTTCAAAGGGATCAGGGATATTTTGACAAAGACGTGATGCAACAGACAATCTTGGTCTCGGCGCAAAAAGGCTGTGTCGCACCTCGAGATTCAGTGTCTAATATGCACTGTGACTCTATCCCAGAGAGTACACTCCCAGACGATATCTATGGCCTCTTCACAGACTCTTGGCTGCTGCGATGGAAATATACCAGACCAAGATATGTGAATAGTGGCAGTTTCATGGGACCTGCTAGCGATATGCGAAAGTATTTTCGCCGCGTCAAGGACAAGATGGACCAAGATTTGCAAGACCTAGGACCAAAACAGGAACTCGGCGGCGACCAGGGAGTGTTTGCTGAAGTATTCGGTGAGCAAGAGGTTTGGCGCCATGAAGTCCGTGAGCATCGCGACGAAGGATATCAAAAGTGGAAGAAATTTGCCTCGACGCTGGCAGCCGATCGCGAGTACCATGTGGGGTTAGATTATACCCAAGAGCTCTTCTATCCTACATGCTACTCCGAGACTGATGGCTACTTTGTGGCACTAAACGATCATGAAGCTGTAAAGACGGAGTCAGCCCAACGAGGTATTTGGACTCCCCGAATCGAGACAGTCACCGATGATATCGGAGAAGAAACAAATCCACTCGCAACACTATTCAATGGAACTGAGAAGAAAGTTACATGGGGAGATTTGCCGTTGTATACAGACTTCTGGACCACTTCTATTCCGGTTTTCCTACATCACAATGCCTGGAGGAAAGGTCTGAAAAGCCGTCGAGTAACTTGGTGGGATAAGACATGGTACTTCCCTTACTTGCGACAGCTTCTCGAAGCACACATGCAGCCAAACGAAACCAGTTCATTAACAACACTGCAAGTGGAGAACGGCGACTTAACAATACATCCATACGATGCCAAGCGAGCACAGCGAGCGCCATTACTTTTTGGAAAAGACATCGAGACCAAAAAATGGGTTCTACGTGCAGCACAGTGGGAAACAGTGTGTAGAGATAACAACAAAACAATAGAGACGGAAAGCCACTGGTATGATGAGGTTTTTAGGGATGGCAAAGGTCCCTTGTAGCGTGTAATGCTTCTATATATATTTGTATTTTTATCATAGCGGCTAGAAGGCGCTGCAAATGACATATGATGATTGAAAATAAAAACGTTCTAGCAAATCTCCCTAATGTCAACGAAAAGTCTTTTTTGCCATGCTTTTGGTCCTTCACTTAGAGTAATGCAATCCTGTAGTAGAAGTTTGGTATACGAGATTCACAAGGAAACCGGATTCTCGGTCGCCAGTGTCTAGTCAAGTGATGCGAGCTTACATATTATGATAGAATCGAAACAATTTATTGAAAATACGCATGACGGACGGGTTTACATAATTTGGGAAGATTGAGGATTTAGGGTAGGAAAGGCTAAAATGCCCAATTTCGAAGCATTTGAATTAAATTGTAGTTTTATTTTGAGCATATTGTGATTAATACAAGCTAAATTCGGACTGTTCTAGGTACAACTTGGTTGTTACCTGTTGAGTTGTCTGCGAATCTTGCGGATAGTATCTCAGCGATCGATGCTAATTTTCTACCAGTAGAAATAAAAACAGAATTTCCAGCTCCGTTGTCAAGTTCAAATGAGAACTTGATTGGTCTGGTGGTCTAGTGGTATGATTCTCGCTTAGGGTAAACCCTATAGCTCAGCTTGCGAGAGGTCCCGGGTTCAATCCCCGGCCAGACCCTTCTTTTTGCCCCATGGCTAATCCATTTCTTTACTCCACCATTATTACAATCCATCATCCCTTCTATTCATGAGCTCAATAAATACCCTCTCTTATGCCCCTGTCATCGTTATGGCCCAACGCAATGCATTCTGTTTTGTCTTTTTTGAATGTCGCGGCAAATAGTACACAGCATTATAATCATCTCGATTGATCGATCCTTCTGTAGTTCTTACTACTATGACATATGATTGTAGCTATTGAAACCCTAGCAAGTACAATCCATATCGCAACTTTCCTCTAGGCAAGCTATCCCAAATCTAGCCACAAAAGAATTATACCTACCACATTTAATTTCCACCTTGTTCCATAAAAGAACCTAGAAATAAATCCCTTATATATTGTTGCCGGAATTAGGTTTGGAAATAATAACCGAGCTACAATCTTGGGCTTGGAGCGTGACCACACTGCAGTCTCCCGGCAGCTCCATTTGCGAATCAGCGAGGACCATGTACTGTGGAACACTGCGTCGAGTAATGGCAGCGAGCTCGCAAGAGTAGAATGTACTTTTGGTAGCTCTTGCATCTACTGACGAGGTGCAAGTTAACTGCTTGAAGGAACCACCACGTTGGATACTGCAAGTGAGATCCTGCGGCAATGGGGAGTTGTTGGAATCGTCGAGATAGTCAAAATTGAAATCATCCACAGAGCCATCACTTGTGGTGTACCCCAGCTGTCCTGCCACTCCATCTTCGATTGTGTAGAGGAAACCAGAAGTGCCCTCATTATCTGAGAGGGTGAACTGGCCGGCGAGATCAGTGCTGGCAGTGAATGAGGGCCCAAAAATATCGGCAATATAGAGGTACGAGTCCTTTTCTGGGCTATAAAGATAATAGCAGCCGGTTGGGGCAGGTAGAGCAGGCTCCAAAACAAACGATGTCGGTGTCACAGATTCAGTAGAAGTCCGGGTTATCCTTTGGGTAACTGTGGTCTTTGATGTTGATGTAACTGTCTTGGATACTGTCTTGGTCACCGTGACAGTGCCTGCTGGCAATGTAGTGGTGCTTGGCTTAATACCAAAAGCAGCACAAGCCGATGCATATGCGTTGCCGTCCTTGCAGCCGCCTTTAGCAGAGCCTGGGACCTTGTAGGGCTTCGAAGACGACGGGCACTTCTGCGCAACAGCACGCTTAGCAGCATCAGCAGGCGCAGGAACAGCAGCAACAGGAACCTGGGTATGAAGAAACACGGTGCTTGTAGCTGTTACCGCATCTTCTATAACCGTCTTGACGACACCATTGGTAACAGTGATACTGGTCAAGACTTTGGCAGTTGCAGTCTTCGTGGACGTCACAGTTTTAGTGACAGTTCTAGATATATATCAGCCAAGTAATTCAAAATAATAATAACGTGATCAACACACTTGGAACAAGGAGTAACGGTGGCTCTTTGAAATGATGAGCATTCGGCCTTTCTCTTGGGGCAGTTCAGTACCTGAAGAAGTTGGATCAGCAAAAGTCGGTCACAACAAGGAGGATCAGAAACTCACGGCCTTGTAGCACGCATCGTGCGACCTCTCATCGAGATGCTGAGGCGACGGCGATGCACTTGCAGCAATTGCTAGGGCAATGTTTAAAAAGGCAAGAGTATGCATATTGATTGAATTGCTTGGCGCTGAATGAATGCTGGAGTAGCCTCCCAGGACAATGAGATTACAGTCAATTTATATTTGTTTAATGGTGGCTCCTTTTATCCATTTACGATCTAAATTTCTGCGACTAAGCGCCGATAATTTTGGAGTAATCACCCAGTAGAATCATTCAGTGTGTTGGAGATCAAGCTAAGAAGTGTTGATGGTCGAGAACGTTGTCCAACTAACCAACCCGGTTAGCACCTTCCGAGCGGGCCCGTGTGAATCTGGCTATCCTTTAGTCAAGGCTGTACCAGTACCTGTTTTGGGCGCTATCTGTTAAGCTAAAGAGACTATTGAATGTTGGACATGATTCATTTTATGCTACACATGGCTAGACAGTAACTATATCAGCCTTACGGGAAGAGATGAAAAGCCCGACTGACACAATATTGATAATGCGCCGAGCCTGTCGATTACTAGTCGTATTGACTACTGGCATTCGTTTAGAATGTTTTTTATCCCCCCAAAAATGTTTTGAGGCAAGTAGAGGTGACAGATAAATCAGCAACGCTAGCGTAGAAAGTTGGAGAATAGCATTCCACAATACTTGGGATGAACAAAGTATGGTAGTACCAAAAGCATGCTCTGTGCATTGAAACTACCTCCTGCTACTGAAATCCACGTGAAAGAATCGATTTACCGCTAGATGTTAATAATGATATTTCCCCTTTATTTCCTTTTAGCTCAGTTCCTTTGCGTTGAGGCGGCTATGCGCCGGGCTGATTCCTTGGCTTCACCGTCACCGTGGTGGCGTTCGATAGCGTCGAAGCCAGCCACCGCCTCGGTACCAACGGCAGGTGATGCAACCCGCTCCCAACACTGCCACTAGTAACCAGGCGATCAGTAAAATGGTGCGAAAAGCGTGGCTGGGATTTGGTTGTTTACCCTATCCTTATTTACTCTTGATGCCTTCGTACATCATGCAATTTCGCATTCGATATTGGGCCGACAGGCTAAACTTTTGGTGACACAGTTTCGTGATCTTGGGGCTGAAGGGGCAAAAAGTCACCGAAATGTACGGGGATGTGTGTGATGTATATTTATTTGAAGGCTTGGCGTCAAAATTCATTTTTTGGATTCCCTATGTTCACGATGGTGTATGAGTTTGAACACCGGCGTTACCGCCATAATACGACTAGTCAGCGATTTCGAAAGGAATATCGGTGTGCTCGGAGGCTGGGCCGAGCTTATTGAATATGTTGAATTCATCGAGAATATCTCTGTGATTTCAATTCTTGGAGAACGGGCAAAGCCATTTCAGTTCGACCTATTTGTGTGCCGATGGGGCCTTGGGAGTATCGAGCGCGTAGCGCTCGACTTTCAAGTCATCGATCACCATTCTCGTTGGTGTTTGAAATGCGGGCTATGGAAGCATCTTGGCTGGAATCACGTCTTTAATGCGTGTCTGGATTGATAAAGTTTTGGTCAGGGGTTTTGAGGGCATCTCAAGCATGTGCCATACGTGGCTTTATGAGAAGTTAATTGTATGCCGACACTATGACTAACCGTACTATTATTTGTAAAACCAAATAATTATACCGAAAGCTGCCACCCCTGGGTTGCGTTTACTCTCGAGTTTAAATAGAGATAAATAAACCCTATAAAACTGGTCCCTATTAATGTGTAACGGCTTGTGTTAATAGGCAGGATCAGGGTAGGGGAATGTTTCTCAAGTATGCCTTGTCGGCGGAAGTTCTTAGGACATGTTTTATCGATATTTTTGGCAAGACATGGCAGAGGACATTTTTGACTCCAGATTTGTCGATTCTCATCCTACGAAAAAAAAGCCCAAGTTTTGCTTAGAACGCGTAGTGGCATGTCAATTGAGCGAGGCACTGACCGAACGCGCGCTAACTTCTCGGTGATTTATTCACCAACCCGGACAATTCCAGATTGAAAATGGCGTTCCCCACAATCATCCTAATTGACGTCAGTCGCGCGCGGCAAAGCCTTACCATCTGATATCAGCAAAGGTAACCGCGCGCAACATCTCTTGATGCACGAGCTAGTCATATAGCACCTCAATCAACCGCCGAGGCGTCGATAGCACGCTGCGTGCTTTGTCTGTCGGCGTTAGAGCGATTTGTTAGCTCTGCTTCAGGATGAGCTTCACGGCATCTAATTGAGTAGCTGATGTCTTAGCTCCCGCCCGCCATTAAGTGATTTTGGTAATCAATCTCATCGATGTTCATTAATTATCATGGGTCAGAAAGGCACGTATAAATACACAAGTCCTTCCTCTCAGGAGTGCCTCTCTCATGATAGATCAGTCGTATCAAAACCCCCAAAATGTCTACCCTCGAGTATTTTCTGGTTGCTGGCGCCACTGGCCGTCAAGGTGGTGCGGTTGTTGACGCTCTTTTGACGCACCCAACCATCAATATCCAGCCGGACAAAGTGTACGCCATTTCTCGCCAACCCGAAGGATCTGGCGCCGACAAGCTGCGGGAAAAGTACCCAGGAATTCATGTCATTTCTGGCGACTTGAACAACCCTACCGCCATCTTTCAACAGCTGGACGGCAGCATTATCCCACAAACTGGTGTCTTCCTTGCACAAGCTCATGGCCCCACAGAGCTAGATGACGCCAAAAAATTCATCGATGCTGCCGCCGACAATGGTGTTCCATATTTTGTCTACTCATCCGTCGACCGCGGTGGACGGGAGCTAAGCGATAAAGACCCATCCTACTGCAAGACATTTTCCGACAAGTTCTACATTGAAAAGCATCTTAAGAGTGTACATGATTCGAGTCAATCCCGTGGAGCTAGAATGGATTATACCATTCTTCGCCCAACTTGGTTTGCCGACAATGCTTGGTGGGGATTCCCGGGCCAGCTGTGCATGACTGGGTGGAGGGACAACATGCAGGGGAAAACGATGCAGGTTACTGTTACTAAGGACATTGGAAGGTGGGCTACTGAGGGGCTTGTTAGGCCTGATAGGACTGGAATTCGCAACCAAGCTCTCACAATTGCCAGCGATGAACTCAGTTTCAAGGAGGTGGACGATGCTTTCATTCAGCACACTGGAAAGGGAGTGCCCGTGACATACGGGCTGATGGCTCGATCTATGATCTGGATGGTCAAGGATTTGCGTACAATGTTCGGATTCATCGGCGAGCGGCCTTACGGGGCAGATCTTTCATGGTTGAAGTCCCAGCTTGAGCCAACGACGTTCGAGCAGTGGCTGAAAGATGAGGTGCCAAAGTCGGGTTGAGAGAAAGTAATGCAAGCAGATTTTTATCGTTAGCTTTGGATAGTATCACACGGGATGAAATATTGAACATTGCATAGTTTTTTAGCTGAATGTGTATTATGCCCAAGCCCGGTGAACAAGCCACCCATATTCGACGAGTCGCCAGGACCTGTTCTGGTCTTACAATCGGTGTTCGCCACTTTATCCTTTCATATACTACTGCGTAATTTTCCCATGTCCCGTTTGTGTTGATTGAAAGAAGAACCAAGGAGCTCTTGAATATCGCTGATTTTAGTCGCAGCATTCGAACTTCTCGACTGTCGAGTCAAAGCGCCCTGGTAATATTTTCCGGGTATCCTCTAACTAATCATGCCACAGCGTGATTTTTACATCTACCCCTAGTTCCATTGAACCGCCTATGGCATTCGGCATGGTGGGCACGCACCTGGTGACATGCATATTTGTGCAGCTGCCGGTGCCAGCGAAAGATCTCCCATTGGGTGTATTTTGGGTTCCTTATGATGATCTATAAAACATATGCAATGCAACTTTATCTAGCCTGCTTCCCTGTAAATTTCGGCATTCGCATCATGTGCATGAAAAACCTGCCAAAGACAGGCTACGCGTAGTTGTCATCACTTTAGCCATACCTACATTGAGATTCTAGTTGGACGATAGCATGGCATTCTCTAAGTTTGGTACTAGCTAGGATTTGTCGGTGATCGACGAGCTAGTGCTCATAGCGCACGGGAGTAAGGAGAATTTTTCTCATGATTAACTTTTTTTAGCATTTGTAATGGGTAATCCCGCGCGTCCCACTCGAATCCACCATGTTATCTGTAAGGCCTGCTGCCTATTGCACAGTCGTAAATATTGATTACAATTGACATGAAATCATCGTCGATTTGGTCGACATCCATTGCAAAAGTCCTCTAGATCTTTCCCTCGGTTCCATGCACAATGTGGTCGACCAAAGCAGTATCGAGATAAGCTCTCACCTGCACGATCTTTCCCTCTTCATTCCAGCGGGTCACCCAACAGAAGGTGTTGTTGTATTCAAGACCAGTCTTCGTCTTGCTGGTGTTTGTCATCTCAATAACGGCCCACTCCTCGTCTCCGCCTCCGACGATGTTGTGAACAATGGGTCGGACAGGGTGCTCTGGATCCATGATCTTGCCTAGACGACCGAAGGTCTTCTCACGGAACTCATCACGGCTGTGATATCTTCCACCAAGGATGGTCTTAGACTGCACCTGCCAATCTTTGAGGGTAGGAGTTCTGGGTTAGTCTTCAAACGTCACACACAAAAGGACTGGCAGGGTGCCATACCGACATCTGGCACGACATTGGCAAAGAAGCTGTCGTAATCTCCCACGGCCACGTGAGAGAAGACCTTCTGAATGTGCTCCTTGCTGGCGTACTTAGGCATGGTGGCTTGGTAGTATCGAAAAATGGGTGGATGAACTAATGGAGTTTGCGTCGTGAGCTTACGTGGATTGGTGGTTCAAGCTTTGTGGATTTTGGTCAACAACCATATAGCCGGCCCTCGACAACATATATCAACACAAGGCCAAATGCTCAAACATCTGTAACACGCAATCCTGATCCATTACACAGCAGTATCGCATTAAATGGCGCACCGCGCCGCTTCGGGAGCCCACACATCCTTGGCCCGCGGGTGCTCGGAACCCGGAAATGCAGCGTACAAACAGGGTTATCTCGATGGGATCTCACAGGGTCAATGGGTTGATTACCAGGTTCATCTACCGGACCGAATGCCGTAACGATATATCCCCTGCCCCATCTTGTATCGCGTAACAGTAAGGTTCTCCAAATAGGTATATCGCGTCATCATCTGGATGGTGCTGTTGTAGTCCCTGACTGGGCATTCGTAATACCCACGGTAAGTGCACAAAAGACCCCCGTTCCTAATAGCCTCTATCTAGACATGCTGTTAGAGACAAGAACAAGCAAGAAGACCACCAATTGGTTTTCCCCATCGCGGCGTCCTCCGCCAAATAAGTCTTCTATCAATTAAAGTAATTCTCAGAGCGGTTGGTCCCGTGCAGCGGTAATTACCTATTGGGCTACCACCCACCTTGCCCTGGCGCGGTGGGGAACCCGTCGCTTCGCGGCACTGGGGCCGTTTGCAGGGGTTGGCGACGTGATTCATCATGCCATTCCCCCAGCCACTTTACCGACTTGGGATAGGGGCCGAGGCGTGTAACATGGCCAGGAATAATTGTTGTTTCCAGAGTGGCAAAGCGAGAAATTTTGGGCTAATTCCATTGGCTGAATTAATCAGTGATTTGTCCTGGTGTTGCCCCTCGGCCACGTCCGATGTGATCTCGGTTTTTAAAGTTGTAAGCTGGTCAGCTACGTTGTGTTGAAGTTACGAAGAATCCGTTTCAACCAGCGTGTCATTTACGCAGACGGAGGACCCGGAAATAACGAGGAAGAATAGAACAAGATCTTCGCCTCGACTGTTAAGTATGCATTGGCCGGGTTTTGTCGACACATCTTCCACCTCTTTTCTCTCTTTTTTCTGCAATGGGTGCATGGGTTTCATCCACAGCACATCGCCGCTCCCACAAATATTATTGTCACATCGCCACATCTCAAGCTCACCAAACCCAAAGTCTAGATATAATAGTCTTGCCATGTGCTGGTGCCCAATACCTCCAAAAGATCGCCTTTTTCAATGGCCGACAACCCTGACCTCGCTAGATCCGACGATCTTTGTGATCGGCAGAACTAGCTAGCCTCATCTACTCTGCCAAGAGCTTTCAAGGCCATTGTGTACGTGATGTGAATATTGAGTGGTCGAATACAATTACTGGCTGTTTTTTCTTTTTTTGTGAAGATGGTGAGATGTAATTGTCACTACCTGTGGTGTGGCAATATTAATAGTATTCGGTGCTGTCACAGATCAGGCCACAAGCGATGCACTCATTGACAAAGTTGTCGAATTTGGTCGTTTTTGACTACTTATACGACAGAACAAAGTCCCTGAGTCAACGGCAGACATCGCGCTAATTTAAAAATGCTTCTGTAGGTAGCTATAAGAGGAAATGTCCTATGCGCAGCATAGAACATATACAGACGGTGTAGGGCAATATTGCATTCCATGACATCGTATTCCAATGCATGCCCATTCGTATTTCGTTTCTCATTCGCCCTCAGCGCCGGAGTTCTTTTCGAGTTCCATTTAGCACCCTATTAGCCAAGAGACCACCGGCTATAGCCTCCAAACTTTGGCGTTTTCCATGCTTTTTTGATCGGTCATAAAGCATCGAGTCAACTAGAGCCGCGCTGGCAGCCGCTGTGGCTACCCGGGTTCCCTTACTCCCTCTCCATTTCCCTGGCTCTCTTCGTACTCGAACAGCTTCTACAGCTGCTGCTTCAATGGCTGCATCGATTGCATGTTCCAGCTTGCGGCTGGGTGCGCTTGCACGTCTTGGACTGTCGTAGTCTCTGCCTCTGTCTCTGCCTCTATCTCTGTTCCTGTCTCTGTCTTTGTCTCTGTCTCGGCGATCGCGACTTGAATAGTCCCGGCTGTCTAGAGAGTGAGTTCTTTTTCCTCTCGATAGAGAACGGCCGGTGATGTGATGTCCTATTCGGCTTATGATTTCGCGGCTTCGAGATCTTGGCTTTTCCTCGATCTCATCTTCGCTGTAGTAATAGTCGTCGTCATACTCTGGATCTCTTTCATAGTGTCTTCTTCGGTATCGTCTGGGAGGTGATCGAGACATGGTAGGTTAAGGTTGCAATATCGTAGCGAAAGAGGTCTTTGACTATTTGGAAATGGAGTAAACTTGGGAAATAGGCTCATAATATCACTCGAGGGACAGGCCTGTGGCATGTTGACCAAACCTTTGATTTCGAGTCTACGTCATCCTGACATGCCCCAGTCACATACTTCAGCCCACCATTTCAACCAATGACATCATACTTCTACTCTGCCCATCACTCTCCCCTGACGTGTAAGTGCAACGCTGGGCTGGCCTTCAATAGGATAGAAAATCATTAGGCATCGACGAACAAGGGTAGCGATAGATTGCGACCGCCAACAACCTGGGACGATGACTGTTTGTTTGATAGCCAGGGATTATCAGGGACGTAACGTGTGTGGCGAGATGGGGGGAAAAAGAAATTATGTATCGCCCACAAAAAAAACTTGGACCGTACGAGGACCCAATGCATGGCCTCGCGATGACATCCAATTTTGTGAGAACCTCAAACAAAAATGCATGACGTCGAGATGGGGAATGGATGCGTTGCATAGATCGATCAACAACGCAAATGTGCCTTGCACTTGCGACACGTTATATCGATGGTTAATCCACCCTGCTCCACCACCGAAGTTACATTAGATCTGATTCGTATGCGGTCGATTTCTGGCTCACTAAAGAGCGTGAGTCAGGCCTAGTGCAGGCCACGCATTTCGCTGGAGCACACGAGTAGACATGATAGTTTTCTTCGCCTTAAGGTTAACCAGGGCCAGGGTCGGCCTGCTTGTATATTTTCGTCCCATCTCATGGACGCGATCGCACGACCACGGACAATGTTGAATGGGGGTGCATGCTTATTGAATGCAAGTGAAACTTCCCAAATACAAAAGGAAAATTTGGGTACTATTAATTGGGGTAGTTATTGAACCAGTCCTCGATAGAGGGTGGTTTAAAACTACAGGATCCCCAAGCTTCTTTGTTCCAGTGACGAAGTTGAACAGGTCAAATGTAAATATTATTATTGTGAGAATTCTATGGAGGATTTCTCTGGTGGGTATTACTTTTCTTTTTCTTTTTTGGGCGGTCAAGACACACGCTCCGAGGCTTCAGCAATCCTAACAGCGGCCCCGCTCATTTTCTTGGTCCAGCATTGAGCGAAGGGTATTTCCAATGGACCGGTATTTGGCCAGTGGTAAATATCCCTCGGGTAACTGGCTTTCATAATATGACTCCTCAGCTTTTTCCTTGGTTCGAACGACTACGCCTCTCTTCCCGCCTCTCCATACCGGTATTACAGCAGGCGATGGCGTAACACAGAATTCATAGGCGTCCCACCAGTCCTCATCATACATAATAGCATTTAGAATGTCATCGCCGTTGCAAATAATACCCAAAGGTCGTCTACCAACCTTATTTTGACGATGTTTCTGTTCCATCTTCAGCACGTCTTTTTCGTATTGGACGTACTTGCGGATGGCTGATTCTGCGGGGTTGTCGTGAAAGCATGCCGGGCAAATCTTGCGCTTGGCAGATTTGCTGCCCCATCTATCAAAGCTATTGTGACACCATTTGCAAATATCTCTTTCGGCCCCATCGACCTTTATTCTTGCGTCATCAGAAAATCTGGTGCGGGCTTGGTTGAAAGGCGTACATGATTCGGACGGCTCCGCTTCGTGGGTCTCATACGCCCTGGCGCATTCGTAACAGCAGCGCGACTCAGCGGCGTGCTTCTCTGACTTGCACTTTTGGTGGTCAGTAAATGCCGAGGCTGGGCGCATGCGCGCGCAATACACGCATGTGAGGCGACGATGCCTGATGGCCCAGACCGAGTATTCAGCAGCTAGGAGATTGAGATAGTGTGTTGGTTGCGAAGGAATGAGGGATGCGAAAGAGCGACAGGTGGCTCTCAAGTGCGCGTTATCAGGGAAATCGAGGTAATCAATAATGTTCAAGTGAAGCTCCAGCGGGAGGCTGGATAATGACGAGCAAGCCATAAATGAGAGCCCAATAAATCAATTGATGTCAAGCTGGGATTAAATTTCAGAAGTTCTCACTGAAAGATGGTTATTTGTAAGAGAGACCATCGTTCTGAGTTCCCTCCTTGACACCTGGTGGATCCTTCGGCATAGCCCCCAAAGGCGCAGTAAATAACCACAGCTCAGCCAATCGGTCACTACTTGAAACGTATTAGCGAGTGAGACAACCCGGTGAGTCAACCGGCGTCTTGTTTATTATTAACGTCAGCAATGGATATCATCAGCATTAAAAACAAAATCCTCCCATATTTAAATAAATGAACATGATGGCATGGTCATGTTAGCTACCACCACCTCCTCCATCTCCACCGCCTCCTCCACCGCCCATGTCCCCTACGCCAGAATGATCTGAACCCCCCAAATGTCCCTTGTCACCGCCAGCATCTGCAATGACGTCAAACAGGCACTCAGCCATGTCCGATAAATCGTGCGCTTCATCTTCCTCTATGTTCCCACGGCTGGAATCGCCCCACGCATTGGCCAGGTCAATCGGCTTCGAATAGGCCCAATCCATTTTTCGTCGATTGATGTACTGCTCTAGCGATTTGATGTTTTTTTGGAGCCTTTTTTTGCTACATCCTTCGACATGCGGAACCATCTCTTTTAGTCTTTCAAGCGAAGTTGCAATGTTCGCAATTCGGCCAAATGACGCACCGTATCGCAAACGTCGATGGTTGGTGGATGCATCTCGTGCGAACCAGTGCCAGCCTTCCGCAGGTTTTTCCATAATCGCCCACACGAAATTTCGTAGAAAATGCTGGCAATTGTTCCAGATGATATCGTATGCACCAAATGCCTCCATCATGGACACCCATATTGCATCGATCTCATTCTTTGATAAAGAAGTCCAACCAACGAGACTAGAGTTGAATGCATTGATGGCCTGCGCGGACGAAAAAGCGCCAAGGGCGGCCAGGACTCGCTCATTTTCGAAGTTGCAGGGCCGGATATTGTACTGATATTGTGCGTTGCCATCGCCCACGCAAACCCAGCCATCTTGACTAGCACACCCGGTCTCTAAGTCCGTTTCGTCGAGTTTCGAGTCTTGTTGAGAGCAGACATGGCGGATCTCATACTTGAAGTTGTGCGTGACTAGAATCCAATGCTGCACCTGTCCATTGTGTATATTATGTGAAAACCACACTCTTTCGCCACGGCCGACACACTCTTGCTCAAAGCGAAGCCGAGATGCTTCCTGCAGTCCAACATCCAAAGCCTCGCAAACAGGATTACCCAATGCGTTATTAGAGGCCCGTTTGGAACCTTTGCGATTACGAATGCATAGGTAGACAAACAGAGCTAGAAACCCCACTAGTATAGGGACCAAAATCGCGATAAAGGCGATCCCAGCCATCTGTTGTGGGCATTAAGCGAATCAAAATTCTGCGATCACGGGATATTATGAGTTTAGTTGACGCGTGGCGCTATAGGCGTGATAGAGGATGATTTTCGATCAATGTGTCATGGTCGACCTAGGCCATTGTGGTCCAACTTGAACATGGCCAAAATGAGGATTTCCACGAGGGAAAATGGATTGGTTATGAATTGGCACGGGTAAATGGTCTTCACGGGTATAAAGGCTCTCATATAAGAGGGGCGTAGGCACCGCCGTTTCTTCAAGCACGGCTCGTGCCGAGAATGGTCTGGTGGAGTGCTCAGCCTCACACCCAGTATCAACATCACCAATCAGCACTTGAGAGATGAGGTCGCTTATGCGCGACAACATGTGTTCCACCTGATAAGGTTAACCAGAAGGAGAAAATTGGCTGGATTTGACAGGTTTCAGTCGTTAAACACGAAAGCACAGCCTCTAGTGAAACGGGCGCATCCTGGTTTATTTTGGGAAGGTCCCTAAGTCGTGCATGGTCCGTATTTATCCGGCTGGAACAGAATGCTATTGACGGCTGCAGAGACGATGATCTATTTGCTAACTATCTCCCTCCGTGCCGGCTCCCGGGGTAACAGCCCAGGTCTGCCCCGCAAACACAAGTCGCCCGTCTTGTCTAAGTTGTTCAGGGTCTACGTAAATACGCAGGCCGATGTTGTCTCCCGTCAGCCAAAATACGCGGAAGATCATGTAGACTTCCGAGCGATCCTCTGAATAGTGGATGCGCCTCATCTGCGGAAAGTTAGTCGATGTGCATGCGGGCTTTTGAAGTACTGACAAGCTCATATTGATTACCACTCATGTAGAGAGCGGTGGCGCATGGTCCAGTCGTGGTCTTGACTTCAACGTAATACTTGGGTTGCGCCCCATGCCATTCGTCATGAGAAAGATAGCCACAGCCGATAAGCATATGCGTGAATTGTCCTGTAGTATCGGAATAGACCAAATCAGAGGTTTCTTTGATTTTCCATGGACCCATGTTTGTGTAGTCCTGGTGAATCGTCACGTAGGTTCTGATCTTACTTTTCCAGTTTGAAATGTCCCAGCCTGGCATCCTGAGTTAAGACAAGAGCTCGAAGACCTAGGAAAAATCCGAATTAGCATGAAATAAAAACCTCATATGCATGAAATATCACTCACATATAACTCGCCCGCAGCCCCGATCTTCTTGTCGCGTTCTATTTGACTAGTGGACCGAAACCTCCTGATGACATCCAGACCGTCAAAACTCTCATGGCCGTCTTCATTTCCAACGTCCTCCAAAGCATCCCACATACGACTCATACCAAAAGCCCCCCTAGATGGCAACATGGCCATTCGTGCTGCTTCGACAACTCTATTGAGAATCGTAAGATATTGTGCGTTTTCAGAAGATTCAAACACAGGTTCTGTAGCCGGAGTTGGTGATAAGTATTCAGAAGTCTGGCTACTCGAAACGTAAGGTGGTTGTAGTGAGCTTTGAACCAAGACTGCTGAAGAGGGACCACCTCTGCTTCTCTGCTGGGATTGCTGAGAAATAGTCTCAACCACCATTTCAGTGTGGCCTTCCTCGAGTCTATGATCGGGTGGCTGAATGGAAGTCGATGGCCTATCATTCACTGAAGAATGGGGTAGGAGTAACTGGTTCTTCCGAAGAGGCACTATCCGTTTCAAAAGAGTTACTAACTGGCTCTTGTTTATCTTCATCGACATCCTCCCGGTTTCCTTCATCACTGTCGTCACCGCCCTCGCCCTCATCATCCTCTTCTGAGCCTTCATCCTCATTGTCGAATGTTACCTGTATGATTCCCTGGTCATCGAGAACGTCATCAAGGACAGACCGGTCATAGGCAAAAATCGAAGTAAGTGTGTTGATTGCACCAACTTCAATGCTGTCCTTTTCTATGTGGCTCATTGTATGTCGCATTAGCCATGAAGCAAACTTTCGAGGCAGAACCGAGGCGAAACAAAATTCCTGCGCTCTTCGTTCCTTGGGGACATAAATCGTCAGTCTCTCTGAGATATCGCTGATATGCTCGTTGGCTACTGCCACCTCCACTTGAAATTGCTTTTCGTTTTGGCACACCTCTAATATAGAGGATATTCCATCTGTCTCCATTACTGCCATTGTGCGCAACTGTTCGTAGAGGTGATCTGGGTTGTACGCAAATCGGGGGCTGTCGAAAGTGGCTGCGACTCTGGATTGAAGGGTATAATTAGGATTACTCAGAAAAATTGGATTCCTTGTGGTACTTACCGAGCAATGTAATAAGCCTTGCGTTTCAAATCACGATTACGTGATGAGATCGGATGCGTCAAATCACTAGAGATTGAAGTTCGTTCTTTGACAGAATTTGACAAATAACGCCCCTGGAGGCGCATCCACTCGAAAAAAGGCTTTAGGCGACAAATATCTTCCAGATCAAAATCTAAAAAGCTAATTTGGGATTCAAACTTTGCTTTTAAACTGATTCGATCTCCAATCGCGAAACCCACGTCCATAGACCTCAACGAAACAGTGTTATTCGGATACCTAACAGGAAAGATTCTGGCTTTCCTAATTGGTTCTGGGTCCAAATGAGCTGGTTCTGCCTGAAAAAGCGCATTGAATGACAAGATAGCCGCTTTTATTTCATCGGTGGTGCTTATATGTGGGTGACGAAGCTCATCGTAAACCATTTGTAGGGTTAGCAACTTCACACCCAGTTTGTCGATGAAAAAGGGTTTCTCAGCCTCCCAGCACTCATCTAGGACCACTTTACCACGGATCGCCGTCTCACTGGACCACAGGCAATCGGAAACTTTGTGCCAGCTTGACCCGCCAATTCTCGTCTCGTTATATATGAGGGGATACGACTCAAATTCCGCTCTATTTCGTTTGTCAGCAAATGGCAACAAAAGTCCCGAGAGATTATCGTCTAACCTTATATCACGTGTAGGAATAGTGGAACCATCTATATACTTATATATTGTCCGGATGCGAAGTATGTCCTCGCAATCGGCGTCTCGGAGTTCTTTTAGCTCCTTTACCAAATCATTCAATGAGGCATTCTGTATCTCAAGCGTCCTTTGGAAGAGATTCTCAATGTTTCCAAGTCTCTCATCGTCTAACCTTCTTGAGTACAGAGTTCTTAGAGAATGTGCTGTCAACATGTCTGGAGGTGCGACCCATAAACAACTTGAAGATGACGTCCATGAGGGAGTTTTCTCATCTAGATTGAGGATTCCTTGTTCATAAAAGAATTCCCCGTTTGGAAATCAGTATTTGGGAATATTTTCGGCAAAGGAATTCTGTACTCACTTAATCTTGCGTCGTGCCTCTGGTTCATTATTGGCTATTGAGAGTTTGGCGTAGAGGGCAATATATAGGTCGAACACCCTATCAGACTGACGAACTGAAGAGGGCTCGGGGCAAGCTCTCTCAATACAACGCAGTATTTCAAGAAGAAATTCCACACCGTCATCCTTACCGACAGAGAAATATCCATTCAAAAAATGAAAGTCTGGTTTGAATTGCTGAATGACGTCTGATTCCTCGAGTCTTAGAAAAGGAAACTGCTCGGGATGCTCCATATACCGCTCGACAGTCTTTTGTAGGGGTTGCAAGGGAAGCCAAGCATCTTTCAACCTCAAAGAAAAACTTACTCCGCACAACTCCTTAGCGGGTAGATTTTCAATTTCAGCACAAAGACTTCGGTTTCCTATTATTTCTTTCTTCTCGTATGGCTAGAGATGTTGAAATAAACCCAAGAATCTTCCCGTATGATGTTTAAATACATACATAAAAACGTCGGATAACGAACTTTTGGAACGTGACACAAGTCTTAATCGCTCGCGTACGCCAACGTAATCGCAAAGCCACCTCTCCCAACTTGGATGCAAAAACCGGACCGGTTTAGCAGGTACATCTTCAAATATTTTTGAGAATAAAAACTGCACAGAAAGTCCTGAAGTAGCGCTTTGAGTAGGCAAAAGGCTGGCGGGGCTATACGCGTGAGTGGTACTGGGGAGGTAAACGTCGTTCTTATGCGGAGTTTGCGCTTTCCAGGCCTCGGTAACAATCTTCACTCTCTCATATTCCTCCTTTTTGTGTGTACCAGATTGATGTGTCAGATAAAGAAAATCAAGATAACTCTTCAGAGCGTTATATCTTGAGATATTTGCGGAATTAAACATCCTGAAAGTCGAGGCTCTCACTTGGCTGACTGTGGCATTGGTGGCTCCCAGGTTTGTAAATAGGGTTTTCCGATCTGCATTTTGAGTTGCGAGAAGTGGAATTACCCTAATATCCAGACCCTCAGGAATGTCGATGTTATCGGTGAGCGGGAGATAGACTGGTTCTGAGGCAGTCGATGTCCATTTTCCCTCTCTTAAAGGAAGCAAAGGAAGTAACTTTAGGCTTTGCTGTACAAATTTCGGTCCATCATAGATCCATGAATTAAGCAGACGCGCCACAGCTAAGTGCCACTCATCAGTCGTGTCCTTTCCATGCATTCTTGAGTTAGCACTACGGAGATCAGTCTCCAGCAAATTGAGCAAAGTAAAGAGAGACACTGGTTTGAGGCTATAGGCTTTGAGAATATCCACAACAATTGGCGAGTACTTCGATGAAAGATAAAGATCCTTAGCAGGGTCGTCAAATACAGGCTGTCCGGCTCCATCCATAACATTTCTGCTGAGGATGAAAACGTCACCGATGAGGCGTAAATTGTTTCGATTGCGTGATTTCAAAACGGGTCTTTCTTTTATCAAGTCCCGAATTTTTGAATCTAGACCAGACCAAAACACATCGAAATTATACATCGATGGCAGAAACATTGGCCAGTCGTAGCACAGGGTATCGTGCTCACAGAACTCAGACACCGCTTTAAAGAATGCCATGGCAATCCAGTCACGGATTTGGAGGTTTCTTAGTGACGTGGTGACAATATCCTGACGACTAGCGTTTGTATCGAAATCCGAGTGAATGAGAAACTAGAGATAATGGTCAGCTACCACTTCTATTATATAGATGTTGGTAAAGGATCAATAAGTCTACCTTGTAATTAGACTTGCGCAAAGGTAAGAATGCAAAGATTTCTTGTTTATTCTCGGTAACAAGTGGCTTTTGGGTGCTTGTGAGGGGGAAGGCCAGTACAACTTCAGCTGTGGAATAAATTCTTCGAGCTTCGTCGTCGTCAGGAGTCTCACGGTTGTCGCTCAGCGCCAATCCAGTTGCTATTTGTTTCGTAATATGATGGATCTGGCTTTGGGAGGTTTCTTGTCCGTTGACAACTGCAGTAGTCGTCAAAGACACGCAATTTTCGTCAATATTCTGCTTGCAAAATTGTTTTGATTGCTCGAGCTCGCCATTTTCATTGTAAAATTCCAATTTGATCTGTTGAAGATTTCGAAGGAATAGTAGGCAAGTCTCATGCAAATCTTGAAATTGATCGGTGATTATCTTCCTCAGATGGTTAATCTCGGTCGCGTTTCCTTGATTGTGGAGGTAGAGAGTCATGCGAGTTAAAGGGTTGGGGAGGACCTCGACAGGATTGACCCAGATAGGTCTGACCATACCTATACCTGAGTCCGTTTTATTATGCCGAAACTGGAAGCAGAAGTTACCAGATTGGATATGAACCCTTGAAGCGGCGATAAATACTGATTTGAAGCCAATACCCTTGGCCCCGATGTATCCATGAGTAGCTGTTTTAGTACTTTTCCCAACGGCACAAATAGCTTCCAAATCCCGCTCAGTGAAACCATCTTCGTTACAATCAACCACAATATGGTTTGGGTGGATTTTAAAAGAGATGAAGGGTGGTTCATTGCTTCTAGTAGGCCTATTGAAAGCATCCTCTGCATTTTGAAGCAGTTCGAAGACAAACCGAGCCCCACTACCATATATCTGCTTCGCTAATCTGAAGGCTGATTAGAATAGATTCAGACGGATACCTAGCTTGTATAATTACATCTTAACAGAGTGCGATACCGCACTTTCCATAGCCAGCCAGTTTTCATCGATCTCCCGGCGGTATGTGGCATTGTATTGTTCGATATCGTCCATCATTTTTTCATCCAGGAATCCATATTTGCGGGTCAGGCGGCGAATGATTCTCTCCGCCTCCTGTGGACTCGCCATCTTGTCGGTGTTTCTGAGCTCCCTGTTGTGCAGATGTTGTTTCAGCAATAGAGTGTGTGCCTGACAACCAGTAGATTCCGTCAGGGTAGAGAAGATAGGGGGAGGAGTTCGATAAAAATGAGGGATGAATAAAAATAAATAGAAAGCTAAGCTAATGACGGCGAAGCAAAGAGCCAGGTCCTCGGGTTCTTTTGCCAGTGGGACACCATTTCTGCATGCTGCATGTTGGTCGAAGTACCCTGGTCCAGCATATTTACCTGCCATTCTAGGTACGCTCTCCACCACAGACGATTTAACGGAAACTTATCTAGTCCTACACATGCGTATCTGCCAGTCAATAAGGCGGCCATGGCCCTGGCTGCCTGCACAGCAGGAGCGCGCTTCCTATTCATGTGGCTAGGCCATATTTGTTGAAAAGGGGGGCAATTGAAGATGTGATTTGAAATATAAAATGTTACCTACGTACCATGGCACCTTGATCCAAATGGCAAAACACTCTTTTCGGTGTCACAGGACGCGCTGGACATGGGCCAGACCCGCCTCAATCCTAGATGGTAGTGGGGGCGACAAGACATCACCAACCAACACACCAGTCAGAGGCCGCGATCGCAGATGGTACAAGGTTCTAATACATGGCCCTCAATTTTATTAATAAATCCGAGGTGGATGCCGTAATAACCATTTTGTTGGGCAACCCGCTTTCGCCATCTCTAGTGGTGCCTCTTTGCATTAACAACTCTGGGGTTTCTAGGCGATATGAACATGTGCGTGGTTTGTTACAGCATAAACAAGTCAACTTTCCTGTAGGAGTTTCTTACGTTATTTAATCCGTGAGGGCTCATTAGATATTGGTGATTCTACACCTCTTGTGGAAAAAATTTAAAGGCAATACAAGTTTAGTGAGTGAGAGTCATACTTACCTGGCAACAGATTTTTATCAGCCCTTTGCAAAGCAGATTTGAATACCTCCCTAAAAAGATCAATCACAGGTAGTCTCCATCATACAATTGACTAGAATATTGTTATATCATTTCAGTTGATAGAGCTCATCCTTCCGCTGTTTTCATCCATGTGCCCTACCCTATATTTCATCACCTGGTGTGATGAACCGCGCACCGTGACATCCCATCCCGTGAACCCACCGTACCATTGAGGCTTCCAAATAAAAACAAGACGCGTCATTTTCTTGATTAAAATGTCATCTTTACTTCAAAGGTTCCCTTCATTCTGGTGACCTGGTTTAACTGAATTGTTAAATAAGATGTCGGCTGACTGCTGACTGCATTAGGTAGTGACTGTGGTTGACTATTTGTCATCACCTTATTTCCTTAACTCTACAAGCGGGGGATTCCAACTTTTTTTTTTCCAATGTACCCAACGCTCCCCAGACTTTTTTAAATTTTAAATTTCCAGATAATAACACGGCGCAAATCTGGGATCTACTCTTTTTGATTGAGGACCATGCATCAGTTAGACGGTTATCTTATCCGTACTTGGATTCAAAAGAAAATCATGAAGCGGCGCAACACGATCTCGCATTCTGATCTGATAGCGAATATATTGGGAAAGCTCAAATTCTTTAGAATACAAGCCTGGCCTCCATATGATTGATATCGGCTTGCGAGGTCGAGGGATGGAGGTGAAAATGAATACCTGTAGACAAGACGTTTGTCTAGGTGGCCTGTCATTTGTACCACACGGTTCAATGGATGGCAGGGTCTGATGGACCCCGCCAATCATTTCAATCAAACATTCCCAACCGAACGGATTTGCTGCCCGCGCTTCCGATGTGTGCCTGCTTCTCTCGTAAGATCTAACATGGACAAGTCCTTAGCGGGGTAAATGAATGGAACACTAACTGACAAATGTATCATGAGTCATTTGCCGACTGATAGTGATTCTTATCACCGGTTGCGAGTGCGAGAATGCCAAGTAATGAGGGTATAATGTTGCTCCGGGTCAGGCGGAGATGACCTCACTCCTCTGTAAATATGCTCACCAAATGTGAAATGTGTTTGACCTATATATTAGAACGAGATCCTGTGTATTTATTGGCGTACCAGCTGAGCAATGAACCCACTTCCCCAGGGCTTTTTCGCATAAATTTTCGTACTCTCAAAATGAGGACTGTAAATCAGGCACATATTGTGGAGATCCCGCTTGGTATCGTTGCCAGTGGTAACCCCCATCAGTGAGTTCATTAATGATGATTGATAATAGCTTCTCATCATGAACTAGAGACGATGAAACCAATAGAGAGACCCTCGAGACTTCGTCTGTAGCGAACAAGGGCGGCCCAAATTTGAAAGAACCTCCCACGCAGGAGTCTCTAGCTCAAGATGAGCCTCCTGAAGTGAACACATATCTTCACGGTCTACCGCTCTTCCTGATGGTTGTCTGTTTAATGGTGGGAATCTTCACGATTGCATTAGACAATAGCATCATTTGTAGGTCGGATCTTGCCTGTGTGTTAATGAAATACTAACACGTTGGAAAAGCCACGGCAATTCCCAAGATTACCAATGACTTTGACAGTCTTGAAGACGTCGGTAAGTTGCCGGGTTGCTTTTAACACCATCAAACACTAATTACATCTAGCTTGGTATGGATCTGTCTATTTCCTGTCGCAAATGTCTTTTCAGCCAACCTTTGGCAAGGTCTACACCTTTTTCAACCTCAAATGGGTCTATCTCTCTGCCGGCGTTATCTTTGAGGCTGGGTCCATCCTGTGCGCTGCAGCGCCCAACTCGCCTGCTTTCATCATCGGTAGGGGCATCGCAGGCCTGGGTGCTGCCGGTTTGATGTGTGGTGGGATTCTCATACTGTCGCAAATAGCGGAGATGAGGAGGCGGCCGATGCTTCTGGGTATTGTATCGAGCATGTACGGCGTCGCCTCTGTCGTAGGACCATCGATCGGAGGCGCCTTCACGAATTCTGCTCGTCTGACCTGGAGGTTTTGTTTTTGGATAAATTTACGTAAGTGCACTTACTGCCCGATGTGTGGATACTAAGAGGTTTATCAGCTTTGGGAGCTATTGCTGGGCTCATCATGTGTCTCTATTATCCTGCTTCCTCTGGCGTGGCCCCGAAACGGGATCGCACGATGAGAGAAAAGTTGGGCGGTATCGGTTTCAAGAGTGCCGTCATTCTTAATGGGACACTTGTGTGTCTTATCCTTGCGCTGCAGTGGGGAGGGGCGGTGTATAAGTGGTCGGATTCTCGTGTTTGGGGCTGTTTCCTGGGATTCGGACTGCTCCTAATCTTGTTCGGATTCATGCAGTTTAAGCAAAAGGAAGAGTAAGATTTCCATTTACCTATGTATGAATGAGCCTAACCACGTACTTAGTGCGTTGATACCGCTGAGGATTCTCTCGCAACGGTCTGTCCTTCTTGGCTGCATATTTTCTATAATGCTTCAGGGTGGGATGACAACACAGTCATATCATTTGCCATTCTTCTTTCAAGCCGTCAAGGGCGTGGATCCCCAAGAATCAGGCGTCGACATCCTGCCCCATGGAGTCACAGTATCCATCGCGACAATTATCAGCGGCACGTTGATCACGCTTTCAGGGTACTACGTGCCATTCATGTGGCTAGGGTCCTCTGTATTTGTCACTGGCGGTGGCCTCTTGTCTACGTTATCTCGTTCCAGCTCGATAGCAAAGTGGTTTGGTTATGAGGTGATTGCAGGTTTTGGGTTCGGCCTCACGGTTCAGATTCCTGTGTTTGCTGCTCAAGTGGTGTTGAATGCAGCAGATCTGCCCATAGGGACCACGTTGGTCATCATGTCTCAAGCTCTGGGCGGTTCAGTGGGTCTTTCTGTGGCGCAAAATGTTTTTCAGAATACTTTGCGCCACAGGCTATGGGAGATTAAAGGAGTAGATCTGAATGCTGTGATAGCAGCAGGTGGAATCGAGCTTGAAAAGGCGGTGCCTGCTCAAGTTCTTGGCTTAGTTCGAGATGCGTTCAAGCGGGCTGTGGCCAATACATTTCTCGTTTCGGTAGGGCTTGGAGGGGTGGCATTCCTGGCTAGCCTCGGGATGCAGATGAGGAAGATTAAATCGGGTGGGAAAGGTGGCGGCGAGAATTAGTTGTGCTGGAGTTGAAGGCCTGAAGCGAGCGCTCCTCAATTGTTTGTACAGTGTAGGGCGCACTGTGCACGTGTGCCGCTCCTTTGTTTGATGTCATTTCAACTCCATTAATCACCGCTTGACCACCAACAAAGAATATTCTTTAACTTTACATCTAACAATGGCTTTTCATCACAAGCCCAAACGCCCTTCGGGGGCCGTCGATTCACCGCATAGTGATGCTTCTCGTCCTAAACGTCCTGGCATGCGCTACGAAGATCTAATCGTCGCTGTCCGCGAAAAGCGGCCTTTGGTTGCAAAAAGCGCGATGGTAAGCACCTGACCTCTTTTTCAGCATCTTTTACTCGTGTGTGCTGATTGAAAATAGCCTGGTCCTGTGAAAGTCTCATCCTCGCATGCCCTCCCTGAGACTCCTCGCCGCGCCCCACGCAGCTTTGCCTCCCCCAGCGAAGCTTCTTGGTCCGCTTCGCAGGCATCGCCCGATACGGTAGCAAGTTCTCCTCCTCCGGTCGCGCCTTACGAGATCGGTATACAAGACGCTGCGGATTCCGTATTTCATCAACTGTTGAATCTATCTCTCAACTTCGATTTGCCGGTACAGCGGTACTATTCCACTCAAGAGAACCTTGCTCGCCTTGCTGCCTCGATTACACCACCAGCAAAAAAGCCGGAATTGAAACTGGGGAAGGATAATACAGCGGCATCTAGTACTACGGGAACATCAAACACCAAGAAGAAGCCTGGCAATGCTTGCTATATTTGCGGGCAGTTTGGTCACTGGGCAAAGTCCTGTTGGTTTTTTGCCGTCCCTGGTGAGTAAGGGTATCTTCTCTCAAACTTCAAATGCTGACCGTAATCAGGCGAAGTTCCCCAGACTTGGATTCTTCCCAATATGTCGCCAGAAAATTTGACCAAGGTGATGATGTTCAGTACTTGACTTGCAGCAGATGCTAACCTGCTTTAGTTTGCCGAAGAGAATCACCCCTGCCTACCTAAAGATGCGATCACCTTGAGCTCAGGCATGAAAAGGACTAATTTCCGAAGACCCAACTTCCAAAAGGCTGATATCCCAAAGCCGGACATGTCCAAAAGCAACATTCCCACTCGCGACGTTGCCAAGCGCGACATGTCAAAGAAGGAAAATGCAAAGTCTGGTATCTCAAAGCCCGGCATCTCGAATTTCAACAATCTAGAGTCCGAAACCTCCAAACCGGAAGTCGAAAAGCAAAATATCTCACGCCCAAAGATCCGAAAGCCTAATGACCCAAAGCCGGATCCCCCTATGTCTGATGCCACCACGCCTATTGCACCCAAGTCCGATATCCCAAAGGCCAACAACCCTAGACGAGGAAGACGCAGATATTACCCGAAGAAACAGTGATATAATATCACATTTCTCTCACCTGTACAGCACACCTTCGAAATTGCATCGCCATTAGCAAAAGGGGGTGGGTACACGCTACTAGTCGTGGCCCATGTCACCACCACTGTTGTTTGTTTTTTATAACATAACATATGCCCTGTTAAGGAAGCTGATTTCTTGTCATTGTTGGAACCACGGCTTATGCAATTCGTGGGTGATTTGGTCTTAGGTGATGGATTCCGCAGTAATGCAACAATGCTGAGGGGATTGACCGTTGAATAATACTAATTTAGAAACACAACGGGATCACTTTGTTGTTTGGACTTCTTTTTTGTTTTATTTTCATTTCTGAATTTCTTACAGCAACGATTAAGGATGATGGCGCTCTGAGGCCTCGTTTTTAGCACGCTCACAGACCTGCCCAATGCACCATTGGTCAGTCACATACTCAAGTGTTCCTCCTCAGATAGCTACATATTCGTCTTGGAACATTAATAAAGAGTATCCTACTTTTTGATGAATGGTTTAAGAGCTTCCTTTATGGCTGCTTGCTGGGTCTGAAATAGCTTCGAGCGCTGATCCTCCCAACCATCCTTGGCCAGCAATGCCTCGCCAGGTCCAACGGCAAACTGTTCATCGCCAGTTTCAAGCCCCTTGTACATGGCCTCTATGTATGCATCCAGGGGCATGCCGATTTTACCACCATCTTTGAGCTGTGGCTGATGCTTCTCGTCATGCAGCTCGGTCTGGACGGCGGGCGGGAAGACCTCGACGAGTCGTGTCTTTTGACCAGCATCCTTGAGCTGCTGTCGTACAGCCATGATGAAGGAGTGTAGAGCCGCCTTCGAGGCGTTGTAGTTGGGCGTCGCAATCAGGAACGGGACAAGACCAAGCGTGGCGCTTACAAAGACAAGATGGCCCTGATCTACGCTGTTGAGATGCGGGAGAAATGCACCAGTGAGGTAGGTGGCCGACGTGTAGTTTGTGGTGATTTCATCACTGACTTGACTGAAATCGACAGTTTCGGGCTTGGTAAAGTCGAAACTGCGCTGGATGCCAGAGTTGACAACGACGCTGTCCAGGTCCGGATTGGCTTCGATGACGGACTTGGCGAAGGTGGGTATGGCTGCGAGGTTCAGCACATCCAAGACGATGCCGGTGGCATTTTCTGCGCCATGTTTGTTGACAAATGCATCGAGACGCTCCTGGCGGCGGCCCGTTACGATGACCTTTGTGCCTGTTGAGACCAATTTAGCAGCAAAAGCCTCGCCGATGCCAGAGGTGGCACCAATGATGAGAGTCTTTTTGTAGAGGGGAGCCATGGTGGATGCGGATGCGGGGGTGGGTTTGCGGGAATGAAGAACTGTCTGATGATGAGATTTATCCTCTTGTTTGCGAACCAGGAGATGCGAGATGCGAGACGTTTATATATAGGGATGCCTATGAATCTGCCTTCACGTGAAGGTTTTATCCATGGCCATCATATCGCAGCCATCTCGTGCGGCGGGCCTCAGTCGTGATGCAGCGTTCGGTGAATGATTCCAAAAGGGGAATAGCGCGATTCGCGTGACGAAGCGGAGTTAACACACGACTGGAAATCATGGCATTTTCACAAACGCCATTCTTTTGCGTGTCGGTGGCGGCTCCGAGCCAATGGCTGCGCCTGATTAGCCTGGTTAGTAAGATGCGCTGTTGATCTCGGACTTGCTGCTAAGCCGGAAGGATTTTGATTTTTGCCCACGTCGGCAATAACAGGCCATCTCCTGCTCCGAAGCCGACGCCATCGGCTCGAACACGACCGTTGGTAAACTTGCGCAATCAAGCGACCGAATTCATTGTGCCTCGACTGAAGAAGGGAGAAAAAAAGAAGAGAGCATGGTTGGTGTGCCCAGGAGAAGCACTTGTCGCACCTGTCGGGAACGCAAGGTCAAAGTGCGTGCGTGGTGGGCCTCATTCCCGAGCTTCATATTCGCAGCTTATCCTTATCCTTACACCTGTTGCAGTGCGACGGCAAAAAGCCCATATGCAGCCAATGCTCTCGGTCTGCAAGGTCATGCGGCGGCTTTGATGCTCCATTTTTCAACACCTCTGCACAGCACTACCTGCAGAGATCACCACCAAGTAGCCGCAAGCCAAACCCATCGCCAAGTCAAAAGGACGCGCAGGCCTGGAACTTATTCGGCCTCCTTCTGCAAGAATGCCTCCCGCATCCGTCTAATACCACCGCAAGAGTGCCTCTTCGCTGGTTGAGGTCGATTCTTGCAATGAACCGCACGGATATGCTGTCAAGCGCCGTCTCGACATTGACTTTCGGATGGTACGGGCATTTGGATGGACGAACTGATTTGACAGCCCAGAGTCATCAACAATACACCACGACACTTGGGATGCTTCAGCGCGAAATATCCAGAATAGGAAAATGTTCTCCTCGCAACCTCGAACTTCTAGTCGTGGTTGAACTTCTGACGCTCTACGAGATTTATGAATTTGCTAGCCAAAGGCCGCAGGGGTTGTTGATCCATCTAACCGGAGCAGAAGAAATCCTACAACAGCGAAAGGTCGAAAGCGAGAATGATATCTTGTACCGTGAAATTGTTTCATCACACCACCTAATTTCCGTGAGTAGGAAAAATTTCTGGTCCCAAGAAATCACCCATCACTAAACTGTTGACAGGTGACAACAGCGCTCTCAACTCGCAAAGGGAGGTTCCGGTTAGTCCCAGGGCACAATCCGGATCCGGATAATCTGAGCCACAGGGACGAATACCATGTTCTGCTAGGAATCGGGATGGATGTTGCAGAATTCGTTGAACTTGTCGATTGTGCTTCCGCAGACCCAGTTAATGAGGATTTGAAAGCCCACTATTTGATGATGATTGGTCGATATACCATGTTGACAGAGGCACTGGAGACATGGAGAAAGTCACTGAGGCTTCCCCAATGTAGTAGTCTGCCAGCATGTTACACACTCAACTACCGACCGGACATGCAGAGGACCTGCCATACCAGGTATCCCAGCAAATCTCCAAACCACCTAGGGCTGTCTTTTGACGAGCTGCAGTTAGCAAGGCTACTGCATCTTTACAATTCAATACTACTTGAAACGCACCTCACAATGCTTAATTTTGAAAGTCGAGCGAAATCAATATGGCCCAAAACCTGGCTGGCACGCCTACTCGAAAAGTCACTTCCCGAAAGTCTTTCTCGGATTCAAAAAGGCAGACAGCTAGCTGGCGAGGTCACCTTTTGGGCCGACCTTTGCGTCCAGAGCGCGTGGCAGAGCTTTGGATCAGTCATTGGAACCTTTAGCTTGAAAACAGCATTTAATTGGTACATTTTCGAAGAAGAAATCAGTCGTGATGGAAACGTGTTGGATGTTGAAAAAAGGGAAAAATGTAAGATTCTTTGTTCTCAACTTTTGACAAGATTGAATGGCGGGAACCCAGGAAAATAGGAATGGCCTCCGATAGAACCGCTTTTATATATATTTATTTTGAAGATTCTCTACCAAACTCAAGTCCTGCCAAAGAACCGCGTCGGGTATCAAACATCTTGTTCAACTTCCGCCACCGTTGGTACGCGGTGCAGCCTTATGCCCAGGTATTTGGCAATCGACTGCACCGTATTCCAGACAACCTGAACGTCCTCCGCTGGGACACCAATACGCCTGGTGCCACGAATGTGCCAGTGCGTTTCTGTCTTGAGATTCTGGATCATGATGCTTGGAAGGACCACCATCTCGGTGTCGACGTCATCAAGGACTTGTCTGTCGCCGAGATAGAGCCCATAGGTGATGTTCTTGCTCACCCACGCAAAGTCCTGGTGATCATCAAACAAACCCAAGGTGCTCGCACCGTTGTGGCTGTAGAGTTTTCCGAACCATTCCATGCCGCGCTCCAAGCTCTCCTCATCGCATTGCCAGTTCTCCCTCGTGAAGCTGCGGTCCTTATCCTCCTCCTTTTCGCACGGATTGATGGCAAGAATGGCTTCGAGGGGCTTGCAGACCCCGACAATGCTGATTGCCTTGAAGAGAACCTCGCGAACGCGGCGGATCATCCTCTTCCGCTCCTCCGGGGTAGAAAACTCTGGTCTTGAAACGAGGTACAGGTACAGATCCTTGCAAAGCTCGGGGTCATTTCCGCCGACGAGGGTTGCGGCGGCTACGATGTACCATCTATCAGACCCGAGAGTGGTGTTTTGGAAGTCCCGCTCGATTTTCGCAAACAGGTCCGTGAGGCCCGAGCCGTTTTCTTGCGACTCCGATGACATCGTATGATATGGTGGCTCCAACTTTGATGCAATGGATATTGGTGACGAGTGAAATGAAAGGTGTCTTTCTGACGAAGCAGCTGGTACCAATCAGGGTGTTCAGCAGGTGAAAACCTTCGAGAGAACAACCTTTTTGAGTCCGACCTGGGCACTGCCCTCCTACTCCACGAAAAACAACTTCCCCTCAATCGTCCATCCATCTTGGCCCTGAAGACCGGGGATAAGCTGGTCGGCCCCACAGTCATTACATCAGTTTGTAGCCGTCATAAAACTTCCGAACTGCACGACGCTAACTCATCATAGAAACGCCGGTGGAGCTCTTTAATTTAATACTGGACCCTTGCGATGTTTCGTTTCAACTAAGAGGGAGGTGATGTCTGGGACAAAGCCTTTCGCGAAGGATTAATAAGCGGAAATGAGCTGAAATATGTTTCCTTCAATGCAGCAGTCTTTTTACTTGTCCTGATTTGATTCCAGTCGTCAAAGCTCTGGAGGAAGACCGTTCGTGTAATCCTTTTCCACGCAATCTGAAATTAAGACCCACTGGCCGTGCCCACTAGAAGCTGACGTTAGTGGTACGATCCATCAGATTTTAGATTCCCTCTCAACATGGATAAGTCTGCCACGATAGAGGTGAGGCTATAGCTGCGCTAGTTATTGCCGGTCGTCTCCGGCCTTCATGGCTAAATATCTCCGCCTGCCCGACTAGTGCTTTGTGAGCAAGTGCGATTTTGGCACCGCCTTGGAAATTTTATGCACCAGGCACGCCAATCTGGTTGAGGGTATATCAGGCTCGCACCATGCATGAACGGGCGCCAATCGAAGCAGCATCCAATCATCTACAGCCGGAGGCGGATATGTGCTATCTTGATTGAATTTCCGTCATCGCCCTTGTGCTGCAAATTCCTCAAAATGAGAAAAGAAAACGCGGTGCGGATGCAGATATTGTCCTTGAAATCCCCCTGTGTGCATTTTCAATCGCTTTTTGCAATGAAAGTCAAATTGTATCCAGTCGCTATTTTAATCCTTTGAAGCTCAAAATACTCTTTTCTCGTGTTAAAGTTGAAAGGCCGGGATTCATTATTCGGGTTCCTGGCCCTGAGTATTGCCATTTCCTAGAGGAGAGCACGCCTAGTACGCATCAAGTTAGATTTAAAGAATGGAGAAATTGACAAAATGCTATCAACTAACATTCGCAATATGTTCAATGGACGCACCAAGAGGGATTTGTGCTATTCTTGCGGAGGAAAGATGGTGAAGTAATTTTCCGATCAAATAAGGGAAAAAATGGTGTTTAAACGATATGGAAGCATTTGTAGCAAAGCCACTAGGTCGGATGAGAAAATAATTATTCCAATGCTATCTTTCTTTGGGTGGGTGTTCAAAACATCAGAAGCCGATCAACTAGCTACGATATGGTATTTCAGGCACGGTTAGTATAGGGAAGGCGTATTTACTCTAAATTTCTAACACAAGATATTTGCTGCATGACAGCGCGAACCTCGTTTCTCCGGCAAACTTTTCCGGATTTATAAAGCCAGCGAAAGTCCACAGTCCCTTGCTTGCGGTACCCTGGCTCGCTAGTACGGGACATCATGGATTATTCACTAGGATGCCTAACCTTATCCTATCATCGCCTTGTCCCAGTGTGATCATAGATGAATAGTAATGGCGTTAGTGGCGGGGCTAATTGATCGACCCTCATAAAAGTGACTGATCATGACAGAATTATCGTCTTTCAGTTTCGATATGCCAGTCTTTGACGTGATGTCAGCAAGTCAAGTGTTCGGAAAGGTCGGAAGAGGATAGCGAGGAACAAAGTTAACCATCTCAAAGATCGGCAATATCGGTTTCACACGACACCTGAGCGCTTCCTAAAGCTCCGTGTAATCAAATCTAATTATGGCAAGGCAAAAATTGCAAAGAATGCATAAATAGTTTCTTTATTAAAATATGATGTTATCACTCATATTTATGATCACATCATGATATTGTGAAAGCTTGAATAATTAATACGTAGCAGGATATTCTTCCTATTCTCAGCGTTGATTGATGAGGTATTCAACTAAAGATCGTATAGTATATATATTATTCCAAAGCATGTTTAATTTCCAATAGTCAAAAGTACCGAAGCCAGGCTCCAAGTAGTAATGCAGATTTGTCGCAATGGCTCCTGTAGCTGGCTAGAATCATTCTTACCAATCACTAGAACAAGGCTCATCTCGTGAGACTCTGTCCTTATAGGTCCTTTCTTCAATAGCCTGGACGCACGTGGTCACTCTCCCCGGGCAATTCGTGAACCGAATTTGAGTATTGTGGTGGCGCAGCACCGAGTTCCGCAGGAACATTATGGGCCTGGGGAGGGTGGAATTCTGCACCAGTCGACTGCGGTGACATCATGGAAGATCCTCGCCATTCAGATTGCGTAGGAGAGCCTATCGGACTTACGGGATCCGAGTAATTATTTGGCGCCATGGCAGGCTTTGTATCTGTTTTTCCCATAGGGGTCTGAAATTGGCTGTGGGGTTGAGATGGGGATGAGTGCTGGAACTGCGGCGTGGGTTGAGAAGTCGTTCCAGGTTGAAACTGTGTATTGGGTTCGCTGTGCTCCTGCATCTGAGGCGGAGGGGCAGGGGGGTTGGGCTGATCTTTCTTGCGGCGGAGAAGAAAAATGGCTCCAAGGACTATAAGGCCTATCACGGCAACACCACCAACCGCGCCACCGACAATAGCGCCAATTGGCGTCTTTGATTTTGGATTATCGGCGGGAGAGGTGACTGCTGCACTGGAAGTTGAGGTTGGATATACTGTGGTACTGGTGGGGGCTGCTTGGGGGTGAGTCTCGATCAGTATCGACGTCGTGGAACCGAGCGTAGTCGTAGTAAAATTGGCTTCACGTTCGTTTTCCCCATCATAGGTAAAATCGACACTTGAAGCTCTTGTCTGAGATGCGCTGACGCATCGAAAGTCCTTTATTCCACCTGGGTATAAATATGTCCGGCAGTATGCTGCTGTTGTTTCCGTACTTTTTTTTACAATCGGCTCTGGTTAGCTCAGCTCGTGGAGTCTATAATTTTCAAGGTTTGTTGCTTACCATAATAAGTTATACTTATTGCCTTGGCAAACATCGTTGCATATCGTGCCATTCGTAGCCTCGTTCATATTGTAGCATTCGTTATACATAGTCAGGGTACTTGTGTCCCATCCACAGCCTATGATTGCATGATCGGCCTCCCAAAAACACTCATGACCGGAGTCACAGGTAATGGCATTCCCAGGAGACCCGGACAAATAACCACATGTCTCATCAGGAGCGACTGTCACTGTGAATGTGGCTGTTGATGAAGTCACAACTCCTCGCTTATCAACCTGGCGAAGTTGGGCAAGAGAAGACATCATCGCTTCTGCATCATCTGTCCGGGGTGCAAGGCGAGCAAAAATGGTGGGTTTCGGTGGGACCATGGCTTTTGCAATCGTTGGAATCATCGCCAAAGCGATCGCAGTCAAACTAGGACAGTGCATTATGAGGTAATTCAAACCAAACAATGCAAAGTGAATACAGAAAATAAAACCTCTACGTTTTTAAAAGTTGGCTGCGGCCAGCTGCGACTGGGTATAATATAATCAATTATTTGCCTGACTTTGTGCACAAAAACGCCTCGGTCTAACCGGCGGCCTGGAAAGGACACTTGATTAATTCTATCCTATAAGCTTCTTTCCATCAGCTCAGCTGAGTCCGTTGTGGCGCCGTGGCTTCCAAGGACAAACTGTCTATTGGCCCGGTCAATGACTCGATTCATGACTACGTTGTCCATTCGGGAGGCGCGGCATCTAGCCATACCTAGAGGCTTCCGCCAAACGAGATTTATGAAGGGAAACGGGCAAACCTTTGCTTTGGTTATTCGTGTGATATCATTGTTGGTCCTCTAGAGTTAGTGCTTAAGTGGGTGTCATCAGACCAATGATAATTGCATACCACAGGGATTCCGTCTGTTTATGTGTTATGGCTACGTCTGAATCATCTGCCAATGTGTGCACCTATGTTCTGATAACAAAATTCGATGATTGGCAATAAAAAGGACATTGCAGGTGTCAAATCCTGGATGGGTCTCGACCTGGGTGGCTTAATAGAGCTGATCCAGCTGTCAACTCTATTGTGAGTTCTATTTCTGCTGTACATTTTGATTGGAGAGTACTGTAATTAAGTTTCGATGAATTCCTGGTTTGGATGGTCTAGATTTGTATGGGTTAAGCTTCATCATAGCATCAGCATCGATTGGAAGGATGCCGAACGCATTTCGCACCATCATGACTCATGAAATCCCACGATCTAACCTAATTTTTGTCTCTCCACACTCTCTATGAAGGTGCCGCTGCTCAAAGACATTCAAATTCAGAGGACAGGGTCTGGGCATTTGTACTGAATAATGCCAACCCACTCTCATGAAAGTCCAGCCAAATTTTGTTGTCGGGACGAGTCATTTCCCTGCTTTGTAAATCTGGTATGTGAAAGCGGCGATCTTGACACTTGCCAATTGTCCTATTGGTTAAAAGAATGCAGAATAGGCCACCGGATAAGAGAACGGTTAGGGGTTTCTTCCGCGATAGTTCCGAATACCAAGAAATTTTCTAATTTGGGAAATGCTACAATACAGACATTGTTACACTTTTGATCAACTAACCTATTACCAGCGAAACCATTACCAGCGAAATGTTTGGGACCGGTGAATGGAGAGAGTGAAAACATGTGAGAAAACTAAGTTCTCCGGGGTCATAATATACAACACCTATAGAGTAGCAGTCTTAGTAAAACCCAGCCATAGACAGAGAACGCAATCATTGTTTCTAAGCAGAGTCTTCTCATTGTTCTAAAACCCTAGTCGTAGCTTTTCAGGGATAAATAAATTATGCCTTGCAGATAAGTATCCCGTCCGACTTCATGTTTGAGAACTGAGTTTAACTTTTTTTCCCAGATCCTACGAAAGGTTAATGGAAACGAGACTTGGCGTAGAGGATCAGCATTTCCTGTCTGCCTTGGTCCTAAGAAGCGGGTCGTCCTCGCACAGGTCACCAATTACCGAAACCGAGATATCCGAAGCAAACACGACTCTTAAGAACATACAATATATATTTTCACAGCTATAAAAATGGGATATGCTGCAATGAAACACACTGCGTCCTTCAGAACTCCCTGAATCAGTAAAGTTCACCAAGCCAACACTTCCATCATGTCTAAATCAATTGTCAATTCTACCCCATACCCTTTCAAATTCAATCCGCGGGTCATTGAAAAGCCTGGAGAGACAGGAGATAACCAGGATGTAACGATCACTCTTCGCAATGTCCGTGGCAGGACACCATCACTTCAAGCGTCCACACTCAGAACAATGATGCTCGAAGCACAACGAGATCCCACCAAGATCATCGCTAATTGCTGCACCTACGATGGATTGTCATCTCGGCTTGTTGAAGAAGCTGGCTTTCCAATGCTTTTCCTCTCTGGCTTTTCAGTATCCAGTGCCTGGGGTTTACCAGACGCTGGCTAAATCGCCATGGCTGAGATGTGTGACAAAATTCAAGAGGTTGTTCGGCAGGTATCTATCCCCATCATGGTAGATGGCGATACTGGCTATGGTAGTCCTTTGAATGTGCGACGAACAGTTGAGAGTTTCGCGCATGCTGGAGCTGCTGGCGTCATGATTGAAGACCAAACTTGGCCAAAGCGTGAGTGGATCTGGCTGTGTTTATAGCGATCCTTGCATTTAGTAGATCCCCCTACTAACGGAAGGCTTTAGGATGTGGGCATACCAAGGGAAAGTCCGTGGTCTCTAGAGGGGAAGCGTATGCTCAAATTCAAGTCGCTTGCGACGCTCGAGACGAGGGCAAAGATATCTTTGTAATGGCCCGAACCGACGCCCTCATTGTCGGATGGGATGAAGCTATGACGCGAGCCAAGGAATTTAAGCAAATTGGCGCTGACGCAGTGTTTGTTGAGGCACTACCCGACCGAGAGGCCATGCGAAAATGTGTTCAAGAACTAGGCATTCCCATGTTTGCCAATAGTGAGCGAAGTCTATGCAATTCATCTTAAGCGTTAGCTAATATTTCCATTTTAATAGTCATCGAAGGTGGCAAAACAGAAAATCTATCCGCCAAAGATCTAGCTGCGCTTGGCTTCAGCGCCGTGACATATCCTTGGACACTGGTCGCAGCTCAGATCAAAAGCATCCGTGAAGCGATTGAAGAGCTCAAGAAGTGCATGATGGTCGGCGCGCCGCCCATGATTCTTTCATACAAGGAGGTTTGTGAAGGTGTTGGGTTTACCAATTATTGGGACCTGGAGGAGAAATACAAGTATATCGATGATGGTTTCATGAAGCCTTCGGCTGACGGTTCGACTGATCGAACGACTGAAATCATGACAAATAAGTAAAATGCTTGATCCAATAGTACCAAGATTTAGTGAACAGCATTATATCACCAAAACCATTTGCCCAAATGTCTTAGAAAGAATTTGGGACATAAACATATGTACCCAGCGTAGAAAAAGGATCCAGACCCTGCTATCCTTATCCTGGAACATCAACAAGCAATTTGATTATTTTGCGAGGACCATCTGCTGAGTCGTCCCTCGACTGCCCTCTGTCATATATTGTAGTCCTTGATTGGTAGCATGTTGACAATGCCATCATTGACTGGGTTTAGCTCCGGCATGATTCTCAGAAACCGGCTTATCATGAAATAATATGACGAGGGAAGGAGCATACAGTGATCAATCGGCCATTTTATCTTCTGTTTCGCATTTAAAACAGTTTACTATGACGTGGTCATCGTCATCCGTCTGGCAGTCGTCAATCATTAAAACAGAATTTTATAGATTCACTTTCTAATCATAATTCTGTTGTGACCTCATGTTGCTTTTCGTATTTGACTGGATTAGGTGACAGAATCATGTAATTTCCATCCATGTCATCACTTCCCTGTTCATTTGTTCAGGGAGTTTACATCACAGGAGTCACTCGACAATAAGAGATATAACAAGGGAACTATTTAATTCGAGTGTTTAGACCAAGATGGGTGCAATATACGTCATATATTTATTCCTTGATCATTTAGGTGATTCCCTAACGAGCCCATTTCTTTGAGCTTACTCTACTATTCTTTGTACCTCTATTTCGGTGTGTGATCTTTCACCAATCCTCTCCGCCAATTCTACAAGCTGGTGGCAGACTTCAGACAGGAACTTTGGGCGACGATTCCATTCTGACAACCATTGATCAGCAGACCAATCTTTTCTCTCTTTGGAAATCTGCTCCACATCCCATAATTCCCCTGGATTAAAATTGCAACCAAGGTTGGAGGTTTTGTTGATAAGATGTTCAATACCGAGCATAACCTTCTCGCACTCATTGTTCGGCAATGGAAATTCCGCAAGAGTATCTGGAGAAGCAAGTATAGTTTCACGGTGTGTTTTAAAGCCCGAGATCACCAAAGCAAGGTCTTATTGAAAGACCTGCTGAAATATTTGTGAACAAAACTCAGGCTCTGGATCAGCGTCGAGAGTTAGGGACATGGAATTGGGCGGCATTCCAACCAACTCGAGTCCCAGAGCTTCATCAACCCAACTAAAAAGTGTCTCTAGAGCTGACCTGCAGAAAGTTTCAGAATCGCACCATCTAGACTGAAACTGATTATTCCAACCCCTCGGGATAGAGCCTTGAAATCCAAATATGATTCTCCATACATTTACACGCCGTGCAATATGTAGATCTGGATTCTGCTTGCAAAAAGGGATCAGTCCTTGGCCATGAGATTCAGGATTAGCCTCAGATATATAATCCTCATTTAAGGTGATCTTTCGAATCTATTGCAACGCTTCTGGTGGAATTAAGCCAAGGAACAGCGTAGCTCCGGCTACAGCTGAAAACCAGTATTTGCCAGTGACGTGGCCATTCAGGACTTGCTCCCATAGTTCTGTATCAGCCCGAGGGAAGAGCTTAGCCATATCATTCAGCTGTTCCCAGGAGGGTATGGCCCAGGGATCCCGACAAAAATTAGGAAACTGCAGGAGTTCTTGGAGTGATATATCATCAATACTGCCTCGAACTTTGAGATTCTTAAGGACTTCGATCGGCTTCAACTTGTGAATTGATAACAGATGTTGGAGTGCTGACGTAGTTTCCCGGTGATGCATTGAATGTGTACCAGAATATCTCCAGTCCCTCGTCGAAAATCCGTTCCGTAATTCTTCTATGCAGCTTCTATCTGGAGAATCGAAATATGCTGGGCACTCAGAGCATCTTGGTGTAAATTTCTTCATCAAGGCCAATGCAACCCCTGATGAGATACTCCGATTCTGCGTCCTTCAGATCTGCGAGGAGATGTTGGTATCTTTTTGCCGCCAGTGTCGCATAATCAGAGTAAATCGTCGACAAGGTCAATGTGTTTAATAGCAGAGGAATGCCCCTAGTTTCCTCGGCAATAAGCCTGCAGGTAAACATCAAAGACAAATCAATCCTTTCCCCATTAGCCGCCACAAGCTTCTTCAGGTTTGGTGCTTGTATATAGCCACCTGGAAGCTCAAAGTACGCCCGGTACATAGAAACCCGCACTTCGCCAGGCAAGCTCAAAATGGGGAAATGTGACATTGTGGTCGCGACGGTGCTTTGAATACTCGCAATCAGGAAATTTCGGGAACCTGGTAAATCTGGGGGGGGGGGGGTGAGAGGGTGCGGTGGTCAAAATTCGACTAATTTCGGGATTCGCAGATAAAATCGGATCGGTATGCGGTAAGCAGATCGCCCACCGGCTGGTGAATATACTGTTCTGTCACAAGGTGGGCATTGGCTTCTTGTGGCTGTGAAAAGATAAAGTTGACTCGTCAATGCTGAGGGGCTCTGGTCCTCTTAAATACAGAATTTGATGTCGGAGATATACCGGAGAAACTTTCACCTTTTCATACATCTAGACTGCAGTGCATTAGCCCAAACCCTATTCATGTTTGATCCGCATTTGAATGTTATGGGGAACCATATTTGTTCTCTTTTTTCACTCACACACATATCTCGCTATCCAGCAAGGTAAATAGGTCAATGCACGAAATAAGGCTTGCAGATGCAAACCCAAAGCAAGAAAGCTACCAAACATTGTGACAACCTAGAAATGTTATCTCTAATACCTTGATAGAAAATTCTATTAGAGCCTAGTATTAAAATGCGCTTCTTGCTATAGAGTTAGCTGTTATTTATTCTTTGGGTAATTGCCAAGTTACGTGCCCCGCTCAAGCTGCCTAATTCAATCCATTTTTCCACATTCCTCCCCCGCCACCAGAAAAATGAATTGTAAATAGTATTAACAAAAGATCCCCAAAATTCATTTTAATCCATTCAATACTTACACAGCCGCAACATCCTAGAGAGTCAGCTCACAGCCAATCAGCGTACGACAAACGAATGTGAATCAACATATCAGCGCGCCTGGTGTTCAATGGAACATAAAACCGACGATTGTTCACAGCCAGACAATGGAACTAAATGTGTGAATTGTGGCGAAGAGCATGAGGCATGGCCCTATAAATGCAAACATGAAAGCGTATTGGCGATGCGTGCAAAGTGCTACAAATAGGAAGTCCAGGATCCTAAATGGGCTGAAAACCTCAGTTTACCAGATTCGATCGGAGACAACGTGGTAGATAATCAGCAACGCAAAAGCAATGCCAAGAAAAGGCGTCGGGGTGACAGCTCTTCAGGCTCAACCGCTAGCGGGCCACATACTCCGCAGCAGACGCCACCCCAGTCTGCTCGGGATAGGTCGAACCTTGATGGGACTCCAAGCTTCAGTTCAAGAGAAGACCATACAGTGAAGCGGACACGAAAAACATCGCCCTTGCGCAAAAGCCAATGCCAAAAGAAGCCAGGTCCATAGAAGCAACAGGCTACTGCGTTCTCGAGTTCAAACACCCGCTCACAACAAAGCGAACAAGGACTGACCTAAGACGATGGTGAATACTCTTTACAAACAAACTTCCCAATATTTATCAAGGATTTAAGCTCTTCAGATGGGTCAAGTTCTGCGGATGAGCTGTCTTCTAATGTTTCTCAACAGCAGAATAATACCGTGCAGTCAGTGGGAATGGCAGCGAGCTGGGATAAAAGGAAGCTGTAATCTGTAATTTAGCAGCCAACTATCAATTATCACGAGCGTTGGTGGAGGGGCAGCCCAGGGCAGAGCATGTGCCAAGACAGTGATCTGTCCGATTGTCAAGATGGGGGTCATGGCGGAGGTGGTTTTCGTAGCCTTAGAGGTCGACGGGTTCGTGTTGAAAATTGAAAATGAGGCGGGGAAGATCATATTAGGAAACATAGAATCATATGGGTTTGATTTAGAATTAGTATTGTTTCATCTGTCTATGACCATTCTCAGCGACAAGCTCTGGTAGTCTCGACACCCACCAGGAAGCTACGTAGTCGATTCAATCAAGATGCTCTAAGACCATTTTTTAAAGAATCATTCTAAGGGTCATTCTATCAAATATATTTTGTGATGCATTTGATAAGTTGCTTTCCACGGCTGTTTAGCTGTTGTTGTTATTTTTGCTACTCCTGACTGCAGTTATCCAGATGCCCTGCCATCTTCAACCTTGAGCCATTTGTCAGGCAAAATCCCACCATGCCCAATATCCACCGAAAGTCACATTGCACGGCAATTAGCGTTTTGGCTTTACTATGTTTCTAATGGGTTATAGGAGGGCAGAAGACGGGCTGCGGAAGATACGAACGTTCGTATTCAGGCAGGGTTTTTCTTCTTTCTCGGACTTTTTCAAAGCCGATTTAGCCGGCAAAGTGACAGGAATTTGGGTGAGATTAGCAATTAGATTTTTAGGACGTCACAGAATGGGCCACATGTGATTTGGTACGAGATGGCTGGATGAAATGCTCAGCGCAGCGGCCCCTCTTCTCGGGACATGGGTGGGCGCTAGTCCAATGCGGGGGAGAACTAGTCGAAGTTACCCCAGATCGAGTCCATTGCGGGGCCGAAGGCTTGCACGAGGAACAGTTGCTGCTCCCGAAAGTCGAAGACTTTGGGGGAAACACTGAGAAGTAGGCCGGAAGGAAAGCAAGTGCTAGTAGCAAGTGAAGCACAGACAAGCTAGGCTAAGCTAAGCCAGACGCTGTAACTACTCCGCGCTAGTGCATTGCCCAACGAAAGAAAAGCTGCCGCGCCTAAGGTGGGCGCAGTGACCGTCTGATTTCAAGGAACAGTGGGAAGCCGCAAAAATTGACAGAATGGAAAACCTGGGGATGTGCTCCTTTTCGTGGGGAATAAAAAGTCGCGTCCCCCGCCCCCGCGGCCGGAATCTCATCCCAGAAGCCGGCTCCACATGTCTTCACCATTCACCAGTGATGCATTATTTATTCACTTAAACCAGTTCCCCAGACTCCCATCTAGCACATCAAAGCACACGCCTTCTCAAAATGACCTTGCTCACCGGTCTTCCCATATGGGGGGCGCTCGCCGTCGTGGGAGCTTGCGGACTGCTCCTTGTGCGTATCTCCCCGTCATGCCAACCCTCTCTACTGACAAACATGGCAATAGGCTCTAGCTAAGGCATTCACATCCCCGGTCCGTCATCTCCCAGGGCCATTCTACTCGCGTTTCACCCGTATTCCCCTCAAAATAGCCACCCTTACCGGCCGTCGCATGTACTTCATCGACTCAATGCACAACCGCTACGGCCCTGTCGTGCGCATTGCACCACGCGAAATTGCCGTCTCCGACCCCGAGGCCTTTGCCACCATCCACCGCATCGGCTCGGGCTTCCACAAGAATGCCTTTTACGACGACATGCCGTATGGCATCTTTGGCATGAGGGACCCAAAGATCCACGCGCAGCGACGAAAGCTATTCGCGCGCGCCTTTAGCCTCAACTCGCTACGCTCTAACTGGGAAGATGTAGTCCGGGGCAAAGTCGACCTCGCTGTCGACAGAATCATCCAAGAGGGCAAAGAGAAAGGAGAAGTAGACGTTATGAAGTGGTGGACATTAATGGCAAACGATGTGATTGCCCATCTCAGTTTTGGCGAGAGCTTCGGCATGTTGGAGATTGGTGAGGTAAGTGTCTTTCTCATAACAATCGAAAATAATAACAAAGACTTCGGCGTGCTCATGCTTTCCTATGCAGAAAACTGAATATATCCGCGTCTTGGAGACTGCTTTAGTCAACACCAGCATCCGGGCCGAATTTCCACTACTTCACTATCTCGTCAGCAAACTCCCCATCCCATCCATCCAGGCCATCATGAATGGAAACGCCTACCTATATGATTTCGGCGCCCGCGCGGTTTCCAATCTGCGAAATCAGAATGGCAACGCATCCAATCTCTTTGGCACGATGCTGGCCACATTAGAGGACGAGTCTTCGCGGGAAAAGGACAAGATGATTGAGCCCCTCACAGACCACCATATCCAACTCGAAGCTGGCAACCTCGTTGTGGCCGGCTCAGACACAACCGCTGTGACGACAACGTTCTTGGTGTGGTGCGTGCTCAAACGCCCGGAGCTACAGCGGCGGCTCGAGGAGGAGGTGGCCACCCTGCCGGAGCAGTTCGACGACGCAGCAGTAGAAAAGCTGCCACTCTTGGAGGCAGTCATCAACGAGGTATTGAGGCTGTACGGAGCAGCTCCAGGAGGACTACCAAGATCAGTCCCAAAGGGCGGCGTGACTCTGGCCGGTCATTTTATCCCTGAGGACTTTGCGGTTGAGACGCAAGCGTATACCTTACATCGCAACCCAGATGTATTTCCCAATCCTTCACAGTGAGTTCATCTACTTATGTCCAGGAAAACCTCACTGACAATGCAAAGTTTCGATGAAGCTCGTTTCTTGGAGCCCGAGAAGCGATCCAAGTCGGAGAAGCTTCTCAACTCTCCATTCGGCGCAGGGTCACGGGTCTGTCTCGGTATGCACCTGGCACGGATCGAGCTTCGCCTTGCCGCCGCGATCTTCTTCCGAAAGTGTAGAGGCGCCAGACTGAGCACGACTATGAATGACGAGATGATGGAGATGGAGAATTATTTCCTCATCGCACCCAAGGGCCACCTGTGCAAGGTTGTAGTGCCGTAAAGTGAGTCTCAGGGAGACATGGCACGTCCCAAATAAACCACTGGGGGTAGCGATTCATTATATGAATATACTTTTCTATTCTCATTCCATTCTGTTGTATTGCTTCTCCATTGCCTTAAAGATACATTCGCCTGTCGTAAAATCAACGCCATTAGTACATTAAGACACTATTTTTGAGAGCAATATGCCAAAAATCCCAATGGCGTTATTTCGAATGCCTACCTTCCTCCAACTGCATATCACGACTTACTGGAGCAGCGCCGCATATAGATGCAACGGTTATTCTTGCGTGCACCTTATCAAGAAAATCGAAAGAAAAAAAAAAGCAGACCCCAATCAGCCCATCAACTAACCGGTACCATATCTTAAATTAGATGGCTTGCAGCTTAAATTTTCGAGTAATGGTGCGTCTGCTATCTCATACACAACACGCCCTCCCCGCAACCGTTTTTGTCGTATCGCCTCTGTATTCGGATGCAACGCTGCTGGGCCCAATCCGCAACAGGCCTCACATCTCGTGGTAAAATGGAGCCTCGGGGAGTTCGTGTGGGTCGGAATTCTTTCGTGGGCGGCCAGGAACAACGCGGGCTCATCCCGGAGCTGATCCTCAATCGATCTAGTCAAGGACACGCCTCTTCCACCAATTTGGTTTGACTTGCATTTAAGGCAGCGGGGCTTTGCCTGCTTCCAGCGCAGGTCGAACGAGGCAGTTGTGGCTCAACAAACAATCACGCTGCACGTCAAATCCACGTGCTTCGGTGTTGCCAGATTGGTGCCCCAATTGCCCTTGTCGCTATTCGACGCCCCGGGCGAAGGATGCAGATCCCTGTCCGCGATGGGGCCAGTAATAACTACGGGCGGCCCTGCACCGCCTCACCAACGTTTCAATTTCGTGATGCCGTCCGCCACAGTTGACAACCTTGAATATAAACTGGTCACACGACACGCGTCGTCAGGAATCTGGCCTTTTTGGAACCACGCCCACATTGTGCAGCCCGGCGCGCGCCATCGAGACACGATGCCTCAAGCCGCGGCCGTCTCAAGCACCCTCCTAAGCATCCGACTCGAGGGCGGCCAGAAGAAATATGCTCCCGGTGATGTCATCATCGGGTGCGTCGTCCGCAAGCATCCCATTGTGAGCCCAACCGCCTCCGTAGCAATCACGCTCGCTGGGAGAGCGAAGGCAAAAACCGTCATACACCAGTCCAATAGTAGCAACAGGGTGTACCGCTCTCGCTTCAACCTGCTCGACGTGCATGACAACACTGAGCGGCTCTTTCAAGGCCCCATCCATATTCCTGCAGGAGGCGACGAGCAGACTTGGCCGTTTGCCATTGCCATACCCACGCATGTTGATGACACGACACTGGGTTCAAGAACCGGAGGCAAGGACGGCAGCTATCTTCCCATCGAGCCAGAAGCGGTGGTGACTCATGAGCTCCCATCGACATTTAACGTACAGCGAAACGGCTTCCGCACGGATACGGAAGCATATGTCGAATATTTTCTGCAAGCTGAGCTACTATCATATTCCGATGATAACACAGACAGGTTCGAGGCGTGTATGCCAATCACCGTGCGGAGGATAAACCTGAATCCCCCGATTGCAGACTTTCGACCCCGGAGGGACAAAAGCAGCCGGTTCGTCTCGTCCTACCACCTCGTGCCGGGCCTGGAGGAAAGTGAGCTGTCGTTTTCTCAGAAGCGGAGGCAGTTCTTCAGCTCCTCAAAAGTCCCGACCCTTTTTTTCGGGCTCCAGGTGGACACACCCTCCGTGATCCAGCTCGAGAACCCAAACCGAATCCCGTTTGTGGTCTGCGCGGCGCCGGAGTGGAACAGGAGCAGCGAGGTTCTGCAGGGGGTTCACCAGGTGGCCAATGTAAGACTGCTCAACATGAGCATCGTGGCGCAGACGGAGACGAAGAGCGAAGGGTATTTTGGGCCTCACCACCAGACTGTGGAAGACAAAATCGAAATCCGCATGCCGGATGTAGTCATGGGCCCACTCATATCAATCCCAATCACGGATGACCACCCGCACGTCGATCTCGGTGCGCTGCTTGACTTGCGTATCGACCGCCACGGCCGCGTGGGGGCAAAGTTCCCCCACGGGACGCTGACTCCCTCCTTCACCACCTACAACATTAAACACAGTCACGTATTCAAGTGGAGAATACGGTTCGAGGTATCTGGAGAGTACTTCGATGCCTCCGGATCTCATAACGTCACCATTCTGGGCCCGAGCGATGAATCAATGGGTGCAATATCAGCGCCAATAGATGGACCCTCCCATGAAATATCAGATGGCATAATACCTCTCTCAGAAAGAAACGAATCCTGGATCCGGCCGCCGGACGATGAACCAGCACCGCCGAGTTTTCAGCAGGTCCTAGAGGAGGATGCAATGCGCAACCCAAATGCAACCAAGATTAACAGGGAACTACAGGCCGCATGATGTCACGTTTAATAAATACGAAGGGATAAACGGGGTCGGCTAGGAGTCAAGGGCACTGAAATGTCTATAATATCTAACCAAGTCTTTAATATCCTACATAGTTCTATCGGCATTATTCTAGTTTCCTCTTTCAAGTTCCTGTAAATCAACTAAATACGTGAGCAACGTTAAAAAAAACATCCATCTAAACTCAAGGGCGCTTCCGCTATTTTAATCAAACACATCAGTGACGTAGCGGACGTTCCTCAGAGAGTCAAACCACTTCTGAGTGCTCTCCAGGTCCGTGTCGCCGCCGCTGCGCTTCTCCATCTCAACCTTGATCTTGATCATGGACTCCTTTGCCGAGTCGGCAACACCTCTGGATCCACAGACGTAAACGGTAGCGTTCTTCTCCCAGAGGGAGATGATGTCCTCATGATCCTTCCACATGCGGTCTTGGACATGCTTGCAGCCCTCGCTCTGCTCAGGGGCTCGGCTATAAGCCCGTCGCACGTCGACAGCACCAAGTCGCTCCCACTCCTTGAGCTCGTCATGGTAAAGGTCATCCATCTCTGGCAATCGGCAGCCGAAGAAGAGAATGGCAGGAGCGAGTTTGCGGCCAGATTCCAACATGGTGGCACGCTCCTGAATGAAGGATCGGAAAGGTGCAATACCAGTGCCGGCGGCGATGCAAATAACGGGAGTATTCTCCGGGTTAGTGGGTAAACTGAATGCCGCATGGGAGGGGCGAATGGCAACTTGGAGCGTATCGCCCTTTGACAATGAATCAAGGTAGGTGGTTGCAACACCGCGGTAGGCACCATGGCCAGAGAGGGAAGGCTGGTTAAGAACGGAGAAAGTGATTGTGACACGAGTCTGGTCCCATAGCGGTGACGAAGAAATAGAGCTAATTTATTGTTAGACCACGTAGAATAGAAAATTGTTGCAAAACTTACTATTGTCGAATGCGCATAGTTGGCATCATAATCAAGAACACACCAATGGGGAGTTCAATAGCGGGATGACGTTCCAAAACTTCAAGGACAGAAACTCGTTTATCCCTGATCTCAACATCGTAGTCCTCTTCAGCAAGCTTCTCCAGAGCTTCTTTTGTTGCCGTGTTGGAGGCATACTCGGCAATAGTGGTCAGATTCTATTAATCCATGTTAGTAATTGAAATTCAAGCACGCTCTTTTTCAATGATTCAATTCTTACCCTCTTTGTAGCAGGCTGAGACAGCTCAACGTACGAGCTCAGGATATCGTATGCTGGAACCGAAGTGTTGGTTGGGAGAGCCAATGGTCCGCTCGTTGAAATCTCCAAGGTTGCATCTCGGGGAAGCTTGAATCGTCGCATAGTTCGGTGGACGGTCTCTTGAGGGTTGATGGGCAAAATAGCGATATAGTCACCGGCGCTATAAGACATGCCCTCTGGCAGCTGGATCTCAATGTGCTTCTTTGTTGAGCCATTCTCGTTGCCAGACGCAAGAGTCTTAGCATGAACAACAGAGGCTTCCTTCACATCTTGTCGAAGAGTAGAGGCTCTTAGGTTGGACACCTTCACATCCACGCCATTGGCAGGGCCTTGGGTGGCTTTGCTTGTGTTGTAGCGTGCTGTCAACGCAGGCCACAGCTTGTTGTCTTCCCAAGACTCGAAATCAGTGAACACGCCACCTGTTGAGGCATCAGTCAAACCAATCTCAGTCAACCGAGTAGCGCCCAGTGTCTCGAGAGTGCTGTCAACAAGCTTGGGAACACGATGGAAGGTCTGCACCCAGTCCTTGTGGCCACATCCAAAAACGGCGTATGACACGTCCTTAAGTGGCTCGTCTTCCGGATTAGAGCCCTCAATCCAAGCAACAAAGTGTCCTGCGTTGTCCGCAGGCTGTCCTTCGTAGGATGGTGTCACGATCACCACGGGCTGGTCGGTTGGCAAGTTGTCATTTGCACTGTCCAGGCAATCAATCTTGGCAACACGGAAACCATGAGAACTGGCATCAGTTGCGATGCGCTGTGCGAGGGACTCGCATGTTCCGCTGTTTGAACCATACAGAATTGTCATGGGGACAAGGTTAGCGTCATCGACAGATCCACTAGTGGTGGCCTTAGTTTCCTTGGCCTCCGAGATGGCCAGGCCAGCCAAGCGCCGCTCGAGAGTTGTTGGGGTCAGGTTGTCACGCAAAATCGCACGCATTTCCATATCCTTGGGCTTAATTGTAAGGGTCTGCTTGTATTCAAGCTTGTAGTTGGGGTCGTTGAAAACAAAGTTGAAGTTTTGGAGAAGCATGACCATGACGAGAAGAGCCTCCTGCCAAGCAAAGGGACGGCCGATGCAACCACGCATACCGTTTCCAAAGGGCTTCCACGAGTTGGGGAACTCTCGGTTAATGCGGTTGAAGTTATCGTCGAACATTCGCTCTGGCTTGAATTGATCCGCGTCATCACCAAACACGAGAGGGTCCGACTGAGATCTTCCAAGAAGCAACACAATAGTTTCGGCAGCCTTTACGGGATATTTTCCAGCTAGAAGGGTGTCCTCAAAAGACTCGACCGTGAAGAGCGGTAGTGTTGCGTTAAGTCGAAGGGTCTCTCGCAAAACTCCGTTCAGATAGGGGAGCTTTGAGAGATGCTCAGCTCGGATGGGGCCTTTACCGACAGTGTCATCAACCTCTTTCTGGGCCTTTTGGTAAGCTTCGGGGTGTTTAAGAAGCTGGTAAAAGGCGAATGAAAGAAGACCAGAGGTGGTTTCGTGTCCGGCAATGAGGAAAGTGATGAGATTGTCCATAATGCTTTCGTCAGTCATTTTCTTCCCTGTCTTGGAGTCAACGCCCCTCAGCATGGCATCCAGCAAATCATTGCGGTCGCTCTTCCCTGAGGCCTTTCGTGAGTTCAAAACCTCCCTGGCAGTGCTTCGTAGAACTTCAATATCGGCCTTGAATTTCTCCTCTCTCGCGCCGTAGACAAATGACGGCAAGGGCAATCGGCGTGGCTTTTCACCAGCCTCGGTAAGGAAATCACCCATCGCTTCGATAAAAGGGTGAAGAACTGGAGAGTAGTAACTGTTGAATCTGTAGCCCATTGAGCACAACGCAAGCGTGTCGAGAGTCAGTCGAGTGAAGTCGTCTGAGACTGCAATTGGTGCATCGGGTCCATATCGCGCCCATTTCAGAGTGAGCTGGCTCGCGATGTCGTGCATCTCATCAAACATGCCGCGAATCGACAGAGGCCCAAAGGCCGGCATCAGAACTCGATGCGCAATGCCCCAGTTCTCCTCGCCCATTCTCGCCTGCGCTAGGAGTCAGCCGAGAGCTAAAATTTTGGGGGTAGCAACAGCAACGTACAGTAAACAAACCATCGTGAACACCATCTCGAATTTGCTAAAGATTGATTGATAAGAATCTGGCGACAAGATCGGAGGAAATGGAGTGTCTCATACAGTCAATGACGAATTTACTGATTTTTTAAATCGCTTCTCGTCGCAGAGCTCGTTGACCAAGGCTTGGGTGGAGACAAAGACAACGGTTCTTCCTGGGTATCGCAGGCGGTACACCTCACCTTGATCAAAGTATCAGCACCAAGAGCGCAAGCAAAACACCAAAGACATCACGATCGCGCTCACCATATTGATCTGCCAAAGAAAGCATGGATCCCAAGGGGAAGTCCGCATCCAAGGTGCCAACATGGCCCACGAATGGCAGCCCGCTGGGCTCTGGAATCTCTACCGTTTCAGTCATTGCCGCGTTCGAGTGAGCATCTACCGAGCGCCACAATCAATAGCGGGAGCTAGCTGATCGCTGAACGGGAAGCCGATCTAAAGTACTCGGCAGATATCGATGGCGATGAAGCGAGTGGGTTACGTCGCGATGTCAATGTCCGTCGGGCGTGTTAAAAAGAGCCTCGGCACGGCTTCTTGTGGGGAGCAGGAGGCTCGACTATCGCGATCCTGTAAAAAGGATCAAAAGGATCCCATCCACTTTTTTTTTTCACGGCGACGTCCGTGTCGTCGCTGGCGGTCAACGCAGGAACCCTGTCGAGTGTCGTCATGAGAAAACGTGCGGATGCATTGCTCGCTAGCAACTTCGGCCAAGGAACCTAATTTGGTGCTAGATGCGGCCGAGAACCGAGGCTCGCTGGCAAAACTGGGACCTCCCGTCCCAACAATTGCTATCTCACGCCACTATGCGATTTCACATGAACAGCGGAAGCAGATTGCTAATGGTGACAAGCGATATATCAGCGCCCGTAATGTGTGTGTGTGTGGCGATGCAACCGTCATGCATGGAAGCCGTAAATCCCGTCGGCGAAGAGCCTCCTTGGTCCCGCTATTTTGATTCAGGGTCCCTGCCTTCCAAAACATAAGCCGTTTTTTCTAGCCCGCCCAGGAGTGCATGAACCTTACTTATCAAGGCAGCCAGCCAGGACAGCGCCATTGCTATGCACGTCGTATTTGCATTCCGAGAATCTCAACACGCTTGAGAAAAAGCAATTTAAACACTAAAGCAGCTAAAATCTGACCACGTGTATTAGGTTTGATCAATCTGCGCTACGGCGTTAGCATCATCCCTCGCCGGGCAAGATCCCTGCAGCAATGCGGGCGAATCTAATCTCCAGCCGTTTCAGAGTTTCTGGGTATAGCATATGTACAAACTTTTGTCTTCTACCTACCATCCAATCACAACTGGACGGCTTCCGTAGCTCAGTTGGTTAGAGCTTCGTACTAATAATTCCTCTTCGGAATAATTGGTGATGCGAAGGTCGCAGGTTCAAGCCCTGCCGGGAGCAAGTCTCACGCTGCCATCCAGTTATTTTTTTGGCGATTTGAGCAAATTTTTTTCTCGACCAATAGGGACCCACCCACCTACGCCGCCTCGCTTATCTACCCTACAACATCTCATTCATCAAGTGGTTTTACGACGTGAAATGGCAAACTCGCACGCTTTTTAAACATATTTTTGTATTCAGTATCATCTCTTAAATAAAAAAAGTAATCTACAGGAATCTATGTGGAGTCTGTCCTTTACATTGCATGTGCTTGTCTGGCCCATTCTCAAAAATCGCTCGACACCCAAGACAAGCCAAGAGGCTCCTGTCCGTCCATCAACGAATCAAATGACAACAAATTGAGATTCTCGTCAGCAAGCAGATCCTGCAAACATGGCTCTAGCAGTGCCAAGTCGGTTGCTGGGGTTAATTGTGGATCTATGAACGACAAGTGAGAATCCTCTGTCGTGCGTGTCTCAACTAACGTCGATCCGCTTCCGGGATCCTGAGGCGAATTGATGGCATGCAGCACCGCCTTGATTCCGTCAGCATGAGCGCAGAATTCCTTGGCGGCGAAGTTTCCGCTTTGCTGGAGCTGATCTAAGAAGTGCACGGCATTTTCGAATCCTTCGGTATCGCTGCTGCTGTCACTCGCTTCAAGCAGGCTGGAAATAGCAACAATCGTGGCACTCGAGAATAGATACTGTGTATAAAAGTAGTCAAACACGTGAAACGCGCCCGTCATCCAGCATTCTGTCAATAATAAAAAAGAGCGCCGGGCCGTTCGAATGCATGCGTCTGCAATAGCTCTGACGGAATCAGGGATCTTGGACTCTGCTCTTGGATGTCGGGACGCCTTCAGATGATCCCGAAGCACAAGCAACGCGATTGGACGTGTCGTAAGAATTAAGAGCTGCAGCAATTAGATTTGAGCCTTGCCGTGGAAAAAGATCGGCATACCTGGTTGAAAGACAGATTTAATGAAACTACTCGACCCATCGGCTTGGTGGGTTGATTCAGTTGCAGGTGCTTGGGTAATTCCTCTGACCAAATCCGGAGTGCCTCAAGCACCTCCTGCACCCGCTGAGAAAATGTTCCCTGCTTGTTTTCTCTGTTGTAGATTGTCTTGACTATGGTGCCAGCGATTTTTGCCAGTTTTATGCCTGCTCTCACATATTCATGGTCTACAAAGTCGTCGGCATTTGGACCTGTGACTGCTGCCGGCAAGTCAACCGAGATGTCGTCGTCCGATCCTAATATGGGCAATCCAATTTTGGACGACCACATTCTATCAAAAATGTATGTAGTCCACCACACACGATTCCTGTGTTCACGGACTTCTGGATCAGGAATATGCGTGTGGTCAATGTTAAGATGTAGACCCATGACTGTAGCTAGACGCATGGCTGAGCCAACCAGCGTGCAAGCCGAGTGCCGCCGATTCAACTCTAGCGAGTACAAAGACGGCAGAAATGTTAACCAAGAGGATGTTGTTGTCTATGAGGAGATTACTTACTAAAAGAAGCATGGACTCCACAACATCTAAGTGAGGTCGCTCACTGACGATCCGAACCATGCCACTTGCATGGGAGAAATAGGCTAGTCCTGGAAAGGCGACGCTTGAAGTGGCGGACCTGTTGGAATACAACTCTCCGATTGCGAAAAGAGCCCACATCTTACAAGTAAACATCAGGTCTCGCGGTGGATTAAAGCCACCGTCCCATGTCAACGTCTCCAATGCGCCGAGGATTTCGCTTCGCCGCACAATGTGGTAGCACCGACAGAGTGACCTCAGGGCTGCTTCGGCCAAGAACTTGCAACGGGCTGGCGATGGCCATGCTGGTGCCATCGAGGAAAGGTTCCATATCATCTCGTCAGTGGCATAATGCTTCCGTGGAAGATGATGTGATGTTTGAGGTGATGATGCAAATTGGCGAAATCGGGTCGCAAACGCAGCATCAGATATCTCACCGATCCAAATTGGCGTATCTGAAGTCTTTAGATGCGCAAACCATGGCCTCTCCTCCAGGATCGGGTTATGTGGGGTCTCGCTTCCTTCATTGTCGCTGGGAGTCTCAGTTTCTAGAATCCTTGGCGGTGGTAACGATGAGTCTGAATCTGCAGGGTCCTCACGCGTGCGGGAACGCAGCTCTTCGTTCTCTTGAAGAATCCGATCGAGAAAGCTAATTCTCATGTCAGTTCAAATTGCATTTCGGAACTAGCCAACTCATCATCGACCTTTGATGGATTTTTATTTGGCGGTCTCGAGTTGGATAAACACATTCTGAAGCTCGAGTGCAGTTGTCGCACGGCTTGCCCCCAGAGCATCGGATTTTACGAGCGTGACATGTACGGCACCTGGCGATGACAGGGTCAATGATTTGCCCGTTACCCAGACGACTCGGACTTACGCAATTGATTTCTTCCTGTAGAAAGACTGGGGCAAGCCCTCAGGCTGGGAGCATTCGATTCTCTGAGACCGCGGCATCCTGATGTTTGACCGAAGAAGAAATAACCTGTTGTCCGATGTCGTCTTCTTAAACCTTGGGGTTCCCCACACCTCGGTAAAAGTTCAAGATGCCGACTCGCCAGAGCGCGCGCCACTGATGAAAAGGCTACTTTTGAGCCAATCGGAAGGCTCCCAGCCGCCACCTAAAAGTTGGAAAAAGACAGAAAACACTTGGAAGAATCTCTCAAGGCATCTCAGATACAAGATACAAGGGGAAGACGAACTCCGCATACCCTTTGGTGTTTTCTTTCGCGCTAACAAGAAGAAGGCGAACTCCGCCGGCCCTTTATGCGTTCTTTTCCCTCAAGGAATTTATTTTTGACGTAGGTTACAAGCAATGCTCTTGCGTAAACAAGAAGAAAATCGCTCCTCGAACCTCGGCGACTTGGCTTCGAAACGGAAAGCCGCATGAGGAAATACTCAAAAGGGGATTAACGGTCGTGTCCATGGCTACAATCACGTCACTGGTGCGTAATGCAAAATGTGTACATTTCATTGGCGTGTCCTTGGATTGTTTGGCAGCAACTTCATACATAATCGCTTGAATTTACACCTGAATGGCTGTCTGTGTTCCAGCCCCACCGTTTTCGGTCCAAGAGTTTTCCCCTTGCGGATATGTGTCCCGGAGACGTTGAAGAACATACTAGATTTCAGTTAGGTATTGATGACCAGAGGGCAGCTGCACTACATACCTCTCCAGCCACCACGGGTGGGTACTTTGCTGGATTACTCTCGGATACACAAGTTGGAAGTGCCTGCAGGCGTTGGTGAGTATGGTTAGCCGAAGAAAAATGTACAGTCTGGGAGGATTAAGCCAAACCTGGACGAGAGTACGAGAGTTGACGCCAAAGAAACTTGGCATCGAGTATCGTATCGTTTGATTCTTGTTGATCACTCGGTGAACGGTTGACACGAATGTGTCATTTGTCCAGCGGGATAACAAATCGGCAATGTTAACGACAAAAGTGCCTGGGATTGGGGGAGCCTCAATCCACTGGCCTTCGCGATTTAAGACCTGGAGTGCGTTGTGATGATCTTGCGCGAGAATAGTAAGGGCTTAAAGGCAACGAGAATTTTAATTAGTGGTGTTGCACTTGAGTGGGGATATGCAAAATATTTTTTTTTCGTAACTCATTAATACTTACTGTTGTAGTCTGTGTGAGCGCCTATGCCAAGGTGATCATCCTGCGAAACTTCTTCTTGGGGCGGGTAGAAGAGAATTCTTTGGATTAAACTGGGAACGGCAAATTTGTCATCGAAAAAGTCCTCTGGCATTTCAAGAGCGAGGGAGAAAAGTCGCAACAAGTGTCGCCCGATGCGCAATATCTCGCGTTGATAATCTTCCAAAGGCTGGCGGAAGGTTTCGTCAGAGATTCCCTCAGGCCAGGAGCTGGGCCAAATTTCCCCAGTCTTCAACATGTTTTCAATTTTCTCTGGGTCATGGCGTAGATAATCGTTCGCTGCCTGGTAGTTGATATCGAAACACTCGTGAAGATCGCCTAAGATGGCTAGGTGAGTGGCCTGAAAGAAAAAAAAATTGGGGCAAACCTGGGTGTGCTGTGAAGCTAGACGGTTGAGTTACGACTACTCAAGAACATTTACCTTTCTTAGTGACGTCTGTGTTCTCGTCGAACATGCCTGTAAAACCAAAGAAAGCGGGATTTTTATTGACATGGCTCCGGAGTTTCACTTCAAGTGGGAGGTTGAAAAATGCCTCGGCCTGCATGATGGCAAAAATTTGATAGTAAGCATCATAAAACCTCGGCCGTTAACATCAACGACGCGAAAACTAAGCGCCCGTTGATGCAAGTGGATAACCTACCGCTTTGAAAGCAGCAGTCTTGACATCCTCTGGCATTGTGGTGTTCTTGATATAAAAGAATCCTACGCGGGTGCACGCATCGCGCAAGCTCTGAGCGACACTCAGCCTGTCCTCTAGGTTGTCGCTATAGGATTTCTCGAGGTCAATAATGGGCAGGTCCGAGAAGTCGCCCACTTTGGCGGTCTCGCTGGTGACTTCGCGGTATCCATTTCCGGTAATAACACCCATGACGACAGAGTTTTGCAGACGGCGCTATTTTCTTGACGATGTTAGGTGAGGGTTTTACTCTCATTAAGCGCGCCTCGCGAACCCAATATGCAAAGCGGGGGTCCGGCGAGCTTAGGCCTATGTCTTTGAGGCTTGCACAGTATGAATAACTACAACAATGAGCGACAGAGGCCAGTTTCGAACTGAGTCGATCACCAAATACAACCCATAAATAGAGCCTATTTCATACGAAGCAAGTGGATTTTCTTTGCTATCCTACATGTCTTTTTAAAAGTTATTATTTTGTGTAAAATAGGTTATTGTGTTGAATATCGAGTGTCGCAATCAGATACGAGTAATGATTGAAATGCTGATCGTTTAGTAGCTGGCACTGGCAGAATCCGACTTGACAATAGATTGGATTTTGTTTAAAATTTAAACATGGAATTTATTCGGCTAGTATCAAGCAGGAGTTATCATTCCAATGCTCGTGTTTTGCAGCGCACAGTACGTTTGCATATCTTGGTGGCTCAAAACTGATGTTGCCATTGGGAAAGATCTATTGAGTAAAAGGACAACATTTTTACCCGAGGGGAAGTGAGCATTATTTTTACCTGCGCGAAAAAATTAAACGACAACGCAGATGATAATCATTGACTTTTCTGGCATCAATCTCTGGTTGGATGGAAAAACAAGTGTACCAATGCTCCATGTGACATATCTTGATAGTGGGCTGAAAGCTTGGCGTGGCTTCCCCAGTATCCACATTAAATTTGCCTTCTGCATCTGAAAGCGCTTATTCATGAAAATTGATTGAGTGGATTTCGCTTGCCGCTGGCCCTCTTGAGGTAGATGTATTGGTTTGGTACTTATTTTGGGCTCTTTACGTAACAAGCTTCTCACTGGGGCGCATGAAAATCACCGATTAAATGGGAATTTCTGCAACCATGATGCCTTTCAAACCCTGGGTTTTTTTTTTCACCTCGTTGACGAGCAGCATGTCTTCTCTCTCTCTCTCTCCCCTCTCTTTTTATAACTCGGTTCATACTTTATTGTCACAACAATATAAGTATCATGGACTCACAGCCATGTATTTTCGTCTTCTTGCCCAAGAAGATCTATCTTTCTTTGACACCGTAGTATTGCAAGCAGCTGTTGCGATGGAAATCTCGACAATGATTTGATATCGCGACTCTATCAAAAGAAACCATTATGGGAACACAATCCCGAGCGAATAGAGACATATCTTTCGAGAATGAATGGAAAGCGCCTAAAGTATGCTGTAATTGTAGTGGGGAAAATTGTTCGCCCAATACTGTTTTCTCAATGGATTCGGACGGACTGAGCCGTGGGTCTCGATACCCTTGTCAGGACCGATTTACTGTGTCCAATGAGTGATTGATCTCTGTGTGGGCCGTTTGGTCGAGCTGCTAGCTGGTTTTTGGGTGGAAAAATGGCATTTCACAAGTCTGACAGGGAGATCAAGACCCACGGGCTAGCCCGAATCCATTGCATTAATACGGTAGGTGGGAACAGTGAGATCCTGGACGAGCGACTGATTTGGGTGATTGGGAATCGCTTTATTTGGATCGGGATTGCCAACCCATTACGAAAATATTGCTTTCTTTCCGAAATAATTACGAAATATGAACGATTCAGCCATTGATGCGGTCCAATTACATACATCAACAAAGCCTAATGGAGCCTTTCTGAGCTTCAGATTCAAAATTGTTACGACATGTCAACTGATAAGCAAGGGAACCACATAAAATGCACACCGCTCGCACCGATAAGATGTTGATAATGTGCCTAATAACCATGTTTCACGATAGAACAAAGATGGCAGTAAGGAAAGGGAGGTGTTGGGTTGACTCTGCTTCGCCGGAAATAACGCGAAGGCGTTTTACGGCGCATAAGCGACCACTGAAACCATCGGACAGGTCCAGATCAGTTTAATATGATCAATTGAAACCAAATGAAGTCTTGATTAATCGAAATTATTTCTCTACGAGAATTTAGCTCCGCCCTGTTATAGGCAAGGGAAGGATTCATTGGCCGACAAGGTGATTTAGGGGAAAGAGGACTGAAAACTTCGGATGAAATACAGTCTGTGTTTTTCGAGTGAGATAAAATCACCAATCTCTGATTCTTTTCAATCTACAAACGAAATGAGGTCAAGTATCAGAACTGGGCTGTTGTGTGGTTGGTGACGCGGACCGTGATTAGAAGGGAGGGGCACATTGGAGAAAACATCATGTTGCGTTTGAGAATTGTAATGATGTCATCCTCCTTAGGAATCAATCCTGTGCATAAGAGAAGGAAGGAATAAGCAAGCAAGACAATCAATCCGTGGTTCTAGTCTGCATCGGTAGCATCTTCCTTTTGTAGGAGTATCCCGACATGACAGCCCCCTTGAAACCACAAAACAAGATCATCCACGACGGAATTTGATGCTCGAATCAACTGAGGAAGTTACCAAATCCCCCGCGAATTCGACGTCTCAAATGTGGGTGGCAGTGGGCCCTTCGGATAACGAATCGTCTTGGCTTCCCTATAAGTAAAACAATCGGACCATCCCATGTCTTGGAAGAGAAGGCGGGTGAAGACGGGGATATTCTGCAGCCGTGAGTCCGCCAATCGCGTACGTGCGATTTGAAACAGCGCTTGGCTTGAGCTGTTGGCGCGCTTGGCTTTTGGAGTCGCGAAGTTGGGTCATCCAAAACAACCTAGTGGTTAAGGTTGGATTGGCATCCTTGTGAGCGGGTCCGTTACAGACCATCAACCACGGAGAAACTGCGAACCCCGGTCCGCCGCAACGATCCCTGGTTCGTCGTTTCCGCACTCCTTTGATATTAAGGAACCGCAACACCGTGCTCTCCGATTCGCTGGACGGGCGCCAAGGCATGCTGCCACCGTCAACCCAACAAGGAGCGGAGAAGAGATATAACGTCTGCATCCAGGAACCCATCATGTTGCTCTTCAGCTTTGATTCGCATCTTCGCTGCTTTGGTTTCGATTCAACCGCAAGTTCGGTCTTTCCATTCCTTTCTTGGCTTGTTGACCCTGGTGGTTAACGTTCATTCACTTTTGTTTCATTCATTTTACACACGAAGTCACTACCTCTCCGTTCATTAACTAAAAAAAAAGTCGAGAATTGAAAAAGACTCTCCGTGATCATGCGGTGTACTTTGTCAAGCGTAGTGGCCCTACTTGGGCTCGCTGGAACTGCAGCAGCTCAAACGCGAACTTCGGCCTACAGCGACCCCAAGACTGGCATCGACTTCCAGCGCTACCTCGCTTCTAGCTACAAGTATAGTTTTGGTATTGCTGCCCCAGAGACCATGGGCTCCGACTTCATTGGTCAGATGGTGATCCCCCTCACCGACAATAAGGGATGGGGTGCCGTTTCACTCAAGGGAGGCATGTTGAACGGGCTGCTTTTCGTTGCTTGGGCAGACGGCGAAGACATCAAGACTTCATTCCGAGTCGCCGGATCATATGCCAACCCCGACGTATACTCGGACACTGAAGTGAGTGCTTTACCAATCGCAAATGGTACTTTTGTCAACAGCACTCATCTTTCCTACACCTTCCTTTGCGAGGGCTGTGTCCTGGCCAACAAGACAACCCTTACTGCTGAATCGCCTGTTTTGGGATGGGCCATCTCTGACACCAGCCCCGACACCCCATCAGACGCTTCCAGCGCCCTGACTTACCACGCTGCCGGCTTTGGCCAGTTTGGAGTGGACATTGCCTCAGCAAAGTCTTCCAAGTACACTCAGTGGGCTTCCTGGGCTTCGGCGCCCACCACTACACCTGGAACCGGATCTGGAGGCAACACAACTGTGCCCGGAAACGGCACCTATCCGGTCCCTACCACTTCTAACGTGACCTACGATGTTATTGTTGTGGGCGGTGGTCCTGCTGGAATTATCGCGGCTGAGCGTATCGCTGAGAAGGGCGTGAGCGTTCTGCTGATCGAGCGAGGCCCAGCTAACACAGTCGCTTTGGGTTCCTCCCAGGCTCTGTCCTGGAACAGCTCCCTGACTCCTTATGACATCCCCGCTCTTGGAAGCAGCATGACCAGTCTCTCCGGTACAAAGTTCTGCAGTGACACCGCCTCCACTGCCGGCTGTCTTCTGGGAGGATCCAGCTCCATCAACGGACTCAACTTTATCCACCCTCCTGCGCACGACTGGGAGCGCTGGCCAACGGGATGGAAGTGGGACGATGTTTCTGAGGCCGCTGCTCGTTTGTATGAGCGAAACCCCGGAACCACTGATCCTTCTGACGATGGTAAGCACTATGACGACCATGCCTACAAGGTCCTGTCGAGGTTCCTCGACTCGAAGGGATGGGCCGAGGTCGACTCCATTGAGAAGCCCGACGATAAGCACATGGTTTACTCTCGACCTTCTTGGTCCATCAAGGACAACAAGCGTGCTGGCCCCGCCCGCACCTACATGCCTTTCGCCCAGGAGCTGCCCAACTTCACTCTGAAGCTCAGCACCAAGGTCATCCAAACCATTCGCAATGGCAGCACCATCTCCGGTGTTCTCACCCAAGCTGAGGATGGAAGCCGCCAGATTATCAACGTCAAGCAGGGAGGCAAGGTCGTCCTTGCTGCTGGTGCCATGTCTACCCCTCGCCTGCTCTGGAACTCCGGCATCGGGCGATCGGATGCGCTGAAGATTGTCCAGAGCGGCGCATCGCTCACTGGTGTCACTCTTCCCTCCGAGGCAGACTGGATTGACTTGCCTGTTGGTCACCACTTGCAAGATCACGCTCAAGTTATGCTTCAATTCAATGCTGCCACCAACTTCAGCGCCTACGGCTTTAACTCCATTGCTACAAGCCCCGTTGAGTCCGATGTGGACCTGTACTACCAAGGTTCTGGTCCCATTACCCAAGCCGCCCAGCGAATGCACCTCTGGACCTCTTCTGAAGGTTCTGACGGCCGTACTCGCTATCTCCAGGGCACTGCTAGCGCTATGGCCTCTGGTGTCATCACGGTCCGTACCTTCTTGACCCATGGTACCACGACAGTTGGCGAGCTTGGAATCACGACATCAGGCAACACTGTTCTCAGCACAAAGCCTTGGCTGATTGATGAGGCTGACCGCAAGGCGATGTCCGATTTCGTGCAATTTTGGCTGGATCTCACCAGCACCAGCAACTCTACTCTCTCATATGTGACACCTGGTGCTACCCCTGCCGACATCATCTCCACCAAGATGATCAGCGGAGACCACTGGGTTGGAAGTGCCAAGATGGGCATTGACGATGGCCGAACAGGCAACGGAACTAGCGTCGTGGACCTTAACACCAAGGTTTACGGCACAGACAACTTGTTCGTTGTCGATGCCTCAATCCACCCTGATTTGCCTACTGGTAACACCCAGTCCATCATCATGATTACAGCCGAGCATGCTGCCGAGAAGATTGTTGCTTCCAAGGGTAGCTCCAGCGGTTCCAGCGGCTCCAGCAACTCGACTGCGCCACTCACCTCCCGGTGCAGCACCCAGCTAGCCAAGCGCAAGGCTAGACTTCCCATGTCGTTCAGAAGGCAATCTTACTCATACTAAAATGCCCAAATTACAGAACGGCATATTCTTGGCGCATGATTGGCTAAGGCCACAAATCTCTTGAGCCATTTCTTAGTATATTTTACCTTCTAGATACAGTACAAAGTTTAGCAGTCTGAATAAAAAGTTGAGAACTTCCAATCTTGTGCCCAACTGTGCCAAATTTGAGCGCAATTATAAAGCATATTGTTCCTATCGTAGAGTTTGCGTAATATCCCAAGCTGGCACATATAATTGGCATCTCATAACGCCGCCAACAGTGAGATTTGCTGCTAACATGCAGCTGCTACCTCATTAGTAATTATCGGAAGCGAATTGTTAGATAGTGTCACGAATTAATTTAATCTTGGGACCTTTTGGTCTTTGTCAAACCACAACCTTGTTACAGGCACTAAAAGTGAACCCGAGACCTTTGATGCCGTGCTATCTGGCATGACAGAACTGGAATATAACATTACCTTCTTGAGTCAGCCTATCCTCGGGGGGGGAAAAAAGAAAAAGATTGGACACGACTGAAGTGACACAGCGTACGACATCGGAGAAAGTGTGGCTCATCCTGCTTAGCCTCCTTTACACTGCTTGGACCAGCCACTGCTGTGACTCGCTTTCGCCTCTTTTTTCACGTTTAAGTCGCCCTCACCCCCAAAGATAAAACTACGTGAACGAGACCGTTTCCTCTGCCACAATTGCCACAGTATAGCCCTCGCCATCCGCTTCATCAATCATGACAGACGCACAGAACCCAAGATCGTTTCCGCCAAGGAACAACTTTGAGACCGTCACGGGATATGTTGATGGGATGAATATGTACATGTTTTCGTCCCAACGCCGCCCCAATGGATTTACTACTCGGGCCACAAGCGCACCAACCCCTCAATCTAACAACCACGGCCCAGCTCTCTCCAAGTTTGGGGATGATGCAATTGACCTCCCTGGATGGAAAACCTATCTCCATGTTACCATCCTTGTTCCCGCACTCAGCCTGCCATGGTTTTTGAATATCTTGCTCGCGTGGATTTCTGTTGTCCCTACAAACGTTAGTATCAAGGAAACGCCTCTAGAGGTGTATGTACTTTTTGCTCAAAACAGAGATCTATTACCTGTTCGCTGGCTGCATTGGTTTAAGCGCACTAATCTTTGTCGGAATGATCGTCGAGAACATTGCTCTAGGTATCGCCTTGAGAATTCTGTTTTGCTATTCAATCTTTTGCTATTCAATCCTCCCATCTACGACAAAGAGCTACTTTGGTATCGCCATGGGATTTATTGTACTGGATCTGGCTGCTACGGGCTCCTATGTTTGGGGCGAGTTAGGGAAATTATCCTGCTAGCCCGACTCTGATCCTCTAGCATGCACTACGGTAGTTCGCTTCTTAAAACTCATTGTTTGGCATAGAGTCCTCTGGATGTTCGTATTATTTATGCCTATGCAGCATTCAGGTCACTGAGTACGCGATAGATTTGTGTGGCAAGGAATAGCACTCGGTCTGCCGAAAATTTTCAAAAGTTCAAATCAAGAAATTTTGACAGAACTGACGAGTGTTTGTAAAATATCATCGGCCGGTAATTAACTTCATTGCCAAATGTTCGTGGCGTGGATAGCGAGGGGCTTTTGTCAAGTTGCGAGAAGTTACGGGTCCTAGGTTTGAAAAGGCAAAATAATCACGGATGATAAGATAGTTCGAAAATATCACTTCTTGTTTTCAATTATGAGTGCATATAAAAGATAAAACGTATTATTTAAATGAGTAACGTATTTTTTTCTCCCTCTATCATTAGTGATTCCTTTACCTTTCATTCACCTCAAAATCGTGCGAGATTTAGAACGAGTGTGCCACGTTTCATGATGCTGGTGATTTTCATGAGATCCCGACCTCAATAAAAGTACACGGCATCAAATTAAATCATAGAGCTATTACAGGGTCAATGTGGTAACATCTCACTGCCAGGAGATTGCTCAACAGTATGTTTACATGCTCCCCCACTGAACCAATGGGCAGACGCGTAAAAGCAAATGCCCCGCAACGTGATCCGGCTTCTGAGTCATGTCGGTGAGGAATTTTGGCGACATATTAATACTCCCCAAGCCAAATCTCCCAAATATTCTGAAGTTATCTTAAAGAATAGTTTCACATTTAACACTATCGGGGTAAATATGGCCAATTTTGACAATCATTTGGCCGTTGCTAACACGCTCATTTAGCGCTATTGTTTTTAACCCCTCACTCATCATGTCGACCCCCAAAGTCATTGTGGTTTCTTCAAAAAACCCTGTCAAGCTAAAGGCGGCTCAGGATGGATTCGCTCAATTACTTCCCGGAGCCTACGAGGTATCGGGCGTAAGCGTCCCCTCGGGCGTACCTGAGCAACCTTTTTCAGACGAGGAAACGTTGCGCGGAGCCCTCAACCGAGTGGACAACGCACGCAAGGTGTCCCCAGACGCAGATTACTGGGTGGGAATCGAAGGAGGCGTCGAGAGTCGCGATGGCACAATCATCAACTTTGCATGGATCGTCGTCACCGGCCGCGAGGGCCGAACTGGCAAAGCACGAACCGCGTCGTACAACTTGCCGGAAGAATCGGCAGAGCTCTTGCGCCAAGGGATGGAACTGGGCCAGGCAGATGACAAAGTTTTCGGCAGAGTAAACTCGAAGCAGAGCACCGGATCAGTTGGGCTATTGACGGACGGAGTCGTGGATCGGGCAGCCTTTTACACCCAGGCAGTTATCCTAGCCCTGATTCCATTCAAGAACCCTAATCTCACATTTAAGTAGAAGCATATAATTACAAGAGAGTACATATACTGCTAGAAGAGAATTTTATTAAAAAAACTAAAAGGAAGAACTCAATCAGCCTCGGAGGATCACCACAATAATCGAGTTCTGTCATAGTTAGACGAATTGGCTTCTCACATGTCTCTATTCTCGATATGCAATGCTACCTTTATCGAAAATAGTTGTGAAATTTTACTCGACAACATATACCAGCATGATCCTAGTGATGAAATAGGCCCGAGGGGGTCCGAAGCTATCTTCTCAAGATCTGGACAATACAGCCAGTTAGAAGGGTACATCCAAAGAACGTGCCCCCTGCTTATGGCTGATGACGCCGTGGCTAATGGCATCGCATTCGAATTTGATGATCATGACATCAACAATTCTGGGGACGAATTAGCAACGTTTCACATACACCTACATCAGTATGCATAGCAATAGTTAAACCAGACACTGGCTCTCTATAGGTCACAGATTGCATGCATAATGCAGGATTATTTTTACACCCACCACTACACATACTAGGTTAATATCCTTAAATGGAATTTCCCCTCATCCTAGTTATTATAGCAAAAACCCCAGGATGATCTCCATGCCTTATCACTTGTACCCATTTAGCCTAGGCAGTTATTAATGCCGTATCGCACTTGATACTACAAATATTTCAAGTTAATTCCTTCGAAGCCCTTTTCTTTCTTTGAAAGATAGTGGCAAAATTGTCAGCAGCGCATGCGAGGGTGCCGGAAATGGAGTTCAATGGGTCGCACCAATTTGGATTTACGAGGTTCCTAGCCAACAAAACAAATATCCACCTCACTACATGTGCCGAGGTGGTCAGACGACCTACTCTTAGTTTCAATCCTACGGGATTTTCATCCTGCCAAGCTCATGCCCACGAATCGGAAATGTTATATTCAGCTGCGGTTGTGCCCGATACTAGCCCTCTCCTGCACGACGCCCCGTAAATGCACAAGAATAGCGTAATTCCCCATCATTGCAGGAGTAGGTAAGATTTTAATTGGTCAAAACTTCGCAATAGTGTGACAATACCCTTACCAAGCTATGAACTCATGAATCGTCTCCCGTGTTCATCCCGCCCCTTGGCTTGCTCTAGACTGCAAGCTAATCAGCCGCTTTCCATATTTGTGCTTAAATTCTTCGACATTATTCGAGCATTTGCCGAAATTTATAAAGGAACTTTACCGGTCACGCCACTTTATCCCTTCAAGAAAAAAAAACAGGTGTATCTTGCTAGCTAGCGATTACATGCAAATCAGCAGCCGCGAATCCAACACTTTGTGCTGAGACATACAGGTAATGGATGTGCTACTGTAACCCAATCAGTCACAGTGGCACAGCGGACATCATGCAACGTGTCAGTGAATTACTGAGCTGGCTGAACTTGCCTGCCAGAGATTTATGATATTTTGTGCGGGGTTTAGTCAGGTCGCATCGGGTATTCCACTTGCTTCACTATAGTGCGAGCCTGTAGCTTGATAGGCTTATACGCTGTCTATATAAGGAACTTGAGTGGCCCTCAAATTATAATATCCAAGCCATCAATCTACTTATCAATAAAATTTTCCCATATCAACCTGTAGCATGGCTGCCAAAACAGATTCTGTCCAACCACGCTTCAGGCAATCGCTGACTGACAAGGATTCCGACTTTGACCAAACTAGTGTTGGTGAAGGCATCCCTATTGCCCCCAAGCGCATTGTCATCTGCTGCGATGGTACCTGGCAGTCCTCAGTTACAGGTTTAAAAAATATTCCCTCAAACGTCACCAGAATTGCTCGATCCATTGCTCGGAGCGGCAAGGGCGATGACGGTAGGATTTGGGAACAGCTTGTGTACTATGATGCCGGTATTGGCACTGGGGACCTGAGCGATGGCGAAAAAGATCGTGAAGGTGGCTTTGGTATTGGATTTGTCGGCAACGTGATTGAAGCTTACAACTTCATCGCATTGAACCATAACGAAGGCGATGAAGTCTTTTGCTTCGGCTTCTCTCGAGGAGCCTACACGGCTCGTGCCGTGGCAGGGCTTGTCAATGACATTGGTATTGTAGCCGGTCGAGATATGCAAGACTTTCCAGATCTTTACGCCCTCTATCAAAACAACGGCGATGGGCAGAATTTCCGAAAATCTCCTGCCTATCGCGACTGGGTCAACGGTGTCCGATCAAAGGACACGAGCAAAGAATGGGAAAAGCCTCCCCACCACGACGCACCTGAATCCTCAAGAGTCGTACAGGCCGTCGGTGTATTCGACACAGTCGGTAGCCTGGGAATTCCAGACCTGCCTTGGACAAGGTTCAATCTGAAGTTTCTCGAAAAGTACTGCGGCATCAGCAACCCGGGCTTCCACAACGTCTCCCTGAGCCCATGTAAGGCCTAATCAAACTCTTATCGTTTTCGGCACTAACTTGGCTCTAGACATCAAACATGCATTTCATGCCCTGGCTCTCGACGAACACCGGGCGCCATTTTCCCCAACGCTATGGCATTTTCCACCTACCGACAACATGCCAGCTAAGCCCAAAGCATCCGTGTCAGACCTCGCTGAGGAATTCAGACAGGTACAAAGCAATCCAAAAGCCACTGAGGCGGAGCTATCGGCGGCTTGGGGGAACTTGGTGGATGCACAAATGTATGAACAACTGGCAGGCATAAATTCGGAATTGCTCCAGGTCTGGTTTCCCGGTGTGCATATCAACATTGGAGGCGGCAATGATGATCTTCTCAGCGATCAAAAGAGTGATTTTGAACGTAAGTTTCAACCAATTTTTATTTCATAATATACTAATTCAAAAAAGAAATTGCTTTGATCTCATTCGCTTGGATGTGTGAGCAAGTTGCCCCATACCTCAAGTTTATCGACAACGGAAACTTTGCGACTCTGGCGCCAAACACTGTCACTGACCGACTCAACCTCATCCGCCCCTTGGTGCAGAAAGGCACCAGTGGAGGAAACACTATTATCGGCGGAATCGCTAAAAATGGATTGAACACCTTGGCGAAAGTGCCCCTGGCAAGCCCACTCACCGGTGCACTTCCAACTGTGCTTCCAAGCACCCAGAGTAAGACGCTAAATGAGGATGCCATATATGGTTGGGCAACAGGTCCAATCATTGACAGCTACACGGGCACGATGGTGCTCGCTGGATCAACCACCAGGAGCCCAGGACTGTACAGAAAGGATGAAAATGGACGCGACATTGGCCCAACAAACGAATTCATCCACCCTACGGTAAGATTCCGGAAGGAAAAGAACTCCAAATACTCTCCCCCTGCGCTTAGCGGATTTGTGTGTTCCAAGAAGATGAGAGTAGATGACCAGACAAAATGCGTCGGTTGGGAGTGGGCAAAGGGTTCCGTCACGATTCCGGAATACCTTATCAAGCCCGGCGATGAGTTTTCTAGACATCTCGCCTGTCAAGACCGGGACCGAGCGAATGATCAAGCTTGGAAATTTATTGCCAAGATTGACATCGATGTTGGGGTTGACAGCAGAGAGGCAAGATATCTGAGTGGTTCCCAGAGTGCCTGAGGAGATTTGTTACAATAATTCCATCAACTGCAGGAAAAAGAATACTATAGTTTGGCTTCCTCAGATAATTGCATACACCAGGATCGTTTTGTGAAACTGATCAAATGCTCCATCAAATTAGACTGTGAGATGGCGTACCCTGTACAATATTGCGGGCATTAATTAGTTATGCCATATCTCACATCCCTTAGTTTAATCTGGTTAATACACTGTTTCTTCCCTCCACCTTTATATGAAGACTTTTAGCAAGAAGATATAACTGGACTTCTGAAGAAAATCTTCACTGAGTTTTCATGTCGCTTAAACCTGTTCATCTTCAGAATTCCTATATCCTCAGATGAGCCGTGATTTGATTATGATGCTCACCAATAAACCTGGTTAGCGTACACTGCAAGAATGCCAACGCCCTTTCATTGTGGAAGCAGGTTGGTGTTGAAACGACAACTGGTGGGCCTCTTCTCCATATTCTTTCTGCCCTTGCTTTATTTTCCCTTGTGTCAACCGATAAAGCCCACTCAACAGATGCGTGCAGCTTGTTCTAGATTCCCACCCCATTTCCGGGTTAACGAGTTCGGATTTCGTTGGCTGTGGGTCTAGGCCGACAGGAATGCAGCAGGCGACGACAACCCATCTAGTTCTCCATGAAGAGAGTGGTTCCACTGGCATGGAATGAAATAACCAGCCTCTCTTCACCAGGTACAGATGTAATAATAAAAATTAATTCGAGGTCTCTATAGAAGAGATTGTGAGTTTCAATGCGACTCTATGAATTATAGAGCTATTGAATTGTGCATGCTGGAGTAACCAAAGTTTACCGCTCGTGAGATTCTTACGAGATTAAAAATGCATCTGCTTTCGTTATCCAAGATAAGACATGAATCGCATGGTATGGGTCTCATCGGAAATCCAATATGCTTTTGCCAGGCCAACTAATGCATGGGGTTCCGATTTGGGATGAAGCAACGTTACCCATGTCGTTTGTCTTATCGCGCCCATGGACTCGTGAGCATCTATTTAAACTATGGTCTGGACCTCGTAGTTTCCATCAATACACTCACTCATCTCAACTCTTCAACATCAACAACTCCATCCACCACCCACAACATCAAAAATGGCTGACATCTGCCCCGGAAAGTACAAGCTCTCCAAGAGCGACAACTACGAGAACTTCCTCAAGGAATTGGGTATGCCTTGCACTACGCCTATGCATTGCTTGTTTTGCTTATATCTGAAAAAGGTCTTCCTGCCGTGCAGCGCAAGGTTACATCGGCTTTCAACCCAGAGGTCGAGGTGCTCCAAAACGACGACACTTTCACCGTGAACACCACAATCGCTTTCAAGACCACCACCTGGTCATTCAAGCCAGGCCAGGAGATGAAGCAGGACTTTGGCTCCCTCGGAGAGTTCGACTCTTCTGTCATTCAGGAAGGAAACAAGTGGACCCAGTCCCTTTCAAAGGATGACACCAACGTCACCGTCGTCTACGAGTTTGGCGAGTCAAACATGACAACCACCTCAACTGTCCGCGATGTCACTGCCAAGCGATATTACGATCGCCTGTAGAAGAAAACGGAGGAATCGGTGCCCTGGATGATCGGGCCGCTCTTGATAAAATCCTAGTATTCAGCTAGCCTAATATATCAGTACCCTTTGGTGCATAAACCCATGCCTCTCTCTCAACTGGCAAAAAGTGTTACCAACAAACGCTTCCACAATACTGTAGATCTCAGGGCCAGCACCATCTCTTCAAGCAGAAATATGCCAATTCACTCTAGGTTAACTCCACGAGCATACCCAGCCAACGGAACAAGAGGATTAAAAAAAAAGGCCTGGATGGGTGATAAAACATGGCTAATCAACGCGCTAACTAACTACCAACTCAGTGTCTAGCGAAGCGCAAAAAGTAAGCCATCAAGAGCACTTAGAAACGTTTCTTTCACAGATAGCAAAAAAAGGAGAGGACAAGGTTGCGAGTGGAAGATTGAAGGATTATTCTGAACTGGCATGTCCATTATCTAACTGAACCCTGTATGTGACTACCTGCCCCAACTTCGTAGGGCACTTCGGTCCCCTATTCTTTGCAACCCCGTATAACGCCATATCATCATTCCCAAACGCCAAGACATTATTGCCAACTCCGCATTATGGGATGCTGCCATCTGCCCTTTGCTTTTATCGTCGAGAAGCCTCTTAGGCAGCAGAAATTGGACCGTCCTTTTCCATCTCCTCAATATAGCGCTCCCAAGTGCTCATTACGTTGCCGTAGAAGTCGACGTGGGCATCGGCAAAATTGGCTAGCTGGCCCTTCATTTCAATCCGCTTGATACGCTCAAACTCGGCTACCTCCTTGACCACCTCATCGTCAAACATGTCGCTCGTCTTTCGAGCGCTCTCAACTTCGTGCGTGAGCTCTTCGACGCGCAGCTCGAGCTTGCGAGTGCGCTCGCGACGGGCTTGCTCGTGGTCAACTCCACGGACATCCTCAATCTTGGAACGGAAGAAGCCGCCGGCTCCACCTCCTCCGCCATGGCCTGTCTGAAGAGTATCGCGCTCCGTGGTAGATTTATTGAGGTACTCAGTAAGTTGTTCGTAATCAAGCTGCTTCTGCTCGCGAGCCTTGAGTAGCTGCTTGAGGGCTAGCGAGTAAGCCTGTAAGTCACGAAGCGAACCGAGATAATCCTGGTCGGTAACGTCCTTTAGCTTGCGCAAATCGGTAGCTGTGTCTTCAATCGAGGCAGCAAAGGCGTGGATAGCAGGCTCGACACTGGGCTCCAGGGGAATAAGTTTCTGGAACTGCTCGGCAAGATCACGAAGGTCGGTCTCGAGGTCAGTTTCTCGACGTGCGACTCGGGCGATGACTTTTTCAATGTGGCCGAGATCGTCATCGAGCTTGTCGCTCTTCTCCTTGACTTCTAGGAAGCGACGGTCAGGACGGTGGACCTTTGTGAAAGCATTGATGAAGGTGTCGGCAAAGTTGTCGAAGACGCCAGTGGAGCCAGAGTCACTCGAGGAGCTGGCTCGGGTGGTTCGGCTGCGCATGGTGGCATTCCAGTCAGGGCTCTCGAGAAAGGTGTGAAGGATCGGGGCGCGGCGTAGGGTGGGGTGAAGAGATAGTCGCACAAGGAAGCGCTGGAGGGAGTGGGCGCGGCGAGAGGTAAAGTCAGGGCCGAAGCGATCGCCACGGACATATTCCATGCGCTGCTTGTCTGGCAGAGGGGGGACGGCGGCTGCGGGATAGTCTCGAAGGAGCTGTTTGTAGAGGAAGACGAAATCTGTGAAGCGGCGGCGGACAGAGGTGTTTTCGCGCTGGAAAGAGGGGAATGTAGACTGGGAGTAGCTTCGTTAGCGAGGGATTCATGTACACAACTGGGAGCAAGCTCACATTGGTGGTGATGAGGTAGGACACAAAGGCGTCTTTGGTGCCGTCATTCTCCTTGATGGGCGTATCCACGATGCAGTCGAGCGTCTCCAAGGGCTGGCCCGCAGCATGATGCTGGATGCTGGGACCGGCGCCATCGAGGGAGCGGCCGGCATCGTCGGCGGGGTTGGAGCGCGACGTCTGCTCTTGGACGTGGTCGCTCCACGAGACGTTGGAGAAGTCGTCGTGGTCCATGGCGGTCATATGGAGGCTGGGTCAAGGGGGTGGTGAGAGCAGGGCGAGGAGAGCCAAGGGAGAGAGTACGATGATGCGATGCGAAGCTGTCGTCGTCGATGGAGGGGACGGCGGGGAAGGCGACTGTCGGTGGCGGTGGACGGCGAGACACGAGGCCGGGGCGGGAACCTGTGGCGAGGCAGACGATTAATGAAGGCTCGTCTTGCGGCCCTTGCGCGCTAACGTTGGAGCAATGCTGGAAGCTGCAGACTGACACTCGTCGTATGGTGGAGAGAGCGAGGCGGTCGTAGGTTGGATGAGGAACCAAGTGGCGCAGACCAACCATGGCCCCGGCCGGAGATAGGCAGCTACATTGGGGACCAGTGCCAGCATTGCATCATGAGAGGCATGCCTACGTTGCAAAATTGGATAAAAATATTCACGGCTCTTGATTGAAAGGCTCAATTACACATAGCGGTTTTTTTAAACATTCAATGCCCCAAGTTTGCGCGACATTGCCGGCTACAAACAGTCTGCACATGTTCCCCTCTATCTCACAGCTCCATATCCCCAAACGCTGGGCCTGATGACGCAGTTGCTCCCACACCCACTCGCTGCATTCAGTTGTTATCTCCACCGGCCCAAAACAGCAGTCAGCAGACAATTCACACCAAAACCAGCGAAAGTAAAGAAATGGTGGGAAGCATTCTCCAAAAAATTACTATGTACAGGTCTGTCACCTTGCTAATATTACTACACTCCCCATCCTCCATGTGACAAAAAAAAAAAAAGTGTCGTTCGTAGTGGAATCTATTGCTTTCCTGTGTCGAGATGTCTATCCCAGTAAAGCCTCCTCGTCTCTGGCGGCTATATTTCTCTTGCTGTCATCTTACCAAGGCCTTGTCCTCTTGGTTCGTTTGTAATACAGTGCCCATTCCTCGCTGTGCTAACCGGCTTGATATGCCTTCCCATCCCATACCATACAGTCATACATATGAAACAACTCTCCTGTAGTCGTAGTACAATCGAGGTCTAGCCCTCGCTTCATGGTGGAGCTTTATTTTTGCTCAGTCTTCTTCGAGGCCTCAACGTTGGCCAGCTCCTTCTCAGCCTCCACCATCTCAGCAGCGGGCTTCTTCTCCAAGCCTGCCGCTTCGGCATTCAGCTGTCGCTCCTCCTTCTCGTCAATGTCTTCCAAATCTCTGGGTGTGGCAAATCCGGTGCTCTGGCTGACATGGTCTTGCTCGGCCTCGTCCTCAATCAGATCCTGCTGCTCCTTGATGACTTCTAGTCGAAGCTTGTTGGTGGCAGCACCCTCGGCATTGTGAACCTCGAGCTCGATCTCGTGGTACAGCTCCTCGGGGATGGACGACAGCACTCCGATGAGAGCCTCGATCTGGCTTGAGCCCTCACCAGAACCCTGTCCGTACATGTAGGCGTTGCTCAGGACAAGCAGCGTTGAGGGAACACCCTCCTTGAGTCTGAGGTCCAACCAGGTCTGTAGGTCTGCTCGCATGCGTGCGGGGGAAACACCGTGGGTGCGGATACCACGGGCAGCACAGGCAGTCTGAAGCTCTCCAACAGTCAAGCTGTCAACGCCCTCAAAGCTGATGGCCTTGTCATCTCGCTTGATCTGTCGCATGCGGTGGCGAATCTGGTAACGGAGCATCATGTCGGTTCCGAAGGTGTTGAGATTCATGTACTTGCACATGGAGACGAGCTGGGGTCGGGAGAGGTTGTCCAGAGTCAAATCATCACGGAATACCTTGCAAACCTTGATGACATCCTCAGTGGTGGGGGCCTCGCCTGTTGATCGCACCTTGCGGAAAAAGTTTGAGAATTCCTCCTTTTGTGCGGTAGCCTGGCTTAGAGGGAGGCCAGTCTCCTTGAGTGTCTGCTGTAGGAAGCTGCTAACATCCTTGCGTGTAGTTCGTAGAAGAGCCGCCTTGGCCTCCTTGGACTTTTGTCCCTCAAAGGTGCTGGGAAGCATGTTGGGGAAAAGCTTGAGGGCAAAGGGGATGAGGGCCTCGCCCAGAGGGACGATGATGAAGACGGAAAAGGGAATGAGACGGCCCAGGTCCTGGACAGTTCTCTGCAGCTGCTTGTTCTCACGACGAGTGAGTTCGTAGCCAGCAGCCATCTTGAGAGCCAGCCTCCAGCTAATCTTTACTTCGGTAGCAAGCAGCTTGCTTCCATCCCAGTAGTGCTGTGCCTCCTTCTTGACCTTCTCCCAGAGGGTCAGCTTGGGGTCCTCCTTTTCCTTCTTGGCAACCTCCTGTGTTGCGGAAGCCTCCTTCTGAGGCACTACTTCAGTTGTGGTCGCAGGCTCCTTGGCCGATGCTGTGGCGTTGTCTTCCTTGGCTTCGACATCCTTGGACTTGGTCTCCTTCTTGGCGGCGGATGCAGGCTCCTTGGGGAGAGGCCTTTTGGCGGCTTCGGCATTGAATCCGGGGGGCGGACCAGAGAGAGGGCCGTCGGGGCGGTGGTGCTCGGTGCCCATCGACCGCATGGGGATCAACAGGGCAATGGCGGGAATCTTGGCATGGCGGCTGACATGGCGACCGAGAACAGCGGGGGAGACACCTCGAGAAAGAGCCCTTGCTGCAGCGGACGTCAGTACAAGGCAATCAAGATTCAGCCAGGCGGGTGAAAACGGCCGGCGAACGGGTGGAGCGACAGCTTACCGTTGCCCAACAAGGGGTTCCTGGAGACGGCTCGGCGAGCGACGTTGGACGAGGCGCTCATGGCGAGCGAAGTTTTGGTGATGGGAAAGATTGACGGTTAGTGAAGCGTCGATGTAAATTGCATAAGAGTCGAGCTGAAGAGAAGGGGATGAAGGAGGGACAATTCAAAGTGGATGTGCAGCTAGGTTAAAGAGGCGCTGCCCACTAGAGGTAGTAATTGCGGTTCTGGAGAACTGGATGGGCATGGAATATGCGCCAGGCGGGAAGCGGAAGAGCTGGCGATCCGACCGGGCCGGGGGCCGCATTATCTTTGACCCTTGGGGTCGGGCCTGGGCTATTTGGGCCGAAGTGCACCTGGCTAAGCTTGATCGGCTGCCGCCGAGGTCACGTGGCAGGATTACGTCTTTGTTTGTGTTGAGGGGAGGTACCCAGGAGGTGCCCAGAAGATGCCCAGAAGGTGCCCACATGTGACAGCCGGTCCGAGCGCCATTGGTTGATACGGCTGAATCAGCATAGCCGAGAGCCCAAGGAGAGGGTCCCAGGGGAGAGTACCTAGGTACGTACCCTCCGAGTACGTACCCTACCCTCGCACGCAAGTGCCGTCCCCTGCTGCCAGGCCCAGCCCAACAAAGAACAAAAGTCAGGCCCCGGCATATTCGAGAACAAGCCCCGGCCAGTATCTCCGATATCGACGAAGAGGGCCACTGGGTGCTGACACGTTTGCAATTCGCCATTGTCAGTCGACAAGACGACTGTTGCAAGCGATTCTCGGCTGTTTTGGGCACCCATCATCACATTTCACATTTCACATTATCTCCGGAGGGCACACACCACTCACTCGGCGCCGCACCGCTGGGCCGGGTGTCAATTAAATTACCCCGTGTCCGTCCTCTGTCGCAGGCTGGTGTGAGCTGGCAGCCAGAAATTGCGACAGGGGTGCGAGACACCAGGCACCTGCCAGTTCAGATCCGTCGCTATTCTTGAACATTCGAAAGCGGAGGAGGGGGAGGGATAACCCTAGCCACAGCGAGCGCAGCCAAAACCAGCCAAAGCCACAGCACAGCCGCTTCTACGTAATGAGATGAGTGCAAGTCAGGGCCCGCCCCTTTTTTTGGCGGCCCTCACTCAGGCTTCCCTCTACGGCCGTTCTCTGTGGACAGCTTGCAAATTGGGTGACGTGATGGGATTCTCGACAGACTCGATCGACGGGCTGGAACTTGCGATTCATGACTCATTCCTCACCCCGCATTTCAGCCGCGACGAATGCAAAGAACTCAAGACTTTAGACCCAAAGACGGTGCTTCGCGATGCTTGCCATGCTACTGTTGAAAAACTAAGTCTGGCGCCTCCTCCAGGTCTAGAACTCCACCTCGTCTCGTGGCTACCCTAGATTGGCATCAAAGTCTCTAGCAACATCCGCTAGTTTACTGCTTGTCCCCAGAAAACCTTCGACGGCTTTGGCCAGATCTCGGTTGTCTTCAAACTGCGGCCAGTGTCCAATGCCCGGCAGCAATTCCACACGCGAGCCCTTGATTTTGGTTGCGTACAGTTTGCTCACTAAAGGCGGCGTAATCTTGTCGTCCTCGCCCACTACAATTAACGTGTCAGCTTCGATGTCTTCCACCTTCATCTCATTGGTTGCTGTGGAAAGCGCCCAGAGCCCCTTGGCATAGCCCTCCGGATCCTGTCCCAGAATGCTCATTCGCAAAGCCGCTACAGAAAGGGGATTGATCTTGCGAGAGGTCTCAGATATGCTGCTTGCAACAATGGGATCAATGATCTCGCTTATTCCCTTTGCGCGCACAAGAGCGGCCTGGTCGCCTATGCTCTTGGCAATGGCCGCGGGCAAGGGTGATGGGGGTGGTCCAATGAGGAGGAGCTTCTTGACCAGCTTGGGGTTATCTAATGTGAATCTGATTGCCAGCAGAGTACCCATTGAATGGGCAACCAGAGTTGCCGGATTTGCCTCAGATATTTGCGCATGATCAAACACGCCCCGAATGTCTGCGGCGAGGGATTCAACCGACAGCTCAGTGAGGGGGTGTGTTGGGCTCAGTCCATGGCCTTCAAAGTCAAACAAGTGCAATGTGCGAGGTTCGTCTTCTAGTTGCGCAGTTGAGATGAGGGGTGTCCAAGCTTCCAAGGACCCGCCCAGTCCGTGTACAAACACGAGCTGCTCTTTGCCTGATCCAAGCTTCTTGTAGTGAAGGAGCTTGGAATTGATTGACGTAAGGCGAGAACTCGCGCCAACCGTCTTTGCCGCGTTGCTGAGCTCGAGCGACGACTTAACCGCAGGTGAGGCGGACGCCGAAGACGAGGCGATCTTGTTGCGCAAGGTTCCCAGGCCCGTAATAGAAATGGCAACTTCGTCGCCAGTTTGCAAATAGACTGGCGGGTTTTTACCAATGCCAACGCCTGCAGGCTGAATGACATGCGTTAGCACCGAGTCACTGCGCACAATCTCACACTAGGTAGGAAGTAGGAGACTCACTGTGCCCGTGGCAATCACATCACCTGGCTGGATCGTCTGGCCCGCCGAGATGGTGCTGATGAGAGTCGGGATGGAAAAAATGAGGTCATCTGTCGTAGCATCTTGACGAAGCTCGCCATTCACATGCGTCTGAACCCGGAGCGTCGCCGGAAGGTCCTCTTTGGGAACGGCGATCGGGCCCTGTAAACATTGGCAGGTGAGACATGTTTGTCAACATGGGAGCTATGACAATACTTACGATGGGGCAAAACGTATCGGGCGACTTGCCAATGAAGAACTGCTTGTGATCCCGCTGTCGCTCTCGCGCCGTCACGTCGTTGATGATGGTATATCCCCACACGTAGTCCCAGGCGTCCTTCTCCTCGATCCGGAACCCGGGCCGTCCCAGGATGACACCAATCTCGCCCTCATAGTCTACCGTCTCAGAGAAGCCCGCATGAGGATAAATCTCCTCGCCGTGCGCAATGATGGACGTCGCCCTCTTAGTGAAGATGACGGGGTGGCTAGGGCGGTCGACCTTGTCGGAGCTGTCAAAGCCCGAGCTGTTGAATTCCTTGGCGTGCTCCATGTAGTTCTTGCCCACGGCGAGGACATCGCGGCCCGAGATGGCGGGCAGTAGCTTGACGGACGAAGCCGCGACGGGAGCGCCCGTGGCAATAACCTTGTCAGACCCGGCCTCGATGACCTGGTACAGACTGGCTATCGGTGTTCCCGAAGGGAAGCCCAAGGGCTGGATCGTCTCTGCTTCTAGATCGTAGTGACCGATTCGCGCATGGCCCGTTATCGGGTCTACATACGCAGCGTACTGCGTGAGACCGGGTGCCATTGTGGTTCAGACGGCGGGTGGCTCGAGAGTCAAGGTACCAGGCACGCGAAACAACGTTGGTCTCTATCGTCCACTAGGGCACACGCAAGATCAAGGTAACTCTGGTTTATCGTTGCAGCTGCCGATGCCGATGCCCCAAGGCTTTATCATGTTGCAGTGCGGGGCAGTTCGAATGACGCCTTCCCACAGGTGGAGTCGCTACTGTAAGAGAGCGAATTCGTGCATGCAAGAGGTGAAGCTCGGCTGTGGCGCCTGTACGTGATCTGCACAGCGGCCGGTAAGCAAAGTGAAGCGCTGAAATATTGGCTCGCAGCATTCTGACATGTTGCCAATGTTGCCAATGTTGCCAATGTTGCCAAAAGTCATCACAAATAAGAATCGTCGCGTTGATGCGTAAGGATGGTGTGTCCACGATAAAAAAAATAATAACAAACGAGACAAGGTCCGTTATTTATGACTTCTATCATATTAGGTGAATTATCCCAGTCTTCAGTTAAAATAAGAAAACGAAGAAATCCCAAGTGTCGCACACTCCATCTACCGAATTTAGATAATACGTATAAGACGCTCCTCAGCTTTCGCAAAGAACTCTCTGCCTCCTCTTTCCTCTGTCAATGAGCCGAAGACGCCGATCCTCCAAAACTCGTCTGTGGTTCCCGTTCCTAACAGCAATAGCCCATGCATCACTTCAACTGGTGGATCCGGTGTTGAACGGTATGTGTGATACCTTTTATCAAGAGGTTTTCTAGCAAACCGTGCTGGTGTAGTTGTACTACCGCTCGCGACCAGGAGTAAAAATACTCCCCCTGTGACAACTTTAGAGAATTGGGCACCACGGCTTTCCTCCACTCTCCAATCAAGAGCACACGATGCAACATATTCATCGCTCTCCATAATCAGCCACCCGCTCTGCGAGATGTAGGTTCTTTCTCTTCGAGGAAGCTCTTTTAAGGAGAGCCCCGTGAAGTGACACAGTTTACCACGAATCAACAAAGAACCACTACTCACGTTACCGAACTTGTTTCCCCCAGTAGCCACAATACTGGCTTCGATAACTTGGCACTCTTTCTGCATATTATCCGATTTATCCCAGCTGATCTGGGATTGTTGTCGAGCCCAAGACCAACTGGGTGCAGTAGCTCCGCACTTGTAGGTCAAATCACTGATCAAGTGTGGGAAAGACTTCAGGAACTGGCCTCGTCGTTTCCAGAGCAAACCACGATGTAAGTCATTTTCCCATAAACCAGCTAAATAGGTATCATCCGATTTGCTGGCAAAAAGACGAGCAAGTGAAGATATAGCTGGAAGGCGATCTGATTCGTAGGCAAGATTTCTGGGGACATAGTCGTAAAGATGATTGTACCAAGAATCATAGTCTGCCCCTTCATTCCACAAATCCTCAAGCTCCATATCATAATCGTCATCAATGACACGATCCTCACTCTTGATAGTTCGCACAGGCTCCACAGAATTCCAGTGCATCATAACATGCCCAAAATAAAGCTTTCGAGCAGAGAATACTTTTTCTTGGAATGTCCAGCCTCGATTCGGCCATGGCGAGTGATCTAAATCGATGGAGAGAGGTCTGTCTGAAGCTGTTGGGGTCGTGAGAATTCCGTGCATCACATCGTCATAGGCCATGGGAATATGACGCAGATAGAACGACCCTTTCAATTTTTGTTTAAAATTGTAATGAATCTCGAGTCTTTCGTTTCGCTGCAAGAAACCGTCATTGCAAGAAGTTGTACAGAGTGGAATTATCGTTACCAAGGCATTGGTAAAAACGTCTGACATTATTTGAGATTCTCTTTCCCAGTCGTTTGCATCGTCTTGGATAATGCAGATGGCGTCAATCCAGAGATATTTGACACCGATGGCCCTGGTAACCCGAATGGCATCTTGATACGCCATAGGGAGACCATTAAAATCGATTGATGTTTTCAGACGACTTAGAGTACTGGTTGTGGTCTTCATAGCCGGCTTTTCAGGACCCCAAAGGTAGCTCAAAGCGACATATTGCTTTGGGCTAGGATCATCATGGCTTTCTACAAGACAGATACGGCTAGACTCCTTTCTGCTCTCGACGTAGATTAACCTCGTTGGACAAAACTGCGCTTTGACAAAGTTTTTGCTTGGGAAAATCCAGCGCTTCATGGTAAAGATACCTTCTGGTGATATTACTTTGTCTGGAATCACTGCAGAGGTAATATTAAATAGTTTTGCGCATACATCTGTTTCTTCGTCAGTAATGGCGAGAAAAGAAGGCCACATAGAACATACCATTTCGACTAGCGCTTACTCTGAAAGTGAGATAGTTAAATTGATGATTAGAGCTCCAAAAACACGGACTGTGGACTGTGAACGCTACCAAGCCGAGGCACCACCGGTGGCGGATTTGGACAATGCGAATGTAGTGGTGAGGCTGGTGTTTGAGTGGGAACCGCCGGAAATGCCGAAGCATAGCGTTTCGAAGCAGAGCACAAAACCCACATCCAGAGTTCGCAGAAGCAGCCAAACCAGGGAGCGACGGGACGATATCTTGTCTAAAGTAATCTAATTTCACACCCGCCGGATCGCCGCCGCTGGCAACGAGTTTCCATTTGCCTTTTCGGTTTCGCTTGGGCTGCATCTCCAAGTCTTCCAGCTTTAATACCCTGCATTCTCTGCATAATTTGGTCTTATAATTTATGCTCGACTCTGTTATAGGTCCAAAGTCATAGTATGATGTGTGGGTGCTGGATAAACTTGAGGGCTGTGACTTGGAGGTTGAGGTATTTCTTTCCATACTCGAGCGGTTGGTCACGCGACAAACAACCATATTATTTTCAAATAGACCTTTTGTCTCGATCTATATTAATGGTCTATAATGAGTTAGAGCGTTGGGTAAGTTAAAAAAATCAGTGGGAATAAAGTTGATGAGGAATTACCGTGAGGGAATTAACATTGGTCAAATGTCTTACTCAATTTGTTGCCTAATATCTCTGCATGTGCAACAGCGGCTAAGTTGATAAGTAAGCCTGCACTGTTGGAGGTATAAATTTGCTATTGGATATAGCAATATTGTTGTATTTAAAAAGATAGGAGAGTATATTTAAGGCTGTATTATAGAAAATCGAGGTAATGAAATACATCTCCAACTATTCTTCTCTTCGGTACCAATTTCCATTTTCGCACACATGTTTCCTATTTTAGGCATACCCCTCTCGGTACGGAGTTTTCGTTGCAACCTTCTCAAAAAGTATGATCAGAAGACCATCGAAGAGGCCATTTCGAAACAACCCTCGGCTCGGATCGGCTGATAGGTAGATCGCAAATATGAAAAATGCACCAGTCTTCACTGCACAGATCGCAACCATGGAAGGATTTAGGAATCTTGCTTGGCTTTTTTCACACTCTTCCACTCGATCGAAAGACTGCCAATTATTGTGAGGGCCGACATACAGAGACCAACCGTATAGACCTTGGTTAAGGCGTCATTGTAGGCTTCCAGCACCGTTTGCAGATATTGCGAGGGCACCACTGATCGCACGTCTGTTGCACCCACATTTTCAAGAATAGATGGATCGAAACCTCCTTTGGGGAACGCTCCCTTGAGAGCTTTGAGAAGCTCGTTCTGCAATACGGACTGTCCGACAGAAACAAAAATTGCGCCACTCATAGTTTGCACCAACATGGCGATTGACATGCCCGATGGAATCTCTGCCTTAGACAAAATGGTTTGCAGTGCAATAAAAGGTTGTTGCTGACCAAGTCCAATTCCAATCCCGGTCAAGGCTTGGTATCCAACCCACTTGGAGAAACTCGTGTCGACTTTCCAGGTTGTCAGCAAGCCTTCGCCAATTGGAGCGATTATGGAGCCCAAAATCATCATTGGGGCATCTGAAAACGGTCGAATTAGTAACGGGCGGTCTGAATTGAGATGTTTGTTTGTGTGACTTACAATACCCAATTTTGGAAACGAACGCTCCAGACAGGATAGCCAGGATGACAACTCCCAAGACGAACGGGAGCAATCGAACGCCGGATTCGACAGGGCTGGCGTCTCGAATTACTTGATGCCAGAAAGGTATGTAGTAAGTGAAGCTCAGAAATGCTGCTCCGTTGCAGAAACAGTTCCATGTAGCTGCCGCGACACTCCTCCGGGTCAGCATTCTGATAGAAAGGGCAGCTTCGGGTCCTTTCCAATATTCAAATACCAAAAATATGAGGCCCAAAACACCAAATAAGACGAAAAGTGCAATGATTCGGCCATTGTTCCACGCATACTTTGAGCCGCCCCATTGCAGCGCCAGTAGAAGACAGACGATAGCAGGGATGAAAAACAACAAGCCAATAACGTCAATCCTCTTGAGCTTTTCCTTGACAGTGATCGAGTCTATTTCTGGGCGCTCAATTGGCTTCAGGAATAAAAAGATGGCAAATATTGTGACGGCGCCAAATGGCAGATTGATGTAGAAACACCAACGCCAGGTAAGCTTGGTTGTGAACAAGCCACCCATTACAGGACCTAATACCGAGGCTACTGCAACTATAAGTCCGATGGAGGCCGTGAACATAGGTCGAATGCGGAGCGGGACCGTATTTGCAATAATTATCAGCGCACCTGATGCAATACCGGCACCACCCAGGCCCGATACGGCGCGGCCGACGATGAGAGCTGTGCTTGACGGGGCAACAGCGCAGACCAGAGAACCCAGCTCGAAAATGGAAATAGCAATAAGGAAGGTATATTTGACAGAGAAATTCGAGTATATTCGGCCGTATAACAGTTGGAATGCCGCAGTAGTCAATAGATATGCTATCACCGGGTCGTTAGCAGGACAAACACATCAAGGGCTTGATTTGCCATACCACTCCCGTACCACCCTACATCCGTTGTTTTGTGGAATTGGGCTGTGATGCTGGGGACTGCATTGGCCACAATCGTCTGGTCCTATAATAGATTTCACACCTGTAAGCAGACAAGAAATGGAACGGGTATTACATGTCAGTTAGGGGAAGTCTTACCAGTGCAACCAAAAATACAGCAAGCCACATGCTTATGCCAACGAAGAGCAGGCTTGCGAGGTTCGGAGACTCCTCTGTTTTCTCCGGGGCTGTCTTCTCGGATTCACTGATTCCGTTTTTTTCGGTGTCATCTTGAACCTGCGGAATAGAGGATTCGCCATTTTCAGGATGGTTTTCCTTCCCTGGCATGTTTGCTGATTTGTGGCCGTAGTGGTGTAAATGGTGGTTTGACAATTGAAAATTATAACGATAATTAGAAAATAGACGCGAATATAGAAAAGGAGAATAAAGAGAGACAGTGATTTCCAGGAAGACAGTAGCATGTTGGACTTTATACCAAGAGGATATAAAAGGACTTTGGCAATAGGGCTAAAATTGAATTACACTGCCGTTAACTGGTGTCATTCACAAGGATCGCACTGCCTTACAAACTGGGTTTAGCGTCAGCAGATCAAGCCAACGACAGGGATCGCATTGCTTTCCAGATCGGGTTTAGCATCATCTTACAGCCCATTCCTCACCACCTCACTCCTCCTTTCTTCCGTCCGCATCTCAATATACGGCACGAGTGTTCAGGATTTAGCTGTTCTTTTGCACTGAGAAAAATTCCCCTTGTGAGGAGTCATGATCTTGTGCGGCGCAAATAAATCCCTACCGTCCGTGCCCCGCTCCAAGGGCTGCCTCACCTGCGTGGCTCGCAAGACGCGATGCGGTTAGTACCATGTGATAGTTCGTTCGTACATCATTCTCGATACTAACCTGCCTTTAGATGGTAGACGGCCTACATGTCAAGCCTGCCATGACCGAAAGCAGACATGCCAGGGATATCGGAGACAAAATTTTGTTTTCCTGAATGATGGATGGCGAGCGCCTGGCGTGGCAAAGAAGGAGCGTAAAAAGACCACTGCCAAGCCAAAACGTTGTGAACCCCCGGATGCTTCATCTACACTCACACTACAAAGAAATCCGGATGTGGATAGGTCACATCTGCACGCTGCATTTTTCCTGTCACAGTTTGCGAGCCGGCTCCTCGGAAGCACGCCTTTCATGGCAAGCCTCTTTCGCCACTACTTCTCTATATCACCCTCTCGCCTTCACACGAGCACCGAAGATGGCCTGGTACCAAGCACGCCTGTCGTACTCGCTGTGGATGCCCTTTCCCAAGGTCACTTCGGAAAGGCCAATGCCGATCCAGTCTCAGTGCAGCAGAGTTTTCACCGATACGGCATGGCCCTACGATCCATGTCAGCCAAGCTATCAGAGCTGCAGCTTAACGAGTCGACCTTCCAGCGTCTTTCCGAGGATGACTGGCAGCACATGGCTTTCTTTTGCATTGTCATGGCTTTCTGGGAAGTAAGAACTCGTGCCCCTGTTCTCATTGTACGTAAAGCTAACACTGAATCGAAGCTCAAGATGTCTCCCAACTCGCACAACTGGCAAAAGCACATCCTGGGTTTAGCAGCAACAATTGCTCTTCGAGGGACAGATCATGTCTACTCAAACAACAATGTAAAATTACTAGCAACATCACGTCTTCTTCTTGTACGTTGGTCTGGTTATGGAAACGTCTGTGCATAAGATTGACAAGAACAGATTTTGCAAACACTATCATCAAGGCGACCGAATATCCCCTTAGATTACAATTGGAAACAAACCTCGCCCATTCTGGCAGCATGGAGGACAGAAACGAGGCCATTGTTGATCCATGATAAAAACCTGGGTTCTGTTCCCTGTACACTCTTCAGTGCTTTGGATTCCCTCATGACGGACATCACCCCTATTGTAGATGTCATGGGTCGATACGATCAACTGCTAGCCAAGATACCCAACACGACCCCGGAAGATGCTGCGTCTCTTGTTCTGACTCTAACAGGCTTATATGAGGCAACCGAAGCTATCTTGCAACGTATCGAGTCATTAAGAACATGTTGGAACTTGGCTTCTTGCGAAATACCGTTGGTGGCATGGTTTTCACGTCACCAAGAGTTCGTAATGGACTCCATGGCGGGGGATAAACTCTGGTTCACTCTCAGTTCGGACTTTGAATCGCTTTTTGATACGGTTCTGTCATTTCACTCTATGGGAGAGTACCATGCCGTGGCGCTCTACTGGACGACTATCATGACCCTGTATTTGTTTATGACTGATATGCTGAGGTTGATGCTCACCATCCAACCACTCCATCTCCACGCTCAATACAATGAGACGATAGGGCAACATCGAGCGCAACTTATGAGGTGCGCGCAAGAGGTGTTGAAGGCAATAGCATATGCTTCACTTAGAGAAAGTAGGGCAACCGCTCCTTTCTTCATGGCGACTGCGTTCCAAATGGCCATTGTAACGCTGGAAAGGGAGAAGGAAAACCTCAGGGAACAGGGGAACGAGGGAGTGGAGATGTGCCGTGTCGAAACTATGACAAGGTTAGCTGAAGGATACTTGGATTGGGCCATGGAAAATAAAATTCCTATTAAATTAGATGTCAGCTATCCACATCGATGGGCTGTAAAATAGCTTAGAATACAAGCACAAACTTCAACAAAGCTTATGAATGGAAGCTTATCATCGTCATCCTAGTCGCTAAGATGTTACAATCTTTGCGTACACATATATCTTGCTATTTATGCAAATAAAATATGAAATAGGCAACGGGTTATGGTTGTCTTTTGTTTTTCATGTCATTATTCACATCTCACATCTGTTGCTACTCTCGATTAATCTAGCACCGCCACCAATAATGGCTAAGGAAAAAGATAAATAAATAAAATAAAATATTTTTAAAGGATTAAATAAAGTAAAATAAAATAAAGTAACATCGGTGTATTGCTTGGCAGATGGATGGTCGGTGTTGCAGATCAATCAGCGTTGAAAAGGAGGTATTGTGATGGACGATTTAATGGAGATGAAAGATCGACACTAGGGTTGATCAATCTTAGCGAGGGAAGCCATATTAAGTACAGCTATCTAAGTTTTCATGAGGGCATCAAGGTTGTGTTGCGCAGCCGCTACGTTGATTGTTTCTTGGTTGGGCAAACCTTCTGCTATCTTGGTGACCTAGACCTTCTCGATGAGCCCTCTATTTGTTACATTTTAAAGACCAAAATAAATAAATAAAGTAAAATAAAATAAAGTAAAATAAAATATTTTATAAAGGTTTTATAAGATTATTTATTTAAATCTGGTACTCATCACAAACAACAATTGCTAGTCCAAAGTTCATCTATTGATTAAAAATGCACCAAGGTAAACAATAAGTCACTCTAACTCCACCGTCCCATGCAAATCGAGGGGTACACCAAGCCCAAATCCCAATGCCGATGCTCAGGGCCTAGTCGTGTACATGCTTCATACGCCTGTTTATATAAACGTTGCCTATCGCGAGCCGCCGCTTAGGGGCTTTGACTCGCCCTTTTCGTCCACACTGTCATCATCACTGTCTTCGCCAACCGCATAGTGCTCGGCCTCATCATCATCCCTAGCCAGGCGCTCATTTGATCCGTCGCGATAGTCTGCAAATTGCTCGTCATCGCTTCCTTCAGCAAAGGCATCATATAGCTCGCCACCGCGAGTTCGGCGCGATCTGCCACCGGCAGCACCCTTCTCTCCGGAATTGAGACCCTCAGCTTCTTCCTCATCAATGAGCTCGAATTCGTAGTTGTCACGAGAGTTGTTGAGGCGTCGTCGACGGGCGATCCAGAGGTAGATACCCAGACCGATGCAGAAGGCGCCAATCAAGCCAATGGCACCATAAATCCAAACCTTCTTGGAGCCAAAGTCGGGGAGCCAAGATACCCATGACGATGCCGACGAAGTGGTCTCCTGGGCCTCCTTGGTACCGCTGGGGGATGGCGCCTCGGTGACGCTTGGCTGAGCAGGGTTCTTGGTTGGTCGTTCAGGGTGATCCGAAGGCTTTGTTGCGATCTCGGTAGGTTCTGGAGCAGGCTTGGTTGTAGTAGGCTGGATGGCGTCGTGGTCATCGTCGTCGTGCTCCGAAGGCATTGGCAGAAGAGTGGCCTTTTTGGCGTCGATCGACTCACCCCACAGCTTCAGATGCCAGTCGATGAACTTGCCCTTGAACTCGTTCTCCTCAGTATCTCGGACAATAACGGTCCACTTTCCGACACCAGATTCGCCCCTACTATAGGTTAGCTTAATACAGCTTAGAACAAGGACAAGACATACCAGTGTGCAACACTCATGAAGGTCCACTTCTTGTATCCGGCCTCGGCAGAGTCGAGCTTGCGGACAACGGCAATGTGGCTGACAACACCCTCGGGGCTGATCAAATCAACACTCAGGTCACCACGACGAGTGTGGTCAACATTCATGGTGACAGTGACATGCTCGACACGTTCCAAGTTGGATTCCTTGAGCATATCGGCCGTAACCTCGAAGGTGGAGGTCAAGCCTTCAGCACCCTGGGGAATGTCCTTCTTGATGTGAATCCAGGGAGAAAAGTACCAAGACTGGGGCTTGACATTCTTCCATTCCTTGGCCTTTTCAACGAGAGCGTATGAATCGATCTTGCCATAGCCAAAAGTGTGGCTGAACTGCTTGCCAATGCTCGTTTTTTGCCATTCAGCTTCACCATCATCAATAGGAACCGCAGTGTCCATGGCAAGGTATTGCATATCTCTCCAAGTCAGGTCGGGTCGAACCTGCATGACCAAAGCGAAGATACCAGCAGCCAGGGGAGCAGCAGCTGAGGTACCTCCATGGTTGCTGTAGCAGGCATTTGTTCCAACATCGGTGGTGTGCTATACTCATGTTAGCTTGCTAAATCTCCATCATCGAGACAAAAATAACTAAGAATAAACGTAAAATATAAATAAAAATGGAGTAAAAATAAGAATAAGGAATAAATAAAAATAAGAGATAAATAAAGATAAGGGATAAATAAAAATAGGGGATAAATAAAAATAATAGATAAATAAAGTAAGGAATAAATAAAATAAAAAAATAAATAAAAGCAAGGAATAAATAAATGATATAAAAAATAAAGATAAAGATAAAGACAGAACATAAAGCATAAATAAAAAAACACTTACAATCGCGTCACCGTTACCACTGCTATACGTGACAACAAGCTGGGCGGAGCAATGCTCCGAATAATAAGGGTGTGAGCCGGTGTGGTCAACAGCACCGACGGTGATGCTGTAAATCGAGTTTGTATAGCCATCAAAGTTGCAGTTATCGCCGTTAGCAGCGCCGTTGCCGCTGGCAAAAACGTAGATAGACCCCAAGCCGCCGCGGCCCTTTTGGATGGCCTGAAGCATAGCCCTTCGAATAAGGACACCGGGAGCTTCCATGGTCCGGCCGTCATCCGATGGACCCCACGAACAGGAATAAATTTGAGTGTCTTGGTATTTATACATCATGGCCTCGGCCTCGTCAGCGTCGGTGATAGCCTTGCTAAGAATTCGGAGACCGGCAATCCTGGAATCGTACGCAACACCAACACCGCAAACGTCGTTGCGGGCCGCCGCGACCTCTCCCGCGCAGCGAGTGCCGTGCCTATCGTCGGACAGTTCGGGAGCGGGGCTTTCGTCGTGGTCGTTGAAGTCCCAGGATCCCTCAGCAAAGTAGTTAGGCGCAAGATCCTTGCTGTTCATGTCCAGGCCGTCGTCAACGATGGCGACAGTGGCGTTCTTTCCAGTGATGCCCTCGAGCCAGAGGCCAGTCACGTTGACGTCGTGGCCGGTCTCGCCGGCGTTGGGGTTCAAGAGATGCCATTGCTCGGTAAAGATGGGGTCGGAAATGTCGAGAGCCTTCATAACCTGGGCTTGCTTTATTGTGGCCTGGCCTCGGGGCAACAGGCTGCGGCGAGAAGGACCCTGGCGGGGTGGGGGAGGAGCTCGCTTCTCGAGGTGCATGCGAGGCACCTGTTTCGTGGCAAGGAGCACACTGTCGAGGGGGTCCGAGTCGCCAACATCGCGTTTCCTCCTCTTGCGCTCTTGAATCTCTCTCTTGACAAAGTCGTGGTCGGTCTTGGGGGATCGGAATACGTGGTGGTGGTCGAGGCCGAGGGGGCCTTCGTGCCTCAACCCGAGGCGGTTCGCTACTTGCTCAGGGCTGGCTGAGCGATCGAGGTGAAGAACATAGTAGTCGTGGTTATCGTGGTCGCGAGCAGCCAAGCCGTGGGAAAGAGCGGCAAGGCCGGCGACACTCAGAAGAGCCGAAATCTTCATGACGGCGAGGGACGGCCGTGGAGGCGCGGAGTAGATGACGCGTGGGGCGGGACAGTAACAGTTCTAATACATCAATATAGGTATCGCGGCCAGCCGGAATGAGAAGAAAGGTGTGTGCTGGAGCGGTTGTCAGCTTGAGCGCGCGAAATGGAAGCAGAAATTGAATGAGGACACTGAGATGAGACGGATGGACTGGAAGCGGGCCGAGAGCTGACGTGGTCGCAATTGGAGCACGCGCGCAAGGGAGCCGAAGGGCAAGAGAGGTCGGTCATACCTTTCGGATTCAACGGGAACCCGTTGTGGTGGTTTGGGCGCAGCAGCGAGATGGAGAGGACAGGATGGATCGCGTTGTCGAAGGGAAGGTGTTGTCGTGGCCTCGAATTGATTTGGATGTAGGCAACCGAGTCTGGAACCAGCAGGGTTCGTAGGTAGTTAGTCCCATGTGCAGTAAATATGTACATGACACATGTACATGTCCAATGCGCCCCTTGAAAGATTGTCCCTCCTCACCTTGGACGCCCACATAACTTGACTACTCAAAATTTCAGCTTGCTAGTTAAAAATAAATAAATATTATTGTTATTAAATAATTCTAAATTATGATAATTAATTTTTATTTATGTATTACTTATCTATTTGTTTTTTGGACAACCTAAAAATGGCGGGAAAAGATCCAAATCTTCAAGGATGGTTAGTGGTGCACCACTGTGAGCGAGGGACGGAAATAGGGGATCTGGCGCCAACCCCGCTAGGGGCCTCTGGGCCTTTGGGGGTCTCGGCGCCCTTTGGGGCGTAGCAAGGCGTAGCATGTGCCAAGTCAAGCCGCGCCACCTTGTGCGTGTCCCCGGAAGAACTAGCTTTGAGTAATCCACCACTGGGTTAGATTTGACTGCCGTTCTGGGAGAGCCCTTGTGTTGGCCAAGTACCGGGGCGCGCAGAAATCTCATTGGTTTCCCCGTAATTATTGCTATTTCACACATTTAACATTGATTGCAAACCGTGCTGCTCTCAAATCCAAACTGCCCGGGACTGGAACTGCAGTGCAGTGTAGCTCACAGCCCAAGTAAGTATGCACCGAGCAGTGCCACCAACAATGAATAAGCCCGCATCGCGAGCAGCCACTCCCTGAATAGTAGCACGGTCCCCCCATGAAACATGGACCCATACAGACTACAGACCGGATGCCCCCTTGCCACATACCCGAATCAGCAACAAAGAACCCTGGTTACGTAACCTTCCTTTTGAGGGTCTGAATTCCGCTGCCAGATTCCTGACAATATCATGATAGTTATTGTTTGCGTGTGGTTTTTAGGCTTTATTAGTCCCCCTATATACGTCTAGTCATGTTTTTAACTCCCTGTCTTATTTACAAATCTCAATGTCACAAACAAACTCCATTCGCCTTGTCCCGCCACCAAACAGTTGCCGCCCTCGCAATCAATCACATCTCACCTCATCACACAAACCCTCCAGCTCTCTCTCTAAATCTAATTCTAAATCTAATCCCCCAACATTTTTTTTCAACTTCACAGGGACGCCTCTTTATGAATCTCCACGCCTGGCGGCGCTCCCGTGAGAGCCTTGCACTGGGCGTAAATGACAAACTGACCCGACACCAGTCCGCACGTCATGACTAGACGAGGTCCCAGACCCGTCAGAAGCAGCCGCTTCGGCCCAAACTCTCCGGCCAGCTGGAACATGCGACTCGTCGCACTTTGCTTCGGGTCTCCCGCGCCCTTGTTGATGGCCGACAGGAGCGTGTCGGCCGGGTGAGAGAGGACGGCAGCGGCCACACCCGCCGCAAGCCCCGACGTTAGCTCCACCCCGGTGCTCTCGAGCTGCGTCAGCTTGGCCTTGCGTTCCGGGCCCATCGAGCGGTAGATGATCTCATTTGCCGCCTCGTGGACCGAAAACTGACCCACGGCAAATGGAACCTGCTTGAACAGCAAAGGTACAAATCCCGAGTAGAATCCCCTGAAGCCCTCCTCGCGGGCCATTCTCGCAAACCCGGATGCTAAGCCAGTAGCATATCCGCGCTGAGAGACGAGACGAATTCGGGTCGCTTCAAGCGGACAGAGGAGAATGTCGGCAAAGAACTCGGCCGTGGCACTGGCCGTAAGATAGATGGCCGTCCGGTGCGCCACTGCGTTTTCGGGGCCGCCGGCATAGCTAATGTACTTCTTTTTGAAGAACTCGTAGCCCGCAAACTTGGCTCCGCCCTGGACGAGATATCCGACGGCAGTGGGGCCGAATCCGGTAAGTAGAGTAGATGCACCTTCTTTGGCAACAATAGTTCGAGCAGCTCGAACCATGTTATAGCCCTTAAGTGCATCGTCCACCTGAATTCGCGTCTTTACGACGTCAATTGGTGTAGCAGCCTACTGCATGTTAGTGCCATGCCATGACATGCTTGCGCAATCTCAATGGACATACCGCGTGGGTTGACGTCGCCGCCAGGGCGCCGGCACCAAAGAACTTGGCATAATCGTTAAAAGTGAAAGTGGGAACTTCAGACTGTTTCTGTGCCATTGTAATTAATGTCTATGAATTACATGCTGGAAAAGACAGCAAGCCGTAAAGAGGCCAAGTCTTGAGCATTTATGGTCGGCGGCTCGCCGAGGTTGATGACGTCGTTCCGTGTCTGCCGAGCAGAACCTTGAATTTTTTTATTCGACAAACGGTAGATAAGGCAGGCGAAGAAGGCGCCGGTTTGCCGCGTTCGGTCCTCTGTCGGCATCGCGGCATATCCGATCGAGGGTGGTATTTCACGTCATTTCTTCTCGATTTTTTTTCGTCTGGGGCTTACGTTGTATTTTTCGCATTGCGAACAATGCTGCTGACTCCATGTTGAGATTACCGAAACGGTATCTCAAAAATTACTTTGCCAAGTCCACTGAATCTATGTTTGCCGTTTTTATTTTCCGACGAACGGTGGCTATAAATAGACTAGTGCCGTTTGTCGGTGCCGACGGCGGCAGAGTGAGGAGACGGTCATGACATCATTGATAAGTTGGCTCGGTACAATGATGTGTAATGAGAATAAATTAGCCCTCCAATGGCTTTCTTGTAGGTGTATATCCAGTTATTAAATCGTGTTAAGCCTTTTTGTGGCGTGAATGAAGTAGTTTGAGGCCCTCTATTAGAGAATGTGTCGTGTCAATCTGAGAGCCATTCAGATGAATACGACCATACCAAGCTTGCATCTTGCTCCGAACCTTTTGAGGCATACGCGCTCGAAACACGTAAAAACATCATACTAACCATAAAATAAAAGGAAATATTAAACCAATAAGAAATAATATCTATGAGTTTCCATTATATTTTGCTATAGGCTTCAGAATGGCATTTTTAAGCACGTCGCCATTACTCCAGGGTAGCTGACCACCGTAAATTGAGTCGCGTTTCGCGACGCGACGCGCCAAAACGGCAACCAAAACCATTCAACCACACAAGTTCAACTGGCCTTGGAATCATCCAGCGGGGAAATCAATGCTGAAATACGCATTCCGAATCTGAGAAAATCTGCAGAAACTCAGTGCATTGTCTTATTCGCTGGTTTGAGTCTCTCATAAGGCTAGCCAAAGTTCTCTCTGGTGGTGCACTTGTATCTATCCAGGGGTTTACAGCCGAAGGACATAACATACAACCACTTAAGGAGCGACACTAAACCAGGCATGGTGGTATCTGCAAACAAAAGAAGGTAATCCTGCGAGTACAACTTTAGTGAAGCCTCGATCAAACTGGCATCTGACCCCTGCATTCGTCGCAATTGAGAATCCACTGTGTTTTTCAAGCCTGTGAGGAACAAGATGGGACGCCCAGCACGAGCTGCACGCACAAGCGCTGCCTCGGCGTCAAGAAAAATTTCTACACAAGTCAAATCTGACGAAGAAAGCAAAGAGGTTGCGAAAAGAGTGGCAAAACGCCCTGTTCGCCGCCATGACGCATCAGAAAGCGAGGCAACAGCTGCAGAAGAGAGCGATGAACCTGAGCCAAAGAGGAGAAAACCTCAGCCATCGAGGAGCAAAGGAAAGGGCAAGGGCAAAGGTGTGGCCGAGGAGCTGCATCTGCGCCTGTTTGGGCCAGACGGGACATCGACTCATCAACCCTGCGTGCCACCTAGAAGACAGCATGCCGTGACCTACCACCGGCCCGCCTTATTGGACGATGCTGCATCTAGGGGCGCTCTGCTCGCCTGGTTTGATAGTGTGAGCACCAAGCGACAAATGCCATGGCGCAAGGCCTGGATCAATCCGCGCGATCACAGCGAGGCCGACCTGCGAGATCTTCTCGAGCGCCGAGCGTACGAGGTTTGGATCAGCGAAATCATGCTGCAGCAGACGCGGGTCGCAGTAGTCATTGACTACTGGAACAACTGGATGGCCAAGTGGCAGACGATTCATGACCTAGCAGCGGCCGATGCTGATGATGTCTTGAGTGCGTGGCGCGGACTCGGCTACTACAGCAGAGCGACAAGAATCCACGAGGCCGCAAAGCTTGTTGTCAAAGATCCGGATATGAAGGGCCTTTTGCCGTCATATGTCGCAGATCTCGAGGCCAAGGTGCCGGGCGTCGGCCGGTACACAGCTGGAGCCATCTCCGCCATTGTCTTTGGGCGGGCGGTCCCCATGGTTGACGGAAACGTCTTGCGGGTGCTGAGCAGGCAGCTTGGGCTCCTGGGAAACGTCAAGAGCGACAAGCTGGTCATCGACACACTGTGGGCCGCCGCAGACGCGCTTGCCAAGGCAGTTGCGGGAGATAAACCCGAGGGCGAAACAGACACCGACGAGGTGAGCGATCGACCGGGACGATGGGGTCAGGCACTCATGGAACTTGGGAGCACTATCTGCGCACCCAAGCCAAACTGCTCCGAGTGTCCCATAAGCGCCACCTGTCGCGCGTACGGAGAAGGCAAGCTGCTGGCCTCGGGTGCCAAAGCTGAAATCGGGGATATCGAGGATTGCGATCTTTGCGAGCCCTTGGAAGACTCAGAGGAGGCCGAAGCCGCAGACGCGAAACCAAAACCTGCTGCGAAGCAAAGCAAGCAGATGACGCTGGCGGCGTTTGCGTTCAAGGCCCCTTCCAAAGATAAGCCGAAGCCGAAGCCAGCTGTGAGCGCCCGGGAGATGGAGATAATCGTCGATCACTGTCGAAAGTTCCCCGTCAAGGTGGTTAAGAAAGCAGTCAGAGTGGAAGAGACGCTCGTCTGTGTTATTCGTCGCAGCGATGGACAGTACCTCATCCACAAACGCCCCGAAAAGGGACTCCTCGCCGGCCTTTGGGAGTTTCCGAGCCAAATACTCGACGAAACGGAGAAACACACGGGAAAAACTCGTCGGTCGGGGGCCATCGCCTATGTTTCAGACTTGATCAAGCAGAAGTCAGGGTCGGGCTTGAAGCATGTTGGCGAGCTGGGTAGCGTGCCCTGGCTCTTTTCCCACATCAAACTGACCATGCATGTTCACCTCTTTACCCTGGATGAGGCTAGCGTCACAGACGAAGAATTTGATGCCGATGCTAGATTGAGATGGGCGTCAAGTGATGATGTTGATAGCGAGTCAATGGGCACAGGCATGAGAAAGTGCTGGACACTCGCCAAGGATCACGATGACTGAGATCGATGTTTGAATGGATGCTTGGTATCCTGTAATTTTTTTGTTTCTTTCCTTTTGTTTGCCAATTTGATGTATTGTAGAATTATTTTTAATGAATAGACGGTATTTGCGTGGCATCTAAACACCGAAATGTTATGATGATGTTGTAACTTTGGTGAACTGAGTGACACCGTAAAAAGGTACTCATGCAATTGATCTATGGCCCACCTCGTTATCTCTCTGCGCACGCTACCCACTATGCGAAGAAAACATGTGTTCATTTGTTTAATGAGCTCATGAGTTTTTACGGCAAGTGGGTAAGATCTCGCTCACCTGAGATCTCGGGCGAGCATTCATCCAAGCAAGTATCCGCAGCACCATGACTCGACCGTACGGTACAGCTTGGTCACAAAATGAGTCAAGAAGATCGCATTAAAAAAAGAGTGGAAGGAGCCAAAACAGAAGTTCATTGATAGATGATAGGTTATTTCAACCCGCCTAGTTGTTACAGATTGTGGGTGATTGCACTCGGAAAAGAGTCAAAAAGGTCAAAAAGAATGAGCGCTGCAGGACTCGAACCTGCGCCTCTTACGAGACTGCGAATTGTAATAGGTTAATGCCTTAACCTGAACACAGCGCCTTAGACCGCTCGGCCAAACGCCCTTACTTGTTGTTGGGGTCATGAGGGATTTTTCCGGTTGAAATTCTCTCCGTCGGAGGGCAAGGCCCGCTGGATCAAACCCTGTTTGGGCTGTTGGTGTGGTGGAAATGCTGTGTGGTGGGTGTGGCCCACTCTGACCTTCTGGTCGGCCGTCTTAGCGCTAGGTCCGGTGCGTCCGATGGCTTACCCAATAGGGTAATTCCTCTCGGCATCTCTAATAACTGACCATGTTCAACGCCACCGCCCTTTATTGCCATTTGATGGTGATAAACGACGTAAAACTCCGGGCTAAATGATAGATTTGAATATTCATGCTTCCACAATTGGTAACGAGCGCGCTGGCTTCCGCGGAGTGTCTCAGTCGGCAGTCAAATACCGAGGCATGACCCACTGCCATGTGCTGGTGCAGCTGTAAATTCTAGGCCACAAAACAAGCCACGGGCAATCGTTTGCCAAGGCCATCAAATTATTCTAAATTCCATAGATACGAAAGGATTGACATCTCCCCGATTTGTTTTGTCAGCATATGTCGGCCCCTTATGCTCTTTCGATACCCGGACCTTGTTGCAGTATATTGATTGGCAGCATGATTCATTTAAGCATGTCTACGACAATACGCCTGCTTGGCTCAAAATTTGATCAGTGGTGGATTGAATCGCGGCTTGATATCTTCGATCCCTGGATAAGAGAAATTGACGTAATGCCATCGTTCGCTGCTGATATTTTTCTTGATATCATCGAGTGTGATCGTCTTGCACTAGCTATAAAATGGCATTGGTACATTGTACAGTGGCGGAATTTCGTCATAGCTTGATCTGGAGACATGAGGTGGCTAATAAGCCTTGAGATCTCATGCTTAATACCAAGCCAAGAGCCCACGAACAAGATCGAGTTCGACGTTCTAGAGCCTTCATCCGAGACACGGGGCAGATTCCCCGTATGCTAATAATATGGCTGGCCTCTCAGTTCGGCATGTGACATGAGGAAATAAGGATTTTTCGGCTCCGGTCGGAGTGACTTCAAGTTATTTCCGGAGAGATGTCAGTGATCATTTGTTGACCCGGTGGGGAGTTGGGAATGTGTGTTTTGGTTCACATATGGTGGGACATGGCACACCGCATCGCAACGGGAAAGACCACCATCAGTAATAGGGAAGGTGCAGCTGTATTTGACCGTCGACGGGCCGTGGAGAGTCGGGTCACCGATAGGACAATAGTGACATCCACGTTGCTGTCGCCCTTCTCACGCCCCCGTCATTCCAGCAAACTCTCGTGCGGCTGAAAGCTGCAAAGGAACGTGAACCAGCCGAGCCCAGGAGCAAAAATGTCCAACCGAATCGATGTAATGTTACATACTGGCGTCGATTTAGCAACCTGCATGAATTTGTGGTAAGGATGGGGAATGCGATGAGGTATGGGTCTCACCAAACAGGAAAACTGACTCACATAGGTTCCCTTCTCGTCTCGAATTGATAAGACGTGGGAGCGCAAGACATTTGTGTTGTTAAACATGCCGACAGGAGTACGTACATGAACATCAATATAAGCTTTAAAAAGAGCCCCGGGACGAGTGCTGAAAATCCGGGCTTGGAAATCTACGAGGGCCATCTGTGTGATTTTGACATTTTATAATTCATAGCCAAGATTTCGCAAGCATGTCAAAACTCCCCAGTGAAAAGAATAGCTCGTATGATGGTCTGGACTTCCAGACCGGTCACATTGAGGATATTCACCAAAAGATCGACCCCGTCGCAGAGCGCAAGGCCGTGCGAAAAATTGACCTTTTTGTCATCCCAGTGTTATTCGTTATTTACTTATCATGCTTCATTGATAGAGCAAATATCGGTGAGTTTAATGGAAAAGAAATACCCCCGGTATGTGTGAAGTGGACTGACAATTGCAGGCAATGTCAAGGTTGCAGGGATGCCAGAGGACATAGGTGCCTCAGAGAGTCAATTTTCTACTGCCATCTCTCTGTTCTTCATCACCTACATCATTGTCGAAATTCCTTTCGTTATCATCTCCAAACGCATCTCGCCTCGCGTTGCTCTTGTGATACCATGCCTGGTATGGACTGCTGCAACTATTGCAAATGGATTTGTCACAAATGTAGGAGGTCTGTATGCGTGTCGCCTCGTCCTTGGTGCCGCCGAAGGTGGCCTGTTCCCATCCCTCAACTTGTACCTTACTCTCATCTATAAGCGTGATGAGATAGCCCAAAGAGTATCGTACTTTCTGTCTGCCTCGGCAATCGCAGGCGCTGTCGGTGGATTGCTTGCGTATGGCCTTTTGCAGATGGAGGGCATTGGCGGCCTGCCAGGCTGGAGGTATGTCGAATTTTAACAAACACAAGCAATAATATATCTAACAAGAATGTACTATAGATGGGTTTATATCATTGAAGGGGCTGCCAGCTTCATTTGCGTGTTCATGGTGTGGTTTGGGATTCCGTCAGATATACGGGATGCCTATTTCTTCGATAAAGAGGAAAAGGAAATTATGCAAATTCGCCACGAGCAACGCTTGGAGTACCTGGGCGAGGATAAATTCTCTTGGGAAGAAGTGAGAATTGCCTTCACCGACCCGAAGGTTTGGATGAAGTAGGCTGTTTCTATCATAAGTTGGATTCGCTTGAACTAACATCTCATAGTGCTTGTTCCCAATTCTGCCACAACCTCATCGCCAACGGTTTCGCAACTTTCCTCCCTTCCATGTTGAAGGATATGGGACACGATAAGTTGGCAGCAAACTACTTGACGGTTCCAGTTGGTGTTTTGTCTGCCATTGTATTTTTCACCCTGGCCTGGGTGTCAGATAGATACAGCAGATGCGCCCCAGTAAGTCCCCTCTGTAGAACCTAAGTCCGGCACTGACATTGTTAGCTCCTGATCGTATGTGACATTCTTGGAATTGTTGGATATGCAATGCTTCTTGTTTTAAAAAGCAGTGCTGTCAAGTATTTTGCCTGTTTTATCTGTGGAGTTGCTGGTTTCAGCGGCGTGGGTTTGAACTTGACATGGCTTAATGTTAACCTGGCGCCACAATACCGCCGTGCTACGGCTATTGGTATTGTGGCAACTCTGGGAAACTCTTCAGGTATTGTGGCTGGACAGATTTATCGCAAGTCGCCATACGTCCTTGGAAAAGCGTTTTCTCTTGGCTGCGTTACTGTGGCACTCATGCTGGTAATCGCTCAGTGGATATACCTGAACAAATTGAACATGGAAAAGGAAGAAATCAGGCTAGGAGAAAAAGAGGATACAAGAAAACTGAGGACAGGAGATCGTTGTGTGGACTTCAAGTATCGTATTTAGAGCGTGGAAGGTTGTTTATAAAGCCTGAAATGATTCATGGACTGAAAAGCTGGAGCGGTAAGATTGAGCAGTAAATTATGACGGATACGAGGAATAGAATGAAACATATGTTCTTGAACTTTGTAGTGCATTTGCATTGAAGGAGAATTCGATAATGATAACTATTTATCTCAACTGTGATTGTGTATTTACACACCCAAAGATAATAGAATGCTCTACGCTTTAGCATCGTATCTTCTCTTTATACCTACCCAACACTCTACGGGTTTCTTTGAGAAGCCCTCATGAGACTCCAACTTGGCCTGATACAACGTAAAGTCGTATCGGCGGAAGGCAGTGCCAATAATTAGCGCTAGTTCCATGTGCGCCACGTTCTGTCCTACACAAGCCCTCGGTCCAAAAGAAAATGGGTTAAAGCCCATCTTTTGGCGAGCTGTCAGACTCAACCAGCGGTCAGGCTTGAACTCTTCGACATCGGGTCCCCAGATATCCGCATCATGATGGATAGTGAAGCTAGGTGTCGAGAGAACAGTTCCTTCAGGAAAGTGCTCTTTGCCGTAAGAGACTCCCTGAGGAGCGGTGACAATTCGAGGCAGTCCAAGTGCTGAAGTTGAGTGCAATCTCATACCTTCATCAACACACTGCCTTAGAAATTGCAAATTCTTGACTTGACTATGGGCAGCAATGAGAGAACCGTCAGGAATAGCGTTATCGAGCTCCTCCTGAAGACGAGACACGATCTTTCCAGGATTGCAACGCTCCCCATGGAGAATCCAATAGATGACTGCGCAAGCCGTGTTTGAAACGGTATCACTGCCGGCAATGAGTTGGGTCAGTGCCTCAGAGACTAACTCATCTCTGGGCATTGGGTTCCCGTCACAATCTGTGCTGTGGCAAAGCATCTCCAGAATATCGTGTCGTCCTTGGCTGGTAACCCCTTTCTCAGAAGCTGCTAAACGCTTGGCAACGGCAGCCTCTGCGATTCCATGAAGATCTGCGACTGATTGCAATCCTTTGGAGAAAAATGGATCGGGCAGATATTTTGCAAAGGGCCTGATTTCGGGCAATAGACCAATTGTGGAGCTCACTTCACCACGTCTATTCAACGTCTCGGCTCCGGGGACATATGTTTTTGGTTTTCCAGGGATCGTTGATTCGCATTCATCACGGCCGCGCTCGACCATTCCAAACGGTGCTCCGAATGCCAAATCACCAATAATATCGAAGGCCAAAAATGTACACCAGGGCATCATGTTAACCTTGGTATAACCATCTTGTGCGGGGTATGCAGCCATTCGATCTAGTTGGAAAACCCATCGCTTCAAGTTCTCGGTCATGTGCGGCTCAAAGTCCTGCACCGCCCCAGGAGAAAAGGCGTGTGCTACAATCTTTCTCTTTCGTGTATGTTGGCCACGATGTCTGACATTGAAGACACCAGGAACGCCAGAGACAAAAGCATTATAAAAATGACTACTTGTGTGTTAATAAGATAACTTGAATGTGAACATGGGTCGTTTTACTCCTTTAGAAACCCATTTCCATGCGCGTATATGGTGCGCAGACCCTCTGGTGTGGCAATAGACACATGATTGAACCCAACTCGAACGACTTTGCCGTACTTGCGATGAGCTGAGTCAACCCAAGCGTATTTTTGGCCTTGACGAGCTCCCAAGGCGAGCCAAATATTGCTAAACTTGCTCACGAAAGGTCCAGGGATGTGTTTGAGATGACTATAGGTCGTAAAGTAGGGTACTACCCAATACAAGATTGCCCAGACGGGCACAAGGATGGATATCAAAGCGATTAGTTGAGAAGACTGCATGGTAGATGAATATCGTTGTACCAATATTTAGAATAACTCAAAGACAGAGTGTTACAAATGGCATTTTATTCTGGTTATAAGTGGTCAATCCCTGATGTTTGGAGGCTGGCGGGATCAATGTCGGACTTGAGCCTCCGTCCGCTAAATTCATTAAATATGTCACGATCTAAACTGAGGATGCACCCAGACAGATAGGTGGTATCCAAAAGTGGGGTGTTCCTGCGCTTGAGCGGCCTCTATGTAACTTATCCTACGTCTCCTTGTCGGGAAAAGATAAGCGACCTGAATATTTGGCGGGGAAGATTGAACGAAGGGTATAAGAATTGAGACCCAAATAAAGCATATATAGTAACTTATTCACACCAAGATTCATTCGGTATCAGAGAACCCAGTCAGACTGATGCACATATCCTGTGCTACTTTTATTTCCGAGCCACACCAGCCAAGATTTCCCCAGGTTTTCATTAGGGGGATCTTATCGGGTAGCCCACTTCTGCGAAGTGAATCGAGATGCATGGATGCACCTTCTCCGCATTTTTATCCCACTTTTGATAGATGAAACCAGGCACGATGGTCTGGATTTCGGTGCTGGCGTAGTATGAATAAGGGTAAGATGCGGGACACGGATCTGACGGCACTGACAATCCCCCACCTTTGCGATAGTAGTCAGCATGAAGCGGGGTCAGAGGATCGTGTAATCGGGTCTTTGCTTAGCAATAGTAATTGTGAGTATGATGATTTGCAGAGGCGAATGTTTATTTAATGTCATTCCTTTCAATGTGCCGAGGAAGCATGTACTTTACCGCATTTCTTTTTAATCCGACGGAATAGCAACATATCAATCATAGAGCCATCTGATTGGATTAAAAAAGAGTGGCAAAGTACATGCTCCCTCCGCACGTTGAAGGGGATAAGACCGATTATTTTTGAGCTGGGTTGTACTCTGTTGACAGGCACGTGGGATCTGCGGACTGGGCGAGGCATTGCAATGAACAAATCTTTGCAAAAATTGAAAGATGACTAAAGAATAACCATACAAATAACTTAAAAAAAAATTAAAATATTTACCTATATTAGTATTGGAGTCATATGATTGAGACTTGCCAACTCTGAAATTGCATCGTGGAAATGTGCCTGCACACGCGTCTTGACAGAAAGACGACTGGTTGAGATTTGCGGTCACCAAGACTAATGATGCCAAGACCTGAATATTTACCATTGGAACAACTGCATCTTAAATTAGGATATTTTTGGGACTATCTATTTCATCGATGATAGATGTGAAGCTGTGAGAACGAATCCTTCTCTCACCTCTGCACTATCTACGGCATCTTTATTGCTCACGTCTCACCAAACTGCGTGTTGCTCGACATTAATCGAATCTAAAAAAAGGCCTTTTAATAAATCCAGCTAATGTTGTATTATTCTTCTATTATCGAGAGACATGACCGATAGTATACACGTTAAAATTTGGTTCCGTAAATGTTTCCCCCCCTTGACTCCGTTCGTGATGACCCTAGTCACTTGTCCATGCACTATGAGTTTCAACTCCAGGTGTCTCATTAGAAAATACACCCTTCTCTTTCAAGTAGCAATTTCCCGGGGCGCCGCTGCCTGCATGCCACGCAGAGTTGATGCTGTTCCAATCGGGAATGTAATTGACGGCACTGCAAGTGTGTTTGAGGCCGGGGTAACGGCTATTCCAAATGCTGCATGCTTCTATGCAACTGTTGAAATTCGTAGCGAAGAGCGAGTAGAATGGACCTGCCACAAGGTTGGAATTGCATCGAACGCTGTATGTTGTTCTGTTCGCGGGATCTGCACATAGGTGTTAGGGTGGTGGATGCTTTCTCCATACGGCTGGACCTACCTTGTGTAGTATATGAATCGCCTGTTGTATTCAGATCGCGGTCCGAGCAGCCGTTTGTGAGGTAGGAAAATGTTGTTGTTGCGTTCAACGCATCGAATCTATTGTTCGCATCGTTGTATTTGTTCATGGCGACCCCAGTACCTGCCGCCAAGCCGATCACAGCGACGGCAAGTATCGCAACTAGAACTGCCAATACACTGGCAGAAAGCCCGCACGTCCATCTGTTCTTTTTTTCTGGTAAATTGTAGTATCCTTGCTGGTATTGCGGGGCATTTTCGTAAGGCGATCCGACGGAGGCTAGGTTATAGCTCTGGGCTGGGTACGGTAGGTCTTCGGGCTTCAGATGCGATTGCGAATCGTCCAGCTGCTTTCCTTCGGGGTGATAGACTTCGGGAGCGAGAGTTGATGGTGCGACTTCGGGCGCATCGCCGTACTGAGAGGTCAATTCACATCTTCACATATGGACACAGTGACACCCAACGACTTACTGGGCTAGCCATCTTTTACGTTGCGAGTAAGCGACAGAGGTTCGTATGAGCACTGGCAAGAGTAACGACTAGAGCAAGAGGTGCAGTCACCGAGGAATGAACCAACACTCAAGGTGGGGACCCGTTGGGTTTTCTTTGAGGATCGGCATGGCGGTAATGACCTTCCCTTGGTCGCTTGCCAATGATACACAATTGGGCCTACTGTTACACTGCATTTGTTCAGCCTTGTCGAAAGTGCCCGAGTTGAGTCGCCCAGCAGACATGCATCAGGTGCTGTGCAGCTGTTTACTGCATGCTAGGTCACATTCAGCTAGCTCAGCTCAGCGCCGTCGTCGCATCCAAATTTATCATGAGCCTCAAGGTGTAAGTGGCCTTCAAACGGCAGGGCTCCCTGGCCTAACCACTGCCCTACAAAGTGCCCCTCCTACGTGGAACAACGTGGAACTAACCCAGCTGGTCAGATCTGAAAGACGAGTTGCTGTATCCGTCTCCCCGTTGATCTGCGGAGGTGTACGAATCACAGGTCCCACAGGCATGAAACTCTGGAGGATTTGCGCTGCCAATTGAAACAGCTCATCGGTCCGAACCATCCTATCATCGCCCCCCCGTTCCCTTGCAGAAACTTTAGGCAGCTCTGTGGGATAAGCAGCCTGGATTCCTTTTCTTGTTTCTGCACACAATTGGGCCATGAGAAGGAGCTGAAGTACCATGGATGGATGCGTTGACGTTTCAGCGCCTGAGGGCTACAGGCCGTGCATACATAAATCGCGCAATCACAAACAGCGGATTCTCGGTGGTCGCTGAGCCCAAATACGTCTGATGATTCTTGTCCTGTGCAAAATACTGGTGGTATACAAGACGACTGATGTCGCTGGGATTGGCAATGCCATGCGTGTCCACCATTTTGCACAGGACTAGACTAGTCTGTCGGTATTGCCCGCGCTACAGTGACCAAGCGTCGTGCAACTGCGCCCCTCCATAAATAACACTGCCGACTGCTACGCTGCACACTTGATTCGATGCTTGATTGAAGCATTGATGGGCTAGCGCCTGTCTGCATAGCCCCCATCGACCACTGGCATTTCTAACTGCCGACACACTGCAGGCGGTCAGCCTGCATTGTCAACGGATGACAGCAAGAATTTCCGACAGCCAAACCTAGGCCTCTTGCTTCTCTTATTGGTCCCGATAGTGACCGATCTCATTTCGGTGGGACTTATAACGATGATCCTACCAGCAAGAAACCAGCTTGGACCAACCCAGGGTGATATTGGGTGCTTCAGCTGTCCCCATTTGCGTGCTGGGCCGCTCACTTGCCTGGCTTATGACACTCTGGATAGGGTAGAGATCCGCACATATTGCATCGGGCTGGGAAGAAATGTGACCCTAAATGGCGTGAATTGGTAGAATTAATTAATTAGCTTTATCTGCTACAGCCGCATCGCGATTAGGGTAAAGGTTCCAAGGCCAACTGTTCGCTAAGAATCCAGCTGCCTGATGTGGATGGATGAAGAGACGCGATTGATTGGCGGAAACATATCCCAGCCCCGGAAGATAATAGATGAATTTTGCCACTACACTGAAGACCTTATGTAGCTGTGCATTTTCTTCGATGAACAAAATGCATCCGAGTGGGGAATTCGTAAAGGAATGGGAATGGTGGGTGTCATACTCGGAGCAACCAGCGAAAGTCCTTTTAGCCGTACACTGAGCAATATTCGTTATTTTCCCCTGCTACCTCTGCACCTATAAGCAAAATTAAGACCGGGTGGGAGGGCTATCAATTATTTAGGCACGGCACTATGATCGCCCCATTACGGGACATCAGGCGATTGGCTATTCACAACAGGAGCAGCTTCCATGCTACTTTTGATGCAGGGGGATATCCTTAAATTAAATAAATACATGGAAATCACACTACAGTCTGTATAGAGTATTCATCAGGACCTAGAGCATTCGAGTCGAATATTCCGATAATGAATTCTGCCACCCCTGACCTCCTGGTCCCCAGCTACCAAAGCTCACAAACTGGTTCCTTATTAGGGCAATTATAGGCCTTCTTAAAGTCGGGAGAGTTGTCCAGCACCAACTTTATCCTCGCTCGTGCCGGGCTATGGACGTCCGAGGACAACGCGTTCAGCGCATCTGCAGGCGAGGTTATGCTACACCAAGTCTGCCCCCACTTGAGGAAGAAGAGTTGTTCGTGTGTGAAATTGTCCAGGCCAGGCAAGCTTTTCCCCTGACCTTTATCGGCCTCCCAATTCTTCCAGGCGGCAAAGCTTGAGACCACGCCTCCCGCGTCCGCAAGATTCTCGCCCAGTGTAAGCTCTCCGTCGACGTGAACTTGAGTGCCGTTGGGAGCTGTGATGGTAAATTTATCATATTGGTCGATAAAACACTGAGTCTTCTTCTCAAAGGCGTCAATACTCTCCTTGTCCCACCATGTCGTAAAATTGCCCGTTTTATCATATTTTCTTCCGTTGTTGTCAAATCCATGCGTAATCTCGTGACCAACGATGCTGCCCATTCCTCCATACACCATGTATGTCGGGAAATCGGCATCGTAGATGGGAAATTGCTGGATGCCGGCGAGAAGTGTGATTGAATTTGTGCTGGCCTTGTAGTACGCGTCTGCGGTGAGACTGCTGAAAAAGAACTTGCCCCGCTGATACGGCTTTCCTAGAGTCGCCCAATCCTGAGCCAGGTTCGTCTTGGCTAGCCCCAATACATTAGAAAAATGGGAAGAGGTCACCTCAAAGTCGGCATAAAATGTATTAATGGCAATGGGATCTACCGCATCTGGGTTTGTTGGAAGGCCGATGTGGTCAACAATGGCGGCAAGCTTATCGGCAGAGGCTTTCTTGACTTTGGAAGTGGCCCAGTCTCGAGTCTTGATGCGCTCAAGAAAAGACTCCTTGATGTAATCCACAATTTCAGACGTCAGGTTTATAGCCTTTAGAGGAAGGTACTTGTCCACGAAAAAGCGCGAAAGTATCCATGTGAGACCGGTAGTGGGATATCCCTCCGCATATTGGGATGCTTGAATCCATTTAACACCGTTGTCAACGAGAGATATACATTGGTGCCAGCGAGGCTCGATGTTTTGTAAGTCGAGCCCGTTAACCTGCCTTCGAAAATCATTGTACTCATAAGCTAATTTAGACTCAACGTTGGGGGATAGCCAAGCAACGGCTTTCCACACGAAGAAGGCTTGCAAGGCTTCGACTGGTGTTTCGGAAATGATTTGAGATGCATTAGCATGATATCCAGGATATGGTATTTCGATCTTGTCAGCTTTGTAGCCACTAGGAGCTAACTGTCCCACGAGATACTCATAATTGAGCTGTGGGGCAATCTTTTGGATCTCTGCTAGTGACATCGTTGGCTGATCCGATCCCGCAGCCGTGGATTGGGCCAAGCTCAATTTTATCTCGAGCTCTACCACGGAATCCATCAGACTCTCTGCGTGTGCAGTGGTGATGTTTCCTGGATATGTGGCAGAGAGTAGCTCAGAGGCGAGCTTTTTATACTGGGCGATCGCTGAGTCGTCGCTGGGCACAGTCATATCCGGCGGGACAAATGTCAGAATTACTTCTTCAGGGTCGTAGATGTACTGAGAGCGAATAATATTTTGGAATGTTGAGATACCAAAAGTTTCAAAGAGCGTCATGACTTTTCCGATAGCAACGGAATAATCTGTTGCTCCCTTGCTTGATGACTTAGTAGCCGGAAAGACGTCGACAACATCTTTCACAAATTCGATCAAGGGACCAAGGCCTTCTTGCGTCTGAGTATCGTAGTCCATGCAAATTTGGTAGGTGGCTTGTAATTTGGCAAAGTTGACTTTATCGGCTTTGGATTGATCGTCGGTTAGGTTAACAGTAATCCAGCCAGCATCTGGGACGCTAGGATAAGACCCTTCGATGATCTCCCTGACGGCCACGTAGGTATTTTCCCCTGTGTCTGTGATGACGCCTATGGAGGTATCGCCCGCGGGAATTTCATGGTGTGCAGCCCAGTTACCACATGAAACTAATCGGCTTGAGTTAGAAATGACGTAGTTTACGTTGAATAGGCTTCTTACATTTATCAAAATCTGTACATGGGTCGATGTCAGTGTAATTCAGTGCCAGGTTGGATAACACCTCAGATGCGATTTTAATGCATGCTGGGGTCGTGCATAGGTCGGTAGCCCTGACGCCAATGGTATTGAAAGGCGACATGGCGGCCTTGCGGATTCTGCCTAATGCAACTGCAAAGGCGGAGACGAGTTTTCAGATGCAAGAGGATAGAATAGCAGATAGGGAAAAGAAATGATGCTAACACAAAGACTATGCAAATTGTAGTGATGAGTTGATTGTTTTGATGGATGAGAACCTTTCCTCTTATACATTTGTGACCATGGCATACATATCACAGCGCCTCAAGCCACCTCGCCAGTGCAGTCAGCATATCCAGCCCGAATGTGCGTATGGTTACATGGCGGCTGCATTTCGGAGCGGCTGAGTAAATTTGGAGAAAGACATGTACAATCATGAAGCCATGTTTTGCCGCTCAGCGGGGGGGCGCTTTTGAGGCGTTTGCGCAGCGCATCGCTAGCACCGAAGTTCCCGTTCGTTGGACGCTGTATTTTGGCACTGCCCTACCACATCGTCTCTGCGGCTGTTGGAAATGTCTCTACTGCGGTCCTATTGGCGAGAAAAGCAAGAAACTAGGCCGTTAGTGGTGGCATCTTTCACGTTGAGTATAGATGAGAACTTTAAAAGGTCAGGATAGGCTGCTGGTTGGTTTGACACTTCAGCCCCCAAATCCCAGAATAGTGTATTATGGGCTTGATTATCCAATGTCATATGAAAAACGCCTCTCTCGGCCAATTTCTGAGCCAGTTCTGATGGTAAATTTCAACGCAATGAGGGCTGAACCGCATCACGAGCGAAGAAATATCAATCCGTCAGCAGGCTTGTGAGAAATACTCATAGCCCAATGAACCTGACTGTATTATAAGCTCACTATATAGAGAAAGAGGTGAGTTGACAGAAGAGTATTCGCAAAAGAACGAACTAAAATGAGGCCTCTTGCTTCCCTATCAGAGATAAGAAAAAATGGTTGGCAAGCCTCCTTTCCAAGCGGTTGACCTTCTTTTCTCTCTATAGCGCCATAGTTTGTTAAATTTCAAGATCTTCTAAACAAGTAAGACGAAGATAGTGCCATGATTTGTGATTATCTAAACGTGCAAATATTAAACAGCTTCTCTAACATTTGCCGAGTCGCTCACCAAACACTCTTTTGACGATGTAACAACGCGTTGGGAAGAGCAGCCAAATCATGCATGCGGAAATGACATTGCTTTTTTATTTTATTTTATTTTGGGTTTAAACTTTTATCCCCCATTTATTAATTTACTCTGATCGACCCCAATCGCATGATGTGCTGCGTAAATCGGTTGAAACTTGGATCTCATAGATGTGAGCCACACATTTTGCTGCCGACAATCGGTGCGAGGCAAGGGGCAATCAGCGGACTCCGCCAACTCACCATAAATAACGCTCGAGGACTTGATGGATGGGCTTGGGTTGCCTAGTGACCAGGGACAGATCCGTGCAGATGCTACTGCGTATATTACAGGGCATTAAGTGGTTTCAAGTCTTCTAGCTCAGCCATTGGGCGCCACACCGGCAACTTCGTCCAGCTAACCTAGCAACATGGTAACGCGGACATTTTAGTGCCAAGGAAGTGCATCGGCGGCCTGGAGACGGCCATCTTTAGGCTCGCATTATTTGTGTGTTCTTGTATGCATGTACTTAAGCATCACAGGTGGGCAGGCCGTGTCGCTTGCGATTACGCATTGCTGTACCACATCACATTTGGACGAGGACTTTTGCAATGAGACTCAGCATATTAAATATAGCCGTTGATGCCAATTTGATCACTGGCTTCTCGCGCTCTCTTGCACCTACGACTGATGGAATTATATGCGACCTGCTAAACTCCCTCCGCGCAAGCATTGTAGGGTGGTGCGGCTGAACTTCTGTGGGGACGGCGCAGCTCAACCACGCTTGGGGCATGAAAGACGGCAGAGCTCACCTGAGTGAGATCAGGCGGCATTAGCTCAACGGGCCCAGCGAAGGAGAATTTGCGCATATTTTGAAGCTAAAATAAACAAAATGCCCCTCGGCATTCTATGATTCAGTTTTCCTTGATTCTCGCACCTGCTTGTTTATCCATCATCAGATTTGCGCCTATCTAACATGTGGTCCAAATCCGCCCTCGTCTCAGTGCTCCTGGCCGTGTGCGTAATCGCCAAGCATTCCCTTTTCCGATCTCAGTTGCGCTAACGTTCAGATCTTAGAGCACACCTATCCACGGCTAAGACAACAACCCACCCTGTCTGTCCCACTATTACAACGTCGGCAGCCGTCTGCTCAACCTGCGTCCGCACCCACCACCACTGCTTCCAAGTCTCTACAATTAGCAACCCGAAAAACTGCCCCGACAAGATTGCCACCAAGACCGAAAAATTCCCTTGCTCCAAAAGCAAGTGCCCCGGCGAGTGCGTGACGCAGTACAAGATTTTGCCGCGCACAACCGCCAAGGCCACAACAACGACGATCAAGGTGATAACGACCGCAACAACATCAAGATGCCCTACTGTCACATCCGTCCTTGGACACTGCTCAACATGCGTTATGCCCATGTGTGAGGCGATCTCAACTATCAAGTCAGTGTGTGGCTGCCCAACTGTTGTGCCCACCGTCACCACAAGCTACGGTTGTAAAGGGGGATGTGTCGGTGGCTGCGCGGGCACGGAGTATGTGTATGATACGGCAAAGCCGACGTGCACTTTTAAGGTAGACTCGCCTTAGAGAGTTTTCGTGGAAGCGTAATTTACTTTGCGGAGAGCGAGTTGAATGGTGGATTTTCTGTCCCTTTTTTTGAGCGTTGTATCACGAAATTGAGTAAGGCCACTCTAGAAACTGAATGACAAAGTTTTAATACATTATCTTCTCGTTTCAAGTCTATATCACTGTGAAAAGCTGTGCCCTTGGCCTCTCTGGATCACCTTGTCCACCGGGCTGGTAGGTAAATGTGAGACGAATACCCCGACAGACGGTGCGACGGATAATCTTCAATGACAAACGGAATGCGAGAATTGGTGGGAAAAAAACAACAACAGGCGTACAAGCAGATTCGTCGAAGTACAAGCACAGCCATTATCCTGGTTCAACCTCAATCTGTGGAGGAGGCGCTAACCAAACTAACGTTCGAACCACTAAGCAAGCGTCAGCATTCCCGAACATCAGCCGGAGGGGGTCATGACCGGACTGTCTTGCTTTTGGCCTGCTTATAAACTAAAGACGATGCCACGCTTTGTTGAGTAAAACCATGGATACACTTCCTCAAGATCTTCTTGACCAGGTTGCTTTCCATCTTTTACCCCAGAGCCCCAAATTGAGGGAGCCGTATGGGAAGCTCGTGAAGCCGTCGTTCCCTCTCGCGCCACTCGCCACCCTTTCGCGCTCGTGGCAAATCGCCGTAGAGAGGCTAACATTCAAGTCTGTACGAATTGATAGTGACGAACTGTCCGATTTTATCAGATTGTACACCCCCGGAAGGAGGCGCTTATTATCTGAATTGACTTTCACCGCTCTCCTTCCAGCCTATAGCCCAGCCGCCTCATTGCGAGCTGAATCGCCAGAGGAGCGAGCCGCCAACGACGAAAGCTACACGCAAGCCGTGCTTTTGTTGTTTCAGACTCTCAAGACCTGGGAGGTAGAGAACCCAAATATTGCCGACTATTACCTGGACCTGGCTATTAATCATCCCGAGTCTCCTAGCGACCGCCCCTGGGCGTTGGATATTGCCCCATGGGCAGCGAGCGACGGGCACGACTGCATTCATGAAGGCCGATATCTTCATTCGTACATCGACTTTCTGAGGCCTGAAGAGCTGCCGGTGCTTCAGAGAGTCAAATCACTGTCCATGCTGCGGCCAGAGCCCAGGTACGGATTTCGCAATGTTTACCCCAAGGTTCACATCGTTCTGGCCTCGATGATGCCAAATCTCGAGACTGTGAGGCTGCACATCGATGACGACGAGAAGAGATTTCCAGATATCCGAAAGCAAAATCGCGAAGAAGTAGCGGATCACATCCGAAAATTGTCTCTACCAAACTTGAGACGAGCCGACTTCAACTTTTGGACGCGAAGACATCGCGCTGAATCAACTCCTCCGCCCATCCTACACGACCCTGGCATACCGGATCCTCTTAGCTCATCAATACATGAGATATCTCATTCCCTTATTAGCCTTGACATGACAGGCGTCATGGATCTAACCCTTCTTCGGCCCTTGCAAGGACTCCGGGATACACCTTGGCCAAATCTGAGGTTTCTTGACGTTGACTTCCATGCTACTACACCATCAGGGAGCTGGTATTTCACAGGTATGGATGAATTACAGGCCTCTCCAAGACCGCGACCAGAGCCTGGCAACAGCGTCTCATCGCTTCATGAAGAAGACTTCAGTTTCATGCGCGAAGCTGAATTCGCTTACATGAGCCCGATGGATACTTTCAGAGGGAAGGTCAGCGAGGAGACGCTTGTGCCTTTTATTGATGCGTACGCCGAAGCACTCTCCGTGATGCCAAAGCTCACCTCGTCCATGTTTAACTGCCAGCTCGAGTACGACTGTGAAGCTGACGGCGAGCCTGCCTGGTTTAACATGGCATATTTCGCACCGTGCGTCAGTGCAAAGAACTACGCGCCGAAGCTGATTTGCCCAAACTGTAACAGAGGCGTGACCCGCCAATTGGTGACCTCGCTGATGGGGTGGGAACCGAGCCAGGAGTTAGGCGCCAAGCTGCGAGGGATACAGGATGCATTTGAAACTGCGCCCATGGTGGAGAAGGACATATCTGAATTTATCGCGGAGCATGAATGCGATTTAAACATTTAGGAGTATTGTTACAACATCATGATCAAAATTATTTTTACAATGCGTTCATGGTATTGGAAATTTGGGCCGTTGCTGTGGCACTTCTTGATTGAACTTGCCATCTGCTTTGAGTTATAGGCCTCAAGACACACTTTTGAGGGCAACAAGGCACGTGAGAATTACTCCACGCCTCAATCTGTACATTTAGCATTTCAAATCGCGCTTTAGGACTATGTAGACAAGTCACTAAACACGAATTAACTATAGTGTCTCAAAAAAATAACTCGGCGTTATTCACATGCTAAGGATGCTGGCGTGGAAATATGTCTGCTTGTCACTTTATGGAGTCTCTTTCTCACAAACGCAAAACAAATTGTTGAAATGTTTATAATTAGGCTTATAAATTGAAGTTATAATTTTTCTTTCTTCTTTTTTTTTAGAGACTGTCTGCCTCTTTTTCATAGGTTCAGTGGTGTGTAGTTTTGAAGTTTTCGTATTTGCTACCATTTAGTCATCAGTAGTTTGTGAGAATTCTTTCTGTTCCTTCTCAAACCATTCTCTCTCAGCCTCTTCTTTGAGCTGTTGCGAGTCACAATTAGCTGTTTTGGCTGACAAATAACGCTCATAAAACCCCGCTCTTCACCAGTCGCACATTATCTTCATCATTCCTTTGGTGTGTATTCCCTGGGGGAAGAGTTTGTTGATCCCTCATAGCGGAGGGCTCGTTGCCACAGCAGCTTTGGCAACTGATGAGGGTGGTTTGTGGGCCAAGCGATTCCAATCAGCCGTTTTTGAGCTTGGTCCCAATGTGTGACATCAAAGGTTCGGCTCCAGTCGCGAATTGCCGAATCAAAGTATTGTTCAAACCTATTCAAACTAGGATCATACGTGGTCATTTGGTGCTGTTCAAGGAAGTATGCTGTGACAAAGTGTTGCCAGAACCACAGATCTGGAGAGCGGAACATGTTTTCTCTTTGTGATGGCTGCTCCTGCTGTCGGACATACACCTTCATCACTAACCGAAGGAGGTGGCGGTTCATGGGCTCACCCCCATTCCAGATGCCTAAGACGGCGTGCATATAAAATCCATGGGCAACACAAATGCCGAACCAGCAGCTAATAAGCTTCTGCCCGGTGATTGGATCCGTGGGAGCTCCGTCTGTTGTGTTAAAGAGTGACTCAACATGGGCGTTCATCACAGCAAGGTGTACCCTTGCAAGCGATCCTTCAACCCAGCCCCATTCTGGGCTTCCAATGGCATGATCAGACGTCTTGGAGGACTGGATTGATTCTGTCAAGGATCGAAGGCAGCCAATCCCAACTGAATCATCTATGTCGTAAAATTTGGTGGCCGAGGGGAGGTCGCCAAAGAAGAATGGGTACATGGTCGCGGCCTGGAATTGAATCCTCAAACACCCCAGGTCGTCGGCATGTAGCTTTAATATCAAATGATAAAATTTGGTAAAATCTGTGCTGGTGGATCGGCTGGCTATTTTATGAAGCTCTGGGCTGTCGATCATTCGACTTTTCACGTTATGTATAACATTGTAGATCCTTTTGCACAGATTAGCGAGGTACACTTAATCGGCAACGCAAAGAAACTCACAGTGAAAGATAACGATAAGCCAACTCTTCTTTAAAAGTAATTTCGGTCTCATCATCGTCGGATGGAGAGTAATGGTCTAGGATTGCCACAAGGCAATCCAAGTGAGTCTCAGCTGATCCCATATTGCCAAGAGCGCACTAGGATCAAATTGGTGGTGTCAGTAGGATATTCTGGCATAGATGTACAAAATCCATCCAACCTACCTCTACAAGGGCCAGAGTGGCGACATGTTTGATGAGAGACGTGTAATCTTTTGAGTCCACATTTTGCAGCTCCTTGTTCAGCTGCTGCATTGTTTCTAGTTTATGATACAAGACGGTGGAAAGAAAGGTTTTGGTGTCTCCGGAGAGCCACATTTGGTGGATGCCCGATATGAGCAAGGTGTGCCGGATAGAGGTTGCATTTTGGATAAGGTATGGGAGGCTGGGTGGAGGGCAGGAGTTTAGCACAGGAGTTTAGCACAGGAGGATGCTGGTAGTGCATGGTGCTGGGGTTACTTACACATCCTTGTCGTTTGCTTTGGAGGAGATGTCATAACTATCATTAATTTGGTTGTCTAGGAAAGGGTAATGGTGAGCAAAAAAGCAAGAAAAAGGGATCAAGTTGAGAGAATTAATTCACTCACAGTAGGTCAGGAGTTCAGCCGACTTTTTTGGTAGGCGGATTGGTAAACAGTCGAAGGGTTCCAGCTTGTCCAAGCACAACGCTCGCTTCGACAGCGACGGCAGAAGCCTATTTGACGTCACATACCAAGGCTTGTGCTCGCCGGGCAGGGTAAAGCCTCTGCGCTCCCTCAGTGGAGGATCTGGGGGCGGGAAGATGCATGTCCTTCCTCCCTGCATACATCGTGCACTAGGATGGTGTAAAGGGTCAGCATAAGCAATGGAGGCGACGAGATGTCGGCGACGACGCCGGGAGAAGCAGAGCCAAGAAAAAGAAAACAAGGGCAATTCACCATATTGGCTGGCTACCGTCGCAGCGCACATGGCGCTTCCTGCATGTCAGACACCCAACGCGGCTGCGCGTATGGTGTTTTCTAACACGCGAGTCGTCGGTATCATCCGCGTCGGCGAACCTCTCGCTTTCGCTTTCGCCCTTGGTGTCGCTGCTGACCGACAGGGACTTGGCCGACGGGTGGAAGACCACAACCGAGGCACTCGTGTCGTAGACTGGGATTTTTGGTGCCATGGACGACCACAGCCAATCCAATCGGGCGTAGTGTCTCAAGGTATCCTGGGGGCCGAGGAAGAGAGGACGAATCCTTGGTGTCGATGAAGTCGTTGGTGGCGCGCAACAGCAACCTTAGACTGCGTCGTCTCCCCGTTCTTAAGAAAGTCAGGCGGAAATAGTGGAGTCCTGATCATCGAGCGCGGTTACATTGTAGAGGAGTGTCACGTGAAGTGAGGCGGGCAATGTCCATGTTTTTCCTTAGGAAAAAAAATAGTGCCTTCGCTTTTTAAATCTTGGACATTGGCTTTGCGTGCATGTTCCTTGCATCCTTTCCCTGGCAGTGCATGCATTGATGCTGGGACCAATGCTTACCAAAGACGCCCGCCCGCCCGCCCGCCTGGGAACATGACGATGAGACATGCCTTTACCCATGCCTTCGGAACCTGCTAACCCTTGTTCGGCCTTGCAAAACAGAAGAAGGTTAGGGTAACACAAGGTAGAGTACACCGAAAAGGAGAACTAGAAGATGAACGATGGACAGCAAAAGAAAAGAAAAAAATCACTAGCTAGCTAGCTAACGGCCTGGAGAAAGCCACAGACAATAAAACCCCCATCCCTCCTCTCCAATTAATTACCCCTCGATCTGCAATCCTTTCCGGAGGGATTGTGCCTGATGATCCTCCTTCATTCAGCGCACTCACCATGATCATATTTTTATCTATGCCGCGATGTGTGTGGCATTTGCGGCAGTTCTCGTAGGGCGCGGCGGCTGTACTGCCTGCGGCATCAGCGGCGTTAGTGGCGAACGGCCCGGCAATACGCGACCTGTTTTGGTGGCCGGAGTAGCCACCGGAGTGGTAGCGTGGGAGCGGACTTGACGTGGTTCGATGAAAGGGGAAATCACCAAAGCGGCAGCGGTTATCAGACCACAGCCATCAAGGAGCCCTCTCTGCCCTTAGCCCGCCCTCGATCGCAGTTTGGAACCCTTTCAGCCTTAGCGTCAGGGGCGCAGCACGCTACCGTGCAGATCTGAACCAGAATCTTCGCTGCTCGGGTACGCGTTCCTTCGAACCCGCCCAAGCGCGACGTCGGTGCCATGGTTGGCCAATTTCTGTAGGGGCTGCCATCCCTCAACCCAAAAAGCCGAACCCCCAGTTCGGCTTCTTCTTCATCTTGCCAGATTTGGTAACCGCGTATGTTTCACATTGATCATGGATCGATCGAGCGAAAATAAGGCTGTGCGTACATCATTGATCGTAGCAAAATACGAGTCCTCATATTGTGGCAATGCAAGGAAGGCTATTGGAACAGCCTAATCTATCGTCAGCAGGCAAGGCCGTAGCATCTCACCTACCTAGGCGTAAGCGGTGAAACGAGGTAGAGTCACACGCGAGACCTGGGAATAATTGGTCAAGACTAAAAAAAGGTCTGTTATAATGCTTGCTAAGCGACTCAACAATCACGGGTAATATGCCTTTGATTTCTATTTTACCCGGTTGTGAGACGCACAAGGGACGCCTAGCTTCGCCCACAGTTTCCTGCTTTTTCTACCTCCCCGCTCGTTCACCCAACTTTGGCCCCGCTGCTTATCAGCCCCTCACCAGTCCACTGCATCAACCAACATCGGCTTTTTGGCGAATTATCGCCGCCTTGCGCGGGCCCATTGGCTTCGATAAGGCCCATAATGCGCACAAAACTACAAACTCAAGCCCCAAGAGTCGTGGTACGCTCCTGGTGGGAATAAATTAGGATCCTCACGCATTCCCTTAAGCTGCATGTTCACATACCTTTTAATAGTCCTCTAGATGGCTCTGCTTTCAGATCATAGCCATGTGCACCAAAGCTATCCATCTGAGCCTCCATGAAGGCAGTAGGAAGATCAGTGTGCCCAATATACTTGAGGTATTCCAAAGTAGCGCTCAGGCAAGGCACATGTGCATCCGCTTTGGTGCTCTCTATAACGATGTCTTTCAGTGAAGGCCAGTTATTCTTGACGTCATTCGCAACCAGAGGCCTGCAGAGAGGGTGGAGTGTGGCTTCATCCGCGTATGCTGCCTCCAGAAGGGCAGTCAGGGAATCAGATTTGATGATGCACCCAGCTCTCCAAATTTTGAGTAGCTCTGGGATCTTGACCCCCCAGTTTCGTCTTCGGTTTTCGCGTTCTATAATGTCCAATCCTTGAACGAAGCAGACCAGGGTCGATACGTACACCGCTTGTCTGAGTTTCTCAACATATACGGATAGTTGTTCAGCTAGACTGCTGAATTCCCCCGGCGAAATGCTTCCAATAGACAAATTGATCGCTGCTCTCTGGTCCATTTCGGCTGATGCCAGTCGGAAATATTGGGCGGCGGCAAAGCTCGGTGCTGGCACGTGTGATTCTATAGCCTGTATGTTTGCCCAAACCCCAGTTCCCTCTGTCTCATTGGCATCCTGAACTACAGCATCCATAATCAAGTGTAGGAGACAGGTGCCATTACTTGGGTGCCTCGTCCGGGAAATGGGTCCGCTGATTGAGACCAAAAAGTTGCCTTTCTGTTCATCATGTTAACAAAACTTGAGCGAGGTCCCAGCTGTTCAAGCGTACCAATTCTCCCTCAGCGTTCCAACTATCAAAGACATCGCCGATCTGGTCACCATCCATCTTCAAGCACTTATCCATGATCCCCCAAGCTTCGCTGAGAACAGACATGATGCCGTGCTCAACTCCGTTGTGGATCATTTTGACAAAATGACCACTTCCTCCAGACCCAATATTTGTCACACATGGGCGGCCTTGATCATCTTGAGCTGCAATTTGGGTTAAAATTGGCAATATGTGCTCAACGGCGGATCTATCACCACTCGGCATTAGTGATGGTCCATGTCGAGCACCCGAAAAGCCTCCAGACACACCCAATCCGATGTAGGCAACGCCGAGAGGACGAAAAAGCTCCTGCCTCGATTCAGTTACTTTGTAATTTTCATTAGAGGCGTCAATAATTATATCTCCTTTGGCAACGTGATGTTGAAGCTGTTCCACGACAACATTCCCTGGAGTACCAAAGGGTAGACTAAACATGAAAACTCTCTGGTTGCCCAGGCTTTTGCAGAGGCTGCTGTAATCCTCGAAGGGGTGGATTCGAGAGCACAAACCCGCACTCTTCGCATTTTTCAAAGTTCTTTCGAGGCTCTGCGAAGAAGTATCGTAAATAGAGACTTCCAGACCGTTTTCTGTCAGCAGGAGAGCTAGGCTACCTCCCATGATGCCCACGCCTATGATTCCCACCTTACAACAAATTTCATATTAGATAATAGTAACCTGGAACGAAATATAGAACCTTGGAAACTTACTGCTTTGATCTCCATCTTTTCTCAAGCCTTTTGCGCGACACTGTCTATAATGAGTGCAATGGAATGAGTGCGAAAGCGTTGTTAATATGGCAAAATGGCCAGCCAAAGATGCCTGAGGGAGAATGCGGGGGGGGGGGGGTATGATAGAGAAACACAGAGTAATGAAATCGGGGTCAAGATGGCTGGGAGTAGATAATTGATAGGGCTCATTCGGATGTTATACGCAAACATGACACAATATTATGAGAATGGAAATCAAAGCGAAACCCGCCGTAGCGGACGGTGCTCACTGGAACCCATTTCCTAGGCTAAGATGGGTAAAATGATGAATTAGGACAAGGAGCCGAATGTGCAGAGCCAAAACTCGGCTCCTCTTCCAAATTGAGCCGAGATTTTTGTCTGTCAACATTTTTGACCCACAATAATAACGCCTCCTATTATTAACAATTATCATCGAGATCTCGGCAGTCGACACGGTTTGTTTATCACAAGGTCGCTACAATTAGGGACAACTGCCAGGATACTGGATTAATATGGCCTACCAATGCGAGTACTCCCACTCACATCAATCGATCTTTAACCATGCGTTGATTTCTTTGCTTATGTCGTTGTACTTTTAGTCGCTTTGGCCAGCTTTCCCTACAAACTCAGTTTTTCCAACAGGGTTGCCAGTCAACCAACCCAAGAGGGTCAAGTAAGCTTTCCTGTTATCCCACGCACCAGTATCAAAGTGGATAATAGGCGTCTGTCGGAGCTCAAACTTTTCCTCTTGCACATCGAAAATGCATTGTGTAATGCGAACGTCTCTGCCGGAGACTGTGATGAGGGTTACCTATTTGACAGCATAAGCGATGGTGAGATGTATGACTAGAAGCTAGCTGCTAGACTTACGGGGAAGAAACGATGTTTCGAAAATGAGTTAAACTTGGAATCCCAAAGTGATAGAAAAAACAAGATAGATAATTCGCAATTTGACATTTGAGAGTGTTTGAAAGGCTGACTGTCAACCGCAGAAGCGATAATGTGTGGTTTTTCTGGATCAAGCGGGGCTTTTTCAAGGGAGAATGGAGCTATTTGATAACTGAAATGCTGCATCACCACCTGGTGGCGCCAATCATGGATACCTGGCTTATAGCGATTTAGATAAGTTTGATGAGTGTCTCTGGTTCCACATTAGCTCAAACAAACGACCCGCGTCTGTTTTAGATGGAGTAAACATACGAAATCCTTGTCCATTTAGTATTGCTTCCTAAAAGCCCCAAACTACCAGCGTGAGACGAAAGATGAATCTTAATCAACGTCCACAAATCCAGAGCCGCTGCGATCAGGGAGGGATCTTTCTTCTTCGGGTTCGAAATATCATAACGATTTCTTAGTGCTTTAGACTTCCATAACCCTTTCAGAATTTGTTCAGGAGCAAGGGGCTGCATATATTGGTCGCTCGTGGGAATAGTAAGGATGGCCTTTTCACTGACTTTGCCAGTGTAAAAGTCAATGGTTCTAATGGCGGATATATGATCCCATTCTTCGACATCTTTGTACTCGAAGTGGGTTTCGTTGCTCTCGGAAAGAGGAACAACAGTTAAATTGCCTAATTTTGTGACGAGCGCCTGTCGAGCTTGGGATTGGGATAATGGCTTTTCGGGCGTGGCGAGCGGTGCTTTAGTGTCTGATGGTGGAGGGCTGTTGTGTTGAGACAACGTGGAGAAAGCTTGTTGATTCATGGCGCTGTTTCATATAGAGCTCCCTTTTGTGTATTGGCGGAGTCAAGTTCGAATGCTGAAGCAAAAAACCACGATCATCATTAGGCTGTTGGTGAGGTACGCATGTCATCCTGCATGACGACGCACGGACCTCCAAATTCGATTGTGCTCACAGGTGGCCTCAATGATTGAATTCGTGTCACAGTTCAACAAATTAAATTTGGACGATGGTGAATTATCAAACTAAGAATACAGGATATCTATTTAATATTGAAGAAAGAAAAAGGATTGAGAAGCTGACAGCAAAACATGATTTGAGAAAGCTTTCAAACCCTTTGTTCATCATTTTCCAACCGATCACGAGGAGGCAATGGCCAAAAATTAGTCAATGTGGTATAGAAGCACATATGAACTTCGCATCTGTTCATCACACGGTGGTGCATTGAATGGAGACGAGCAGACGTTTTTCAATGGCGTAACCAGTATTTTTCATCGCTCAAATTTGATTAGAATGTGAATAACCAATCAACGCCCTAGCGTATAAAGCGGTCGAATGAATGGTCGTGAAAAGTAGCAGACAAATAGTTAATCTCTCACAAATTGCGGGGTTTGGGGTCAAACTTGATCCACGTAACACCCATTCTTCCTCTTAAACTAACGCAATGGACCTTGGTGACCAGCTCGCTGCTGTCGAGAGAACCGTTCAAAAGGCTGCTCTTGGTTCCGGGGATGAAGGGCGCGTACTCATTATTCGGCAAAGTTTCCCAATTGCAAAACCGAAACTTTGGGAAATTTGCACGAGCGCCGACAGCATCAAGCAATTCTTTTCACCCATATCTGGCGACTTGGGCTTAAATGGGCGCTTCCAGATCCAAAATAATGCCAGCGGAACGATAGAAGAATGTGTCCCACCTTCCAAGTTCCGCGTTACGTGGGAATTTGGCGGCGACACTAGCCATGTTGAAGTCCGCATAGACGAAGTCAATGAAGGCTCAAGTCGCCTTCAACTCTCACACACTACTTGTATCAATAAACGCTGGAAAGAATATGGAGCCGGTGCCGGGGGTGTTGGATGGGAAATGTCCTTTGCAGGCCTTGGATATTACTTGAAAGGGATCAAAGTTGGTGGGGAGTGGTTTGGCGACAACAAAACAAAAAGGTACTTGACTAAGTGTAGCGAAAAATGGGGCGAAGCTGCTATTCAAGGTGGTGAGGTTGCCGAGGAAGCTGAAGCGGCTGTAAAACGCACGACGGCATTCTATGTGCCAAGCTGAATGCCTGCAACTCGACATGTTATATAGGATTAAACTGAAAGATAATCCATGCAACACGGCCCTTGAAAGCGTATATTCCTGTGATCTCTTTGTCCTTGATGTTGATTACACAAACAACCAATGAAAGAGACAGAAGAATGGCTTTGGTTGACACGGATTGTGGTTAATAAATAAGCTGCGCCGGATATACCGATATCGTTGATAAGCTCACTAACAGCTGAGTTACCATCAGCTAAACACCCCTGTCTACCGAAAATCACACCAGCTCCGCTTAATTCGGAACTCGCGGATATGACGGGTACGTCGGTCTTTCTGATGTCCACAGGTGACACTGCATCGCCTCCCCAATACATCCATCCTCCGCTTCATCACCCCTTTGTGGCCACTTTCCTTTTTTCTAATTCTGGCTGACGGAATCAGACGGACATACATTTTTCTTTTTAGCATTGACCTAGAGCAAAAACGTGAGGAAGGATAAAACCACCAGAAAAGAAAAAAAAATGAACATAGAATAGACGTCATATTGTAAAGAGCTTTAAGATGATTTTTTATGGTAGTAAGTAAGTGTTGTGCTGATTGACGTCAGTGGGCCGATGTGGTACCACCCCCTTCGCTCTCGTATTGAGTTATATAGCCCCGCCACATCCGTGGTGACGGTTGGTCCTCCCTCTGGCACGAATGGTTTACCAAAGCGACGACATCAGCATCCGGATACGATGGAAGAAGACCTAGATCAGCAACCCCCGCTCAAGCGCAAACGGGTCACGGTGGCGTGTGAAAGTTGTCGCGTAAAAAAAGTCAAGGTGGATCTGTTCCAATCCGTTGTGACGCGATCCGTTTGAACGTGACTGACGATATCCTGCATTCATTCAGTGCGACAATAGAAGGCCCGTGTGTGGTCGCTGCGAGGGCTATGGGTTTACCTGTTCCTGGAGAACTTCAAGAAAGCTGCCACCCGAGGGTCAAGGTCGCGATGCCCATGGAGTCTCCCCATCCGACCCTCCTGATGCTGCGTTAGGAGGCTATGAAGCGCTGATACATGATCTATGTGCGAATTTACCCCAAGAAGCTCTTGAAGACGTTCAACATCTTGTTTCTAGGATACATGATCGCGTTGCCGAGAGCAGACAGCATGAAGAACCCCATGGCCAAGGCCAAGAGGATAGTGCTAGCACTTCGCCAGCATGTTCGCCCACGTCCAGATACCTCGGCGAGGGAAGTGATATACATTTTGTCAACCTGGCCTCACAGACTTTGAAAGCCGCCGAAAGCCAAAACAGTGTTGCCCTAGACGGGAATCACCGCCCCATTGTGGATGCTATGGAGATGTACGATCAAGATGCCCGCTCAACCCAATTTTTAAAGGTTGGGCGCTGGATTCTTACTCTACCCGACGCCATAATTGGGAAAGATTACCTTTCTGTATATTTCTCCACTATTCATATTGCATATCCATTCGTACCTAGGCTTTCACTCGAATCTCGATATCAGAAAATGCTACCCGCCTCTAGCACTCACCAAAACGTCAGTGATGATAGTTTGTCATCCACATGGCTTTCTCTAATGTATGGCGTGCTCGCTATCGGCGTCTACTACGATACATTCACTCCCAGCTGCCAAACTACGGAGCGGCTACACCAGGAATGTTTCCATCGCGCTGTGCTTTTGACAGATTTTACCAGGCTTGAGTCGTCAATAACCCAGGTATCGGCTCTTCTAGTGCAATGTTTCTATTTGTTGGCCACCTCAAAAACGGATCGATGTTGGGTTACGCTCGGAATCGCAGTTCGTCTTGCTCAATGTATAGGCTTGCATGCAGACCATCGGGATGCTGGTTTCGCGTCGCCAGCTTCATCGCCGTCTTCCGGGCTCCCCTTGCCAGGTCAGCTGGAATTCCAGCGCAGAACCTGGTACTCTCTGTATGTTCTCGATCGTCTTGTAGCGTTGCAGCTCGGGCGTCCTCCAGCAACATTAGAAGAGGACTTCTATGTTCCGCGACCAAAAACGCTTGATGATAGCGAGGTTGACGAATACGACTGGGAAGGCCGCGAGCCTCTACCGGTCACGGCAGGCGGGGCTTCCAAGAATGACTATTTTCTCTCCGTCATAGAATTTTCGAGCATAGTAGGGCGTGTTCTTCGTTTACTCAATAGGCCACGGCAGCAATTTGGCAATTACCTCCTCGTCACCAAAACATATGACAGAGAGCTGCTCTCCTGGAAACACGGACTTCCCCGCCACTTGCGGTTCGATATCGGACATGTCTTCAATAATAAACTAGTCGTTTTCAAGCGACAGAGGAACATGTTGGCTGTCAAGTACTACCACCTGAGAGCTCTGCTTCATCGGCCATATCTTCGGCTTGGCACAGAGGACAAGGTTGCTGCGGAGACAGTTTCCAAGGATCAGCTGGAATATGTATACCGCTGCAGGCGCGTCTGCATAGCCGAAGCATGCAGCACTGCACAGCTTTTTCACCATGTACAGGATGTAACAGAAATCGTGCATGACTATCCGTGGTGGCAGATTATCTCATGCATTGTGTGTGCTAGCTCCATTTTGACAGTCGCACATGCTTTTCCACAACTATCTACCACGTGCGGCGAATTTGATACTCTTCTCGAAGAGGTCGAGACCTGTCTGGACGTGCTCGAATCTCTTAGTGGACATTCAGACGGGGCTAAATCGGCCGCCTATATAGTCCGAAAACTACGCGATCTCAGTATTGCTGTGGCTGAGCGAAGGGTCATCGAGAATCAACCAGAGAACACTCCGCCGATGCCGCCAAATTCTTTAAACCAGCCTGACTATCAGACTTCAGTCTCTGATATGCGACCAAGCATCAACCCGAGCATGGATATAAGCCCGGGGCTGGACATGATGGCATTGCCCAATTATCCCAGCTCTGAGCCTTGGGAAGCACGGCTTATGTATTCTGACTTTGCACCAAGCTCATTTGAATCTCTGGCTTGGTCGAATCAAGTATTTAATTCAATGGCAGAGACACCTGGTGTCTCTCAATCGTATGTTCAGCCTCAAGACACTCCAGAAGAAATGTGCACGGAGGAGGGACTCGGTTACGAAAATCGTCACGTAGAATGGAGACATGGAGCGCAGTCATTATGATCAACGCGGATTTTTGTTTTTGACAAAATAACGTAGACTTAGTAGTGCATGATACCGAAGTTTCTTAAGATGCAAATGAAACATCCATTTTATAGTGTATAAAGCGATCGCAGCCTATGTGATGGCAGGCCACTTAATGCAGTTAAATATTTTAACAGCAAATAACACTATGATGAAATACCATGAAAACCCGGCTCTTGCGGTCCAGGTAGCCGACTGAGGTTACCTTTCGGAGATGACACCCGCTGCTTGGAATTAAGAGGCGGGTATCTCGGGTATCTCGGAATCAAAGTCTAGTAGTTACAATTTATCGCCCCCATTACAAAATGGGGAGGCCAAGCAGCAGTCAGGGGTACGGATTCTTTTATTAATATGAAGTAGCTTACTTTAGTTATCTTCATATTCAAAAACTCCAACAGCTAATCATGCCATCTCTCAATGAAGCCCGTGGTGGGAAAATTAACGACGTTGACGGCACAGCTGGCCTTGGCATACGCAATAATCAGCCACAACGAGGTCTTTCTGAACATCTAAAGGATCTTGAGGAACATTCACCTCTGGAAATTAAATCTCAACCTCATGCTTCGACTGAGGGATTATCTAGGGACTTTGAGCTGGAGGATCTAAAAATTCAGGGACGCTCTAAGCGTGGGGTGCAGAGCTCGACCCGCGGGGACCCGACTGGTATTTTCGACTGCGAGGAATCTAGATCTGGGGACGAGACAGAATGTCCCCCTATGCCTGATAGCTATTTTAACCTGACGGAAGTCTGCGCAGAACCACCAGTCGAGAACCCAAACGAGCAACACGAGTACCAGCACACCGATTTAGAGTCGAGACAGTCACGCCCACTGAAAGCTCAAGATCGGAATAGACAAGATGCCTGGCTCACAAAGGTTTCAACGGTATCCTATTTAATCTGGTTCTCTTTTCTGGGCGTCTTGGCCCCTGAAGGATTGGCTGCACTTACCAGTTTTGTCGATGCCCCTATCACGTACACATCTCTGTGGCCTAACTTTACCGGAACTTTTGTCTTGGGATTTTTATCCGAGGGCTCCACGCTATTCCATCATCCGGCGCCAAAAAGAAGTATAGCACGGCCGCCAATATTCCAACACGTTACCGAGCTACAGCCGCCAACTGAGGACAGCGAACCATCCGATGGTAGTCAGCAAGTCAAGGATCACGAGAAGACTTTCTTGACACCAGTTGCCTGCCATATTGGGTTAGCAACTGGGTTTTGCGGATCATTTACCACCTTTTCCGGGTTGATGAAGGACTGTTTTCTTGCACTATCAAATACTTTGGCCTCCCAGGGTGATGCGGAATCTTCTCTATCCAGCCGAAGTGCTGGAGAAGATTTCATGGCTGCCATGGCAGTTCTCATCGTCTCACTGTCAGTTGCTATGACTGGTCTGAAAATGGGTGCACACTTTGCTATCTTGATTCAAACTACATCGTACCGGCTCTCTAAGAGCTTTCTCTTTTGGAGTGACCGTTGCATAATACCGTTAGTGATGGCTACTTGGGTAGCTACTATTTGTTTGGCTGCGTTATCACCTCGCTCTGACTGGCGTGGCAAAACTTTGTTCTCTCTCGTGTTCTCCCCGGTGGGTTGTTTACTTCGCTTTTACTTGAGTATCAACCTTAATGCAAAACGGCCGTCATTCCCTGTGGGAACCTACATCAGCAACGTCTTTGGTACGCTAATCCTAGCAATGCTCTGGGATATCCAAAGATCACCAATAACCAAAAGCAATATATCTTGTCAGGTTCAGCAAGGACTTATTGATGGTTTTTGCGGTTGTCTCACCACTATCAGTACATTTGTCAATGAGCTTTATGCTCTGCGTAGGGTCCATGCTTACATCTATGGATGCATTACGATTATAAGTGGCTTTATTGTTGTCATTGCAGTAATGGGAACGATGAAATGGGCTGAAGATTGGAGTCCTCTCATGTGTACGGTGGCCTGGTAGGCATTGGCAGGATTTACAAGCATGATATTCCATGTACAAAAGAAGCCATCAAAAATAGAACCACCATTGCATCATCAACCAGCTTCGCTATATCCAGTTCCAACAGCAGTCCCTCACTCTCACAATCGTAATGCTTCCTATTAATCCTTCTTTTTCCGCATAGATTTTGCCCGCTGAGAAAGCATATGTCCGTACAGAATATAGAATGCTGTTATGTATTAGAAAAATGCTAGGGAGAAAGACAATATTACGTACATGGGATATACAAGGAGAGCCCAAACCACAGGAGATATTGGTACATTGGGTTTCGATCCTGTGAAGGCACAATGACTCCCCAGACAAGGCGTATCTCGGAATACATGCCGATCGGGTAGAGAACAAGGAACAGGTTGTACCTTACCGACAAGTTAGCCTAACTCCACAATTTTTCAAAGAATCCATAGCCCATACCTCAGCCATAGCAAAACACTCGGCACATGTTTCATGCCTCTGTCAACCGCAAAGTAGCTATATCTCACTACGTCTGCAAGGTTCCAAGCAAGTATCAGGGTGGTATAACCCCATTCTCCAGCTGCAACGTCTGGGTAATTCCTCGTGATGGCCCAGACGATGGTGTTGCGGCCAGCCACCTGCAAAGCGGTTGTGATCGGCGCAGCGCGGACCAATCCGGTTGCAGCATGTATGATTTCGCTGACGGTCAGAGTCTCACACCATTTTACCCAGAGATTGAGCTCGTCCCATACCGCAGCGTTTCCGCCAGCGGACCACAGCTGAAGTGTGCGGACAGTGATGTAGGTTCGAAGAAGAGCACAGATGGTGTTGTAGAGAACCAAGTAAGTCGTGACTAGGGAAGAGCTTTTGCGCGCTGTTTGCGCTGCTGGTTGCGCCATCTTGAATCGTTGTGTATGAGACAAGTGAGGATGAAGTTAGTGAGATTATGCCGCGCTGGTAGCTTTTTGCTAATTTTGACGTAAGTGGGGCCAAGTGTCATCCTGGTCTTTTGGCTAATTTGAGATACACGTGAGATGGGACGAGAAGATTGAATCTCACATGATGTTTTGTTTACGAGGACATTTTCATGTGATTAGTTAAAATGTTGTTTTATATTACGGGGTGGTATTGGAGATTTTTCAGCCAATATATCAAAGCGCATGAATATTGTTCTGGGGTGCCCAGATTATCCGCGATGCAGAGATGTCTCGGTACAGCAAGCTTTAATTGTGGATCAAATTCCAAAGTTCTTGGCACGATGTTTGGTCACAGGGACCTTGCAGTTATCTGAAGAGATGAGCAGGAGTTCAAGAATGAGCGGATTGTCTAGCAATACCATGGAAAATGTACACCTCGGAGACTTGCATCCGTCTAATCACCACCCCTAGTCATTTATATCATGATCATTGGATTGATCAAGGTGATTGAGTCAAATACTTGCATAAATTCTCAACTTTCTAGGTCTATCTATGGTCTCTGTTCGGTCCAGGAATCGGGAATCATCTCCTTTTCAAGCCTTGAACTCTAAATCACCAGTCAATGGTCTCAAACATGCCTTATCTTCAAGTCATCCAAGAGTCCCCCGATGGAAATCTTGTGATATTTTCATGTTAAGAGAGGCTGGGATGCAATCAATGAGAAGCGATGAGATTTTATTGCCACGCTTCCTCTTCTAGAGATTATCTGCACTAAACCAATAAATACAGTTTGATGGTTTTATTTGTCACTACATGAGACACGGAGATTCTAGGCTTTCTACGGCTCGCAGCGTTACCTGTTGTACAATTGTCTCACACAAATCTTGTCTCGCCGAGAGCAGCCGAAGTCTAGATCTTTGATCGATATGCTGTCGTCATGATTGTAGCCCAAGGAAGTACACGACCGAAATGCCTTTTACTCCTGCTTCTTGCTCTGCGAATACTTAAAATTCTTTCCCTTAGCCACAGATTGCTATGAGCATTCGATCTTCCGCTTGGATTTTGCTTTAGATCATTCATCAGCCACGACATTATGCTACCAGCAAAACAACCGTTCAATAAAGGGGAGAATGATGTTTCCCAATCAGTACACGAGGAGAACCAACATCCTCATGAAAAGAAAAGATACGTCGGAGAGAGAGGAGGTAACAATGCTCCGTTGACATACCAGGAGGCATCCGGGGCCCCTGTCGAGAGTGATTCTCCTCTGGGATATTCCGTCGGTCCGGTAACTATCACTCTGCTAAATATCACCGACATGATTGGCACTGGCATTTATTCTACACGTAAGATCTGATCGCTATGTCGGTTTCCTGGATTCTCACACTATGAAGCATCTGCTATATTATCTGGCACTGGATCGCCTGGACTGAGCTTAATCTACTGGACTATAGGATATTTGGTGCGTGAAAAATGAGGCCCACAAATCTCTGTCTACTCATTAATCCATTTCCCAAAGACGTGTCTTGCATCAGGCGCTGTATATCTGGAGTTTACTGCATATTTCCCTAGTCGGTCTGGCTCTGAAGTGGTGTTCCTAGAGCAAGCTTTCCCATCTCCAGTCTGGTTTTTCCCGACAACCTTTGCAATCCAAAGTGTTCTTCTGTCGTTTGGCAGTAGCAACGCTGTCGGTAGGGTATGCGTGATGAAGCCATGAGATATTACTAATTATAATTATAGTATTAGCAAAATATTTGATTGCTATTTCCGGTCATTCAGGTACTGAGTGGGAAATCAAAGGAGTAGCATGGGCTGGATACACTCTCGCAGCCTTGTGTAAATACGATCACCAAGCCTTGATGAACTATGGTAGCTAATGCGATAAAGGTCTGGCATTTAACACGAGATATTCCTACTTGTTCTCCAATACTATAGGAATTATCAAGGTTGCAACATTAATCTTTATTATTATTACTGGATTCGTCGTTTTCGGTGGACATACTCCTGTTGCTGATCCCAAGGCCAATTTCAGGCATGCATTCAGCGGTACCAGCTCGATCACAGCTTACGGGCTTACAAACGCTCTGTATCGCATCATATTTTCCTATGCAGGTTCAAATAATGCATTTAATGTGGCGAATGAAGTCAAGGTATAAATTACAGCTGCTATTGTAACTTTAAGAAACGAATGATAACCTTTTAAAGAATCCTGTCAGACAACTCAAAAAATACGCCACACTGGCACTAACAATTGTTTACATTCTGTACATGTTTGCAAATGTAGCTTGGCTTTCGGCTGGTGAGATTGAAGTCTCCATATTTTACTTGCTCACATTGTCGAAGAATGGTTCCATTGACTAACCTCCAACTGAAGTACCCCAGGATGAATTAAAGAGTTCTGATGTGAATGCTGCGAGCTTGTTTTTCAAGAAGGTATTTGGAAATAGTTCGGCCGTTCGTGGGCTCAACTTTTTGATTGCCTTGAGTGCTTTTGGGAACATCATGTCCGGGATGATTGGGAGTTCTAGGAGAATCAGAGAATGTGGAAGGTAAGTGTCTGTTTTGGCATTATTACAACACAGTAGCCAACAGTATCTTTCAGGCAAGGAGTACTTCCATATACATATTTTTGGGTCTCAACCAAACCATTCGGAACGCCAATAGGACCCTTCTTTTGTCTATGGTTCCTAACAACTTTGATGATATTAGCTGTTCCAGCTGGGGATGCTTTCAATTTTGGTAGGAGTTCAATTGGAAAATATGGATATGATTCCAGATGTGTACTAAGCTATGGACAGTCAGCGACTTAGGAATTATGCCACATGCAATATTTAACCTCGCTATGGCCATTGGTCTCTATCTAGTACGATGGAGGCGGAAGCGGGCTGGGTTCCAAGCACCTGAGTTCAAAGCATGGAACATAGTCGTCATGTTCCATATAATTGTGCAGCTTTATCTCTTAATCATGCCCTGGTATCCCCCACAAGGAGGAGCTTACTCTGGTGACGTCAGTTTTTGGTATGGCACCTATATTCTAACGGGCATTGGAATGTGAGTTCAACAAGTAACCAATTAATAATGAGATGACTGACAAATTATAGATTGATACTGTGCGGAGTTTATTATTGGCTATGGGCTTTCATCATACCAAAGTGGAAAGGCTACAGATTACGTCCGGAGATTGTTAGTTTAGATAATGGCGCTAAAGCTCATCGCATCAGAAAGATTCCCCTCAAAGATCTGAGCGCTTGGGAGGCTACGCATGAAGACTCTGGACACCTCCGAAAACGCGTTATCTTAGGAGTCCAGGTACATGAGACAGACAACCCTACAGATTTAAAAGGAAAAGAAGCGCAAGAGCTGAAGTAATGCGTCAACCCAATAACTGTACCCTATCCAAAATTCTATAGACTTGACTCCGTCTAATTAATAAATACGATCATCTGCATTGCCAATGCTCTAAGGTTTTAGAGTAAATAATTGAGCAGCAGCCGTGAACTCAACACATTTCGTCACGTGGGTTGTTGGTTGAGCTACCTGGGTCCACCGCTCCATCGCGCACGATCATTAACTTACTTCTTGCTGGCTCCTACACACCCAGCTGCCGATCCTGTCCTCATTGATAAATTATAATCAAATAAATAAACGAAGTAATTTTCCTTTTATAACAATATATCCATGTCTGATCCAGTACTGTTGACTAGGGAGTATCATGGGCTTCCTAGCCCAGCTAGTGTCCAGATTCCTGGGCCTGCCAAACTCATGCGACTCTGTACCGCAAAGCACCCACAAGGGTACAACATGGGCCTTGCGTATCCTCCAGACGCGCCTGTTTTGTGGATAAAATACGGATACTCCGTTATTTGGGGAGAGATGGAGGCGCAAAATATGGCACACCAAGAGCTGCGACGCATCCAGTCCCCTGTCAGAGCACCGGCCGTTTTCTACGCTTGCGAATTCAAGGTTCCTGGCGGTACAGGCTTGGCACATGACTTTGGGCACAAATCGTTCATTGTTATGGAATATATACCAGGAAAGACGGCTGGAGACCGATTGAAAGACACCAAGGATCCTAAAGCTAAGGACTCTGTGTACTCGCAGATTACCTTTGCTCTGTCAGAACTGCATCGCATCCCTGTGCCCAATGGCAGTACTCCGAAGGCAGTGAATGGCGGCCGAATACGCTATGCACTATTTGAAGATGGAGAAGCACCTCGTCGCTACAAAGACACCCAGCAACTGGAAGATCATATTAACGAGGTAAGATGGCCGAAAATCAGAAATCCATTGTTATTAACGGATTCTATCTAGTTCCTCGTCATGGCCAAAAGGAAGCCTCGCATTATAAATCTTTCTCTCGAACCCATTGTGTTTTGCTACAGCGATATATGGTTGGAAAATTTTATTATTGACGACGCCGGCCATGTCACTGTTATTGATTTCGCAGAAGCGAGTCTTCTGCCATCAAGCTTCTCCAAGGCTGCCATATTAGCTGGATATGAAAAGATAGAGCGCGATATTAGCGCTCTAGTTAAAATTCCAAATACCAGTGGCATTGACAACGCATTCGCTGTGCTTGCGGCCCAAGGGCCCATGGTTTTGGGTTGGGGCTCATTTGCGAGTGCGGGGCGACGATTATTCGGAGAAGATCCCAAACCAAAGCTCGATAGGATGGATCAGCCTTTAGTGGATGAACAGGGTAAAACCGTCACGATTCCTCGACAGAAGCCTCAGAATTTACCTCCACCTCCGCTACCTTCTTGGCTTATCGAAGATTCGTCACAGGTACCATTCTGGTTGGCTCATACCAAGGCCAACAAAAAATAGTTGGTCTATTATTGGGTAGTAAATAGTGTAATGGCGTTCTTGCATGGTTCTTAGGGAACCTTGAGGGTGAAAGGATGTCAAGATGGTCCATTGTGAAAGCAATGGGATTGTGAAAATATTTGCTTACACATCTTATATTTCTCCGCAACACACCTATCAATCCTATTAGAATGCAGATAAATAGGATCGCAATACAAACACCCTTTGTCTCAGCTCATAGCCTCAGTTTGCGACAAGATTTTAAGTAAGGCTGATGTCTTCAGCCTCCAAAGATGCCTAGCTGTGCTTACAGGCGCAGTGTTCGTTCGTTAACAACCTCACATCTCCCGCAATCTAGCGCTGCAAATATAGCACGGTCCCAAAGATACACGCAAAACCATGTAAGATTTTCTATCCAACAAGAAATCCAAAGTATTTTATCTACAATAGCTTTCTTTGATACCGGGATCCTATGCTTACAATGGTGCCGTATCCGCGAAAGAGTTGGACTGTTCCACAGTTCGACTGCCGCTGGCGCCTCCCATTGAGTTGAGCTTCTCTCTGATGTAGGTATCTTCCTCTGGGGTGACGGTAACCTCAAGGGCTCCCATGTTTTCTTCCAGATACTTAATCTTCTTAGTTCCCGGAATAGGGATAAACTCGGGTCCTTGGGCCATGATCCAGGCAAGCACAACCTGCGATGCCGTGCAGCCCTTTTTTTCTGCGACCTTCTCGAATATCTTGACAAGATCAAGATTTTTAGAAAAGTTCTCGGGGCTGAATCTAGGCATAAGCCGGCGATTGTCGTCCTTGTCAAAGTCGTCCACCTTTTGATATTTTCCAGTGAGGAAACCTCTGCCAAGAGGCGAGTAAGTAACGATCGCGACGCCGAGCTCTTTGCAAGTATCTCTAAGGTGTGTCCCAGATTCGTTCTCAATGTCGAGAGACCATGGGTTGTACTCGATCTGTACAGCCGAAACAGGGTGAATGGCATGGCCTCGTCGAAGAGTATCCGAGGAGCATTCAGAGAATCCAATATGCTTTATTTTCCCTTCCCTGTGTCTCCCGTTAGCGTGTGCACCGGCTCAATGTTGAACACTTTTCCTTACTTCTTCAGCTCCACCAGCGCTTCCATGGTCTTTTCAACAGGTGTCACCTGGTCAAATCGATGGACATAAAAGAGGTCAATGGAGTCGACGCCAAGCCTCTCGAGGCTGTCTTCACATGATTTTCGGCAAGTTTCAGGTGAGCTGTCGATCATGGCGACAAAGCCGTCCCCTTCGATTCTCCAGCCAAGTGAAAATTTGGTCGCAAGGAATATATCCTGGCGCCGCTCTGGATGCAACTTCATCCATTTTCCAACGAGTACCTCGTTGTCACCATATGCAGCAGCAGTGTCCCAAAACCTGGCTCCAAGTTCCCAAGCTCGATCGAGTACCTTGAGACGCTCTTCGTCTGTTCTGTAATAATGTCAATGTCAAGTCTATATCCCAGGTGAATGTTACCTACGGTGCTTGACCATATGCTACGCTCAAACCCATTAGACCAAATCCAAGACCAGGCACCTCTGGCCCGTTGGCACCCAGCTGGCGGGTTGGAACTTGGCTTGCGGCTGTCATTTTGATTTGGATGATTATACAATGCAATTGGAGAAGAAGTGTTGTTGTCACGATTTGTATTGGAGGTGGCTGGCTCATTCAATCATGCAATGGCCTCCTTTATAGCCAATTCTTTTCATCATTTATGGGATACAGTATATCGGAGATGGCGTTAAGACAAGACCCAAATCCGATAAAGTCTAAATAACTTAGTCTAAGTACGGTTTTACAATACAATGCCGATATTCATGTGTCGTTACAATAATTGGGCTTAAAAGCTAGTTGCAAATTCCGTCTTGGCGGATGTTACGACGGCTCCGTACATAAATGTACGTCTGGTCCCTTAAATCCGCTACCTCCGTTGTGGTGGCTGATGGGACTTTGGCGGGTCAGACGACAAATTTCGCTTAGAATTTGGCCAACGCCGTGAATGCCCCGGGATGAGGTATTGTCTCGTCAGCTTCACGCATCTGGAGGCAAAAAAAAAAAAATTGAACACTGATGTCAGCGGAGCATTCAATTATTGAGATCGGGAGAGGAATGCAGCGCGGCAGTTGCCACTCACAACCTCGGCGCCTCAATATCCGCCATAAATGCGATCTAGCCACAATTCAACATTTTCCCAGCTACTCCAATATGATACGATTGGATACTACTTTCCTGTCGTAGGTTGGAATTGGAGTGGGGGTCGGAGGGAAAAGTACCGACCGGTCTTCCCCAATCATCTCGGACTTGAGTGTACGTATACACGCAGCTCGAAATTCACAGTGTATCATCGCGTAACAGTTGGATTCAGATCCTTCGACGTCTTCAAAAACATGTACTCGGCATTATATACACATCATAGTAGAACCACTGATACATTAAACACTTCTCGGGTCTGCACCGTTCGCTTCTTGCCCCCAACTTATTTTCCATACTGCTCACCGGCAACAGAGTTCATGAATGAGGTTCCTGCCAGCCGGAAGGTGTCAGGGGTAACTCCGTAAGTCTTGGGGGTAAGGTGAAAGTTTTCACCATAGCCCCCTGTGGCATTATATGTTGGCCATTGCTCAACACCGTCGACTATCAAACATGGTTAGCAATCGTTCGAGAAATATTCTCTTTACGTAATTACTTACTTCCGTGGTTATTAGGGTTAAGGTCGTGGATGAAGCTGATCCACATGCGAGTTGTCAACTTGGCAAGGTCAAGAACCTCTTGGGTCGCATTGGTAAGGGGGCTAGAGCCAGCAGCATAGCCGAGGCCCTCGGTGTTGTAGAACACGTAGCCGATCTCCGTGAAGTGAGTGGTTCCGTAATAAGCGACTACAAGATGAAAAAGAATGATTAGCTTCATGACTCGTGCCCAGGTCTGAGATACTACTTACTAGACTTGAGAGGCGACTCGAAAAGATACGAGTAAGCCGGAACATCGTATTTCGACCACGCATCGGTTCTAATACGTCTCCAGGACAAGAAGGACTGGTCAGTGTACAAGGCGATGGCGCGCTTGAACTGGGCTCCGACAGGGCCATTCGCCTCAACGCGATAGTCTGTTGGTAGGCCGAGAGAGTCAATGTTAGGGTAGAGTGCCATGATGATCTCTGTTGTGTTTTGGTCAGGTCCAGCAGCCTGAATTATGCTCTTAACGTCGCTGTCTGTCTTGACAGTTGTGCCTCCAAACAATGTTCCCTCATCCGTGTTGGTGCCAATGAGGATGGGCGTCTTTGTGAAGTTACCGTTTGCCAAAAGCGTCGACGATAGATCCGGAACCAAGTCGCCGTCAACAACAGGGTAAAAGCTGTTCTTGATCTCGGTAATGGTTGCGTTGAGTTCCTTAAATGGCACCTCGCGGAGGCATGCGAGTTTGTCGCTCTCAGAGTCACATCCCACTGCCTTGACGATGGCATCGTAATTTTGAGTAGGCTTTGTCAGGTTCTTCAACCCGTTTCCTTCAGCGCCAGACTGGGCGATGATGCCTCGGAAAAGACCATCATCACGACCACCGTAGGCGGTAGCATGGTAGCCAACATTTCCGCCACCGGCACTCTCACCCCAGATGGTAACCTTTTTGGGGTCGCCGCCGAATGCCTCAATGTTTTCCTTGATCCAGTGCAAGGCGATGCGTTGATCCTTGAGCCCAAGGTTGGCAACACCAGCATCAAGGATATCCTGAGAAGCCAAGAAGCCCCAGAAAGACAGGCGGTCTAGATTAAAGTTTAGCAGAAAGGCTGACAAGGGACAATAGGGACATCTTACAATCAACAGAAACGCCAATAAAGGGCTTTCCAGCCTTGACAGACTCCTCGACAATAAAGCTCAAATTATAAACTGCATTGGCGCTGTAGTCCATCGACCAACCACCACCATGGATCCATACTCCAACTGGTAACGACGTGGAGTTTTCGAGGTTGGCAGGGCGAACAATGTTCAATGTCAAGCAATCTTCGCCTAGAGTAAAAGGCCATGCATTGCTGTTCTGCTATATGTTAGAGTCTACATCTGCACAATGGAACATCCAACCACTTACACCATATCCGACACAAGAATCCGCATATTCGGTGGCATTCTTTCGCTCAAAGGTAGAATTCAGGCTCTGAGGATTTTGGAGACGGAGGTCTCCAACAGGAGGCTGAGCGTAGGGAATACCAAGGAACAGGTCTTGATCATACGAAGCCACATATTTGCCCTCGAGGGTGCCGTTCTTCACTTTGGCAGTAGGAGGAGTGCTAGCCGAGAGCACACCTTGGAGTAATGGAAGGGCCGCCACAGCGCGCTTCAAGTATGAGGCCATGGTGACTGTTGTTGAGTTGCCCGTGCCAAGAACCGCGATCCAACAAACTTGGTTACCAGGAGTTGGCCATTCTTTTTAAACCTCCCATCACCTCGCAAAGGGCCGCTAACTATGCCCAAGTCTCGTGGTCATTATCCAGCAGGGCACCACCGGTGGTCTGGTTTCTCATTCTGGGCATCCTAAGCGCACCGGGCACTCGGCTCCTCAAACTATTCGCCGAAATCACGTAAATTCCCTGCCAGCACTCCATCCCGCTCGGATTAGCTGACCGATGCCCTGGCAAAATCCGGGGCATTTGAGCTTAAACAAGCTATTTTCCGTGGGGATTCATGGGGAAATGCGGGGCCCCTTAATGAGCTCAAGGCCAGGATCGCGGCTCTCGGTGACGATCTTTCACCAGAGATTCACCATAGATTTCCCGGACTTCCTAGTTGAGCATCAAGGCCGCCATGCCAGGGCCTAAATCGCATCATCAGACTGCTAAAATTTCTCATTAGCATAAATATTCAATCTGGTAAGCATGCCCTATTATCCTCGTATTAAGCAAATCCCTCCCTTCATCCGGCGCCTCAATGCGACTCGAATCTATAACAATACCACGTTGATTTACGCGTGAAGCAATTGGTTCACGAGCCGAGCTATATACCGTTCCTGCGCCCTGCACTAACTCGGCAACCAATCTTTTTTAGCGAGGTAATAAACCCCAGCAGAGAAAAGCATCAGCCCCGCGAACCTCTTAGGGAAAGACGTGCCACAGACTCCTCCTTTCAGCATGCCTGTCTTATAAAGCAGGTTTTGCTTCCGAGAAACACAAGTTGAGAAAATCCTTTCGGCGCAACAACATACGATTAGTACGCTTTGAAGTATCCCATGATCACATTCACAAAGCGAACAACACCATTGTTTCCCAAGGCCAGCGATGTATTATTATTATGGATTAATTCCTATGCAGCTCTACCCCTTCGCTCCGCATTCCATCCGGATAGGCTCAGGTGTCAAGAACCCGAGATAGTTTGTAATTGTCCCGGATGCCACACGAACATCTGTCATACTCGCTGCCCACAACGAAGAGCCTTCACATCGTCCAAATGACATGTATTATCCCCACACCCTCTCCGCCAAACAGCTTTTAAGCATGCTGTTTCTGTTGCTTTTGACTCAGCTGAGCCAGCGCGCTCTGCAAGTCTGGTTGATTCTTTGCCACAGTCTTCAAGATGTCGGTAAGGTCGCAGCACAAAATCTAGGCCAATATTAGTTTCGGGGTTATACGAAAGAGTGAGGAAGCGCTTACTCCAAACCAAATCTATTTTATGAATATTAGCGTCATTTTTATTTTACATAAAAATAGCAGCCGGGCACTTACTTCGCTATCGCTACAAACGCCTGGCGCCCTGAAGTCGGCTTGGCGACAAGGGAGCTTGCCGAACGGCGTGTCAATTGGAGCAACGTCGGCTGGCGCAGCCATAGCTACGCCGGCAAGAAAAGTGATAAAGGGAATAAAGCTCTTCATTTTAACGAGTGTATCGGGCTCAGCGTTGCTTGGCCTTGCTGGTGGTGAGAAAAAGATTCTCTGGAACCGCGAGGGAGGTGTTGGGGTTTATAATTCAGCTGATCGGAATGATGACGAGTCATGAAGCGTAGAGGATATCTAAAATGTTTCAATGTGACGTTCCATACGGATCAGAAAAACACTCTTGGTGTATCCCTTCAGATTGCTCGGGCCGCCCCTAAGATATCAACCAAGGGAGCTAGCAACAACCGCATTCCAGGCACCTGCGTGATCCATCAGCGCAGGCTTCATAGATCAACATAAAGAACCATCTGGAAAGACATTCTCATTAATGCATAGAAGATTTGAAGGTATATTTGGCGAAACTTCACCAGAGCCGTTATCTTGAGGGTTTGATGTTTCTATCGTCTCTCGCTCTACCCGGGACCCTTTCCAAAAGCCTCAGTGCAATTTTGTTGTTCTTAGTCTCCAAGCGGTCCAAAAAAACCCAGGACCATGGACATATCAGCATATTAAAATTACGATGAAAATAGAGAATCCAGACTATCCCGAGAAGAATACAAATTTGGATGGTGATTAAATATCGACTGATCCAGATGTGTTTAAGACTGTGAATTATGGTTTCTTTTTCAAACATAAAGATGCAAATAGTAAAAAAATTCAACATGAGAAGCACGACGATAATAATTTTCTCTATACAATTCTATCACTACCCTTTGTTACCGAAATAGCGAGAGAAATAACGCAGAAATTTGATACCCGTACCATGAGCCCTATCGTTCATTCTTCTCCCGTAAGTAATTTTTTTTATTCATTTGGTTGCAGCTGTAATTGTCGAGATTCCTTCTACGGGGTGTGAGAGTTCCCTAAATTGTTGTATTTCTCCAAACTACCCTAAACCGCATCCGCATATAATAGCACAGATTAGAAGGAATCGGTTGGAAAGGCACCAGAAAATGATTTCCGTATTCATATTTCTGGGACGATATTTCGTTTGCGAGGAATATCGCTAATACCATGTCTGGGAATGCGCATGTATGACACCTTGTTCACTGCTTTTTATGATGCTGATCCCGATCTTGTTTGGATCTCGATCATCCAATTCATTGATTTGTACAAGCCCGATCTTGATCGATCCATAGACAAATGCTGATTGAGTGAGAGGAAACCAAAAATCAACATCCTTGGGATTCCAAATGTCTCACCACACACACACACGCCCAGCTGCTCTCAAATAATTCCTCTCAGGCGAGCTGAAGGAGTTAGGCCGAGAGTTAGGCCGGCCATGTTGTTACAGAAACCAACAATGTCTCAGTCACCGACTGTATTATTATTATGATATCCCCCATCGGAATCTGACTTCCATAGAGAAAATTGTGGTTTATCTGTCCCGATGCATTGTTCCCTAACTCTACTAGCTGTGCCCTGGATTTCTTTAACAGGGCAGTGAGTTGCCATGTTCTTCATCATTTGTGCAACCAAGAAACAATCAACAAAAAAAAGTTACATACAACAGCGAGGATTCCCCGGTCGTCACCGACCCGAGTACTAATTCACCGCTTCTCAGCTTGACTATGGGAGAGCGGACGGGATCCCGTATTTTCTAAGAGCTATGGTCGTATGTGATTGCTGTGTTCCTAACAGAACTCTAGAGCACTCATCCTTACGATGCCACGTTCTAGAAAGACTCGTAGAATCAGAGTTCGCTGCATCGGCTAATAATTCTAGCCAAGGCCAGTATCAAGTAAATGATAAAGATATGCGCCTGGATATCAAACCAGAACACAATGCCGTATGGCTTCGAATTGGATTGTCTTGTTCATGCATCCTAGCCATATGCTGGAGGCTTTTAATCATAAACTTAGCAGATATCCAGACAGCCAAATCTTATTCTGAAAGTTGCAGTATTTCACTTCCCTCAGGCCGGCCAAGATTTTATGTGTTCTAGAATCTGTTATGGGGTTCCGATCTACGCTCGTCAAGACGAGAGCATTTTAAAGATTGCCCATATAATGTAATGTAATCTTATTTCTATGTCGGAGGTATCTCTATGGATAAACCAACAAAAGAAAGTTGTGCTTATCAAGATGATGTAAGTCTAGAAATTCGGCGCCTTGGTTGAAAACTTGGATGATGGACTAGAATCAAAAAGTTTGGAATATGACCAAGCGTCGTATCTTGTCTTAAGCTTAATAGTTTATCGAAATGTATCCAGTTTGATTGAGGACTGCGCCTGAGTATGGGATATATAACTGATTAAATTTGGCGACTTTTGGAGTGCTGGAAGGACGAGGTGAAGTCTTGTCGTGATGTCATGTGCATACAAATCATTGTGCGTTGAGAACGAAATCCTGCCGTATTTTCCTGGCTTGGATATATCGCCTCTGCTAAGATGGTCGTTTCGATAAGCATAGTTTAGTTAAAGCCTGATGCATCATTCGCCGTGACCAGACAGTATTCGGTTGGCGAATCAGCAAACACGCATAAAGACCAGTGACGTGTCAGCCAAGTTTCTTTCAAACAGATCTCCTTCATGACCTCACGTGTGGCAGGGCTGATGATGTCCGCCTCGGCAATTTTGGACCTGTCATTTCTTTTTCTTTTCACATGCAAGGTTCGACTGTATACATTTGCACAAGGACTACTAGATGGCTTAGCTTCTGGGTTTAGTTGATAAAAGTGGCGCTACACACCGCTTGCGAGCACCGGTCATGTCTGACTTAAGCAGATTTGCATTTTGTTCTCCCGGATAGCATCTAACTGGACGCAACGAGTGCAAGTGGCGCATCCGGTATTACACGAAAGCAAGATGGCTTCTGACATAAAGACCCGATAGACACGAATACGAGCCAGAGGTCGGAGTACGTAGGCACAGCAGAAACGCGGGGTATAGAATCAAGTAGGCAGAGAAATTGGGTTCAGTCGTCTGCCCACATTACACTAAAGCCCTATACAACCGGAGCCGAGGAAGCGAAAGACAAAAAAGCTTGGGGTGCATTAGTGGTGCACCGCAAGCGCTGGAGAGTTGTTCTGAAACCTCTGCTGCATGTCTCTACAATCGGGGGTAGTGGGATTTTTGATGGCCGAAGCCGCCGACGCAAGCGCCCACTCTCGTGAGGTCCGATATAGGGCTGCGCACTGGACAGCGAACAATCCCCGTCGCAGCCGCAAACATGTAATGTCACTGCTACCCTTGATCTTCTTGTATCTATGTGAAACTCGGACATAAATCGTGCAAGCAAAGGTGTGTCAGCACATCTACGAAGTGCCCGTGTGACATAATCATTCCGGCCATCCGCCAGCTCCGGTGTGTTGCATCGCCCATCGCCTGAACGGCGCGGCACGAGCGGAGCGGGCTGGCTGGCTGGCTGCTGTCCATGACGAGGTTCGGCGAGCGTCGGTGGACTGTGAATGGTGACGCATTAATAATGCAGCGACACAGCACCCAGTCGTGCCAGTGTGTTGCGTGTGTGTGAGTGTGTGTGTGGACCAGACCAGACGAGCGACGGGGAATTCCCTGCGAGAGCGGGCGGTGACCTTGGACCTAATCTGCAAAAGCCCGCAATCGTCGAGTGATGGGCATTTCCCCATGTTTTACAGCCTGTATGTATGTACGTACATACATAGGTGCCAAAGTAAAAAAAAAAAGAAAAAAAAAAGAGAGACCCTTCCGTTTTCCCCTCGCGGAGTTGATGGAATTTGGGCCTCGCGATGCCCCTCCTCCTCCTCCCGCTCCTCCCGCTGCTGGTGCCTCCCCCCGGAGGTTCGGGAGCCCACGGGGTTCGGTACGTACACGTGCTTGGCGCAGAGAGGCCCTTCAGAGGCCCCGAAAGGGCCCTACGAGGGCCACATGCGGCGGCTCTCATGGGCTGTCGTGGTATCGCGGGGTTGGGAGGGTACATGTCGCTTTGGTGGCCCCTGCCCGGTTCGTGGCGGCCCTGGCATGGGGCACTAGGCACTACACACGCGCTAAGAGACAGTAGGTACATGGTAGCATTGGGGGGGAACATGGCACTTGGCTGAGAATGGCCAGTGCGCCCACCTCTCCCACTCGCTGCCCGCGCATTTACTGGCAAGGAACGGTCCCCCAACGCTCATTCCCCACGCTCCCATTCGCTCGCGCCTCAACACCACCAGGCCACCCAGACCACCCATGCGACGCCCCCCCTCCATTTTGTCTCTCCGTCTTCTTCCTCCATCACCTCCGTTAGCCCTGTGCCTCTCTGCTCTTGCTTGCTCCTCGTTCTTTTGCTTGCTATTTTACCTGTTTCTGCTGCCTGCGAGTAATTAGCATCGTGAAATTGGCCCTCTTCCTCCCCCCTTCCTCCGTCTGTTCCGCTCCGTCTTCATAAAAAAAAAAAGCGCCGTCACTGCGCCGTCCTCAACCGTTTGCTATCCTGTTCCGGTTGCGCCCGCGCCCATCGGACCATTCTCTGAATATCAGCTCGACACAACCCACCTTTCCCAACCATCAATCGCATTCTGTCTCTTCAACTTCGACCTGCTCCCAGTGCGTGCTTTCGGCGACCTAGATCCTGCTGTCGCCTAGAATGAGACTGAACAAGGCCGCAAGAGTCATCCTCTTCGGCGCACCTGGCGTGGGCAAAGGAACCCAGAGCGAGCGCTTGCTGCATCGCTTCCCTCAACTCAGCTCCCTCAGCACCGGCGACCTTCTTCGACACAATGTCAAGACCAGAACACCTCTCGGTGAGTTTTCCTGCCTTTTTTTTTTTGTCTTCTTTTCTCTCCGCCACCAATCCTCAGTCGGCTTCCCCGATTACTAACTTTTCCCTCTCTCCACAGGTATCAAGGTCGAGAGTATTATGAAGTCGGGCGGTCTGGTCGCCGACGACCTCATGCTCAGACTCATCTCCAATGAACTCTTCACTCGCGGCTGGCTCAAGGGCCAGGGTCCCCCCAGGGTTATGACGCTCGCCTCCGAAGCGACCACGGCTGACCACGGATTCCACAACGAGAACCCTCTGGATGCTCTTGCTGCCTCTCCCTTCGTTTTCGACAGGCATACCCCGCCCCGAGTCTCTGACGACCCCGCCGCCTCGTTTATCCTCGACGGCTTTCCTCGCACCGCAGCTCAAGCCAACACCCTCGAGACCATTGTCCCCATCAACCTCGTCGTCTCCCTCAAGACTCCCTTCGCCGTCATCATGGAACGCATTGCTGGCCGATGGGTCCATGAACCTTCGGGACGTGTTTACAACACCACCTTCAACGCACCCCGTGTCCCGGGCCGAGACGACGTTACCGGCGAGCCTCTGATCCAGCGCGCAGACGACTCGGAGGAGGTCTACCGGGCCCGATTCCAGAAGTTCCAGGAAACCAGCGAGCCTGTCCTGAACCACTATGCTCAGAAGGGCGTTCTCGTTGAAATCGAAGGCATGAGCAGCGATGAGATCAGCCCCAAGTTGTACGACGAATTTGAGAGGCGTTTCGTTCATTAAAGTATTGGCCCGTGTTGCCATTACCGATATATTTTTCTTGTTTATCGTTATTCTGAACCACCTTTTTTTTTTATTTCACCGCCATATCCTTGTAGGAGTTTAATGCAGCGTAGGGTGCTGCCGGTTTGCTGGGCTCATGTTATAGTCCTGGATAAGGGATTGCTGCCCGGAAAAGGGCTACGAATGTATTGATAGGAATTGGCTTCTGTGAGACGAGAAGCAAGTCTTGGATGTGCCATGGAAATGATATGCCCATGCTCCCCTCTGGACGCCCCCCCGCACTTGTGTGACGATCAAAATATAAAATCATGCCAACTTCATCATGTGCTTTGTTTTTTCTCCCTCCCCTCGTAGCCCAATGTAAAATGTTCACTGCTTCTGCCGCCGCCCTGTAGCCAAGGAATCGCCAAGACCAATGAGAAAATCGCCGAAGGTTCCCGAATATACTCCTTGGGTAATATCCATGATGGATAACCAGCCATTCTCCTTGAGTAAACTCTGTTCGACGTCGTATTTGTAATGATAATCAGCCACTCATCTCTCAAAATTAGTTACAATTACGAGTCACAGTAGGTTTATTCCGCCACATTTTTTTTATTAGCATCGTCATAATAGCTCGTCTGGTGTGGCGCCTTGGTTTAATCGTGTAAATTGGTACATTTCGTTATGTTTCCATCATAGATTTACGCCATGCCCATAGGGCGAGATTTACTTAGTCCCATCAACCAACGCACTGGAGGAGTCATGGCCTTAACCCTTCCCTCTATGCAGCCCCCCTCCACCTGGGACTCCCTCATCGGTGAGTAGATAATAGATCTGGTTAACTTTAGGAAATGCCTTCGACCCCAACAAAATGAAAACCCAAATAGTTCCGATTCCTGATACAAGAGTATACACCCTGAAACATCACATCACTGCCAATTCTTGGCGAGAGTAGTCTAGTCACGCCAGCCCTCGCCGCCTCGAAGAGCGCTTGGGCCGCTGCCTTCTCCGTTAGGGCGGAGAGGAGCGTCCTCGCTGTCGTCGCTGTCATCGTCATCGTCATCGTCGTCCTCGTCAAGAACCTTGGCCAGCTCATCAGGGTCCTGCATCTTGGCGTCAGGGTCGACCGGGCCAGCAAGCTCGTCCTGCTCACGGTTGTGTCGCTCAGTCTCCAAGACGCCATCATCGGCACTAACAGAGATTCCGCGAGCTCCCCACCTGGGGCGGGCACCACCACGTCCGCTGTCGTCACCAAGACCAGGGCCGCTCTCCTCGTCGTCATCAGCGCTCTGGAAGCGCTTGCCAAAGATGCGGCGAAGGAGCCATCCTCGGCTCATGTCATCGGCATCAACAATGCCGCCACCACGGAGCTTGACACGCTGGCGGGTGTAGTAAACCCATGCAAAGTCGACGTAAAGAGCAGTCTGGATAAGGCCAAAGATGACAGACACGGCGTCGGGCTTGCGGTCATTCACATCAAGCTCTCGGATGAACCAGTTGATGCAGTACAGTGCGCGGTAAGAGCCGAGAGTCAGGAGATAGAAAGAGTCGATGACGGTCGGCACGGTGGTCTGCCTGAGAAGCAGAAGCTGGGGGAGAACGCAGACGGACTCGAGAATTTGGGAGAATACCCACATCCACTAGATAGAGTTAGCATGTGACGTTCCAGTGCATCCCATTTGAAGACTTACAGCTCGGAATCCCCATGCCTTTTCGAAGATCATCATGATAAAGGGAGACAGTGCCAAAGAACCTCCCAAGATGAATGCACCAATCTTCCAAGAAACCTCCCGCTCACGAGAACGGGGGAAGAGCCATTGCATAACACCCAGAATGTAAAAGGACGACAGAATATAGAAGATCTTGAAGACGAAGTTCCATGCCGAGTTCTCGCTGAAGACGTCGAGGTATCGGGTACAGAAGACGAGGGCGTAGAGGATCTGGGTGATGAGTGAGACACCCTCGGCACTTCGGTTTCGATGGATGGCGAAGATGAGGATACACTTGGAGAGCATATGGGACAGGTCGCCCATAATGCGGAAGATCTATGAATGGCATTAGCATTCTAATTCAGCGGCAGGGTACAGATGTGACGGGGCACAAGTCGCATACGTTCCACGCGCCCATGGCGAACGGCGGGGAGCTCGGGTGCCGAGCTGGTCAAGCTATAGAGTGTTCGGTTGCGGAGGAGGCCGGGTAGACCAGAGGACCTGTAGCTTGCGGTCCGCCCAAGAAAAGCAGCGGCGATGGAGCAATGGGAGCAGGAGGCCAAGAAGGAGAAGAGGTAAAGGAGGAGCAAGAAGGAAGAGCGATGACGCGGGGAAAAGAGATGCGCTCTCCAGGCAGCTCTGATGGACGAGGTGGAGGTTGAGGAGTAGAGAGCGCGGGCTGGCTGAGAGCAGGGGCCCGGGGGAGCTTGCGTCAGGTTGGAGCATCGGATCCAGTCGATGCTCCAGCCACAACACGGGCCACGACACGGGCCACAGCGCTGGGCCGCACCATAGCTCCCACCTGCTACGAGTGACAGACGCACCTGGAGGCGAGAGCTCCAGGCCTAGACCCTTTGCAGCATCCGCTGTGGCGACGCCTACGAAGACCTACGGAGGCGCTATTGAACATGCCGTCCCGTAGTCTCGCCAGCGCCCTTGGCATTGGCTGGGGAAGTGGAGGCACGGCATGTCCAGGTCCGGCATGCAAAGCACCATGACATTGTTCCTTTTGGCTAGGTGCATATGGATCGGGTACTGGCATAAACCCAAACATTACTCGGAAGTGAACCGTAATTAGTGCGCGAGCCCTCGACGAGTCCATCACGATTGGACGCTGGTTGTCGCTTCTGGGTATTGGACGGGATTGTTTCTAGGTCCCTGTCCCCATACTCCTTGCTTGATCGCTACGATGCGGAACGCAGGTTTGAGCAATGATGGACTGGCCTGGCCAACACGCTCGCTGCTTTCAATGCAAGGCCGGTTGGCGCATTCCGTAGTCAGGTCTACGTAATCCATCCATTGTCGAATTCGACAGACCCATTTCCTCATAGGCACAAAAAAAAAGACAACCGCCGTCACCCACTAATTGACGTGTGTGTGTGTGCGTCCAACAGCCGCAGTACAGCCGCAGCTCTCTCTGCAAAAGTAAGGCTGGCGATAGCCTCATCTTTTCCCTCGCAAGAACCTTAAAAAACAAGCAACGGCCTAGTTAGCTCGGGCTCTTCCCAACTGGGCGAGTCCGGACCCCACACAGTTCGAAGCGCCTGGGTGACGCGGCACTGGCGTGTTGAGTGTCAGGGGTTCTGGGTAATAAAAAAAAAACCTCCAGTGCACTGTTGCCGGATGAGCAGCGAACGGACACTTTGCACTCGAGTCGTCGCCTCCACTGTACGCGCCATCGGTTGGAGGCTCAGGGCGGCAAAGCGTCGTGTTGGTTTGTTCCTGCCGTTTCAACTTTTGATCCACCCGTTCCTCGCCAGCGTTGCTTTTCTTTGGCACGATTCCGGCCTTCTTGAACTCGCCCTCCTTTCTCACACACTGCACTGCCAAGCGCTGCGCCTGGAGAGATTACGGTGACGTAAACGGCCTTGCAAGGAGAACGAACCATTTCGTCGGCATTTGACCATCCGCGTATCTCGCAGCCAAACGGGACCCAGCCTGACAAAAACCGTTTCGACATTGCCAATTGCGCTTCGCTGCAAGGCATCAATCAATCATGAGAGTTGCCGCTCTATTGACGGCCGCCATCGGCATCACCTGCGCCGGCGCTGCCGCTATCAACCCGCCCCCAGCTCAGCCCGGCTCAACCGCCCAGGGGCTCGTCAAGAAGTGGATGGGCCAGAAGAGCGAGAAACCGCATTTCCCAGAACCAAAATACTTTAGTAAGTCTACATGCAATCTATATTTTATGCTTTTTCGCACAGCTCCGCATCGCAATATCCCATTCCAGCCTTGGCTGCGCTCGCTCACGTTCCTGGGAACTTTTTTTTTGGCTAACTTTTTCCACTAGAGGAATCTCGGTATGTTTCAATTTGGCGTTTCACCCAGAACGACTATTTGTCGGCAAGCCACTAACACTCGTCAATGCGTAAAGACAGCAAGCGCATTATGATGAAAGGTTTTCCAAAGGTCCTCTCAAGGAGACTGACCAGCGAGATGCCATTCGCGTCCTCATTCAGACTTATCTCACCACTTTCCGTGATCTCGGCGTGGAAACATGGCTGATGCACGGCACCCTGCTTGGTTGGTGGTGGGGCAAGCAGGTTGGTCTCCCAAATACCCATTGACGCCTTCACTCAAGTCTTTCTGACAACTCCTCGTTCAGGTTATGCCCTGGGATCTGGATGCTGATGTCCAGGTTGCAGAGATGGACATGTACTATCTGGCTGCATACCACAACATGACCATCTGGTACTACAAGTTTGGTGACATGACGGAAGGCAAATTCTTCCAGCTAGAAATCAACCCCTACTTCAAGTATCGCGGACAGGACGACGTGCTCAACGTCATTGATGCCAGGTGGATTGACATGAGCAATGGGTTGTTCATCGACATTACTGCTGCCAGATATAACCCTGATCACGAGCAGGGCGAGGGCATCCTCTACGATAAGCATGGACACGAATACAGGGTGCGTATTTCTTCATTGCGACTTCGCAACAATTGTTCTCTAACGAACGCGTACAGGATACCTTTGTGTTCCCCCTACGAGACACCTCTTTTGAGGGCGTGCCAGCAAAGATTCCTTATCGCTACAAGGAGATGCTCGCATCAGAATATGGTGAAAAGGCCTTGACGAATACAAAGTTCCACTAGTAAGTGCAATGACAGGCTCCCCTACCTCTGGACAAAAACTAATTCTCGTATAGCCATGAATTTGACCAAACTGTAATGAAATGGGTGCCCAACATCGATGTCTAGAAGACGCTCTCGAAAATGCACCCCATCTTGAGGTTACCAGCGTTAATCTATAACCCCAACGCACATACTGTACTCTATACACAGACGCCGGAAGTCGTCACCGGGCGGCAAAGTCTTTGATATGCACACATGAGGATGAAAAATGGAGGATGATGGTAATGATACCCGGCCCACACCACGGGCTGCTGCACGAGAATAGAACATGCGCATGGCGTCTCTGGTTTGATAGCATTTTATTGTCCAGCCATAATAGAGTAGATACGCATCACAAATATTATTGATCAATGTTATTATTACTTTACGTTGTGTAAGCCTGGTTCAAGTGACGTTTGATTTGACAGCCCTTAGTTCAACACTACAGTCTGCAAGATTAAGTGGTCCTGTGCTGCCCCGCGAAACCTCAACGCGTCGGCCCCACGCGTCATCAACATTGAAACATCCATCTTACAACACCACCGCCAAAAAGACTTTGCTGCCCCTCAACCCTTGCGTGCTAGAAAAACCTATTACTAGACACAGCTTATGCATGCGCGACTCCAAATTTAAGCCTCTCAATCGCTGAGAATGGCGACAGGCAAGCTTACACCCCCGTTGCAGTGTATGCTCCTCCAGCTGCTAACCGCCCAGCACTGCAGGCCGAGAGCGCCGTAACGAACGGCTCAACGAGCGACTTCGCGGTGCCCAGTACGTCGCCCGATGCCATTTTCCGAGTCGCGTAGCTTCCTTGCATGCTGACATGTCCTCAGGCGCACAAACATCGAAGACGACTCGTTCCATCTCGACATTGCCGGGCTTAACATTGCCAGTTCGAATTCTCCCGCCCTCTCGACAGGTCGCCCAACCCCGAATACTTCTGCAAAGAGGAAGAGGCTAGAAAATGACGAGGCGCCTCCACCGCAGCCTGCGCCCAGCGAGGTCCGCCGATCCATTCGAGAAGAGCCCAGAGATCCGTACGAGCTGCCCGATACATCTAAGGAAAGCGTCCCGCAGATTGCTACAAAAAATCAAGAGCCCAGTGAAGAGCAAGAGGAGGATGCTCCAGTTGAAGAAGAGTCTGAACCAGAGCCAGAGCCAGAGCCACGACCTCCAACCGCCAGCCCATCACCAGCCGTCCCAGAACCTGAACCCGAACCAGAACCGGAACTAGAAGCAGAGCCAGAGCTAGAAGGGGAAGATGCCTTGGAATCTCTCCCCGAGCAGCTGCCGGAGCTAAGGCGAGTCTCTCGCAACTCTGTCGACGAAATAGAAGAAAGCCCACAAGATGCGCCTGGAAGCGGAAAGAGGCGAAGAGTCGAATTGAGTGGCGCACTCTCTTCGACCACACGACTCCACCATGCGCTCAGTACGGACGACGTCGGACCGCCATCCTCATCACCTTTGGCCCAAAAGGTCCGAAGACGAAGCTCGATCGCCACATCAGTTCGGTCCAGGAGCTCCCGACGTAGCTCGCATCTAACCGAAGCCGACGACGTGGACGAATTGTCACCTGTGCAAACGAGAGACCGTAGTGCTCTAGGCCATGAATCCGAATTAGCACCCGTGGAGGAGGAAGAGGAGGAAGAGGAGGAGCTGGGCGAAGACAGAGTGGAGCAAACACCTGAGGAACCCGAGGCAGACGACGAGGCCGAAGCCACTGAAGAGGAAGCGGTCGCAGAAGAAATCAGCGCCGCAGAAGCAGCAAAGACAATTGGCAGGAAACGCCCCCGAGCAACCCCAGTACCGCGGTCTCCAGAGCTAGGATCGGCTGTCCAGGAAGAGCCCGAGGTGGAAGCTGATACAGTGGAACCGCCGCCAAAGCGAGCCCGTGGGCAGCGCCAACGACAAGCCAAGAGCCCCGCGGCGCAAAAGCAACCAGCTCCGAAGCCAAAGACGAAGCCAATAGCACCACGGCCCGAGCCTAAATCGAAAGCGAAAGCGAAGCCAAAACCCAAAGCACCTGGCAAAGGACGTCGAACAAGCGAGCGCAGGGAAAGCCCAGAAGAAGACCAAGGTGGTTCCATCGAGATCACTGTTCAGCGCTTTGTCAATGTCAAGAAGCATGCCAAAGACGAAGATGACGCCGACCCCCTTCACTCCGAGGTTCCATTTTCGACGCGAGGCGAAACAGTGGTGGATGTATTTGCGCAGGTGTGCACAGAAGTCGTCGACTCGACAATAGCGCAGCTACACGAAGCGATGAATAATACCGAGGACAAGGCGCAAAAGAAGGAAGCCCGAGTGAAGATCCGGGCCATCGAGTCCTACAGAGATGAGCTAAGCTCAAGGCTGCTTCAGCACGTGGGTTTACGTTTCTTCCTCTACACTAGTGAGCAGATGAATGCTAACAGGCACAGGCGATTCACCTTAATGATTGGCACTCATTACGAAAACGAGTTCGTGTGGCCCAGAGAGAGAAGCTTACATTACGAGAAGAAATCCTCAAGCTCAAAGGCGAGAGGGAACAAGTTGCGCTACAGATGGACGCTGTGCGAATAAAGCATGAGGAGGGCACCAAAGAGTCAAAGGTAAGAGAAAATTATTTACGGACTGGCAAACAGAATACAGCTGACATTTTTACAGTTTCGACTCGATGCATCCTCAACAATGCACGATGTGGACCTCACCATTGAGCGTGGCCGCGATGCGCCTGAACTGTCACGAGCCGAGCAGAAGCAGGCAGAGCTGGCCAATCTCGAACTTCTCGTGGCTCAAATAACCGACGAGGCCAGCTCAAATAGCGCAGGGGGTGGAATACTCCGGCAGGTCAAGGACTTTAACGCCTTTTTAGAACGGGCAGCCCTCGCACTAGAAACGAGATGAAGTGGGAAGCAAAAACCAAACACCGAAGAATAACGACACGAACGACATGACATGACATTCATAAGCGACGCCGAACCCAGGCATCTTTTTTCCCTTATTGGTCACGCTAGGATATCACATGTACATCATACTTTTTTTTCTTTTACTGGTTTTCCCTCTGCCTCCTCTTTAGTTGATCTTGGCCTTGGAAAAGTCCATCTCGGGGTGCTGGTCCTGGAACTTCTTGAGGATATCAAGGCGCTTCTGCTCGTCCGAGGTTGGCAGGCCCTTCTCCTTTTGCTGCTGATCAAACATCATCTTCTCGACCATGCCGCGGGTTTCGCCGTCGAGGTCAGACAGCTTGGACGAGTCAGGCTGAATCTTGGTCACGTCGATCTTGGGGGCGCTGGTGACGACGTGTGCCCACCACTCCATCTTGTTAACCTTGTCGAGGTGGATCTCAACCGTCTTGCTGCCGTCATTGTTGGGGACGAGAGTCCATGTCGAGTCGTCGATGAGGACGTCGTGGGGGAGGTCGCCCTAGGGAGGAGGAAGATGCGTTAGCTAATAGAGACGCTTGGGTGGGCAACAGACGGGAGGCAACTGTACATTAATAAGGGGGTCTTGACCCTTGATGCCAGCTGTGAGAGACTTCTTCTTGATGGTAATGGCGAGATCCTTGCCCTTGAAGTTTCCAGGGACGTTGAAGGTGACGTCGAGGTCGGCGATGGTCTGCGTCCACTTGTACGGGAGCGCAGCCTGCTCCTCTGCCTCCTTGGCACGGGCAGCGACGTCCTCGGCGGGGGTCACGGTGACTTCTGTAGACGAGGGGCAATCAGTAATCAGGCCTGGGCATGGTAAGGCAACTGGAAATAGTAACAAAGAAACGCACCCTTGTCGGTGTCTGCCATGGTGAAATGTGTCTCTTTTTTTTCTCTTGTTGGTGTTGCGAAATGGAGGGTGCAGAAGCTGATGGAAGCGGGCAGCTCACAAGAAGGCTGACGGATAGTCGATGGAGATGGAGGGGCAGTTTGAGGGTGGGTCACGGCCCCTGGTCAGCTGCAGCCAATAGGGAGCTCCCGATAGCGCCCAGCTCCCTGGTTACCTCAGCCGCGCCTTGACAACCAAGACAGATAGCGTGGGCGATGCATTTCGCGTTGTGCAAGTCGGTCAATTTACCAACGTCCGCAACCGCCAACGCCCCGCGCGCCCAGAGCAGGATTGTTCCAGCACATGCCCCTCCTCCGCCTCTGCTCCTGACTCTCGACGGCACAACACCACTCACCCCAGCATCATGTCCCGCCCCGGAGCCGCCGTCTCGGTGCGCTATGGCGGCTCAGGCGCCCTCCCGCCCGACCAAGACGAAACCTGCCCGGTGTGCAAGACGACGCGCTACTTCAACAAGGACATGGAGTTCCGCATCAACCCGGAGTGCTACCACCGCATGTGCAAGACGTGCGTCGAGCGCATCTTCCGAGATGGACCCAACGAGTGCCCCTACGCCGAATGCCACAAGACGCTGCGTCTGCGCGGCTTCAAGTCGGCCTTCTTCGCTGACCTCACGGTGGAGCGCGAGGTCGACATCCGCCGCCGCGTCGCCGCCGTCTTCAACAAGGTCGAGGAGGACTTTGAGACGCTCGACGCCTACAACGACTACCTGTACATGGTCGAGTGCCTGACCGACGACATCGTCAACGGGCCCGACGCCGCCAAACGCAAGGCCGAGAACCAGCTGATCGAGTGGGAGGCCCAGCACAAGGCCGATATTGAGCGCAACCGCAAGCTGGCCCGCGAGACGGACGAGGCCCGCCAACGCCGCATCGCCGCCGAGGAGGAGGCCGCACGCCAGCGACGCATGCAGGACCGCCAGGCCGACGCTGCGGAAAAGTCAAAGGCGGCCAAGCTGCAGGAGGAAATGCTAGACTCCCTGCAAAATGCAGAGGTCGGCCGCGCCACCGAGGCTCTCAACCGCATCATGCTGAAGAAGCGCGGGGGCCAGCGTCGCGACGGCGAGCCTGCCGCCAGTGCCGGTGCGGGCGCGGGAGGACTGTCCATCCGCGGCCTGCGCGACAAGAAGGTCGCCGTTGTCGACGACAAGCCCTACGACCCCTACGGCGGCCTGGTTGTGGCCCCCGAGCGCGTGGATGTGGCTCCCGAGAAGCTGGCCGGCTACACCAACGAGTGGGTCGAAGTCACCCGCACCAAGATGGACTTCAAGGCTGGCGGCTACAGCCCAGACGAGTATCTCACGCGTGCCTTGTTCGAGGCCTTTTCTGGCCTGGGCGTCTTCATTGGTGACGAAAAGGCCAAGGCCGAGGATGCGACGGCCACATCAGTCAAGATGGAAGTCGACGATCTCTTTTAAGCCTTAGGTGGTTTACGAGAAGAAAAAAATTAGAGAATTGGCAACAGCGGACACTGTGGTATCATTCTGGATTGTTTTTGCGGGTGTTTTCTGTCTAAGATATATATGTACATACTCTTTCTTACTTGCGGGGTGGGGGTGGCATAGCCATGGCGTTCCGGACGATGTTTCTGCATAACAAAAGGAGGAAGGGAAGGGCAAGCGAAAAAAAAGAAGACGAGGCCAATTTTTGGCTTCTTTCTGGAGAGGGAAACAATTTTAAACAGATAAAAAATTGGGCGTTTTATGAGCACCATGAAGGAAACATAAAAAAAACAACCTCCCAAAGAATCGACAGCTGCCGAGCATAGACACACACGAGGGTATGCATAACTTGAAAACAAGAGACGCGAAAAACGAATTAAAAGCGAAGACGGAGGAGGAGCAAGAGAATCTGGTTTTTGGTTTTTTTCTTTCTTTTTTTTTCTTCTTTCAAGGCAGAAATAAAATTGATATTTTTAATACACCCATGATATTTCTTGAGAACTGTTGCTAGACTAAAAAGCCAAGAAAAAAAAGAGTAGTACTGAAGCAACAAGAAAAAAAAGTCACGACAAGCAATGTTGAAGAAGAAAAAGGGAAGGAAACCAGCCAAACCCGCAGGAACGTGAAAAAAGATGTCGGATCGTGCAGTTTTTTTTTAAAAAAAGATAAAAAATGAAAACAAGGATGTTTCAGGTGGGCAAAAAAATTCTGTCCGTCTATCGCCTTCGAGAGAACCGTTTCTTCTGTGGTAATTATATTTTTTTTAAAAAAAGGTATGTCGTCAAAGAGAAAAAAGTTCGGCTCTGAAATGCTTTCGTGCCAGTCTGAATAATCCCCATTTCGGCTGCGCAATGTCATCGGTCCTTCATTCCACTTGTTGAATTCCGGTCTTGATTGATTGTGATTTCCGTCCCCGTTCTTTTCCCATCTCATCCCCAAAAACGCCTCGCTGACAATGCGGAAAGGAGGAGGTACAAATAAAAGCATTGGGCTCCCAGATAATGCGGATAGGTATTGGTTATAGGTAAGTGGGGTATGGGGCCCAGTGAGATACAGGAGGTTTAGGTATATAAGGGGTCAGTGTGAGAGTGAGAGGGTGAGAGGTCGGGTATCAGGGAAGAATTGGTCATTTCCCATGTTACTGCTGCCAGGGAGTCTGCTGCGCTGGTCGAGGAAACACGGGCACTGTCTCGAGCTGGTCCAGGCCACCGCCCATGGGCTGCTGGTTGTGCTGCCAGCCCATGCCCGTGTTGTGGTTGACAAAGGCTCCGTGGCGGAAAGGATTTGTGCTGCCAGTCGGTTGCGGAGCAAGAGCTGCGCCGGCAGTTTGAGGTCGTTGGTCTTGAGGTTGGGCGGGTGGTAGCGTCGTCGTCCTGGCAAAGGGGTTGGTGCCAGTTGCTGCTGGCACAAGGGGTGCTGCGGCGGGGGATTGCTGTTGGAGTTGCTGCGGCTGCTGCAAGGGCGAGTTGGAGCCGGCCGAGAAGGGAGAGGTGTTCTGCTGGTTGCGAGCAAAGGGGTTCGTGGATAGTCGGTTGGGGTTCACGCCGCCGAGGGCAGATCCGGTCGCTGAGGGTTGCAGAGAGCCGTTGGCCGCGCCAGTCTGCTGGGCCATGAGCATCGACTGGCGGAAGGGGTTCGTGGTGCCTGTGGCCATTGGCTGCAGGAGATTTTGAGGTTGTGCAGGCGCTGGTGCTGGTATTGGTGCCACGCCGGTTGGGAAGCTTGCCACGGTGTTTTGGGGAATGGAAGCCAAATTGCTTGGCTGGAAGCCCTGTGGTGATCCTCCTCCAAACCCCCCGCCAGTAAAGTTGTTTCCAATAAATTGCTGTTGCTGGGGTTGCTGCTGGAGGACAGGTTGCTGTTGCTGTTGCTGTTGCTGCTGCTGGAAGGCTGTGGTTGGGTCGAATCCCATGGGCTGGGCACCGAAACCGTTCGACTGGAAGCCCACCATGCCGGTGGGCTGTGGCTGTTGCGGCTGCTGCTGCTGCTGGAATCCCATGTTCATCTGAGGTTGAGGTTGAACCTGGAGTGGCGTCTGGTTCTGCTCGATCGAATCGAAAAAGTCAATCAGGTCGGGATCGGGGCCCTTGTTAGCCTGGGGCTTGGTTTCGGTCTTGGGTGCCGTCGAGTTCGACTTGGGGAACGGGTTGTTGGATGCTGGCTCGGGGAAGTCATTGTCCTTCTTCCGTGACGATGCCGCCGGCTTAGTGTTGGAGGAGAAACTGACGCCGCCCTTCTTCTTAACATCCTGCTCGGCCAAGTACTGCCTCCGGTGGACTTCGAAATCGGGGTCATTGAGATACTCCTCGAGCTGCTTGCCCAGGTTGACGGGTGCATGCTTGAGCTTGGGGACTTCGACTCGCGTGTGGTGCTCAAACTGTCTCGCAACGCTGAGATACTGGACTACCTGGTCAGTCTGGCGAGTAAAGTTTCGGTAAATGGCCATTGCGCGCTCGGCATCGACCTTGGACATTTCGAAAAAGTGACCTAGACAGTACGGGTCAGTATGGAGGCTGAGACATGGGAAGCTGTAGCGGCGCACCGAGGATGCTGATCAGACCCTGATTGAGCACCTGGAACAGGGCCAGAAGGTCTAGAACAAGCAGTCGGAAGACTGTAATGGTGATTTCGTTTTCCGGCTCGTTTTCCATCACCTATGCCAGCCATGTTAGTTTTTGTGTCGTCATTTTGTCCAACGCTAATATGGGCTGAGCCCGTTGGGCGTCAACGTACATCGCATTTGAGCAGCGCCGTTAGTTGCAGCTGAACAACCTCCGTCTCACGCAAAAGACCCTTTTCGACTGATAGCTTCTCGAGCCTCGACTCGGGGGCGCGGACCCAGTCCGTCTTGGTGTCGCGGTACGCTCGCGCCCGTTCGGTTAGATATAGAGCATAGTGCCGAATATTCCGGCCTTGGATCTGGGCTGCAAAGCGGTCAATTACCAGTCGCTACATTTGTCCTCGGCCCGCGGGGTACAGGGGCAGCCGGGGGCATCGGGGGGGAGCGTATCATACCGTCGGTGAAGTTGCTGATGGCGAGGATGTTGCGGTGGGAGGATAGGAAGGTGAGTGTCACGTCGGCAGCGCCCTCGCGGATCATGAGGTGGACGGTGATGAGACTCTTGAAGACGACGGTCCATGTTGAATCGCGCAGACGGTACTGCAGGGCGCGAAAGACTTCGCCGACGCCAGCCTCGCCCGAGTGGGTGGCCACGAGAATGTGCTCGATGTATTTCGTCTTGGGCGGAGCGTTCTGCGCAACCGAAGCAAAAAGCTCTGGCGTTAGCTCATGAGGACGGTGGCCGCGGTGCTGCGGCAGCGGGGACAGGACGACGCACCTTGATCTTTGTCGCGCCCTTGACGGACTTCTCGAATGAACTCGACATGGTGCCAGCTGGAGTGTGAAGCTCGGCGGCGGCGCCGGAGACGAACAGGAGGGAACAGACGACGGAGGCGGCGGGAGGACCGGCCGGCGACGATGGTGATGAGGCCGAGACGAGAGCACCGGCGATCCGGACGGCGGGAGGAGAGAAAGAGGAGGAGGAGGGGATTGGGATCCGGTTGCGGGGCGGTGCAAGTTGCAGTTGCAGTTGCAGTGCAAGCTCGTGGTGTCGTCGTCGTTGTTCAGGTCGCCAGCGCACAGCTCACGCAGACGTAGGAGAGATCCGCATCCACACGCCGGGGAGAGGGGGGGACGTGGATGGTTGGGGGGGCGTGTACAATCGGCGAGCGTGGCAGGTTGAGACAAGACAGCGCCAATCCTGGGGGTTGGTCTGGCGGGTTTTTAGTGGGCGTTCACTGGGCTGCCAGTGGGCTACAGCGGGGGTGGCCACCTAAGCATCGTTTTGGAAGCCGGAACCAGTCGCAAGCTCTGCGATGGGGGGGTACTTGGGCGAGCCGCGACCTGCCTCTGCGGGCTCTGTGAGCTCTGCGCGCAGGCGTTGGAGGCTGGGGTACCGTCCTAACACGGCTCTAGCAGCGGCCTGCCACTGTCATTCCAGGGGGTGGGTATCGGCACCGCACAGGGTCTACACTGGGCCTCTGGCGGGCGGACGGGGGGCGTGCATGTCGTCACCACCCGCTGCGAGCACTGAGATGAAGCGAGGGTTCGCTGGGAGCTAGTGGGTGGTAGCCCGCTGACGAAAACCGTATGCTCCACCGATTTCATTTAGATGTTCTGCCCAACGGAGGCCCAGTTCAGGTGAAATTCAAGATTACAGCAACACCCGCCGAGGCGGCGATGCCGAATGCAGCACAGCACGCGCGAGAGAAACGCGCGAGAGAGAAAGAGGGTGGGATTGGTGATGTGATGATATGAGGCGATGCAGATAGGCAAGACATCCGCCGGTGACGTTTTCATTGGCCTGACCACCGATGACTACCGACGACCGCGCCATATTGCTGCCAGACAGTCCCGTCGGGTGCCTTCCTTGCATCACGACACCTACACGTACTTGGCGTGGGTCTCTTGGCCTTTAGTCCGGGGGAGAAGCCCGGCTGGGCTGGAATTTCCGATGCCTTCATTTGATAGATACGATGCCAGAAGATTGATTGACCGGGGTGGCCATCGACAAGGTTACACACAGATAAGCAGAGGGAGGCCAATGGGTTCGTATAAAATTTGGATTCAATATATATATTCAAGTGCTTCAGAAAGCAACGGGCAAAAATAATGCGCTCTATCCCAAATGCGACAAAAAAGACAAAAATGAAAGAGAAAAAAAAAACATACTCACCCTGCCATTCGCCCAAACCACAAATAAAGGTCAAGGGTCTCCCGAGCGCCATGAAACAAGTCCAAGCTCTCAATCACAGACCACATTCCCTCCTGGGTCAGTCGAAAATTTTCCTCTTGCCATTCATAATAAGTCAGAGCTTTTTTTCATCGCGTCCGATGCAAAACAAGGTCGGTGTGTCGGACGCCCATTTCAGGATGCCAAACCCTCCTCGCCCCGAGACCACTTAAGCTCCCGAAAGAGAGGGTTTCGGGGTCCGAAGAGCCGGCATCAGCATCATATTATTCACGCGGTTCTCATCATCTAGAGGGAACACACAAGTTAGTAAATCAGGCTCATGTGAGGGTATCCGAATGGCTTGCGCGGGCAAATACTCACATTTATTTGAATGGAAGGGTCATAAGGAGAAAAAAAGAAGAAGAGGAAAATCGCAGCGCGTCTGAGAATTTAAACAAGACCCTTGCGGCGCCAATGGTGGGGTCCGCCCTGGCAATTCCTCGGCCGAACTTTTTCCCATCGCAGCTCACCTCCGTCACGAGTCGGCCCACCAGGACTCTGGTCTCGTCATGACCCAATTGCTTCCATTACCAAGCTCCTGAGCTGTATATTTTGGCCATGGTGCTTCCCCTCGGTCGCTGCAGCTTTGCTCTGCGTCGTGGTGCCGCCGCGAGCTCCCTGGCGTCGCTGCGAGGGCACCAATGCCTCTCCAGAAGCTTCACAAAGAGCTCGTTTGCGCTTGCATCCAAGCGGGACCAGTTGCTAGGGGCCTGGGATAAATGTACGGTGCATTGTATTCGAACCTTTCCCTCCTTGACTGTAAGCTTACGTATTGGCGACCAGACAACAACTCAGATATTCCGCTCCAGGAAGATACAGACGGAAGGCAGGTCGGCTTCCTTGGGAAGCGGCGCAATGTCTCCAAAAACCTATCATTTGCCGATCTCACTACTCCCACCGGCGAAGTGATCCAAATTTGTTCCGATGCCGGTCATGATGCCGAGGCGCACTCCCTCTTCCGCCAGATCCCCGCCAACAGTCCGGTCCTCGTCAATGTTCAGCAGGAGGGCGTAGATGCGTCGCGCGAGGCACTAAACGAGGCGTCTTCCAAGACCACCGTCTATCTCAAGGATATCCGAGCTCTCAACACGGTACCCCAGAACCTCATCGTCACCCCCGAAGTCCAGTTCCCCCAGACCAAGCGCCACTATCAGATTCGCTTTCATCCTGAGCTCCAGGCTCGACTCAAATTTCGATCATGGCTCAAGGGAGAGCTTACCCAAAGTCTTCTAAAGAAGGGATTTACCGATATCGAAACCCCCACGCTTTTCAAGTCGACGCCAGAAGGTGCGCGAGAGTTTTTGGTTCCAATGCGACAGAAAGGAATGGCATATGCCTTAGTCCAGAGTCCCCAGCAATACAAGCAGGTTCTGATGGCGGGAGGAGTCTCAAGATATATGCAATGGGCCCGTTGTTACCGAGACGAAGACTCTCGTGCTGATCGCCAGCCAGAGTTTAGTCAGTTGGATATGGAATGGGCATTTGCTAGCGCACCGAAGGTCCGCCAAGATATCAACGATATCATTTTAGCTGCCGTCGAGGCTTTGCGGCCTGCGAAGAGCTACAAGGAGATTAGAGGAGAGCGCATCCCTGTGGTGTCAGAAATTCCTAACACTCCTCGAGAACCCAGCGAGCTGGATGCGCACCAATTTACGACACTCAAGTTCCAGGACAGCATCCGAACCTACGGATCTGATAAGCCAGATCTGCGCATTCCGAACCGAGTAAGCAACTGACTTTTCAAGAATATCTTGGACTTTCTGCTCACATTCGTTAGATCCACGCCCTCCCCGACCTTGAACCCTACCAGCAATTCGTGAGCATGATCACACATCTTGATGACCCTCTGGTCGAAGCTTTCACTTTTCCCCTAAATGACTGCTCTCCCGAGCAAGCACGAGAGTTTGTCATCAAGTTCATGGATGAACTCCCTTCCGCCTTGGCGGAGAACCCTGACGGAAAGCCACAAGTGCTCATCTGTGACTCGAGAAAGCCCTTGAGTGGTTTCTCGTCTCTCGGATTCGAATACCAGAATGTTCTCGATCTCATCTCCGAAGGCAAGGAGATTAACGATGGAGACATTGTCGTCTTCCAGGCTCGAGAAAAGCCCACCGGACAATACTGCACCGGCTCAACCAAGATTGGTGATATTCGCAACGCTCTCTGGAAGGGGTTAGTTGACGCCGGATACATGACAAAGCCCCAAATGGGTGAGCCTGGGTCCCTTCAGTTCGTTTGGGTGACCGAGTTCCCCATGTTCAAACCCACCGAAGAGGGTGAGCCGGGACAGGAGGGTGCAGCTGGCATTGCCGCATCCCACCACCCCTTTACCGCGCCCTTTTCCAAGGCAGATCTGGACATGCTTTTTACCAATCCTCTAGAAGCCAAGAGTGCAGCATATGATCTTGTCCTGAACGGTGTCGAGGTTGGCGGTGGCAGCGAACGTATCCATATTGCAGATCTCCAAGACTTTATCATGCGTGACATTCTCAAGATGACGGATAAACGGATCGGAGACTTCGCCCATCTATTCGAGGCCTTGCGCTCTGGCTGTCCCCCACACGCCGGGTTCGCTCTTGGATTTGATCGATTGGTAGCACTTATGACGGATACAGCTACCGTCAGGGATGTTATGGCATTCCCCAAGACGATGAAGGGAGAGGATCCGTTTGTCAAAGCACCAAGCAAACTGACAAACGAGCAACTTGAACCATATGGACTACAACTCAAGCCTCGAAAGGGTCAGTAAGAAACGACTGCATCTTTCATAAAGTATGGCAGAAACTGCGCTATAGTGTCAGCGATCAGCTGTGCCTATTTAAACTTAGCAATCGCGACTCATTCGCTCATATATGAAGCCATGCCTCGCTAGAGGGCAGAGCAAATTATATATATATATATATATCGGCGCAAATGTATACATCTGTAACATTATAGACAGACTCATCTTGTACTAGATGATTGTGTATCAATAAATAGACGAGAAATGGATTTGATGAAGGCACACAAAGCGAACATATAGGGGAAACTTCACTATGAATTGAAAATATTTGCAAATATCACACATCAGGCAGAGTACAAGAGACCAGGATTGAACGTGTCATGAATCAAGTCATATTGGTATCTGTGTCGACGACCGAGGCAAAAAGCTCGAGTCGCGTGAATGCATGTCCGCTTGTATGTACCGATTGGATATCAAAAAAATTAATACACCGAAATTCCCAGTTTCCCGTTTCCTTAGCATCCGTCGTCAGAACTCGTCCGCATCCTTGCAGACGCGGTTTTGTCTTTGGGCCGGTTCAGCCATCCTCGATTAACTCCGTGACCATGAGAGCCGTCTATAGAGAGGAGTAAATTGGACTGGGGTTGTCTTTTCTGCTGCAAGTCCCCCCATGTGGCCAATTCGTCGGAGAAGATTAAAAAAGAGATTCCACCCCGCGTCACCCCCGGATCGGGTTTTATCCCGCTTAGACGAGGAAGAAGCCGAAGGCAGTGGCACCCAGAGCAAGGGCGAGGACGACGGCGGCATCAGCGTGGTTGCCACGGCCGGCAGCGTTGTCAGCAGCGGCGGAGGAGGCGGCGCTGGCAGCGCTCTCGACGGCGGAGGAGGCACCGGCGACGGCAGTGGAGACGTCGCTCTTGATGCCGTCAACGGCGGTGGAGACCTTGGAGGCGGCGCCGTCGGCCCAGGTGGAAGCCTCAGAGGCGATCTCGGAGGCCTTGGACTTGGCACCGTCAACGGCGGTAGAGACCTTGGAAGCAGCACCGTCGGCCCAGGTGGAGGCCTTGGAGACGACGCCCGAAGCCTTGGAGGCGACACCGTCGGCCCAGGTAGAGACGTCGTTGGCGGCACCCTCAGCCCAGGTGGAGACGTCGTTCAGCACATCGTCGAGATCGCGGGCGGCAGGGGGAGCAGTGGGCTCGGGAGCACGCTGAGCAATGCCGTTGGCGGCGGGCTCACTATTGGGCAAGCATGTTAGTCAATTGATTGGCACGACAGGGCTGCTGGGGATCCTAGGACATACGGGCTGGCGGCGACAAGGCCGGCAAGGGCGAGAACGGCAACCTTGGAGTAGTGCATGGTGATTGATGTGTGGTGGTGTAAGTTGAAAAGGTGGGTTGGTTGTTTTTTAGGTAGGTAGGTTGATGATGTCAGTTATTGAACTGGAGTCGATGGCAAGAGGGGGAGGGGATTGTGGTTTAATAAGTGAATTGCTGCTGGATGGGGTTTGATGAAGGGGGAGCGGGATTCCTTGATTCATATATCTCCTTCTCGACCCTGGCGTGTTTCATTTCCCACACGCCTGTCATTTGATTCGGGGCATGGGGGGGGGAGAGCTTGAGGCGTTGGCGTCGAGGCGCAGAATGGGATCCGCAACGGCCTAGCCCAGAAGCAGCTGGGGCCCACGATGCCGTGCCCCGTGCGTGGTCATCTCATCAATCGTTCTGAGAGCTTGTCAGCAGCTAACACGACAGAAGCATGAGTCGCCCTCACGTAGGGCCGAGAGTCCCTCCTCAGCCACGGCCCAAACGAGCCTGCCAGCGAGCGAGCCATGCCAAGGCCGTGATGATGGGTGAGGACACACAGAGAACTAGCTAGCTAGCTGAGCCAGCCAGTCAGCGAGGTCAACAACAAAAACAACAAATGTAAATGTCATCATTTAGCCTTTGGGTTGCTCTCTCGTCCCTGCATGGTCCATCGCATTGTGCCACGCCCGATGCGGCTAGTGGCCATCACTCCCGGCATCCGGGCAGTGCCTTGGCGGCGTAGCCGTCGGCACCAAAACCTCCAGAAGGGGCTCAACGTGTCTGGCGTGTCTTATGCCGCCTTTTTTTCAGCTGCCCTTTGGCTGCTTACACCCGGCTGCGCCATGCATTACGTCGTGACATGACCCCCCTCCTGCAACTCGCAAACAGCACACACACTGACTGGTTGACTCGCTATTTGCTCGGCTTTGGGAGAGTATGGATGCGAGCGGGGAAGGGGGAGGGGCAGCAACAGCAGCAACAGCAGCAGCAGCAGGGAGTCTCTTCTCTTTCCCTTGCCCTTAGCACCCAAGAATTTTTGTGCTCTCTGCCTTGCAAGGGGTCCCCTCTGTCTCGGCACCCCCTGCCAAGCTAGCAAATCACGTAAGTAATAATCCCAACCATCAACTCTAATCAGATTGTTTCCGCTGATCACACGCGGGTGAATCACCGATGGCATGCGGTACGATCTCTAAAGACCGATTGCGAGAGACGAGCGGCGGCGGGGACGGCTGCGCCCAGGACGACGACGTTCGCTCACCGCGCGCGCGCCGAGCCCACTGCCAAGACAGTGGCAGTGGTGGCAAACACGCTGGTTCATTCAATCACCCAAGCCAAGGTTAGATGCATGTTTAAAATCTGGGGAACTCCGAGAGGGACCAAAAATAAATAATAAAATAAAATCAAAATCAAAAAGGAACCAAGAGGGGGAAAAAAATGCGCCTCGCCGGACTGGGAAGTTTAGGCGTGAATCTGCCCAAACCTAGTCCACACTCGCACATATCTCGTCGTCATTGACAATGCAATGCAGCGTTGTTCCTATTTTCAGCATCCCACCGCCACTCGCAGCTACGCGGACCAGAGGGGCCGGTCGCACACCAGCCACAGAACCAGGGCAGCTAGGGAATTGCCTCAAAGGGCAAGTCACGAAGCAGCCAAGCAGCTCTGTGTGGCGGCGCAGCATGTTTCTGCTTTTGGCTCCACATCTCTCTCTCTCTGTCTCTCCTCGTTCTCGCTCTGCCGTCGTTGGTTGGCGGGCCAGGCTTTGGTTGGTTCGGTTCGCACGTACTTGTCCTGTCTTGGCCGCCCTTCGGTCTAGGAGGGAGGCCTCTTCATTAATCCGCGACCTCGGAGCTTAATCAGCTTCCGGTCTGTCTGTTGCTCACACATTCATTCCCATATTACTTCTTCTGTCCTTGAGGGACGGATAGATGCGTGCGCACAACCCAACCCAGATTCACATCATATTGCTTGCTAGTTCCCGACCGGTCGGCATCGTTACCCGCGCGCCCGCTCAGGCCCTTTGCAGTTTCAGGCCGTCGACGTGCCCGTGTTTGACCCAGCTCCACGCATTTTGTCCCATTCTGCAAGATCCAACGTAAGCTCCCGGGTGCAAGGTTGGCGGAGATGGGTCCCAGACGACGCCAAAGTCCCTCCTCCTCCAGGCATGCCATGTCCGCTGGAGCCACAGCTCACACAGCTCCAGCAGCAGCATCAAAACAAAGGAAAACAGCCCAGCGGCGGTCCCCTAGTTACCCCAGACCCACCCAAACGACGTCAGTCGCGTTTATGGCGCCCCCTTAAGTCCCCCAACTGGAATAGGATTTGCAAGGATGGCGAGCCCGTTAATTAGACCCACGCTGTTTGACCAAGAGCCTTCCAAGCATCATCCATCGGCCTTATATTCTAGCTAAATTCTCTCCTCTTCCTTATTTCCAACGCCCAAAAGCCCACACACACCTGCATGCCATCCCTGTTTCCCTTTTGCCTTATGAAACAGAAACCGAACCCGAGTAGGCAGCCCTTTTTGCAAGCGTCAGAACCTCCGGCCACAAGACATTGCCCGATTGAGCCACCGCAGTTCGCACACCTCCATCTATGAGACACCCAAGCCTCATTGCTGTCGCGGTGAGTCGTCGTAAGACATGGCAAAAAGGGTCGGCTCGGCAGATGCACAATTGGCCACGACCCGGCAACCGATGTAGTCTAGAATCTCTGTTTTCCCTGGTTCCAAGACATTCCTGTCTTGCTCCCTGCCATTCTCATTCGTATTTGGTCTGTCCAATGCCGATCGTCTTGTTGATCACATGGAGACAAAACCCACGTTGCTGAGCAAAGCGCAAGGGTCTGCCTTCCTTCGGCCAGGCCGGGCACAAGGGTGCCCTCCGCCAAGAAGGCATGACACAAACCCGACGATCCCGGAGCACCCTGAAGCGTTGTAGCAATATTAGTTGCGCGTATGCAAAACAAAAAAAAAAGAGCATCAAATTACCCAAAACAGTAAAAAAGAGAGACTTAGACAACATACAACACTCGGCATTCGCTGGTCGTCACCGACCCAACTACTACTCAAGCGCTCCTCAGCTTGACGCTCGGAGAGCAAACGGGATCCAGTATTTTCTGAGGGCTGTGGTCGTATGTGGTGATCGTGAGGTAAGGTTGAACTCAAATACCCGCAGCCTTGCTTCGGAGATTTGATCAACACACTGAAGGTTCTCACCCAAGCATTCTCCGTCAGTGTCCGTAATGCCGCGTCCCACCCCCACCGGGAACCCAACACTGTCCGAAACGCCTTGCAAACAAGGGGGGAAAGCATCGATAGAGGTGCAGGCTTCTAGAACACGACTAGTCGCCAATCAAGCCCGAGTTGATTGATCCCTGTTAACATAGCCCCAAAAAATTTAATTTATTATTGCGCATATACACACCATAGTGTTGTCACTTGCCTTTGGTGGGAGGTTACCCTAGAGCCACATGACCCTAGATTTCTTGCATAAATCCTATTTTTTTTTCTGCCGCTAGCTTAGTACACATTTGTGTCTTGAAGCGATTGGTAGAAGAAAATAGTCTAGAAAGTAAATTCATCGTCGTCATCACTTTGTCCTGATCTCATGGTTGATTGGTGTTGCAAATGCACAAAGGGTCTCTAAAATCTCACCGATGTAAAACAAGCCGCATCTTGCATACGTAACAAGATACACCTTCGAGCACAAACTTTCGCCAAAAAATAAACTCGAGTCTCGCTTTTCGGTATTTGAAACGCGAAACCGAATTACAAAAATAAAGTGCCAAGTGTGCAAGGCAGAAACTGCACCCTGAAACGAATGGACATGATCCGATGCCGCAAGGTCACATTAGTAAGGAATTTCGAAAATAGAACAATTGTATTCAACCCTCTTACATCATTCATCTAAATCAGTGTGAAATCAGTCACCTTAAACTCGTCATAATTCTTCAACGGCGAATACATGAATCCATATCCCGTTCTGCGGAACACATCATTGTCCACCTTTTCTAGAATTATAAGAGATGGCGGCTTTGGTGGGCCGTTTGTGGCAAGAACCCAGCACTCACGCTCCGTCTGCCGATCGGAGTCGAGAGAAACCAAAATGGTAGAACTCGTACTGGAAGCTCTTTTTCCCATCTCGAAACTGATCTCACCAAGATTGTTCTCTGTGACCCCTGGGCCAGGTGTATACCACACAAGTGCAAGAGGGGCCCGTATTCTCAGTTCTCCTTGCACATCTGTCGCCATGAAGTCATCATAGCCTTGGGTTAGCTTCACGTCAAGGATTTGAAAATCGTTCCAATATTGAACACGGTCGTCGTCTCCAATGTCCTTGAGAGGGAAATTTATTGCTCCCTTGACACTTGCCCAGCTCCAGCTCGGAAGCCGTGTTTGAGCCGGCCTGGACAGAGGAGCGCACTCTGGGACTGCAATTGTGCGAGCGTTGCGACGCTGTTTTGATCTCGCACCCCAGAGCAGGCCTCGGCGCAGGTCACCCGTCCATAGGCCCGCGACGTAGGCCCCTGTCGTCTGTGACCCGCCATCCACGGAATCTTGAAACCACTCGGCTGCTCCCGCGAGTGCAGGGAAAACGTCGCTATCGAATGTGAGGTTGCGGCAGCTAAATTCCTTTACTACGCTGTACCAGGCGGAGAGCCCAGGTGCAATGGTCCCGTTGTTGTAATCCCGCCGCAGATTGATGAAATCGGCTTTGCTGCTGTCGATAATCCAGCCCTTGTTGTTCGGCATGACCTGTCTTCCCCATCAGCAGCAATTTCTCAGACCACTTTCTCTGGGACAATTCAGACAAGACAAAACAGATCAATAATAGGAAGAGTGCAGTACTCTTAAACCTGACCTCAGCTTACTTACCTGCACACTCCCGCTTTGCTCGGATACGATTCCCTCTTGGCACTCCCACATCATCTTGTCCCGCCCAAAGTGCAGCAGCGCCCGCGACAGTAAGCGCTCCTGCAGGCACCAGCCCCTAGTGTCAAGGGAGCAGTTTTCAAGAACGTCTGCAGCCATCATCGGTTCCTGGCAGATGGAAAAATGGGGACTGATTCTTACATGCGTCCGCAGCCTTTTCCCGAGGAATCCTTCGGTGCTGCGCTCGGCATCCAGCGCCGAGATTGTGGCTGTGGCCTGGCGGTAGTAAGTTGCCATCTTGCTGGCCTCGGCACGCCAATCAGCATTCGAGTCTTGGATGATGCATAGGGCATCGATCCACATGTATTGCAGACCAAGCTCTCGCGTGATGCGGATGGCATCCTGAAAGTTCCTGGGGAGTTGGCTCATAGGTAATGCGCGTAAATAGTCTGAGAGCCGGGACTGAGTTAGTTTACAATCTATAGCCCCGCCCCAGCAGTGGCTGAGGGCGAGATATTGGCCAGCTTGGTTTTCCGACGAGATGTGTAGCTTGGGAGCCTCCGAGTAATGCGGAGGCTGGCCAACATCTACCACTCGCGTGGGCAGTGTTGTCTGCGGCTGTCTTGAACATCGGTAATGATTTTCGATGCAATCTGACAGCCAATGGCGTGCGGTGTCAAGGGCATCCTGAGAGTCAGACGTTGCCGGGATGGCACGGTCAAAGACATTTGACGCTTCAGGCGCTCTCGAATTCGTAGGCACCCCTGGTATTAGGTTCTGGGAGTCGTATGGTCGATGCTGGACAACGTGGAAAACGTGAGGTTCCCAGACGCCCCAATACCAGAAAACTGATTTGTACTTTTCAAAAGTGGCCAGAAAGCGGCTGGGCTTGCATGCGCAGAAGGGATATAGAGACAAGTGGCCGGGCCCGTTGGGCTTGGTGCCAAAGTCATCCGCAATGAGGCGGCAGAGCGTGCAGCCGAGGTTTGCACTCTCAATGACCTCGTCCAAAGTGTCATAGTGGTGAAAGACCCAGTGCGAAGATGGAACCGGGGCCCTCCAGCGTTGCGAGGACTGGAGTTCGCGATTTTCCTTTGTTGGGTCAAAGTTGGTGCTCAGCGTGTCTGCTATAAACTCGGCACATACAGTACAGTGAGGATCTGCGCCTGGTAATTTCTCATGCTCGGCCATTTTGCAAATACCACTCAACGGTGTTGGATAAGTCGAGCTATTAAATGGCCCGTGATGGGCAGCGTTGGTGAAATGGCTACCCCGCCTATCAGTTTGTTGGACCCCAATCACTATTTATATGGGCCTGGTTGCGCGCCTTGCAAACATTAAGCGAATTGTGGTTGCCATTGAATTCAGGCCAAGCCAGACTGCCAAGATGTCTGTGGAAGTCACGTTGCTAGAGAACAACGCCATTTGACTAATAAACGGGACCGAATATAATGATTTGGGTGTAACAGAGTGAGGAAGGACTGGCTTTTCACTTCTCAGTTACACCGAGAAGCTAACCGATCCCGTACTGAATGAGCTGTAACGTGAGAACTGATTTGAGCGATGTTGGAGAATAGGAGGGTCGCTACTAGTTCTCAGTTCTTCCGTGCCAATTAGACATGTCGAGAATAATCTTCGTTGGAAGCGTTCAATAGCAAAACAGAACCAAAAAGTGGCATTGCGGGTATCCTGTGGTTTACAGAAGCCGGTATTTGGGGCCAAACATGCATGTCAAGAAGAAAAAAGAGTATACATATTTTGAATATGAAATTAGTCAAAATAAATGTCTGGCTACAAGACTAGTATTGCTGAACCTCTGATATCAAGAGGGCTTATTGTATCAGTTGGTATCTTTTCCTCAGCTTCAGATAACTAGGGTATCGCTTTGAGAATCTGAAGAGTGAGGCTTGTGGCGGTGCCAGGAATAATGTACAGCTGTCCCTGATCCCCATTGGTCACAAAAGTGTCGAAATCACTATTTGTGGGCGAACAGGAACTGGAAAAGCACTGCTGGCCGGGCACATGGCACGAGACGGTATAGTCAGCCGCCACTGCGCAAGTAAGGTAGTCCATGGCTGTTGTCGGCATATTATCAACACAAGTGTAGATGTAGGCTCGTGGGCCCGTCGAAAACAGTGCACATATATATCTCCCACCATCCACACGAAGGCGGTCCGTGCCCTCTTCGATTGTGAAGCGCGAACCGGCGGAGGTAGATGAAAGCCCTACGCTTGAGAATGCTGCATCCGGAACCTGGATTGGCACTTCCGCTCCATTGACGATTTTGAAAACCGAAAGGGTTGGTGCGGCTGGGGCGGTGGATGTTGTGGTTTCCGCAGCTGAGGAAGTTGGGATTTCTGGAGCGGGGGATTCCGGGGTTGAAGTTGTAGTCACTTCTTCTACTGCGGAGGTCGTGACTGATGTCTCAGTGGCTGATGTCTCGACGATCGGAACCTCGGCGGTTGACGTTTCAATGACTTGTATCTCGGTGGTTGATGTTTCGGACAACATCTCGGTAGTCGATATCTCTGCAGTTGAGGAATCAATAGTCTCCGTATTAGTGGCTGGAGTGGTCGTTGTTGCTGGGCTTAGAATTTCAGTAGTGACCGAACTGCTAGTCTGAGAGGTGTCAGACGTGGCTAAGATCATGGCCAACTTCAACGCATATTGTAATTTGGCTTGCAGTCTTACAAGATAGGCGTGGGTGACAAAGAGCAGCCCCTTTCGCCGTGCTGACGCCAGCAAGGCCAAAGGCCAAAGAAAGCAAGGTATGAGACCGCATGGTGAACAGAGAAGATGCCGAACGACAAGAGGGAAACTGAGAATGAAGAGATGAGGTTGTTGTGCACCAAGAACCAACAATCCCTTTTATGGATACCCGTGCTTGCCAAATCTTTGAGCCAACACTGTTCCTGTGGAAATTGTGGGTGCAGGCATACCTGGTTGGATGGTCACCAAAAACGAACTGGAACCAAGCACTAGACCTGCGCCACAGGAAACTATTGGTGTTAGTGCTGCAAACCAAGATTGGTTTAAAAAGAAAGTAAAAAAAAAGAAGAAGAAAAATAAAAAACTGAAGAGGAGAATGGAGAGAAAACGGGAGTAAAACCTGTACTAGGACATGTTTTGTTTAAAAATGAATGGCTTCTATTCCCTATCTAGAATATAGTCTCGTTCCACTGCCCAGTCTTAGAAGTAAGCAGGATACTGCAAAGCAATGTCGTCTATTGTCTATTGTCGATTGATATTCCTTGCCCGAATGAGTCCAATGTAGCCACGCTAAGGAAAACCACGGTTACCATAACGGACCTCATTGACTTAAGGGTGCTATGACACTGATTTACTGATGCTAATTAGCATCGCGTTTTCCAACGACGCTTGTAGCGGCAGCTTGGATCACGACACCACTGGTAGGGATTCCAGCTTGTCTCTTTTGCTCGCCATCTCTCTTGGCGGGCGATGAGGGCTCAACGATGTAGCCGATTGTAGTAGCCTCAGCCCTCTTGAGCGGGTTGGAGGGTTCAATAATGACACCGACAGTAACTGGGCCAGTACCCACAACTGAAGAGCTGGGCTCGACAATGATACCAACTGTAGTGGGCTCACCTCGCTTGCCTGTCGCAGAGGGTTCCACAATGATGCCGATTGTGCTGGTGCCGTCTCTCTTTGCTACACCGGAAGGCTCAATGATAACGCCAACTGTAGTCACGGCAGCCCTCTTGACTGGGGAGGAAGGATCAACGATGACGCCAATGGTGGTAGCTGCCGCTGCATCTCGCTTGCCCTGGACACTGGTCACGATAGCAGCGATGGTAGTGACTGCTCGCTTCTCGACATGAACGGCTTCACTAGAGACAGACATATTAGCCAAGGACATGGATATGTGGAAAGAAAACATACACTCCATCAATGGGGTTGATGGGGCTAGCTGTAGCAAAACCGGCCAGAGCCAAGAGAGAAAGCTTGGAGAAGAGCATGATGGAATATGTGTGTTTGCTGGAGGGAAGGTTGTAATGGGAGGATGAGTGATCCAAAATGTTGGAGAACTGGAATTTAGTAGAGTATGTGATTGTGAATGCGGTTGTGTCTGTGTCTGAATGTTCGAAAACGATGAAGACATGATACTAGACTATATATACATATTTTTGACCTCTTTGTTTCTAATACTGCTACCACTGGATTCTTAGTTAGGCGGAGCTGAATAACGGAGCGGCGAACCATCGCTGATGCCGACACTCCAATAGGATGAAACTCAAGGCTCAACCATCTCCGTTCTGTGCAAAATGCCGCATTGCGTGGCTCAGTTGACGAGACATCAGTAACATCACGACATCCAATAACCCAAAATAGTGGATTGTTTCTTGTGGTGGTGTCGAATGACCCGACGGAGTGCACCCAAGAACCACGGTACAGTGACACTGCTCGATTTGGATCGGTACCAACTGACTGGATTGGTAGCCTCGCCTGATTGGGTCAGCTTCCGTAGCCTCTTGGCAGCCTGAGAGATTGAAGAGCGCGGGAAATGGGGCTCCTATGTTTGTATGTAACGTGCCATTTCTCCTACCTGATTGGGCCAGCCCACTTATAGGATTGTCCCGGCTGTGTATATGAGCATGATCCATCAGAAGGATGCCGAATAGCTTTGTTTCAAAAATCTCTGCTAAAACTGCTTAGGACTGCCCGAAATTACCATTCACGAAGAAAAAAAATAGAAATAAATTCCATCCTATCATTTTTTTTTGTTATTGTTGGTGCGCAACTCGTTAGGCAAAGCCGTCGCTGAGAAATTTCAGATGCCGCCGGCAATGTCGCAGGATCTCTGAAATGAAATGGGCCAGCCTTGTGCAACGTCAGATCCATCAGCCATGACTTGTTTAACATGCCAATGAGATTGAACCTGGAACGAAGAGTGGGCTGTGACGGTTTCGTCTAGTTGAACGTTACCAAACTCTAAACGGTTCGTTTGATCCCTAGATAGCCCATTGTGCGGGACCTAGGTACTCCATTTGACCATGAAGCATCGGAATCATCATCCCTGCCACTTCCTCAAAATCGGAAGATATTCCTCCGGGGCGCTCATTACTTCCAAAAGTAAAGATTTTCCACAGCCGAAAAAATAACGGAGGACAGTTCTAGGCTTTAATTTTTGTCGCTAGTCTAACTAGTGACTAAACATCATCTGAATATGTGTCCTGTCAATTGGTAATAACTATTGGCCTTGGATCCAGTTTGTTCCCAATCCTGGTGATGTGCGCACGTTGATATAAATCGTGGGTCTTTTGCCCATGGAATTCGAATATAATTGTAACGTTGTAAATAATCACATATTTGATTCGAAATAGTTATGTTCGCTACCTCCCCCGTCTATCTCATCTGTTCCAACTGAGCATGTGATGGATCGTTGCGCGGCAATAAACCTTGGAGTGGAGTCCATATATTAAGATTTCTGAGTGTTTGGGATCTGTCAATGACGTCAGGCCGTCTCGGCCGTGATCAGCAGACAAACCTTATGCCGATTTGAGGAACGATAGACCTAGATGGTGTGCTATTTGTCGTTTTAGATGACATCTAAACCCAGCGATGTCAACGTTGGCTTTGGTGGCTTGGTGTAGTGGTCCATGCTAGCAGGCAAGGACCCGCATTTCCCGGCCCAAAGACAAGTCAATAATCACATGTCCGTGATTACCGGTGTGGATAACAGCTGCGAAGAGGCCCGTACGGTGGACCGGGCCGTAGCAGTATGTCAGCTTTGGTAGCCGCCTTTGCGCTACACACTATATTGTCGGTGGTCCTCTCGGGTTTGGAAGACAGAATGGGGGAGCGAGTAGCTATGTTCCCGCGCATTGTGACAAAATTTCCTCTAGTCTTATTTTGGAACTTGTGCAGGGCGAGCTAAGCTAAGCTTATAATTGGGCCGCTCGATCTTGAGATTAGTGCAGTGGGGTGTATCTTAGTCTTGCTAACGTGCTGTTTTTATATCTGTGGCAAGGACAATGTTAGGCGGGCTTTATCTTAGTGAAGGTCTGGTTTTATAATATTTATGAAAGAAACGAATGATTGAGAGAATGCAATAAAAAGAGAACCCGGGGGCCTCTCGTTGCCTGGGAGCGAAGCCGCACTGAAGCAAGCATGGCTGTTGGTTGGGCAAGCCACATTTGTAAAATCAACCCAAACAAAGCAAGTGTTTGTGGGCCTTGAGATCAAACTATTGAATCAGCGAGAATCGTTAGTAAAAAAGGTCTTGGCACTTGTGATCGCTTTTCAGGGGGAACTAAACAATTCGGTATAAGAACCCTTTCCCAAGTCGTAATACCGCTAGCGTAATAACCTGACAAAGTTGCAACCTCGTCATGTATGCCAAACTTCTTCTTCGCAGCCTCGTGGCATCGTCATTGTCATCAAGTGCTCTTGCAGCCCTATGCAAGCTACGCACGAGTTCCCCCTTGCCATCGTTGTACGAAGTCACATCCAGCGGTCTTGACGTGGCCTCTTCGAGCCGAACCGAGGTCACGTCAATTGCTGCTGAGGATACCCTCAAGTCCGCCGTTAGCTCCCCAACAACGGCTGCCGCCATCGAGTCCACATTGGCTGTAACGACATCCGCTGCGACCGATACTACGCTCGCCACATCTACCACGAATCTTGGTGAATCGACACCGAGTACTGAATCCACGTCCACTACATCCGTCCAGGATATAGCTACACGCGACTGACTCAACTATAACCACTTCCGATACGACACCTAATACAACGCTCAATCCTTCGCCAACATCTACGGATGAATCCACAGCCACGACCACTACTCCTGATGCATCTACAACATCGGCTCCTCCCTCTATGTCATTCTACCTCATCTCCTACGACCTCAATAACGCGGCTACTGATAACAAATTGGTACAATACTAATCTGGGACTCCGGGCCCCATAGCCATTTTCGCATTGGGCGGTACTCCCACTGGGTATGTTCATGCCTATTTTTACCCGGAGGGTGGCACGAATCGCCTTATGGTAGATGGCCTCTATCTCATCGCTACTTCAGCGTACACGATAAACGCCCTCACTAGGGAACAGGTTAAAACTGCGACGTCCGGATCGTATATTTCATGTTCTGCACCAGTCTCGGACACGTTACTTGAGTGTGTAGCTGAAACCTCGGGCGCATCCCAATTCAAAACTCAAAACTTATCGGGCTCAACTTATTACATTACTCTGGGGGATCCGGCAGTTGCGAACTCGCCCGAAATTGCATTCGCGATATCGACCCAGCCTTAGCATTATGCTTTTACATACATGAACCGTGCATCTTAGGCCAAATCCGTGAATCTTTTTACAAGCCATACATAACTTTTAGTATAGCCAGTCTGTTATCTTTAAAAGGACCGAAGTAACTCTAGGCGCTATTGACCAAGGCGCTCGGTTCATTAATTTTGACTTTTATGATAATAAAAACATTTAACTTTATCCAATAAATCACTAACGACTTTATATAAATACTTCCTCAGAACTATCAGAATCAGAATCTGAGAGTTCTGATTCATCATCTTGGGCTTGTCCATCAGCGTCCCAAGAAGCCCCATATTCTAAACGCATGCGTGTCCCAGCCAAAACATCGAACGAATTCATGACCGAGCGAGGAGGATTGTGCGAAAGGACTCTTACCACCTTTGGCTTTCTGAGCCGACTGACAAGCGACGATACTTGGTTTTCGATGCTTGTCTTCAGTTGTGGGTATGATACTTCGGAGCTGTGTCGGCAATGACTCGGACAACGATAAGCTATCTCAAACCCCGAAAACCGAGTGACACTCAAGTTGATGATGAGTTCCTCCAAATCCAGTCGTGTTGTACCCGGAGGCGGCTGAAGTAAGCTTTCGCATACACTGCCCATGCGGCACCGGAGACGCAAGAGGCTTGGTAGTAAAGAATTGATACAGTCACAGAGGTGAATATCTGAGGGCTCAGCTGGCTCGCCAAAGGAGCGCATGCCGGAAAGATCGATGTCCAAGCTCGTCAGATGGGTGATGGATAAAATGCTGGCCACAGATTGTGCTTCTAAGTAGGATCGATACGTGAATGCCAACTCGGGATTCGGATACTCCGGGTGTGCTTCCAGGTGTAATGAACGCATAGCTGGGCAAACTTCAAGTATTTTAGCAACCTCTGTAAGGCCCGTATTGAATTCGGCGAGGCTTTGTTTAAGGTGGCTGAGGTCCAGGCCACTGCGAGCTTGAAAGATGGGCCATCGCGAGATACCGGGCAAATAGAGCTTGGCTGATTTGACACGATGTCTGAGAGGCTCAAAACTTGCCTCCTGTTTTGATAAGCTGGCAAAAGTCTGCAGCGACTTTGGTGATAAATAGAGGTCCTGGACGAAGATCTGCCAGGCTATGGAATACCACCACTTGGAGACGAGGAGGCGCCCAACATCACGGCAAAAGAATTCCGAGCCGAGGTGGCTAAGGATTTGAAGAGCGAGCTCCGGGGGCAGATCACTTAGCTGCATTGTGGACAAGGGCTCGTGATGGTGGTTAGATTTGATGATGCAAATGGAGAGTGTGTGACAACGATGGTGGTTGGGCAGCAAATGCAAATCACATTATGCAGCATCAGTAATCACTTTGTGGCGTCATTAGCCAGAGAACCCGCGCCGTAGATTGGTCAATAGCCGAACGCCATGATGCTACCTGATGGATGGTTGGCTGCTTTTTTTGCTTCTGATAAACCGAGCCACTGTATCAAAACCCTCTTCCCAAAACACCGCCCCCGTCCTCCCATCACTAGAAATATGGAACTTAGCCTTAAAAAGACCAGAATTTAAAAAGTTAGTTGAACGCTAATCGGACAGGGGGAAAGAAATCAATCGCGGGGAAAGGTGCATCTTCCTTGTCGATTTTCATTAGTCACGCAGAATCACACCAGACAGCTCGATAAAGTCCCCACACAGATGTGCATAAGCCAATCGCATTTCTTTTCATCCTGTCGTTTGCCGCCGGGACCTTTCGCGGCGCATGATTAAATAGCTAGCTGTCGCTTTACGTGGCTATGATATTATCGAGTGTTGCCAGCACTAGTTTGAAGACGATTGGGAGCGAAGCCACGGTGTTTGCCACACTAACTTGGACCCATGTGATTGATCAAATCTCAACTTTGCCAGCTGGCCCAGCGCATGTTTGCTTTCATTTATTTTCTTTTACTTTTTAGTGAATAAAATAGGCTGACAATGGCCACCTGGCGAGTGTATTTTGATTATCAAGCTCATGCCAGAACCAAATCAAAGAAATGCTTCCATCAGATATTTTCGACGTAGCCTTCATGAAAACGCTCCAACAACGTCTGTATCTCCTCAATTAATCTATATTCGATTTATCAGCAGTAATCGTGAACCCTAGCCTGCTGCACTAGGCTTAGGGTTTGGCCTGGTACAACAATTGACTTTTGATAGCTGTGCTGAGGGAATGATGTGACTGATAGATCGGGTGTTGCTTGCTCCCACTTTAAATAATATCGATAGCGTGGTTGGAAAGTCGAAACGCATTAGCGATAAGGCTAATTCTGATCAACTTCGGCATCTGATCACCCGACATCAGGAAGTTGATGTTTTGTTGGGATGGATATTTGTAAAGGGCTAGGCCTATGGCCTAGCTATATAGGGTAGGAAGGAGCTAGGGAGTTAAGCGAGATGACAGAACTAGAGGAAGCAGTAAAAGGGAGAAGAGAAAGTAGATCTTAGTTCTTTAAGTATACAAATAACATTATCGACCCTCAACTACAGTTGTCGTTGAGCTAGTCCATTACAATATTATTTTTTGCCCTTTCTATCCAAAATTTCCAGCTAATAATAAATCCCGTATGGGATGCATTTTCCGAGAAGGGCCGACATTAAAAACGATTTCTTTCATCGTCAAATGCTGCTTGCTTCCCAAATCAGATAAACTCTGCAACGACTGTAAGCCGTGTGGTGAGGACACACGCCGTAGGTTTTGTCAATCCGCAAGATGATCACCATAGCATATATCCGAATATTGAAGAATAAAAAGAAACCTTTGTGTCTTCTAACTAGCCATTCCGCCGTGTTTTATACCCTGACCGAGGGCTGATCATTTGGCGGTACCGCTGATCAGCTTGGTGGGTCGGTTACTGAGAGAACTCGACACAACGGCCCTTCCCGTGATATTTTGGCTGCCGCTTGCGTATATGTGGCGATAAAACTGTTTTGTGATTGGTTATGCGTGATATTGGCATGTAAAGTAGCGTGGCTTTCGGCTAAAGTTATATAGAATGGGGATTATTCAACGTTCTCCCTCCGTGATTCTCAGCTCCGGTTTCACGAGAACCGTGTTACTGACTATCAAAGTACAGGACAGTATGAGTTTCACCACTGTGACCGACGTTGGATTGAGCGAGATTTATTAGTGAGGTAAGGATAGAGTATTCGATCTTGAGTTTGATCGAGTAAACCATCCCCTTGGTAGCAGTCTGAAGATCGTACAAGTTCTTATATTCAAGAACGACGACGATGGTATCAAGGATGATGACGATAGCATTGACTGTGAGGAGATGATATAGCATCTTGGAGGCCTGGGTACCGTGGAGAGCTTCTTGCATTCGGAGGGCTCGGTAAGTATAGAAAATGTAGAGGCTGGAAATAATAACCTCTTGTGTGAAGAAGAGAGACACTTGAATCTTCTCGTATATCGAATAGGCGGTGACATATGGACTGGGTTCTTGGGCTAGAATAGTCCCATATGCGACAACGATTGTGGGGATGTGACCGATGAAGATGTTGACAATTATCATGCCCAATACGATATTTAGGATCTTCTCATCATAAAGAATGAGGTGTAGGCGTGAATAAAGAACGAGAGATTGGCCGGTAACCATAGGGACCCAGCCCATCACTGCGATAGTGAGCCATGCCACCGCACTTTTGAGGATACCAAAGTTCCACAAAAGATAGCTGATGGTATGGAAGAAAATCCCCCAGGTAGCAGCCAGGAAGCTCCAAAAATAAAGCCCACTTTTTCGCTTAAACATGGTAATAATGATGACGTTGAGTTCAATGACGTTGTATAGAGCAATGGAGATGACAGACACCATCGCAAGGCCAATGGGACTGTCGACCTTAGAGTCGTATCCATTGCCCATGGTGAGGGGTTGTTGGAGGACATTGCAAAATGGGCATCATGCCAGTAGAAAAGAGGCTGGATGACTGCCAAAAATAAAGAAAATTCTTCTTGGTAGGAAATGGGGGGCAGCCAAGGCGGTAGCACGGTGAGCGGTTTGCGATGGGTGGCATATGGCCCTGGTTTAAACCAGGTCTCAGAGAGATGAGCTATCCAAACACAGGCATCAAACGACGCCGCTTTTTTAGCTCCACACAGACACCGTATTGCACTAATTACAGTTACCTAAAATGTATGCTTTTTTCTGACGGAGGTACAGCTAGAGGTGCCGGTTGTAGCGGCGAGATAGATGACTGGATACGACTTAGCTCACTTATCTCGGTACATGGCTTTAGATCAGCACTAAAACCACTGACTAACAGAGTGGGCTGAAGCTTAATTGACCAGCGAGTGAAGCCCAAGTGTAGGGGCCCAATAAGCGAATGAGAACATGGACGAGGGAGCTCAACCCATTCTGATGGGAGTCTACAAGATATTGTCATTTCTATTCTTGTGGGGGTAGTTTTGTTCCTCTCGGCTGTTCGGGTGATTTTCCTGACCTTGACGGCCATTTGACCATTGGACAGGACCCGGCTATTCATTGTTCAGCGCCGCAGCATGTTACCGACAGTTGCCACTAAATGACATTATGATCGCCTGACTGGCTAGTTCTCTGCATAAGTATGTCACTAGTTTGCGGGGGTTGGGGATACGAACGCCACCAAAATGCGACAGCTCTCGGTTGAGCGGGGTGACAGGTCGCTTGGCCATGTTACGTGATGTAGTCTGTCAGAACGAACTTGGTAGGAGTGTGCGCCAATCTAAAGTTCCCTGCATGATTCTGAGACATCATAAACGCAAAAAAGCGGAAGAGTAATCAACTGTGAAGAGTAGAGGCGGATATTTGATTTTGATTGGTATACTGAGGATTATGCAGCGTCAAGACTGAGCTTACGACGACACTGTGAAACACGGGCACAACGCCATGCGTGCTTTAGTACGAAATATTTCTTTTATCACACTAATCATTAAAATAATTGCTCCAAATACGCGACTGGTAGTGAAATTGGACAGCGTTGCATTGGTGATCATCTGGATGAATGCAAGTTTGTGCTTGCTTGGCTAGGGATCGATGAAATGAATAGCATGGTTTGACATAGATATCTTTTTATACTAGTAGACTTCATATCATCCAAGCATATGTCATCCTAATTTTGAATACATGCCCTGTCAAATCATGCCAAGCGCTATGCTGGGAGTGATACCAGGGCCGGGTCGTCGATCAACCATGCTGAATTCTGCCGTTATGAAGAGTCATTCACAGCCATGCGATAATTCGTCATTAATAAGAGTTTTCCAACATATTGCATCACAATGAGTGAGATAATTGACTAGTCAACGCTCAGCTACGGCTAGGATGATTGGTCAGGAATTGATGACTAGTCATATCAGCAGCATTAACTTTTACTGCTACAGGATGTAGAAAGCAATATAAGAGTGGAATGCTGTTTGAGGAAAGGCGGGTCTGCTATCATCCCGGAGGTTTTATATACAAAACTGTGATTGGTTCTAGCGTCTGGGCATTTGGAATTTAACATATGGGTAATATTCGAGTCTTAAAGAATAGTATACGCAATATTCAAAGTAGTTAAAATGAGATAAATTTAATTATTCCAAAGATTATCCATAGGTTGTGTGGATGAATAGCTAGACACTGATCTGAATATGATACTTCTGGTCATCCTGGGTTCTATTTGCATGTGAAAGATGCACTGTCGTTCGGGTCCGAGCCGATGTATGTCAAAACCTTAGGGTATGAGCACAGCTCGATAGATCGAGTTGAATTAGCCTTTCCACTTCCAACGGCTTGCCCGATACCGGTAAGAGTCTCTGGGGCGGTGCCGTTCTCAACCCACGCCCTAACAGCATCAAGAATAGTGTTGCTGGGATCAAAGCCGACACCACCGTCACAATGCCCAACACCGGGAGCAAGGAAAAATCTGTAAAAATCGCCAACATCGGAATCCTGACGCAAAACTCGCGAGTAGTAGTCGACGGTACCATTGGTTGGAATCAACTCATCTTGCATTCCGTGCCACGAAATCATCTTTCCACCGGTGCTTTTAAACTCTGTTAAGTCGATGTTATCCGTACCGATGATTGAAGCATATTCATCAACAGACTGTCTGAAAAAACGGTCATATTGTTTTCTGGAAATACCTTCAAGTGTAAAAGAAGAATTTCTGGCGAGGAAAACTGAAACCCAGTCGGAGGCGATCGAAAAAGGTACAATGGTACACTTGTCGACGGATGTGCAAGTGGTGTTGAGAAGCGAGGTCAAGTTTGCATCGCGACCAAGTCCGTACCATTCGAATGTCCCGGCGTCCGATCTGGGTCCATTCCAGATATTATTGGCTAATTGAGCCATCTCTTTTGTGATGACGACCTGACCCACGGGATCGGTGCATTGGACAGTGCTGCCAACCAATGATTCAGCATCAAAAGCACATGCTTCAGCATCGGAGATTATGCCGTCCTTGACACCATCAATGTCATCGCATGCTTCAATGGCTGCGTCTGTAAAAGCCTGTAGCACGCAGGAAGGTGGACTGACGCCTATACACTCGAATTAGACTTTCTTCAACTTTTCTCACGTAGTATCACGAACCTAGTAGTTGAGCCATGATGACTGGCCATACCTCTGATGGGATAAATCGCTGCCAATTAATGGCGGGACATCCTGCAGCAATGCCATCAAACTGGTCAGGATAGCGCTGAGCCATCATATGGCCCTGGCGACCGCCGGTGGAACATCCGTTCCAGTAAGAATACTTGGGAACTGAGCCAAAGTAAATTTCGGCAGCCAGTTTGCCCAGAGTTGCGGCTTCGTCCAATGCAACACTGGCAAAGTCCTGCAAGGCGGGCCAGTTGGTATTTCCCTCGCTTACGAGGCCCCAGTCGGACGTAGTGGTGGTGGTATGACCACCATCGGTGGAAGAAGAAGCATAGCCCGCAGCAACAGGCGCAAGAATACGGCTTTCTGAGCCTGCAACCCAACCTCCACCGCCATACATCAGGAATCTGGAGTTCCAGTCGTCACCACTTAGTGGCAGACCGATATAGGTGTTTACAGTATCATATTGCCCAGGATGGGTGTATTGAATAGCGATATTGCAAATGTCAACGGAGGTAACACTTTCCCCGCTTGTCGCAGACACGATACCGGCCACTCCAGTTCCTACCAAGCTTGCGGTTGAGGTAACTTGGACATTCTTGGAGGCAGTGACGTTGAGAGACAGGATCTCAATGTTACTTAGAGTGAGGTGCTTGAAGGCTGCAGCATCGCAAGAGGTCGCAGCGGTTGTAATCCCGAAAAGGCGAAACGCCAAGATTGCGGCAAACAATGATAAGACAGCCATTGGGAAAACTGGATCTGGCGGGAAGGTTACCGGTGCCATGGCAAGACCGGCATGGGCTCCAAGGCCACTTAAACGTTTCCTGGTTTCCTAGACTATCGCGGAAATATCTCCTAGTGTCTCCCAGGAACTGGGAGCCCAGGACCCGGTTCCAAATTTCGGCAGGCAAATCCGTCCTAGCGGTGAGCGTAGCCAATGGGATTACAAACAGGCCGAGGTGGAAATCGGAGTCGACTCCAAACTGGAAGCTAGAGACGAAGTGATGCCTTAAACTTTCTAGTCGCGGGGAATCATGCGGGGAAAGGGGGTGAGATGGTGCCATGCGAAGTGGATCTCACGCTTATGAGACCGAGTTTTTGGAGAGAGCTTGGGGTTTATACTCCCGACTTACATAACGCTTTCCCGCTACTGGGGTGAGACCCGAGGACGACAAGAGATTTGAGGGGCGTTGAAACGACTGACAGCTGCAACAGATTTTGAGAGTTCCGCGCACATTGTTTCTCTCCGAAAGCAGATTGGCTAGCGAATTACAATATTAGGAAAGAAAACTACGGATGGTTTCTCAAAGATAGACTAAATTTGTGTTCGAAGGAGAAGCCAGTTGCCGCGAAGGACGGTATAGCAGGCTCCTACTTGCTCCATATCCGGAGTTAAGGACCTCGGGCACAAGCACTACCGGCTCGGAAAACTAAACAGTCCGTCCGTGGCGGCAGGAAAAGCACTATCTTGCTCAACAGGTCAACCCTGTAAATGGCACAGACCATCGATCGAAGAGGTAAGGTACGAAGAACCATTATTGCCGCATTGTACATGTGCTTATGCACTCAAAGTACGCGTACCATAGTTCTGTACCCTGCCTGCATGGATCCCGGCTAGTGGTAATGAGGAAACCGGATATTATCTCACCGCGTGTGTTTATCCGCCTATTTTATTTTTCACCGACCGATATCCACATTTTCGCGATACGATAAAAACCCGATTTGTGTGTTTAATCTATGAGCCAAAGACAGAAGAACTCACTTGCCTCACAAACAAAGATCTTGCAATGTTCTATAAAATGAGATGCGCGCGATAAGATTTGAGTTTCCAGGAACATTTGGGCTGACACAGTCAGAGTAACCAATACTCATGGAACCTATTAGGACACTCGTGAAGGATGCGGCTTAAAGACGCATGCAAGGGGCTTGGTGTCCGCAGGGTGGATGATAAGGATCAGTATAAGCCGTGTTGTTGAAATTGCGCCGCAATAATCACACTATGGCCTGACTTTTTGGCACAATATATACAGCTCTGTCAGCGAGAGTGATCCCTGGCGCTTACTTCTTGACCAAAGTACTATCACATTCCATGCTTTTTATACTACAGCGGCTTGGGTTTCCATGCCGATACATCGCAACTCAGACGGCGGCTGATTTTTAGAAAGGCACGCACTTTTATGATAAATCTTAAAATAAACCCAATTAATATGTGTCTAGTTTTTGATGGCATCCTCTTCTGCGAAACGAAAATCAGTTAGCGACTTGTAGTAAAATGCGCGATCTGATCTCATGCTTCGGCCCGTCGCGCCATCTGCGTAAGCCGAGTGAGCCGTACATCCATGCATTATATCATCAGATTTGACCTAGCTGTGTGGAGCAATATTGACCATCCATTGGCTTATCTCATGAGAAATAAAAGGGCGCATGTGCACCGTGTCTTAACCATTGGTCGAGAGGCGATTGATCGTAAGATTAAATGTTTGGTCACTATGAAGGAGTCAGCGTTCACACAAGCTAAGGTTTCCTTATCTGAAAAATGCCCCGAACAAAACGATAAATTTCCAACGACACTTCGTATTCGTTCCTGCAGCTACGATAATTATGCATCATCCATCTTCTACTTTAATATGCTTACCGCGTCTGACCCTGGTCAAGATCTTTGACGATTTGTTAAAATATAAAAAGTAAGCCCTTGTTTGGGCAGCACCCACGCAAAAGTATTGCAAAGTATCACGATAGTCTTGTTAAACTATCTTATGTCGTTGGAACCGCAGTTGCATGGTTTTTAGGTCCTCTTTGAGGCAAGATCGAAGAAGACAACCAAAAAGAGGCAATCATGAAGTCCCCCCTACAGCGATGAAGTTAGGGTTGATGCACCTTCACTCACATGGACTGACACAAAACGGTCACGGCCCATCATGTCATGTTATACGACTTTGACATTCTGAACCTAATTGATTTTAGATCTCATTGCTGGCTCAACTCCGAGCTTATAACTGGGAAAACAGCTGAATAGATTAATTAGCCATTTACCATGGCTTCAAGCGAATATGTCGAAAAGCATCGTGGAATTTGACAATAAGTTGTATATCATATTCTAGATGGAAGGAGATTGTTGCTTGGTTTGTGGAGGAATATTATGACTACTGATGAGACTAAATGCGACAAAACTCCTTTGCCATAAGAGAAGTATTTGGTGTATACTCAACTCTAAGAGAGGACTTGTGCTTGCTTTTGATATGGAGTGTATCAGTGGCGCTGAGCATGGAATTTGGTCTGCAGTGTGGCAGGTACTTAAATACCTGCTGACCTTCTAGCTGCACCAGACCAGAGGAAGTAGTAATGCTGAGGTCTAATTTGATGATTAAATAGTTAGAGCATGTGTATTACAGAATATATTGAAGTATATGTGCTAATATAATATTTTATCGTATATTTTCCATGTATGTACTCGATGATTTACCCAAGGTACTAAAACTTGCTGGATAAGGGTGGGCTCTCAGTTTTCCTTCATTATTACATCTAGATGGAATCTGATAAAAGCCAACTAATCCAGACACTTCTGCATTTTTTAAGAAGTGTAAAGGCATCCGACGGGCTTCTCGACCTCAACGACGCGAGCCTTGATGCCAGTGCAGTTCTGAGGGTTGACAGCACCCTCGGTGTAGAGCCTGACGGCCCAGGCGCCCTCAACGCTGTTAGGGCAGGCGACAAAGCTGGAGCCGTCAAAAGAAAGACCACCATCAGCGTCAATGGCAAAACCCTTGCGCTCGCTGTTGCGGCCAGCGGGCTGAGCGCCAGTGGTGTATCCGAAGCGGCCCTGGCCTGTTTGAGAAAACATGTTAGTGATTCACAGCTTCATTCATATTCCAATGACTGCATACCCATGCCAGAGCGATCGGCGTAAAACTGCTGAGGGGGGTTGTCGGTCTTGTAAAGATAGAGCTCGCCCTCGCTGGTGAGAGTGAAGGTGGCTGCGTCGTCGGTGGTTGCGTCGCAAGAAGCGTTGCTCTGGGGCAGGTTGAGGAAGACGCTGCTGAGAGCCGCCTTGAAGGAGCTGTAGTGGACCTGGCTGCCAGAGTGGATGGCAAGGAGGTGGAAAGCAGCGGGAGTGGCAATGGCGCTAGGGGTGGTAGTGGGAGTGGCCACGGGAGCGGGAGTGGTGGCGGCAGCGAGGCCAGCGGCGAAAAGAAGAGACTTGAATTGCATTTTGGCGGTTGGTGATACGGAAGCCTGATGGAGAATGATGGAAATTTTGGAGAAAATAATCGGGGTCTCCAACGTTCAAGTAGTGTTTAGATACCGATACGGTGACAGCGGGTCGCCTTACCGTTGGAAGACGACGATCATTCCATAACCGCCTGCAATGGAGCAAAGGCTTATTAAACTGAATCTCATTTCTCATCATGCTTTAGGAACAAGGACCAGGATAGGGTCAATGCACTAGATGGCGAAATAGAATACCGCTTTGTCAGCCAGTTGGTTGACTTTGAATTCGATCCTCCACGTGGAGTCAGTAACTCAAAAAAGGCTGCTTTTTGATCAATCTATCTTACTTGTACAAGAACTATACAATTACAAGCTGCCCAACAGCCTTCCCCTCATAAACAGACCAACGCTTTTCTAGACCGTGGTTTGCGCGCGTTCCGTTAAGGTTCGCATGGCGGGACTGCTTCATTTCCTTCACGACACCATTTCCGCCCTGTTAATGCGGCGCTGCCCGTCAGTGCTCAGCTTTTCCGAGTAAAAGATCGGCGTTTAGACCCCATTTATTCACTAACCGAACAACCTTGTGATGAGCATCAGTTCTAATGTTGAGATCAAAGGGCAAATAAAGCAACACTTGGCTAACCGAAACCCCACTGAAGAGAGTTTTGTGATCCCCCTCGTCAATAAACACAACTCCTATTCGGCGACATGACATCACAATCATGAAGATCAACCAGATATAGCGGTGTGTCGTCCAAAATATAGATGATGAAGGCTAATTGTAGCCCTCCATCGGGACCCTCCACTTGATATTTAGCTTGTAGTCAACATCACTAAAAATAGGTCACTGTGATAGAATGCGAAAGATACTCTTAGAGGGATCATGAAAGAACAGTAAAGCATCATGTCGTAATGATGAAAGAAATAACACGCACCAAATCCAGAGAAAGATAACCACTGGCTAGGGGTCGAGCTTTCAAGCGGCACTGGTGGCGTCCATCAGGTGCTTGTCAAAGGCCTAATCTTATAGGGTAGGGAGGAAGGGAAGGAATTGTCGGCTAGAAGAAGTGAAAAATGACGGTAAAAAAGGATAAAATGGAGGGGAAACATAAGGAATAAGTGTTCAGGTATTCAGATATTACATTTGATAGGCTAGACAGACTATAAATGGGATAAACCGCTACGCTACCTTTTGTTGGGGTCTTGTTTACATTACCACATTTGACACCAAACCCTAATTGGATGTCATCCTCATTTTGTATTGGCTTATTTATCCGGATTAATTCCGAGTCTCATTCCAACCCTTGGATAAGTTGTTTTCATCACTCTTCCGCGCCCAGTATGGTGTCAAGAGCCCAGACTGAGTTCTAATACCTTTGAAGACCATGATTATGGACCGGTTACATCTGGTCCATCTCTTTGTGTAGAAGACAACAAAACGAGAGCCAACGATTCATCCGAATTTTTATATTTTCTTTTCTCGTACTCTCATGCCGTCGACCAGATGGGGCTCCAAATTATGGTTTAACGAGGACTTATTTGCAGGACCTTTGTCTAGTTTCCAAAATTCATATTTCAATGAAAACAGTCCAGACAACTTGTTATGAACGAGAACGTACTACAAGACCCAATAATACTGGCCTTAGGAAATAACCAGAATTGGATGATCAACTGAATTTGATGTGTGATGGAATTGGATGTGGATCCACCAACGGCTAAGAATTAAGTATCGAAACACCAAATTTAACCCCTAACCAAGCTTGGCTGGTCTTCCTTGCTTACGCGCTCTGCCTTACAGTGAACAGTTGTCAGTAATTCATTGGTGTCGCCCATGTCGATTCTCATTCCAGCGATAACTGCCTTTACACTGATGGTAAAGAAGTTGCAAGGAAAAGCAAGAAATTCCCTTCAAAAGAGAATTTATTCTATGTATTCGAACTGGCAGAATTAAGGTCTATTTTGATTTTCCAGCAGACATTAACCGAACCGATTCACGGAGTACATAAAATTAAAGTCAAGTTCGACGGAAAAGCCAATCGTGCACGATTGCTAGTGCTAGCCATTTGGTGTCGGATATAAAAGATAGATCAATAATTGCCGTCTTAGACTGTGTTAGAAGTTCAGCCGACGTATGAAAGTACCAACCCATCTCTCATCATCGCGACCATTGCCCCACACTCATCTCTTTCCGTGATGTGGCTTGCAGTAGGTAGCTGCTAGCCGACAAATTATTGAGAAGCTAGTGCAGTTTCAGTGCCGATTCGTGCCGGTTTACGCAGGTGGCAATATTGGCCCAGGGGAAAACAACATATGCCAGGAATTTTTATGTTCGACAACGACACCTTCTTCCACACTACCACCGCCACTCGTAGCCATACACTTTCTATCAAGCCATCCGAGTAGAGAACCCAGTTCGACTAAGATGAGATTCACGGCGTTGATAATACCTGTTTTCTTCGGACCTGCTTCTGCAGGTCTCTGTCGACTGTCAACATCGGACTTCAGTGCCTCATTGTCACTAGACTCGACCACCCGTTATGCCGAATCACAAACCACCGAGAGTGGCCAGACTGCGAGCTCAGAAACTGCTGCTTCAGTGGACGTGACTACAGAGAATCCGTCACGTTCTCTGACATCCTTAGTTGCTTTATCGACTGAGCAGTCGGCCGATGTTACAACGGAAACGACCACGACACCTGCCACCGAGTTAACGGCGGAAACGACCAGTACATCTATACCCGAGGTCACGAACGACTCGACCACCACTACACCGACGACTGAGCCTACAATCGAACTGATCACGTCCACGACTGCTGAGTCCACAGAAGAACTTGCCACGTCCACAGCTGCTGCATCCACAACTACCCTTCCCATACAATGTCCAACCAATAACCAGGTCTGTTGCAGTGCTGTTGGAACTCAATCCAATTCAATCATTGCGACGTACATAAGCCTCCTTGGCCTAGCACCTGTAGCAGATGATGTTATTATTGCAACTCAATGTGAGATTTGTTGCTCATCTATGCATCGTATTTTGACCTGACACGTTCTACTAGGCTCGACAACTACCGGAACTTGCCAAAACCAATACACTCAACTCTGTTGCAATGATAATTCTCACGTTAGTATTCCTTTCTCTGTTCTTCTTGAAAAGAATTCTAATTCATTTTCCCCCCACACAGGGTGGCTTGATTGCTTTTGATTGTACACAACTTTAATTGCTCGAAAAAATATAGCTTGCTATGGCATTGTACGAGAACATTTAATGTGATTAACATAGTAAAAAAAAAGTAACACACGATTAGACCAAGGCTCTTGCGTGTTGCAAATGTGTGGGCTGGAAATCGACAGTACCTGCGCTTCTCCCTTTTCCTAGACCTTGTGTTGTATAGCGATGTAGGTTGCACGATGTGTGCCTACATTGGACTTATTTTCTTTGACCCGGGAATTAATTTGAATACCGAAATTTCCCGGAATGCGTTCACAGGGTAAGGCACCGACTCATCCAGACGTCATTTGATCTTTTCTCCCTCATATTATAACGCCCAATTCCTATCTCCTGTTGCTTGGGTTTCATTTGAAGACTAGATTAGAGTTACGACTTTAGGCAATTTCTTACTGATCCAGTACGATATCGTGGTGATACATTAAAAAGGAAACAAGCTATGTTTCGGTTCATATATTGATGTATCGCATTATAAACTCGAATTATACTCTTAAAGCATACATGAAACCAGAGACATTCATAATAACTGCGTGTATTTGGTTTTATCCCTTCCTCTGGCCTCTTCTTATTCGTATGTCTAACTAGTAAAATATCCTGTGTGTTCGAGTACTCGTGCCCGCTTCAGAGGGGCTATCCGGGGACTGAAGTATGAATGATGGCTCTCCGCTACTCGTTCTAGACTTAGTTGAACTTGTATCTGTGCTGTCGCGTATCCTCTCGTCTTTATCAACCTCCTTTTCATCAATGACGCAAATTTGTGATCCAGAACCATTTTGCGAATTACTTAATTGAGACTTGGATCGATTATGGCCTTTGCCTCTGAACATTCTCGCCGTCTTTCGTTGAAGCCGTGATATTTCTGAGTCCCCTACTGGCTTTATTTTCGCTGGCACAGCTGGAACTTCCGCCACACCAGGGAGATCCTCAAGATCACTCTCCTGTTCTCCGTCTGGGGTTGATGCTAAAAGACTGTCTTGAGTGTAAAGTTCTCGAGGAAATCCGCTGATGGAAAGCAAGGAGTCAATCGGCTCCATTGGAAGATCATAAGTGTAAGCAAACCGATAATACTCAGGCTGGAGACACAAGGCGAGTCGTGTAAGACTGGACGGGTTCACGCCATTAATGTGAAGATTTGTGGGAAGCCGAAACTCGCCGAAATTACACATATTGTCGATAGTGTCTGGGGGAATCGGCACTTCATGATTTCTTTGATCGCGGGAGTTGTAGTTCTCCTGCAAATAGAAATATGGCATAAATGTAGTGCCACGAATGCAGTTCCGCAAAATAGATCCTAGGCCTTTAATATCACTACTGCCTTCATTAAAGCGACAGCGAATGTTCCCTACAATAAGGTCAGCTTGTGATTGTATTACAGGAAATGTGGAGCGCGTGGTAGAATGGAATAGGTTGTTCCATTTTTGAAACACAATAAACGCCATGAAAGAAAGAAAGAAGAGAGCAGTGTGCCCTGTATGTAGGGATGAAAAGGGGGGAGTGTTTACCAATACATTCAAACTCTCCAGTCTCTCGCTTGTGAAAATAGGTGTATGTTTTCTCAAAGTAAAAGCAACTGGCAACCAGTCTATGTGCAATTTCATGGATGTCAGGGTTTTCCCTGATTTTGTCCATCGCATGTCTTTCCATATTTTCCAAATTTGCGACATCATCAAGACCCGGTCTTTCGTCCGGAAATTCGATGTTTATGCGCATGCTGCGTCTCTTATCCTCAGAGCTATGCAATTTCCCTGGTGGCGTGACCTTGGCATAATGCTTTTTCCAGATTTCTTCACAGTCCAACTGATCGTCGATAATGGTGCCAGCTGTGCGCAACATGTATCCAAGGCCACCTACTCCCCGATGACGCAAGATGCTCTTGGAGCGGGAGCTCGAGTCGGGAGATAGAATTCCCGCTGTATGTGCCCCTGCTTTGGAGCTGCCAAAGCCAGTACCAAGAGACAGGAAGATATCCGGCGGCCAATCGCTGACTTCCTCCCAGAGGAGCCTTCGTTCGTAGTCTGCAACTATTGCAGGGCAATTATGATAGATCGCGCCATCTGTATATGCTGTCATTGTTGAATCTTGAATGAAAGGCTTGAAATATGGTGGCGCCGCCGCTGTTGCTCTGGCAGCCTCCCATACTTTTAGCTCAGAAGCTGGGTCCTGTGGTCGCACAAATTTGTACGGCACTTGGTTTACGTTAGCATTTCAGGTCAATTAACTGTGCGGGGAGAACTCACGAGCATCACGATCACCTTCAGTATTATAGTTCGACAATATAACCGGTCGGTTCTCGCTTGCAGAAGTTGATGTGACAGCAACTCGGATTGAAGTTGAAGCTCCAGGACGAGAACCGCCATAAAGTAGTGAATAATCGTCAAATGCTGACTGCAAAGCATTTTCCAAGGGTTTGGTTCGGTAGTAGCTCTTGTGACTGACAATAGCAAGCTTCTTGAAATGTCGTGATGTGAAGGCTTCATCGCAGAGGTTTCTAAAATATTCCATACAACCAGTAACTCTCCAACGCTTGACACCTAAACCAAGAGCAATAATCCCACCAGTGCTACGCGTGTCAGCCACATATATTTTCAAGTTACAATATCTGGTGATGATTTACCTTGTTCCGACGATTAAATCGAAGAAATTCTGAACAGGAATATAGCCTCCAAGCTCCTGTTCTATGGCGCGAAGAACCACGAGCTCAATGATGCCTCGGGCTCCCCCACTGTTCATGGGTTAGCATTCAGAATATAATAAATTCCAGTGTACTCACCCATCTAGGCATAGAATTCGCACTCCTGCATCTTGGGGTTTAAACTGTATCCTTGTTGGATGGGGCCATCTTGTCTCTCTGGGATGTAGCGGGCAGCAATCAAGTTCAAAAAATCCCTGCCCTACGTTCTTGCCAAAAGATTGCACACAAGGTTTACAAAGTATGTGGCCACAAGGAAGCACATTGTCAGGAATTTTGCGCACACAGCAAAGACAAGTCAAATGACTCTTAAGCCTTGTTACAGGACCAGGACCAAAGCTCCGGTAGAAGCCCAAGACCACCCCCTTGTGTAACCTGGGGATGAGGTCCCTTTCTTCTCCATCAAGCTCTTGTTGCAAGCGCTCATTCAAAGACTTGATATTCTTATCAATGTCGGCGATCCATGCTGGGAAGAACTCTTCAGGGTCGAATACTGCATGAAACGCCCCTCGGGCAAAGATTTTTCCTGATTGTGCTTGATGCCCTTTCGCATGCGAATTCCGAGCGTTGTAACACTGGAAGTCATCCTGTTGAAAGGAACAACGGAGCCACTGGTTGCAAAATTCTAAGAATGCTACACGAAGCGGTTCGTAATATGTGTTCCAAAGCAGACTGGAATATGTTCCTGTGGAGCGTCAGTTCAGTCAATCAATTATGCAAGCCCAAGTCTGTGTGTCTTACCTTGCGTATTGTCCCTAGTAACGGAAAGCATAATACATGACGCTATCAGAGGGCTAAGTCTATTAAATAGAACTGTTGTACGTCTGTTCTGCCTCTCATTATTATTGTAGATTGACAATATGAGATTCAGAACATGTCCACCGAAGTCTTGCGGTAGAGGTGCATGTCTACGAGCCTCTTCCACGAAATCGAATGGCTCGTCGAGTCGTTTCGAAAAGTGATCATAGGCTGAATTGACATATCTTGGAAGTCTCTCTGCATTAAGAAGCATACGGATTTTCTTTTTGGCGGCATGAGACCTTGCACATTTCGAGTTGATAATATTGTAAAGCTTGCCGACTTGATCGTCTATCTTCATATAACGTCCTTTGGAAGGGATCCTGATGACAGTTACCGATGAATAATAGTATTCAAGAAGCTCCTTGGTGTTGTTTATTTTCTTTCCCAATGTTGCCAAACGGGCAAGTACATCTTGCAGAGCAGGTACTTGGTGAACTGAATCCTTGTAATCAACCAAGAGCCCGCGAGTAGCCTCTTCTGGATCCCATTGGCTTTCATCAATGCTGCTCTCCGTAGCATTAAGCACAATGATAATGTGTGGCAGGCTTGGTTGATTGATGGACTTATCAATAGACATTGCAGCCCAGTGGACTAGCTGCTTCAAGACCTCGGTTTGGAAAACCCTAGGACGATTGGGTCAACTTAATTCTGATCACTTTTAGAACGGTGCATTTACCTAACTTCTCGTAACACAAACACCACAACATCAGAGAATGTATATAGGATCCTAGGGAAAAGAGTGCCCACAGCATACTCGCGTGTTTGCATTTTAGGGTCAGTTGCCCAGGCTAGCCTTTTTCGAAGTTTATTCTTCATAAGCTTTGTGGGCTTCTTTGCGTTCTCAATCTTTTCCCGGCAAGTAAGACCTCGGGGAGCATTCTCTCCTCCAGTCATGCCTTCGCAATCCGCGTATAGAATGGGTTTCTGAGCAAGGTACGTGCCAGGGTCTGCATACAGATGCACGTCACCTGTGGTTGGGATATTATCGCCGACGAGACCGGGGACTGGAGCGGGATAGTCGTGTGTATTTCCAATTCTGGCTTGTTCGCGGTTTATCAACATCTTAATGACGGTACTTTTTCCGGCTCCTGTGTATTTTAAGATCATTGTTAGCTAAAAGTATTGAAGAGAAATAGAAAAATTGCCTCATACGCACCAGTCTGGCCGACAAATGATACAAGCTGGGGAAACCTTTCTGAATAATCTCCCACCTGGCTTTCCTGTAGGATGTCGACGAGCCGATTTGAGTAGTGCAGAAACGGTTGGTTGGCTTCTCTATCGATTCCAAACCATGTGGTATTGATGTCGCTGCCGTGTCGTCTATACTGCTCCTCTGGGGTAGGTTGACCAAATATCTGTTTTAGTCGATGAATGACCTCTTCATCGACCTTTTCGTGCTGCCGGCCATCAATACCAACTTTCCCTGGCTAAGAATAGGGTCGTTAGCAGCTAAATGTGTGCGAACGAGAAAAAAAGCTCAATATTTCAAGGTTCAAAAGAGTGAGAGGAACACCTCATCACCTAAAGAGATCAAGTTGCACATACCCGATGAGGTCGTTGTTTTGGCCAACAGTCATCGCAAAATGAATCATCGCACTGGACACATTTCCAGGTTCTTACAGAAAGTTCGCAGTCGCAACAGCGCATCGGCTCTGGCGGATAGGAAGGTTGCCTGTTCAGCTGCGGCATCGCGTAGATTGGCTTCGGGGGCACTTGAGGGCGGTAATCAGGGTCTGGAACACCCTCTCCCGGGATGAACACCTCTGGCAAAGTCGAATATCCAGAATAAGAAGCCATAAAAAAGATTGGGGTTAAATTTCGTCTTCCTGAGAGATGAGAGGAACAGAAGCAAAGACATGGGCTGTCTAGGTATTCCAGAGGGTCGTGCGGTATGACGTGGGGTCTCGGGAATCAGCCTTGGGGGCCGCCGATTAGAAACAATGATTTGAAAGCATAGCCTAACCAAGCTCACATGCCTGTACTTTTGGCAGGATTTGAGACATTTCTGCTGTTGCTGACCAGCCACAGAGCTTGGCGAGGTACATGGCCAGTATGAAAAAGAAATATGCATACAGGTAAGCGCGCAGCCTGGTTCCTAAAGGAGAATAACACGGTGGGAAAACGTACATGAGTGGCATCCACCCAATTGAAATGCGAGTTTTAAATTTCTATCCTCGGGTGAATAAAACAGTAATAATTTAGCGGAAAGAAACATAATGATTTGCAAATCATTACTGGCTTGTTATGCCCGATAAAAAAGAATTGTGCCCAAGCATCAGTCTCTTCTGTGCCATCACTGATGCTTCACATTGCAATACGAGAGGTCAAAGCGCACATGCGAGATAGCATTTAGCTAGTTGCATCCAACTCAGATGCAAGAGGGTTTCAGTTGTGCGAGGAATTTCGAAGCTGATAGGTCAAACCTGGGTAGCCGGCATGTTTTCACACTTTGGGTGAGGATATACCAATGGGAGCTGATGAAAAACAAGCCAAATACGCCACCAAGCCACGGTTTCGAGTCGGCTTGCAGTAGCATCGGATGCAACTGCAAGCGGAAAGGTTTCCGTGGTCCAGTAGTTGAGATGCAAGAGAGAGGTGTTCCAGGCAGAAACTGCCCTTGACGAGTACTGGATGAACCATTGAACTCACCCACCACATCAAAGGTAGGATTCAGCCTTACCACATAATTCGTAAAACCGCTCACTTTGGCGACTCTTGCCACGGCGTCAAACCCTCCACCAGCAACTTGTGTTACACCGGCCCCCAACTCACCAGGTGCAAGTATGGCTCACTTTGTGACACAAGTCGATTGGGGAATCGGGCCGTACCATCTTAATAGTGCGAGACGCCTTAATGCAGGGCCAAGCAACAGACACACAACCTATAATAAAATTCGGTATGAAATTGCACAAGCATATCAGGCTCTACAACCTTCACCTTGATTACTCTAGTAGAGTAGCCGGAAGGCATAATGGTAGGAGTGTCTTTCATTCAGCAGAGCTAACGAATTTGATCAAAAGCGATAATATTTCTAAGCAGGCTTCATCAGAGCAAAGCATTTCTATATTCCTATAAGCTACGTTTACGTTCGCCCATAGTCGATACCACTAGCATCATATGCTGCATTTACAATAATAATTAGACACACCCTATTGAGCTATAAATTTCAGCTTCCTATCAAACATCACATACAGTAAGATTAATTACTATGTTCCGCATCTTGAACTATGCGCTTCAGTTCTTCATATAGATCGTCTGGTTTGTAACGATCGTCCGCTTCGACCAGGAGCAGGTGTGTGGCAATTAGGTCGATAAATGCAGCCACAGAGGTTCCTTCAAATCGATTATCTTGTCGAAGTCTGTTAATCATGGTTGTTACAAAAGGACGGACGTTTGGTGTGCCATCCTCTGCGAGTTCATAGAAGGTATACGCTGGATCAGTCACCTTGTGGAGCTCGTCAATTTCTTCAAATCCGTATGAGAGCCAAATGAGAAACTCCAAAAAGATGCAGCCCAGAGACCAAATATCATACTTTCGCGATCTTGGTGTGTTTGTATTCTGATGAAGCAAAACCTCGGGTGGCTCATAAGAAGGTGTAGTAGCTTTTGTGGAAGTTCCATCCTGCCGTAGCTTAGTCGCCTTATTATGGATTCTGGAAACACCAACATCCGCAATTACTAAATACTTTTGGTTGTGCTGGTCAAAATAAAGAATGTTCTCTGGTTTAAGGTCGCCGTGCCGGCAATTCTTATCATAGAGATCCCGAAGGGCACTAGAAAGGCCCAACATTTGCTTCAGTGACCAATGAAGTGACTTCTGGTCCAGCTGGACAAAGTTTCCACCACTCTTCCAAAGATCTCTTAAATTTCCCCCATTAGCCCATGGAAATAGAATGTAGTAAGATCCTCGATATTCCCAAGTCGTGAGGAATTGGATAAGGTGTGGATTATTGATATCATGAATTTGCTGCAGAATCGCCAACTCTTTAGAAAATAGTTGATAGTCGTTAAACTCTTTTAACGCTATTTCTAGGTTTCCCTGCTAAGATATGAATTTAATATCTGCATTTTGGGTAAAAAAATAAATTTGCTAACGAGGCTTACCATTGGATCCCGTCTGTATGCTGAATGGATTGCACTTTTGTACACTGTGCTAGACGTACTTCTTCCAACCTCTGTCTTCTCTAGAATAGGTAGCGGCTTATTTTTGTCGATTTTCTCATGCTGACCTGCGGTGTCTAGCATGGGCGAAAGCACAACCCACTGCTTGTCGAGAAAGTTGTCAACGGCTGCGGGGTTCTTCCAGTCAACAAAAGAGCGCAATTTCCGCTTTTTGGATGACAGGACAATTCCATCGTAATCTGAGTTGTCTCGCGAAAAGGGAAGATCCTCGTCGGTGACTTCCTCTGAGAGTAATTCTTTTATAGCCTGAGATTCCCCTATGAGTACCAGAATTGCAAATAGTTTCTTTGCATTCTGGGCAATCTTTCCGGGGATACCTCGTTGAAAAAGCCTGACGTGCCAATGAAGTTCATCTTTGACGGTTTGCTTGGTGATCTTGCGGTCGAGAATATCTCGCGGCAAAAATCTTTGGCTCGCTAAAGAGGACTCTTGTAAAGCCCCATTGAGTTGCCTGTACAGGGCCATTTGAGAGGTTAATGGCATCGGCTTTGATGCTGTTGATTTGCAGCGCAGCCTCGATAACTAAGGGCTCCACAAATGCAGGATAAGTGAGTGCATGGTGAGGTCACCATTTCACAAGGCGGTTGTAAGCGAATGGACGCGAACGAATACTGGTAAGGAGCTGCCTACAAGGCGTCCGGATAAAGGCGAACAGCTCATGTGGCGACGCAACATTGGCCAGAGATTTCGCGAGGCTGGCTTACCCACCACAACCATAGCTTATCTTGCAAGCCATTCCATAAGCCAACAGCAAATGGAGGCCTGGCTGGTGTGACAGCCGCTCCAACGTGCATATCAATAGCGGCACGGACTCCAGCATTTGCAGATGCAATGTCAGCTGGACATTCATTGTGCAGAATTGGTCCCACTCGACAGGATGACCCATGCATCCACTTCAGCAGGGGGAACACAGTGGCCCCGATCTATCTTCCTTGGAGTTTACATTGAAAAACACCACCCAACTCAATGATTTGGCTTGGGATCTCTTTTAGCGCGAAGATGACATGCAATGACGTGGACTCTTGCTGAACGCTAGACTTGATCAATAGCACGGTCGCAATTGGGAACCAGGAACACTATTCTGCTCTCACCCCATACCCCGCTTTCAATGATGCGCCTGCAGATGCGTATCACTAATAGTACTGTACTTTAGGGGATGTGGATGCAGCCTCTTCCCGTTCAAGGAGACGATCCATATTCCCCGCACTGATATCCAGTATTCAGCTCCCTTCGCTCCGCTATTGACCTCCAATCGGGACCTTTGTCGATGTTATCGCCAGGCCCTGAAATCTGCGTATGGCGAGTCAATCTGAGCCGGATTCACCGGTCTCTATTAGCACTATTCCCTTACTCAAAATAATGAAAGATACCATGGCAGTGGGATCACCAAGAGACATGATCGCGGCTGAGACAACGGCGGACCAAACCGGATGTCATCATCACGCGTTTCCGCTTTTTCTGCCTGCCCTCAACAAGCTGCTGAAGCTCAAATGGGGGCCAGCCTCCGTGCATCCTACCCAGGAGGGCTAAAGCTACATGCTGCAACAATGTAAGGCAACAAAAAAAACCCGATGCCTGGAAGAGACATGGTTCGCAAAGCTGTCCGCCACAATTGTTACCGGCAGTCCACATGTACACCAGCCGGCCATCTGCAATTATCATTGGGACAACGAGTCTGAACAGTGGACCACGAGGGTGTCATTATGAGGGTGTATTGGCGACGCGAGCGTAGCTGCAATAGCGATAGGCTAGTAAGACCACTTCATCCGATCCACCGTACGCCAAGGCCAGCAGCCATAATTCCATCGCTGAAGGCTCCAGGGCATCCGCGCCAATAGCTGGATACGGAGCCTCAAGTAGCTATGCGGCTTTTATAATACCGAGGGTTTCCCGCCCAGGTATCTCGGATGATGGTGAAGCAATTGGCGCCGAGCCACATACTGGACACCACCCAAGCCCATTAGGAACACCTTTTTGGAGGATGGGAATTCTATCCAACCTATGCTGTGTCAGGTCTAAGTCACAAGTAATCAACCCCGGGATCGGGTTAAGACCGTGCTAACAGCCGTTCGTTCTGGCAGGCTACTCCATCACCAGGTGACCAAATCACGATGTCCAGCACTGCCGAAAAAACAGCCATTTATGGCCCCAATCGGGGTCAAGAATATTACCCATCTCGCTCAAGACCACGCCGGTTATCTTCTAGCACAAAGGGCTCATGGAAGATAACAACTAGCACCCGATCTTTCGGTAAATCTCCATCCTGGTCGAACCGAGGGTCTGTGAATGAAGGAAGTCGAGGCTCAAGCGCCAACTCCGAGATAATATCCAACAAGATAAGCGAGCTTCGTTTTAAACTTAGCGCCTCAATGGAACACCCTACAGATAGTAACAAGAGATTTGTCCCTATCAATTTTATGAAGGAATGGATTTGCGAGGATCTCGTCAGAGAGGTTTTATCACATTATGGAGGAGGCACAAACCCAAACCTCACAGATGTAACAGAATTTGTGCGAAGCGAAGCCACAAGGGTATTTGCGATACTTGTTTGGTCCCAGAAAGTTCATTTGATTTCTGACTTCTACGACAATGATGTGAGGGATAACATGCTGCCTATTAATGGGGATCTCACATGCTGTGGTGCGCAAAGATCCGAAAACCGCGCCATCACAAATATTTTTAAGCACAAAGCGTGGGAAGATCCAGAGGTCGAAAGCTTTTGCAATCTATACCAGTGGCCCTTTCTTTCTCCAGTCTTTTATGAAAGGCAATTCAAATATGTCTTTCACGAAAACTACAAAATGCCATTTTTAAATATTAAACATCAAGCAAGCAGCCATTTTAGTACCGTTCAGAAGGTCAATATTCACAAGGATCATCTTGAGATGAAGAATTTTATAGTGAGTGAGATATCTTTCCACATACGGCAAGGCAAAGAGCCATCTTCAGGTGTCCTGTCTAATACTATTGTTAGCCCATTTCACGAGATGAGAATGGCCATCCATATGTAGCAGTTAAGGAGTTGAAGCAAATGGATGCATCCGACACTGGCTTTCAAGAGGTCGCTGAAGCGGAGGCTAATGCTTTGGAAATGATGCGCAATTTAAACCACCCTCACCTCATCAAAGCTATAGCTTACTACACGAAAGAAGAAAAACACTACTTCATATTTCCGTGGGCTACAGGTGGCAATCTCCGAGATCTCTGGAAGGCTGGTCCGCCTCCAACACTAGACCGGGAATATCTCAAATGGATGTTTGGTCAACTTCGTGGTTTGGCCAGCGCCATCAACATCTTGCATGACTCCAAAGCCTGCAGGCACGGTGATCTGAAACCAGAAAACATTCTTTGCTTCCATGAAACAGCGAGTCTTGAAGGAGCATCCCAGCCATCGCTGGTCATTGCGGACGCAGGGCTCGCGAAAGTTCACCAGATGGCGACCTTTATGCGCAAAGACCCCACCCGAACCATGAGTGGAACCGTCATGTATGAGCCGCCAGAGGTAGATCTATCACCCACCGAACCAAGATCACGTCGATACGACATTTGGTCAATCGGTTGTATTTATCTTGAGTTTGTCATATGGCTTCTTTATGGCTCCGCTGAATTAGGTCGGTTTAGACAGGAATTGAACAGAAGGAAGGGCAAGTTTTACGAAATTAATCAAGGTGGAGCATCAACAGCCGGAGAAACCAACGCCGACGTTAAGAAGTGGATTGATTGGATCATGAATGACCCGAGATGTCCTGAGGACACTGCCCTCGGCAAATTGATCAGGCTCATATCCTCTCGGTTACTGGTTGTTGAGGTGGGCGAAGCTGGCCAAACTCTTCCTCCAAACCCAGTGCGGCAATCGGTGATTCATGAGAGCGACGAGACGTCGGTGCCTATGATTGTTCAAACAAGAACGAATAGTTTCAGGTCCGATGACAGTCACCATACCCAATACCGAGCAGCTGCTCAGGAGATGTACGATGAGCTTGATAAGATTTGGGAGCATGGGTTTGCTTCTAGGCCAAAGATCGAGTGGATGAATTGGAAGGCGAAGCATCGGGATGGGCCAAAGCAATTCGGAACTCACCTGGATCCCTCTCAACATGGTACTAATATGAGGGCCAGGCCTTAGAATAACAAATAATACTGACATTTTCCAAGGATTCAAAAATTCCCAAAGCCCCAATTCTCTGGCAATTGAAGACTCACCAGGACCCAGCTCCAATAGGAATCTCCAATCCAGTACCGAAGTCAGTCCAAATCTTTTCTAACCGAGTTTACGATATAGAAATGAGGCCTAACATCAAGTATAGTATGTACGTCCCTTTATGAATATACATGCCATTAAAACATAGCTAATTAAATGGCCACGTTTCGCACTCGCAATAGAAGGTAAAGGTGTCGGTATCCCTAGTTTTCGCAGCTCTTTAGTAACACGCTATTTGACAGTTTGTGAGATAATACTCTCCCAGCAATTAAAGAGCATGCATGTTGACTAAGAGTCCAGACAGTATGTGAAGTCATTTTGTAAATGATATTGTATCAAGTATTACTTCTCAGCCAGATATACGGTCCCTAACAAGTTTGTAGCCGGTAAGCATTAACCTGGGACAGAATATCCCCGAGCCAGCATATTAATGATGATTATGGTAGCTTGATGATAATTGGGAGTACACCCCTGATACCGAATTAGCCTGGCAGCTCTCTAAAGACATCAGATCGAGCGCTATGTTATCGAAAGTCGAGAAAATATCCACCCTTTGCAACCGTTGCAGTCGTCTCCCAATCGGAACACCAAGATGTACTTTCTCCGACACGCTACAAAATCTGAAACAGGAAGGATATTATTGTTCGCTTTGTAAACTATTGTATCAGCGAGCCGGAATGTTAGGAGCAAAAGGGTCTGAGGAGCTCAAATTCTTCAGAGCTGGCTCTTATTTGACTGTTCAAGATCGACAGGCTCAACCGATCGTGTCAATTTACTCCGTGTTAAGTGAGCAACAACTTCGAATACTTCATTGAGAACCTCGAAATCTAACTTGAGAGATCAAGGCATCGACCCTCAAGCACGCAATACTCGCGCCAGCCTGGTTGGACTCCCAGTACTCCCTGAAGCTGGTAGTGTAACCCATATCAAGGTGTTAAAACAGTGGATCTACGACTGCAATCAGTATCATAACTGCGCCACCAAAGAAAATGGGTTCTTTCCTACGCGCGTTATCGACGTCGGAGATAATGATTCCGAAACGGTTCGATTAGTATGCGGGCTCCAAAGCCGAAAAGGCCGCAAATATCTGGCTCTTTCACATCGATGGGGGTCTCCAAAACAGCATCGGAAATTTTGTACTTATAAGGAAAATATGAAGGCTCTGATGGATCAAATTTCCATCACGGAGCTACCTAAGACATTTCAGGATGCTGTTAAGGTCGCAAGGGATCTTGGTGTGCAATACCTCTGGATCGATTCACTTTGCATCATTCAGGATGATTTAGACGACTGGGATGCAGAATCAAAGCGCATGGAACTCGTTTACAGCTCGGCCTATGCTACTATTGCGGCCAGCTGTGCATCTGGAACCGACGACGGTTTCCTAAAGCCCCGCCCAGAGAGATATTGCGTCACAATGGATGCGAATGATGGCGCTCGCTACTATCTATGCGATGCTATTGACGATTTCGGACACGATGTTGAACGTGGAGAGCTGAACAAGCGAGGATGGATCTTACAGGAGCGCGCGCTGTCTCGCCGCACCATTTATTTTACAGAAAAACAGACTTATTGGGAATGCGGAGGAGGAGTGAGATGCGAGACCTTGACCAAGATGAAAAAGTATGCATACTGACTCTTGATACTCTTAAAAGGTCCAAACGGCTGACCTCCTCTTAGCCAAAAAGCCTCTTTTCTTGGCGATGCAGATTTTCCAAGGTCTGTCGAGGCCTACGTCAAAGGCAAAAGGATACAGCTCTACCAGGATCTTTATGCCACATATTCGCACCTGGCACTCTCTTCAAGTGCAGATAGACCCGTTGCTATACAAGGCCTCGAATCGAGACTCATTCGCTCATTCAGTACTGTCGGTGGATATGGCATTTTTGACTGTTTTATGCACCGGTGTCTCTTATGGGAGCGTTCCGGCAAATCGCTCAGGCGCATCCCGTCCTTCCGTGGCGGGAGTGTCCCATCTTGGTCCTGGATGGCTTACGATGGCGGAATACAGTATTTAAAAGTTCCATTTGGAGTCGTATCGTGGAACAAAATGCTCGGCTCACCCTTCGAAGCCCCCTCTTCATTGGAAAATCCTGGGTCGCTGCCTAGAATAACAGCTCAAATTCTGGATGTGGGTAAGTACGATAGTCGACGATTGAGATTTGACGAGCCAGATCGCGAGCTTACGGTGCCGTTTAAATGTCTCATTATCGGAACACTGCAAGGTTCACAATACGGTAGCGAAGATATTCATTACGTCTTACTCGTACGTTCCAAGTCAGGGCAAGGGCATGAAAACGTGTACGAGCGGGTCGGGGTTGGATCACTAAACACGGAATGCATCCCAACTTCCCAGACACCGATAAAGGTTTTCATAGAATAAGTTGAACAGCATATAAAATTTTACATCGTTGATTGTTCCTTGGTTGGGCAAACCCTCTGCTATCTTGGTGGCCTGGACCTTCTCGATGAGCCCTCTATTTGTTACATTTTAAAGACCAAAATAAAATTTTACATATTATCAATATAAATTATCGACCCAGGTTATCATTGTTTTACAGGTGCAAGATCCGGTATTAATTACTAGCCTGCTCACTCACACGACAAAAAACATGGCCATAGTCGCGGAATTAACACTGAATCATAAATAAATAATTAAATAAATAATTATATATTAATGTTTTATTCATTATTTAATTATTTAGTTTTATTATTTAGCGTGTTTAGGATGGCAAGGTTGGTTCGTCGCAAAGCCTTGCTGAGTTATATCATTACTCTTTCGTGGTCATCCGGATGCAATAAGAAGCCCATCAACTCCACCATATTGTTTTGGCCCCGCAACTTCCAATAATTCACCAAATCTTTCGTTGTATGATATAAGCGGTCCTTCGAAGCCGCATAGTATCCTGCGAAGTCGATTTTTTGGTCGTGACTCTTGAGCCAATCCATCAAAAACTCGATGTCGGAGAGGTCTGAGCGAAATTTCATGCGAGACTGAGGTCTGGTGCTTTCAACCAGATTGGCACACCGTTTGATCTTCGTCAAAATGAGCACACCAGGAGCTAAAATTGGAACTTCACTCGCTTGGATTGTGTTTAGTCGTAATGGAAGACCTAATAGCCCAACGGGGAGTATCTCAATAGGAATTTGAGTCTCTGGGGATTTGGTCGGCGTAAAGTGCAACTTTAGATTTCGCAAGGAGAATCTTCCATCACTTTCAGACAGCAGCTGAAAGATCCCTCGGACGTCGGAAATATCTGCATCGACCTCGATATCAATATCCAGAGTGTTTCTATCATGGCCAAGTGTCTGAACCGCAAATCCTCCTATGAAAGCATGTTTTATGCGCGCATTTCGAAGGATTGTAGTCAAAGCTCGAGCCGCTTCCTGTGCGTCGTCGAGATTCATGGTGATGAGTGGTTTCGAGTCTGACGCAATTAAGAAAAAATTGAGGAGTGATCGATATTGGCTTCATCAAAAAATCTTGGAGATGGTTTTTCAGTGAATCACTCAAGGTTCTCATCTCTCCGGGTAGTCCTGTGCATATTGGAAGCCTATGCGAAATTTTGGTACTGCTGTAAAGCTTCGCAAAAACTAATGCAGCAGGCTACCCAAATGGCTCTTTCATGGCACACCGAACAAAATTCTCCAACTAGCTCTAAGAAAATAATAATAAAATAAAATTATCTAAACATTTTATTATTTATTAATTAGCCTTATTTTATTTTCATTTATTTACTGTAGTCCCCTCGATATGCTTTTATCAGGCTACGTGATTCGCGCACCTGGACATTAGATGTGGTCGCTACAGGCGTGATAAATCTACTCTAATTTCATCATACCTGTTATTCAATCACACAACCGATCGCATGGCAGATCATCATAGTCTATCTTTCCTGTAATAGCATCAATTAACGCGCCTCTAATCCACTCATCCTCTGTTTTCAACACCCAGCTACGAATGTTCTCCACGGCATTCTGTAGCTCCAAGGTCTCCTTTTCGGACAGAGGCTCGTCGTCTGGGATCAGCTCCATGAAATCGCCTTCGTAGCTGGTATCAAAGAAGCGATACCCAATCACACATGCCAGCTCTCCAAGTATACGGGAGCGAAGTCTGCTATCGCGACTCTCGCGAGAAGCAATGCGAACAAATGTAGCGCAAGCTACTAGAAATGGGACTGTCCAAATAGTGTAAGGTATTGAGAGGTTGGGAATCGGTATGAGATCATTGCGATCTATGCCGGTCCATGAAAGAGGTAGGATCACCATTCTCTTTAACTTTGGTGTTTTGTGGGGTGAATTTTGCGGTAGCTCATCCAAGTAAAATCGTGTTGCAAGATGGGAGTATTCTGCTGTGCACACACGGGGTAACATCTCATCGGCCAAGCAAAAGCGTAGGTCCGCGGCAATTTTGCAAGCAATATGGACTTGGTCGTCTGGGACCAGAAATATTAGATCCTATCAGTTATTAGAATGCAACAAGCCAATAGTTTGGTCGACTCACACCATGGAACATCAACGGGTAACCTAAACGATTGAGAAGAGTATTTCCCCACTCCACAAGAAGAACATTTGCTGCTTGGAGATGCCTTATAAGCTCCGAGGCGCGACTCGAAAAGTACATGATGTTTTAAGAAGTAGCAAAGGAGAAGTTTGTGTTGGCGATGAGGGACCAGATGGGGCAAAACATGAGGTGAGAAAGGGTCCGACGCAGAAGCCGATGGTGGTGAACGCAAATAATAAACACTAGCCCGTGATCCAAAGGCTCTGGGGTCAGGTGGGGCACACTGTGCCGTCTAACCTTACGGTATTTACTTTTCTGTGTCCGGATTTTGCCAGCAACTCACTTCGCCCATTTTACCAAGGTCATTCACTTGGGCCGACGGCGTATCGTCGTGGACTTCCCTGGGTCTTGGGCTCGTACAAAATATGGTTTCAATACAGGATAGAGTTAAATTTTTGGGCGAAGGAAATCTCTTGGGCGAACCCCCAGCTGATATGGAAGCAAGGGATTGGGATCGGGGTTCCTTTACATCAAAGGAGCCTCTTGTTCAGGTTACCCTGTGACAGTTCATTCTCTATTTCCCACACTTGCTTCGAAGCACGGAGGTGCGACGACTTGTCCGATACTTCCACCCGTTTCGGTTTATCAATATTCATTATCGAGCTGATGTGAGTACATCAAAGTAGATAACAGTGGCCACAATTTCCAAGCTGATTGGGATTGGGTCTCCTGGATGCTGTTCGGGGAACTCATGAAGGACCGTCTTCATTTCCTCTGGGACCAGCAGGATCCCCAATGGGGGCCACTTCAATATTGGTGTCCCGGTTCTACCATCGGAAAGCGTCGGAGGCATTGATAAATTGTAGCCCGCGCCCTTTTTCAGTCCTTTAACTAGTTCAAACGGTCTGCCTAAACCGTATTGTGATTCACCAAAGTCGTGGAAGTTCGTCACTCAAGTCAGTTATCTGCGAGGGAAAGAACTATTCGACTTGCATCAAAATATGACCGATAATAGATGTATGTGCGCATGCCACTTTTTTTCATAACTTTTACCGTACAGAGCTGATTCTGGAGGGAGCCATACCGTCCTTGGCAGTTGCGGGGTGAGTGGTTGTAGACTCGAGGCTGTGTTTGGCACGGGCAGACAGCGGCGCAGGCATCAAGGTACCTTGTGAATTTTCGCAAAAGAAAATAAACACACAAAACAAGTAAATTGTCGCTCCTCAATCTGCTATCAATTTGATAAATAACAATAATGAAAAGAAAAAAAAAGCAGAACAAAACAGGGTTGCTTTTGTTTCGTTTAGCCATACTACAAAAAAGCACCCAACAATATTGACAACGCATAACCAATGCACAACTAACGTTTAGAATGTGGGAAAGGAAAAAAGAAAAAAAATAAAGAAAGAAAAAAGGATATGCTAGTGTCTGGGATCGTTCGTCGCCCGAATTCCGATATGGGAAACGCCGTATCGGCTCCAAAAAAGATGATCCAATGCCTATCACCATATCCAGAGGCAGCAACATCACAACTCCAATTCTCTTCACCTGGGCCACTTCGTAGATAACGGCGTAGCCCTTTTTTCTATCCAAAACAGAATGCCTCCAGGCTCATTTAACCGAGCCATCCAATATATAATATTGTAAAATATGAACGCTCTCGTAGCTCATCAGAGATAGCACTAAGAGTGAGCAGCAATGGGTGTAGGGCCAGAGTTTTGTGCGCGGGTAGTGTGCATGACTCGCTGATGGCGTTGCATGTTGAACTTCTTCGGGAACTTTCTGCCACAGTCGCTGCAAAGAAAGTTTCTACTCGTTCGATGCGCTATCAGCGATCTTTCTTTTTCTTCTTCAATTAACGTGCTCTTACCTCGTAGGTGCCTGCCTTTTGACGATTCCTGCGCTGGGTCTTCTTGGCTGTGTAATTGGAGATAACGCGGTGTCTCTTTTCTCTTTTGAGGCCGATACCCATCCGAAAAATTGCCTAAATGATGAGTCACCAATTAATTCCTGAAATATCAAGATTATGTCAGTAACTACTAGATCGGGCTCAGGCTAGAGTAGCTTGGGCATGTTTACCTTGCCAATGGAGTACAAGTATGTTTTGACATGTTCAACATCCTGCAGACATCCAAGTTTGACGAAACTTTCAGCCATCAATACAATGGCTTGATATCTCAAACCTTTCGAAACTGAGTCTGTCAATAACCGCCCCAGAAGGTCTTCATAAATTTGCTCCTTCATTCGCGGTTTCTCGTGGTATGCAAGTAGCTGTTGAAGGTTTTTTTTCGTTGTTATTCCTCCACCAGATAGATCATATAGCAGTGTATCAAAGTGTCTAAAGAATAGTAAGACAACTTCGAATAGCTTCGTGTTACGCAGCTCATCTTTGGACACTTTCGCATCTTTAGATGAACCACTAGCTGGAGGACTATCGTTCATTAGAGCGTCCGAGACGGCTTGGCGATTCCATTGGCCCGTGTCTATAGGTAACATTACAGTGTTCATTGTTGTTGTGACGGGAAATTCGGTGCCGTTCTTGTGTATATCCGGAGGCTCGCGCTCATCGAGGAGAAATGCACTGAACCCAAATTCCCTTTGTGTTTCGTTCGTCATATGGTATACACTGTTTTCGAGTGCTCCAGTGCACGATGGCCAAGGGATGCATATTTCAGTTCCGCTGGGCAAGGAAGGATCAGGAATTGAAGCAGTGTTGGGGATTTCTTTCCAGGAAATGTCTGGCGGGCCGCTGACATTAGTATTATTACATGCTTCCAAATCGAAGTGAGTAGGGTCAGCCCATTTGTCTTGAGTTTGAAGTTCTGTTGTCGTCTTTCTATTCTCTTCGCTTATATGAAGAGGAATCATGTGGAGATGGTTTGAGGCCTCGGGCCAGAGGCGTTTGGCAACGCAAAGGAAAGCATTCCGCTCTTCTTGGATTTGAATGGCATTGTACCAAATCTGTATGCCATCCAAGACATCGATATCCTTCAGTCTGCGTCGGTCACGGAGGAGACACGACACAACGTAAGACAGGCTGGTAAAGGCAAAGATCTTTTCCAGACTGTTTGGTGCCGGGCCTGTCACGGTGTTTCGAAAGGCGAAAACACCAGTCTCGCGAAGTCCTTTGGCATTACCGTACTGTTCGCGAATATTTTTGATGACGTCAATATCGAGCTCCGTCGCCAGCTTATCGAAGTCTTTCCAGGCCAATTCCATACCATCACGAACATTTCGGATAGCAGACCAGTCACGCCCCCGTGAGGCGGAGTCGCCTGTGCTCTGTGGTGCAGAAGGAGCAGTGGGTTCGGGTGAGAAGGATTCGAGCTCCGATTGCAGGTCATCAAGAAGCCCAGGGCTGCGTGTCTGACTGGATGCTTCAAGCTGACAAGGCTCAGCCGTATCAAGGTAGTTCAAACCAGCAAACAACCCATCAATCTCGGCGAGAGCCCTTTTGAGATGGGCTTGAGATCTGGCCCCAGCTCCATGAGCTCGCGAGGCGCCTCTGGCAAAGGAGGAGTATGATGTGTAGGAGTCTAGACTCGGGGCCCTCGTCGACATGCTGATTGTCCGCCTGTGGCGGGAGATGGTAAGTTGCCTCTAGGGGAAGGAAGAAAAAGGCAGCTGGAGGCGACACAAAATGGTTCGCCATCAGCCGCTAGCTGTTTTTTTCCCTACATCAACGCAGGCTTGTCTGGGCATGGCCCCCAGTTCCCCCTCACTCGGCTTGACGCTCTTGTTTTGCTCCAAATTGGGGCAAGGGTCACCTCCTGCAGGCCGCCACATGAGGCCTGCTGGCCAGTCACAGCCACTATCACTCCATCTCATGCATGGAGGCGCAACGAGGAGCAAGCTCTTGGCAAAGAGCAACCTCCTCCGAGCAAAGAGCAATTGCTCCAACCAAAGAAAAACCTGCTCGCAGGGCAGATTGCCAGGGTGCTCCCTGAGAGCAGAGTGAATAGTGCCACTGCCATGGCACACGGCGTGACGACTTGCACATTGCTACAGCGCCACAACAAATTGAGCGCCAGGGCCCCCGACCACTCGGGTGGGCACAGATGTGCTGTTTGTGCTCCCGTGCTCCTCGCCGGTGCGCCACGCTGCCCATGAGGACGGTGCCGCCGCTGAGCAAAGAGGAGTGCTGAGCAGTGCTCTTGGGGGACATCGAGCCATCCGAGGAGCACAGTGAGAGGTTGCGCGCGAGCGCAATGCACTCTACAACACGAGTAAACAGGACCATAAAAAGATCGATACAATTTTTTCTCTGCTACTAATTGCAATTCTATTCAAGTTCCGTGTACATAAAGCGAAAAAAACTTCAATTCCCCAATTCCGAGAATTCGCACCCAAAACAATGTTGTCCGACACACCAGACCAGATGACAGGTACGTACCCTGCCCCTCCAACGTTCCACGATCAACGCTCCCCCCTCCGCCCTACCCCAGATTTGGCTAACACAAGTCTCTGGGCGAATCAGAGCACATCGCGCTGAAGCACCACCTGGGAGCTGACCAAGACGATATTCTTATTGCGGTCGGGGGCTGGTCGTGGGATGGATCCAACCAAGATCCTTCAAAGACGACAACGGGGGGCGGCGACGATGCCGACAAGTCACAGGGGGGCGGCGATGTTGCAGAGGCAGCTTGAAGCCGCAGCGCGAGGTTTGCAATGGGTATCGACTGTATATTGTATTATAGTTACATGTGAGAGACTGCTGTTTAGCGACTGGTAAAAACCGATTATAATAAAAATGCCCCTCGTGGGTCCCAACCAACACCAACGCCACCCATGTTTGTTTCCCTATCTACATTGCTCATTAAAGTATAACACGCTGATCTTTTGTTCCGCAACTTCCGGCGGCGACGCTCACACATAGGATGCTCGGAGTGGGTGGCCCGCTGTGTTGAACACCCACCGATCCAGGTGCATGGTCTGCTCGTCGACAAACATGAGATAAAAGTACTTGAGCGTCTCGCCCATCCAGGAGCTCTCCATGGTGTCGAGGTGGGTAATCTCCTTCTTGGAGACGTCCTCGACGGAGGCAAAGATCTTGCCGGTGTCGGTGGCGCGCTTCATCGACTTCCACATGTCCCAAGCAATATCGCGGTACTCGTCGTTTCCAGTGATGCGGTACAGCATAAATATGCTCTCAATGGCCTGCGGTCGCAGCATGAAACGCCCGTCCTTAACTCTGAATCCCTCGGGGTCCGTGTCCTTCGTCTTAGAACGGTACTCGCATGGGTCCCTGCCGGGGCAAGCGTATAACAGCGACTCCTCGGGCATAACTCCGTGGGGGAATACCGAGTAAGCGTGAGCGCAGCCACGGGTGACCTTGTCGCCAATGACGACATGCTCATCCCGCCCGAGTACCTTAGCTCCGTAAGCAATCATTCCGCCCGCAAAGCACGATGCGTGCTCCAGGTGTGCTTGGAAATCCGAAATTTTGTTGGACATGACCTGGACCTGACCGGCCATGAGCACGTCGTCCTTCTTCGGCAGCATCGGTCGGAACAGTAGCTTCTCGATGAGAACGTCAATCGCCTTTTCGTACATTTTCTTGTACAAAGGTTCCTTCCCCTGGAGAAGGATGTATTCCTTGATGAGGTACTCGTATAAGGAATCACCGTCAGCCCCAAGATTGAATGTGTCGCCGTGAGCCTTGAATCCTTCGAGCGGGTCAATCTCGAATTCGGTCGGCCATAGACCGGGGACAAGAGAGGACTTCTGCATGCGACTAAACGCACGGGAAATTCGGTCGATGGCGCTGTAGTATTTGGGGTTGTCGGTCAGTTGCGATAGCCTCGTAAACTCGAGGCTCATGCTGCCGACTCTGGCGCTGCTCATGAGCGATGCCGGATGGCCCTTGGACTTCTTGAGATCATCGAATGTCATGGTGTGGGGCGGTACATGTTCCGGGTTGTCAAAGGCGGCGTATAAGAGGTCGCCTAGCTCGGTGGCTTTCAGGAGGAGGGCCTTCTCACCGCTGAGATCATAAGCAGAAATAAGGCCGCCAAGATATCGCGTGTTGGTCTCGAACACATCGAAGCTGTCGCTGGTGGTCTCATTCCAATTAATGCGAGCGACATGCTCCACGGCCTCATTAAACTCTGATCTCAAGTCCATTAGCCACAGCGTACCGAGAGACTCGATCAGAGAGGCCCCCCATCCTCCCAGCGTGTCGCCGCCGGCCAAGCTCAGGGGCTTCAGCTCGTCGCGACCCCATGCATGTTTGCCGTAGAGCTTCCATGTGCGGCTGAAAGCGTTCCTGATGTCGTCCAGCTTCTCGTCAATTGCCTTTCGCCCGTCTCCGCCCTGGGGGTACTCGAAGAACTCGTGCTGAATCCGCCTCAACGGAGCGCCGTCGCCTGTGGGAAGAGCCGTAATGTTAAATCGGGAGATTGGATATCTCAGGGTCTGGTTCGCCCAGGCGTAGCTGCTTGCCACAAAATGGATGGGCTTCTGCTTCTTGAATATATGCACGTGAGATCCCTTGGTGACAAGGCCGATGGTGAGGAAGAGAGCGATGATCAGGCACACGATGGCCCTGTAAGGATTGAAGGGCAGTCCGACGCCCATGATGCCGATGTAGGTTACAAAGGAGACGTGCAAATAAGAAAGAAAAAAAGAAAGGATGAAGAAATTAGAATGCGCGTAAAGAACACGAGAAATGAGAGACGTAATAAGCGGGACGTTTCGTGTTTAACTACTTTTACTCCGTCCGTCCCGAACCAGCGAGGGCCCGATCAGCTGTACGCGGGAGCTTGCGACCAGCCGAGGGGCTTAGGGGTTTCCTTGGGCATAGTTACGTAGATGGACGTCTGGCACTGTTTCAAGGATTGCCCCAGCCCTCGCCGAACCTCACGAGGCGGCTGCCGTTCCCCGTTTGTTCCCTGCAAGAGTCGTCGTCTTTACCCACAGGAGCCGCGCGTTCAGCGACGCGGATTCCCAGCTAAATGCGGCCCTCCACAGTTCTCGGTTTGAGAAAAACGAGCGACCCACGACTGGCAATGCTTAGCGATTGTGCACATTTCGCCGGGCATAGTGCGGCCGGCGAAATTGCTCCTCATGGCTCGACATTGGTGGGTGCCGCCGTTTCGTTAAGGTGAGATTAGATTAGTATCACGTATAGGGGCCGCCAAAACCTGTCAAAAAGTACGACGTAGGTTTGTGACGCCGCATAGTGCAAGTCGTATTCACCGGTTTGGGTTTAATGTCTAATCCTCCGACCCGCGTTTACGGGCGCCGGGGCCAATAGTCTCATCTTTGTTTGTTCGTCCCGCACTATTTTTGGCCCTAGCATGATGTCCATTTTTTTTTTGCACGATGTTTATGGGTGATCCAAACGCTCACGCAATCCCACCCCTGTAAGATGGGAAACCCAAAAGGGTTGTGGCTGGTGCCCACCTTATCAGCACAATCTAATCAGTCTTATCAACTGCCGGTGTACCAGCCACACCAACGCCGCCTCACCGCCAAAAATTTCAAAAATTCTGCCACTGGGTCTTGAGTTCAGCCAGCATTGGTCTCAAGTTGACGACATCAGCCATAGCTACCTCGCAGGCCACCACACACCCTCACCATGTCGTCCCTGCGAAACGCCGTGGCTCGCCGCCCTCACAGGGAGCGAGCCCAGCCTCTCGAGCGCGGTCGTCTCGGTCTGCTGGAGAAGCACAAGGTGCGATAGCTCACCCCCACCATTCAGCCAGCTTCTAACCGCCCATCAGGATTACTCCCTCCGAGCCAAAGACTTCAACAAGAAAAAGGCGCAGCTCAAGGCCCTCAAGGACAAAGCCTCTGAAAGAAACGAAGATGAATTCTACTTCGGTATGATGACCCGCAAGGGACCGGGATCCCGAATAAACGGAGGAAAGTCATGGAACGGAACTGTCGATGGCGATCGAGGAAACAAGGCAATGGATGTCGACACCGTGCGACTGCTCAAGACACAAGATATCGGTTACGCCCGAACTATGCGCCAGGTAGTTTCAAAGGAAGTGGCGCGACTGGAGGAGCAAATTGTCCTGACGCGAGGATTCGACAAACTCGATGAGGTCGAGGAGGAAGAGGACATGGATGACGACGATGACGAATTCGACTTTTCAATGCCCTCAAAAGCCAAGGCCCCGCGAAAAATCGTCTTTGTGGATGACCAGGAGCAGCAACAGGAAGTGATACAGGACCAAATGGATCAGGATGAAGAGGGCGATGAGGAGGAGTTCGAGGGCATCAAAGACGAGCCTACCGAGGGCCCAGAATTCGAGCGAGCCAAGGCTCTCCGGCGGCTAAATCGCCAGCTCGAGAATGCGCGAAAAAAGCTAAAGGTGCTCACCAACGTCGAGAACCAGCTCGAGATTCAGCGCGCCAAGATGGCCAAGACAGCTACGTCGGGCGGGCGCACGCGCAAAGGAAAGAAAATCATGGTGCGGACACGAAAGCGATAGAGAAGAGAAAAAAAGTGTTCGGAGTTATTTTAATGAGTTTTTTTGGTCTTGTTTTGATGCATTTATTTGCTCTCATCGTATCTCATTGCATTATCTGCCCTTTGATCAGAAAAAAACCAAAAGTCCTGGCTAATTGATACCCGTTTCCATCCCAAAAAACGCCGCAGGTTTTTATGGTCTACATAATACATTCAAACGATGGACTGGTATCCTCCTGCTCTGTCCATCTCCGTAACAAAAAAGGGGTGGCAGCGAAAAATAGATATATATATCGTGGCTTCATCAACTTCTCATTTGTTCCGTCCCCGTTGGCGTTGCGCCCTCATCATTAACTTAGTACTTTGATCCCAGGCACTTGTACAGCAGTTTGAAAACGCCCGCAAAGCACTTGAAAGCAATCGTCAGGAACCAAATCATGCATGCAAACAGCCCCTTGGAAAGCTTAACCACCACTCTCACTAAGAACGGCAGCTTCTTTTCAGATGGGTCTTTGGCTTTGGGTTTGCTGAGGCTGTCGTTCTGGCTCTCGATGTCAATCTCAAACGACTCCATCTTGCGGCGCTTCTTGTCCTCGCGCTTGCTCGCCTTGCTCAGCCGCTTCTCCTCCTTGGCGGACAGGATGAGCGGTGGCGGCGGCTCGAAAGTCTCAATGGCTGGCGAGTTCTTCTCGTCTGAGGCAGCCACCAGAAGCAGAGCCGTGACGGCCACATCGACGATATAGTACGACTCAATCTTGGATGCGATTCCCGTGTCCAGCTCAAGCCACCCATTTCCAGTGCCATCGCGTGTTAGCTTGGCCAGGTGCTGCGGCGATTCGTTATGCTCGAGTGTGTACTCGACGCGGGACCAAGAGGGCGACCGCTCAATGGTAACGCAGAAAGGAGTTGCCAGCGCAGGGTGCACCAAGAAGTGGTTAGCGCTATCTTCATCCCAGACGAGGCGAGCGCATTCTCGCTCGGCGAGTACGACGGCGCCGGGGTCGTGGGCCTTTTCAATGGCAACCTTGGTGGCCGGCGTGGGCATCAGGAGAGCAACAAGGCCGTCATTGGGAGGGTGCCTGCGCGACTCCTCCTCGAGAGTCGTCGTGAGTGCCTCGTTCCAATGCTTTCCATCTGTAATCTTGGCACTGCTAACGTTGTTGCTGCTGCTGCTACTACTAGCATGGCCAACAATCCCGCTTACAAGGCTGCTTGCCGAGGAGGCTGGATCCGTCTTGGGGCCCTTGTAAACTTTGGTGGGGTCGTGCCTCGCGACGGTCACATAGGCTGAGGCTGAGGTGGGATCCAGACGGAGGTTGTAAAAGGGCTGCGTGGTTGATGAGAGGGTATACACAGGAGCGTCCTTTTCCTGGGTCAGCTTCATGCAGTATACACGGCCCTCGGATGGCGAAGCCTTCCAGCCGTTGGCGACTTTCCATAGGCTCTTGAGCTGCTCATTCGTGCTCGTTGCAGGGATTGCAGGCGCCTCTCGGGGCTTCCGCGCCGCCCAGTTATTGGACCCGGCGCTCATGGGGCTACGAAGAGGGCTCAGGTAGGGCGGGCTCTGAGCAGGCTGGTTCTCGTAATAAGTCTGTCTGCTAATTACGGCGCGGGGAATGGCTGTGGGGCTTGTCTGGGTTGGAACATAGTGTTGCTGGTTTAATGGCACCTCGTGATTATAAGTTGGAAATATAGACCTGATGGGCTGCTCAGACGCGGTAGGGTCGTCGCTGATGGGGTGCTTGGCTATTGAGCTTCTGGACCGGCCACTAGAGCTTCGTATAAGAGTGTTGGCCTGGGAAAAGGCGGTCTCTGTGCGGCCGGGGACATCTGCGACAGGACGGGGTTGCTGAACAAGGACTTCGGGTGATCTTGAAGAACTAGCCACGGCAGCGTCTTGGTAAGGATCGAATTGGTAAGGCGAAAACGACCGGGCGTGGCCTTGAGGTGTCTGGCGGCCATTGGAGGGCACATGGCGCGAGGGTGATGCTGCGGATACAGGCAGCGTCGGTGGTTGAGTTGACGAGTCGGGCGATGAGACAGTCTGTGGTGTTTGAGCACGGCGCTCTCTCGACTCTGAGCGGCGGGGTTTCGGCGTCTGGTTGCGAACAGGCGGTGGCTTAGACGAGTTTGGGCTGGGGAAGAGCGAGAACCCTCCGGGGGTAGGTGTCGACATGATTGCAATTGCCGGGTTATATTTGCCTTCTGTTTCAAACAGGAAGTGGTTGAATGCCTCTTCTCAAAAGAAGCGTCTTGCGAAGACGGGAGGAGGACTAATTGAATCCTCGCACGCGCGTGTGGGGTATCAATGGCAGAAAGCAACAGGCGGGTATATAATTCAAAAAACAGAAGAGGCCGGGGATCTGCTACCGCTTCATGGTCGAATGAGTATTGATGAATGTTTGGGACATTAAACAATAACAACAGCAGCAGCAACAGCAACAGCAACGGGGAGGGGAGTGGAACGGAAGCCCTGTTTACCCAACCACCCTTCCCCCAGCGATGTTATATCTCTCTTCGCATGCGCTCCAACGCCCCCTCCTCCACCGCACAAGGGCACTTGACAGAAGCCCCAGCAAACGATTCGCCGACTCGCAGAATGGCACCGGGCCAGAGTGCCATTAAGCGCTCGCAGGTCGAGGGTTGCACTCCGAAGCGGGCCCAAAATAGCAACACGGACCAGGGCCGCGGGCCAATGAGGGCCGGTATCACACTGCAGTCTTTAAGCGCCGACCAAACGCGCAGCGGGGAGGGGAGGGTGTTGTGGATGCAGCCATGATTGGCTCGAGGCGGCAAAATTGGAGAGTGAAAATCTCCATCGGGTTTGACCAAATGTGTGTGTGTTTCCCTCTACTGTCGGTGGTTGGGAAACGAATATGGGTGTGACGATGTGTGATTGGGGGCAGCCGAAGCAAAGCAGCCTTGCTAGGGCCGACCAGGACTGGAGAGAGACGGGCTTGACACTACCAACCCCGGATATTGCGGATGACAGATGCACTTTCAAGGCTGGCCAGACGAATTGGGCAATTAATAAAGGATTCTCTCTGTGGGTGTGCGATTGCGACGGACACACGTCTAAAATAAAATATAAAAAAGGCAAGCTGAGGGGTTCAGCTCGATTGTGCTGAACCAACAATCGGGAAACCAAAAAAAAAAAAAAAAAATCGGGGAAAAAGACGAGGGGAAGCAACTTGCGAGCCATGGGCCCCGGCCCAGAACAACGGCGATCCTTTGCAACGGGCCCTAGGTTATCCCTCACATGTGGTCTGATGCTTGCTGCAAGGCCTGCCCATCTGCCGAACCAAGGGCCCGCAGCCTGCGCGGCCCACACACTCCAAACAAGACGCACTTCAAAGCCCGTGGAGTCAGCATGTCACCGCTGGTTGACAGCCTCCGTCGTCGGTTCCAGCCCGGGGCTGCCGACACACAACAGCTAGCCACCACGGCGACAAGCAAAGGAAACAAGAGAGACAAATAAAAAGAAAAGTTGAGCGGGTGTGCCCGCCATTCTGCAGACGCTTGCTGCTTGCTGCTTGCTGCTGCTGACTCATGCATGTCGCACATTGGGGACGCGGCCCGGTTCGGTGACCGGTCTTATGTGTGATGAATGATGCGAGCGGGTTCGCGCTTCTACGTGAGCTGTGATGGGCTGAAGGGCGGCGAATAGGCCTGGCACGCCCGGGCATCACTCGCTCAAGGGGAAAAAATGGCGATAAGCCCTATGATGTCACAGGCAAGGGGGAAAAGAAATTGAAGAATCCCAAGCAGAGGGATTTAAGCTATCTTGACAGGATTGCAGGCTTTCCCATCATGTCGGATTTATGCCAGAGGTCAAGTACTGGGATGATCCCCTGTTGTTGTTGTTGTTTGTTGGGTTGTTGTCAGCCATATGGGTAAGCATAACTAAACTACAGCAACATGTCATACCTACCTCTCCCAATTGGGTGGTGGTCGCGAACGACTATCAGTCGGCGTCTTGATTCAAGGAAAGTATCTTTTTATTTTCCTCTGGGGAGGTGGGAGGGGGCTGGCGGTCAGCTTCAGCTCGATTTGAAATAGCAGCAAGCTGAAAACATGTGCATATACACATCTAACCGCCCACACATCACATCACATACACCGGATGAATGATTTTGTATGTAGTCTCATCATTTTTTGTCTTCGTCTCTCTTTTCTTTTTTGGTAATAGTACAAGCCTCTCCTCTCTCTCGTTGCGGCTATACAATCGCCCCTCCCCTAGATATACAGAGCGGCGTTAGATTCTCTTTTTGCAATAACTTTAGTCCTCCCAAGAACGCCACGGATGCAACCCCATCAACAGTCCCCCCCCCAAATTGCCCCTCGGTACACTGTACACACATGCCCTCTCTCTCTTTCTCTCCCTCGCCAGCCTGATACCCTCCTATGTCGTCTTCGGTCGGTCCTGGGGTGACGGTATCCGCTCCCCGCGCTTCTCCATCTCCTTCTGCCGTGACAGCCTCACGTGCTCGGGCAGACCCCACCACTCGCGCATAAACTCCTCTTGCGCGGCTGCCATCCGGTTCTTGCGCTCGCGCTCGCGCTGGCGTTCCAGGCGCATCGCAAACCACTCCTCTCGCGCGGCGTCGTGCTCCTCCTGTGTCGCATGCAACTTCATGCAGTTGTTCATAACACGGTGCTCCGCCCGGCAGGCAAAGGAGACGGTGAAAGTTCGGCCGAGGGCGCAGGCGGCAAAGGCTGTTGTTGGGGGAAAGGCAAGATATGTCAGTAAAAAAAAAACCGGTCTTGTGGCTTGGTCTTGAGCTTGACTTGTTGGTGCGTGGTCTGATGGGCGTATGCTCAGCAATGCTCCAAAAACTTACCCTTAATTTCTTCGGCACACTGGTTCCTCACTCGCTGGTAGTAGATATCTCGGACCTGTGCCTCCTGCGAGGCCGATAGCGGTAGGGGATTGCGGGACGGCACGCCCAGCTTCTCCCCCGCGGGTGGGTTCTGGGAGGCCATTGCGGCCATGAAACGATCGGGGGTTGCGGGCGCTGGAGCCGGGTCGGGAGGGGAAGGCTCCCGGTCGTAAAAGGTGCCTGGCGTCTGGGCTGCACCGGAAGGCTTTGGTGCTGGGCGATTGAGGCGAGAGGATTGCGCAGCGTGGGGTTTGGGCGGCTCGAGTAGCTATCGGACGAGAAGCTTGGGAGAGTTGTACGAGTGGTGAGGCCATTGGCGGAGCGGCAGAAAGCTGACCGCCTGCTGTTTACAGACATGCTCGGACATTCGGAGGGCGAGAGGGCGAGATACCCTGATCTGATGAGAATATTCTTCTCGCTCCTTGTTGACTCTTGAGTAAAATTTGGGGTTTAGTTGATGGAATAAAGAAAAATAAATTAAATCTATTGAATCAATCACTGCCATCACCTCATCAGACGGTACCGGGACGTCAGGCAAACTCCATCGCACCACAGCGTGCCAAGAGACCAATTTCTCATTGACTTCCAATCTCATAAGCTAGGAGAGTCAGTATGGCATTCCCTCCTAATTTTTCAACACGTTCAATTCCGATTTGGGGAGTTTTCGGATCAAACTATGCGAATTATGTGAATTTCCCAAGTGGGTAATATAGCACGCAGCTTACGGCTTACTGTGGGGTCCCAAGTAAACGAAACAGATATAGAGTTGGATGATTTTATTAACTAGCATCCGCACGGCGGCGAAGGGTTCCTATAAAAACAAATAAAGTCCAATTAACCCAACACCTGGTTATCCTATCCCAATAGCCGAAGGGTCTAGTAAACATGGACGCTACATATTGGATATCATGACCATGTCCCCAGCAATAAATTTCAAAGACGCCCTTAGAACTCCCCGCACCGCCCATAATTTATCCTATACTCCACTTTCTGTTCCAATAGCTATCTGTTACTGGATCCCTATTCACTGAGGGGGTCCGTAGTGCTGCTGGTATTGGGCAGGAGGAGGCGAAACAGGGGGAGGAGTGCTGAACTGGTTGTGCCCATCTAGCTCACTGCCGTATGTGACAGGAGGTGGGCTCACAGTGTTCACCGGGGGCTGGATAGGCTGCTGGTACTGCTGAGGGTAGGCGTTCTGGGGAGGAGGATAGGCCTGCTGCTGCTGGTAGGGGCTCTGGGCGGGCTGGTAAGGAACCTGGCCCTGAGGAGGGTACTGAGCGGGGGGCTGCTGAACAACGGGCTGCTGCTGGTACTGCTGGTTGGCATCGGTAAAGGGAGGAGCTTGTTGGTTTTGATCGGGGTAGACCTGGGGCTGCATGGGCTGAGACTCAATCTTGGACTCCATCTGGTAGTTGCCGCCGGGAGAAGGAGGGTTGCCGCCGTCGGTGGTGATGGGGAAGCGGCCCTCCTTGCGGCCCCGGAGGAAGGAGATAAGCTCCCAGACAAAGATGGCAATGAACATGACCCTGAATGGCTGAATTAGTTCATCGTTTTTACATAATCCGCTCATAGCAACTCACCAGATCAAGGCGCCCAGAGCAGGGATAGCAGCAGTCATGGCCAGAGCACGGGGGCCCATGGTCACGAAGCGCTTGTGGAGGTCTCGCCCAACATTGCAGTGAATGGCGTTGACGCTGCTGCCATCGTCGTAGCAGTCGCTGACGCTGACGGGAACGACGAAGGTGGCGCGCATAGCAGCCATGGAAGCCCAGCCAGCAAGCCACATGATCATCATCCAACCATCAAGAACGATGACGGCGATGATGTGGTACAAATTGTGAAGACTAGCAAGCTTCTCGGAGAGGATGATGTATGCGAGGACGAGCCATGTAATCAGACCCTGGAAAGAGCCTTGTTAGAATGGTGAAAATCAGAGAGTTCTGTGCCATAGTCAAGAACGTACCAGAGCAATGTTGAAACCCTCCTCAGCAATGTAAGCGCCGTGAATGAGGTAGCAGCACATGACGAAAATGATAAATGAGAGCAGTAGTTGGAAACCACGGAGAACCGTGACCCAGAGAGGAGCCTTCAGCACATGACTGGGACCTTCACCCGCGTTGTTCTCCATTTTTTTTTGGTTGTTATTGTTGTTGTTGCGATTCGAGGTTCGTCGGTTGTTTCTTCGTTACCCGTGTAAACTGATTGGTCGCGTTCGCAACGTGCTAATATGGGAGATCGACAAAGCTTGGGGCAAGCAAAGGAAAATCACAACCTTCTTTACTTCGACCTTGTGTCTCGGCGTCGCACATCAAAAAAGGCCCTGGGACGACAAACAGGAACCCCCCTCGTCCTTATAGGGAGGCGTTCGGCATAACGTTAGGGCGCCTCTCTGGCAGTTCTCTCAGCTCAAGGCAGATTTCCGGACCTGGGTCGGCGTCGCGCTATGGCGGACAGGTGCGTTAGTGCCTCAGCCGCACCGATATGGCGGCCATTGATACACAGCTCGTGGCCAGCCTCAGTGGAGCCAATATCCAACGAGGCGCCCGGGCTAGGACGGTCGGGGACTGGCCCAGAAGCCAGAAACGCCTGCCATGCATCATTGTACGGGCGTGCAAGCAAGAGGGAAATTGGCCATGTGCACGCTGCAGAGGGGGCCCAGATCAAAAACCCAACGAGCCGAGGGCGATGATCCCTTGTTCTAGACAGACGAGTCGGCCTATCGCGCCCCCTGCTGGTGCCCCCGGCAAGGCGGCGCTAATATCGATAGAATGCGGCGTCGACACTGCCGTGTGACAGCTGCGCACAGTTTACCAGAATTGTCCAAAGCAGACAAGAAGAAAAACTTTCCTAGAGGGAAAAAGAAGAAGAAGAAAAAGATGGTTTCGACGGTGTCGGGCGAGGGACAAGCCGCATTGACCGACACAAAGGCCGAGTTCGAGTTGGCCGGTTACCTTAAATTAGTCCCCCTCCTGACCTTTGGGAGAAGGCATGGAAGCGCCCAACGTGGACGCCACTACTGCGTTGGAACGTTTTTCCCTTCAGCTCCCGCGTCGATCCGAAACTTGTGCTCGCAGCCGCAGAAAGGCTATCACGCTGCGGCCCATGATTTCTGCCTGGCACGAAGAGTAAAAAACATGTCGGGAGTCACAACCGACGGCATCCACTTCTGTCTACATAGAGCTACCCGTATCAAGCTTTACGGAACCACGGCAGCTTGCTCAGGTGCATATCCACTTTCAATACCCGTCTGCCAGGGGTCTGCTCTGCACTCGGGTCTGGGGTATTTGCGCTGCAGGCCGCTGTGCATTGGGAATGATATCGAGCTGGCCAGCCCATTGGGCCAGCGGGCGAGGGGTGTGGGTTATGCGGCCACAGCCTCAAATCGCGCCCCAGCGGGTGCGGAAATCCGCTAACTGGCTGCGGAACCCAGCGCCCATGACCTCCCCCCTCCAAAGCCCTATGGCCTTGTGCCTGTGAGAGGGCGCCAGGGTTTCCCTAGTTGTCGCCTCTGCAAGAGTCGAGAACCCAAATTCAGCGGTGGCCTGTGCACCCGCTGTCTCAAGCACCAGCGTCCCCTTTTTCTACATGTGCCACCACGTTACGGGCTTCAGCTGTCGACGTCATTTTATGAAGCATTGCTCTTGTATTGATAATGGGGGTGTGTGTATGTGCGAGCTGTGCCGGGGATGGCCATGACTCTGAGTTACATTAATGTGGCGAGGCCTTTTTTTCCTTGGTCCTGTCGCCATCAGCTCATGTTTCAAGCCGGCTGTTGTTGAGCCTCAAGCTGTGTGTGTGTGCTCCTTCAGCCGCCCCATCCGCCCGGCTCAATCCCAGGTCGTAGCCCTCTTGTCCGCCTTTTCGTCATGAGTCCCTTTTGTTTTTGAAGGTTAAACTATCATTTCCCCGCACCAAGCGGTCGCCTGTCAGCGCCCATCACCCATCACCCGCTCTCTCTGTTGTTTGTTGATCCCGCCATGGCGTATCCGGTCCGTTGGGTTTGCTATTCTTACCACCCTGTTCGCTAATTACACGCTCTCGTTGGGCCCAGCAATCAGGACCTTGATTGCCTGGCCCTCCTTGACCTTCTTGAAGGCCTCCTCGGCTTCCTGGAACTTGACGATGCCGGTGATGAGCTTCTTGACATCCACCTTGCCGCTAGCCACCAGCTCAACGGCCAGAGGGTAGTCGCCGGGGCCGTAGCGGAACGATCCGCTAACGGTCATCTCCTTGATGCACATGGCCATGATGGGGAAGGTAATGTCTGATTTGCCCATGCCGCCCTGGACGTAGTTGCCTCCGACCTTGACGGTGTGGATGCTGGTCTGGATGGAGGGCTCAGCACCGCTGGCATCAATGACAATATCAGCACCATCAGGAATGCCAGCAATATCGAGGATAGCCTTGGCGTTCTCCTCGGGAGAGATACGCTGCGAGGCGTATGTGTGTGTCGAGGCAAACTCCTTGGCAAAGTCGAGCTTGGACTGGATGATATCAACACTGACAATCTTGGTCGCGCCATAGGCCTTGGCAACGGCAGCGCAGAGGAGGCCAACGGGACCGGCGCCCATGACAACAACCGAGTTTCCAGGCTTCACGTTGGCCTGCTTGACAATGTGGACGGCGACGGCCAGGGGCTCAATGAGAGCGCCCTCCTGCAGAGACACATTGTCGGGCAGCTTGAAGCAGAAGTCGGCGGGCGCGCCCCAGTATCCTGTCAGAGTGCCATCGTAGGGAGGGGTCGCGGCGAAAACCATGTCGGGGCACAGGTTGTACTTGCCAGCGGTGCAGTTTGTGCATCGTCGGCATGGGTAGCCAGGCTCCAATGCGACGCGGTCGCCAACCTTCAGGTGGGTAACGCCCTCACCGACCTCGACAATGGTGCCGGCCGACTCGTGGCCCAGGACCATGGGGTCCTTGACGACGAACTTGCCAATGGCGCCGTGGACCCAGTAGTGAACATCAGAGCCGCAGATTCCGGTGTAGTTGATGGCAACGATGACGTCGTGGGGGTTCTTGAGCGTGGGCTTGGGGCGCTCCTCGAAGGCGACGTCGCCGGGCTTGTTGAGGACGAAGGAGAGGTTCTACACGAAGATTGACTGTCAGCAGGTGTCCAATGGGTTCGAAAATGCCCAGCAGATGTGGGATTGGGAGAGACAGATGGACGACATACGCTGGCCATTGTTGCGTCTGGTGAACAGTGGGGGTTGACAATTGAGGGTGAGTAGAAAACGGAGGTGAAGAGACGGGATGGGGACTTGGGTTTCTATGCTGGCTTTATGCTGCCGATTTCGGTGGGTATCGTGAAGCTCGAGGGTCCCTGACTAGTCCAAGTTGTTGAGGGACACGGGGGTGTTATCGTGACGTGCCGCCCAAGTGGGTGTGGTGAGAGTCTGTATCGTCATGTGGAAGGATGGGTTTTTTTTCTTCTTAGTCCAGCTTTATACTCGGCATGATGTGACGCGTGGGATGGCCGGGATGGGCTGCGAGGATACCGGACTCCCATCCGGTCGCAGACGTCAACTGCCGCTCGAATAGAGCGAGAGGATGGACTGATGAGGGCAGCCATGGCAATGCAGCCATCCCATCCTCACACGCGGCGCTCCTCTTGTTGCTTCTCCCACCCCACGCCGCGCGATGCAGACACCTTGGCGACGACGCCGGACACACACCGACCCAGACCCCGCGGTGGAGGGGCAGGCCAGCGAAAGCTCGCACCAATGACGGAGCTCGCTGCTGCTTCATGGCTGCCCCCAGCAGCTTTTTTTGCTCTGTCAATTGAGCCTGGCCTGCTTGGATCCCCGCACTGCGGAGATCGGCGGCGGCCATGGGACTCGGTGTCGGAGCCTCTGACGGGAGCGCTTGGTTGAGGAGCGGGCACTCTGATCTAGACAAATTTAACCACATTTAACCGCTCCAATGGCGTCGCTGGGATTAATCCACCTGATGCCTCCCATCTTGCATCGAGGTGCTGCTAAAAGGGAGAAAAAAATCGGATCCAGAGCTCGCTCCAAGAAAAGACACCGTCGTCGTAAAGATTGAGTTCCAAGTGGCTAGTCCGGCTGTGGATTCGGCTGTGTGAATGTTTCTCGTGTTGTATTGTCTGTGTGCTGCTCCGACTTTGCGGTATTGCCTAAACAGGAAATGCAAATTACCACTTCAGGGACCTTTCGCCAGGTGGGTGTGGAGAACTACCCCCCGTGGACCCGGCCCGGGACCTGGCAGGAGCTCTCGGGATGCTCGATGCTACCGTTTCGCGATTGCATCTTGCTTGAGGCGAGTGTCTGAGGCCCCCAGGCCAGCTAAGATCGTTCCCTCTTAGCTTTTCCAAGAGAATGAATAGACCCTTCAGAGCCGTTAACCACGCAATCAGGCGTATCCGTTCCAGTGAAATTTTCGTGCAGTCCAAAAGCCCAGCTCTGTCCATCTCACATCATGTCCACCTGGGTCTAGAACATCTTTGGAAAGGAAGCATCGGCATTGGAGGGCACACAGGGACGGTGTTGGTCTTCCGTCAACTCGGGTTAGGGTGGGAGTGAATATTGAGGGGTGTGTATGCTGGAGCACCAAGGGATCATGTAGGGGATTATACAGTGGGCTCTCGTCCCTACAGTTTGGTTCAACCCCACCAAAAAAACAAACAGCGACGACGAGCGGACCAAAAAGAGGGGTGGGAATGTCAACAGCTTGGGCACAGAATGGAGGTCAGACCCGTTGCTTTATACTTGCCAAACCAGGCAGCGCTAAGAATTGGGTTTCCATTGCCGTTAGAACCTTGATGGCTCTGTATCGTCAAGCCTAAGAAATCTGAAGCAAGTAGCTGTCGGGCATTATAGGAACCAGATTCCACCAACATCGCAACTTGTAATCATGCCACTGCTGACCGCTTCACCCCTCCAACCCAACATGCAGTTCCGGCCTCGTTAGATCATCTACCGAATTCGTAGGTCCTTGTTAGTTCTCGATCCATTACCCCTTTCATCTGCCGTTGTGCATCAGGAGGTGAAGTCATACAAGCGTATGTCGAATCATTGTGGCCTGTACACGCATGCTTTCTTTGTTTGATGGCGGCGCCATCGTATTGGCTGGAACGTTTCATTTTTCTTCCTGCATATCATGAATAAGTCAGATGCTACCGCGCAGGATTTGATTTTCCGGATTCACAAGCATGCATCCCCGGCCCTGGTCTGCAGTGATCTACGTCCCCGCACTCACTCTTCATGTAAGGGCACCAGACGGTGGTGACACATGAGAATACACATCAACACAAGATTTACAAATCGAAAGTATAAAACTGATGATTTACGCAAATCGCATGCAAAAACATGTAAATGGGTCATTCGTTTCAACGTCTGTAACCGCATTTATTGTTCGCTAGGCCATGAGAAGAATATGCGTCGTATGTTTTTCAGGTCTCGCCTAGACGAGAAGTTCACCCCTGTTTGAACGAGGCGTGGAGATTTTGATAGCTGTATTGCAGTCCTGGAGGGATTGTTTTCATAGAGAAATCTTCGCTCTTTGGTTTGGTTTTTTGATTAGCATCCTGCTTGTGTAGGATGACCCTTCCTTTCACATTTTAGTTCTAAATATGACAATCGACCTTTTGTGTCCTTCCAAAATAGAGACCCCAAAGCATTCGCACGTTTAATTTAATACTAATTTTCTCTCAGAAATATTTTAATTTGTTTTAGAATGGACGATTATGGCAATGCCTTGGATGGAACGTTGAAGAAGGTGTCCAGGGTAAGTAAAAATTTGAAGACAATGAGAGCAGAAGAAATTTTTACCATCCCATTTCCATGTTCCTTCTGTTAATTAACTATTATTAACCTTGAAAGTAGAACGTTTCTGATAAATTTCTGTTTTATTACTCTCGATTCATCCACCGAAGCATGTGAGAGCATACCTTATTCACTGTTGTACGGTCTCCTCTCAATTGGATAGGGCATGAATTAGTTCTGAAGAATATGCTCTATTAATTCATCAATTATTAGTTTTAAGATTGACGTCATCTCTAATGGCTATCCATGAATTTCTGGATGTGTTATCGCTGCTGTTTCAGAAGATTGTCCAATGAGGGCTCGCCGACCACAACGCCACCAACGTTCTTGCCATACTCCACTTCCCAATTCTGTATTCTATCCGTCTATAAGGTCGTTAAATATATCCAGCCTTCTTCACCAAGACCCATGAACCAACTCCCACCGCTGCAGCACCACCGGCCCATGTGGCTAAAACCCTTGCTGCGAGCAGCATGTTCCTTGAAACCTTGCTAAATATCACGAACCGCAGCTGCGACGCCTCATTGACCCATGGGAACTCCACGTCTGGTACTGGCTTGTCTAGGAATTTGCATAGGGGCTCCCATCCGTCGCCCATTCGGTATTCGAGCAGTCGCTCGGGGGGCACCATCTCGCGGATGACGCGGTGGTGACGATCATACGTTTCGTGAGCATTTGCGCGACATTCCTCGAGATTGCGCGCTCTAAACAGACCCAGCATTTGCTTTCGAGCAGCAAGACCAGCAACGGTACCGAGTACGGGTTCCACGTAATCTACCGAAAAATCCGCAATTGGGCCCCAGAGACGAGCCAGGAGGCCTTCGCTGATGCTCTTGTACCACTTGTCGTAGTCACGAACAACCAGGATCACTTTGGCCTCTGGGTAGATCTTAATCAGCTCGGGTGCGAAGACTGCAGCAAGGTCGGTGCTGGCCTCGAAAGGTCCATAGAGCTCGTCCCACTGCTCACGTGTGAAGGGCTTCCCCGTGTATGTGGGGAGCACGGGGAAAGTGGCATCGGCAGCTCGGTTTAAGATCTCCCAGACTTCGTTGTTTTCAATGGCCTTGATACCATGAAACACGTCATGGTACCCGAGGATGAGCAGGGCCTCAGCTATGGACATGGTGCCGGTCCGGAGCAGGCCCAGGGCAAGAACTTTCATCTCTCGCTTCGGCCTGGGCTCAATCGTCGTCATGATGGCGGACGGAGTGGACTGGGTTCTTGGGTATTGTTGGTATGTGGTTGACGGGCCTCTCCTGAGAGCACTTTGGGCTCACTTTACGAGTTCAAGAGCTGACTAGCAGATTCTAACGGTTGGGACTCATTAGGATTGGCTTCAAGCGAGAGAGCACTGGGCATATTCCAGAATAGGGAACGCTAATTACCCCACTGGCTATCCCGGCAAATGAGCAACACATAGCCCAGGGGAGTTGACAACGCCTGACACTAAACTAGAACGTGGTCTGATCTTTGTTTTTTTGCTAACTCTTAGTGTGCTAAACCCGCTGTTATTCCCCCCTAGATACGACCATGTCAGGCTTTAAGACAAGGTTGGGTATAAGAAAAAGGCTGGCTATGGGACGAGATAGCTTTTTTTTTTCGTGCCAAAAAAACTTCAGCAACCCCTGAACTCTCTGCCCGAAGCGGATGTGGTAAATTACCAGTGAGATTTTAGGTTGAATCCCCGAAACTCACTCTTGTTGGTGCTTGCGCAAGAACTGAGGGTTTCACATGATATCTTCTTGACCCAACTAAGGTGGCGAACCTAGTTTATCTATCATTTACATATTATATAACGATAGACAGGATTGTTTCTCAATCGGAAAGGCTACGCTACCGGTAGTTGCGCTGCGGGCCTACGGTGGGGTTGGCAAATGCCGAAGATTTATGGGCCATTTTCAATGAAATCAATCTGATCCTTGCATTTTTTTTCCGCCGTATTCATATTCTAGGTATTAGTCTATCGTGTGGTCCCAAGTGTTTGTTTGCTCCAGGCATACAAAGCTTTGTGTCATTGCTCTCTAATTTTAACCGTCTGTCAAAGCAGAGGCCGATCCAAACCCAAAAACCTAAAAAACATCGCTTTTCCAATGCACGCTAATTTCATGATACGATTTTCTCGTACCTCCAATTACCCTAATTAGATCAAATGAAATGTTGAATCGTCACATGCTTCTTGTGACCTAGTTCAATGTCCTCCCCGTATTCGTTATCATCATCGGCCGTTGAGTCGCTACCTCGCCGGCTGCTTGATGCGCTAGGCCATTGAGTCACCCGCTTATTGGGTGGCCGACTAAAGCGGTTGTAGGCGATGAAAGCATCGCGGCCACATGGCATGGCGTTGGCTGGGAGGGCCTCGCGCTTGGATGAGCAGTGCATCTCAACACCGTCATCATGGATTGGCTGGACACCCAAGTACTTGTAAAGAAGATCCAAAGCCGGGATGGAGAGGCCATGGACAACGACAGAAAAGAATACCAGCCAGTACACTACTGGCGTTAGCAAAAGCAATAAGTGCGTCTCTTCCTCGTCTCCCTCGCCGAGCTCTGGGAAAAGATTTTTGGCGTATTCCACATAGAAAATGGCCCCCGCTCCAATAGGACCGAAATAGCCCATGAAGAGAGCCTCTTTCCAGTTTTTGCACACGGGTTTCATCAATTTGTAGGCTGCCAAAACAGCAGGAATTCGTCGGAAAAGAATAACCAGGAAACCCAAGAGAAAAAGTCGTCCGATTGTGATGCCAGATCCGTCAGGATCGTGAAATGAAGACCATGGGATAATAGACCCCAGGTAAAAGAAGCCGCCGAAATTGAGCAGCTCGGTAATGCTCGAGTTTACTTCGTCGTGGCGCCGCTCTGACTCTTTGAGATAGTGGCCATCCCAGTTGAGCGCGGAACCAGCCACGAAGCAAGCCATAGAGTCATCCAACCCAACAGCACCGCATGTTCCGATGATAAACAAGCCAAGTGCGGATGGGAAGAGCAAATAAGATTCATTGTCAACCCATCTCCTGTATGAATTGTTAGACATGGAATTTATCACTGGTGACCAAAACGTACCTCCTGAGACAGAAGCGGATGACCTTGCAAGCGGCATATCCAACTACTGCTCCGTATATCACGGAGACAAAAATCATGTAGAGCCAGGTCTCGAGGAACCACTGCCTCAAGGCTACTCCAACTCCTCCGCCTATCCGGCCAACCTCTTCGTTTTCGGACATGCCGCTTTCCGCCGAGACACCTGCCGCCCCCTTGTCGTACGCGTGTCGCATCATGTAGACTGCAATCATCAAGAACGGGAATCCGAACCCGTCGTTCGCGCCGGCTTCGCATGAAATGATTTCTCGTAGTGGTCGGGCAACAAACATGTCGGCAAAAGGGCCCTTAGCGACGGCTTGTGAGAGAACGGGGTCGGTGCAGGTGACGCAGGCTGAAATGACGAGAGCGGGAAGAAATGATAGATTTGTTGTGGTAACTAGCACGCAAACTGTTGTAGCAAGCCACATCATGGTCATGATGGGCAGTAGACACATGGCCATTTCCTTCCATCGCGTCCAGAAATACTTGGCAGGGAGCTGATAACCTGCAATCACAAGCTGGAGGCCAATCATGACCCGCACGACGCCCTTTGAAGTGTTAGATCGAATGTTGAAACTAGTGCAGAGATCGATTTTGTTTGGGGTTATTCGAGAAACGTACCAGTGTGATTTCAGGAGTTTGCCCCTTGGCACCATTTCCCCATCGGTCGGCGACTATAAATTTTGCTGCTACGGGCCCGAGTATGATGCCCATTGTCATGGCCGGAACTGTTGAAACGGAAATAGTTAGCGAATGACCGAATCATGGCTAGAATAGAATGGTTATGAAGACTTACGAGCCACGCCCAGGTACCAAACCTGTTTGATGAGGACGGATATGAATCCATAGAGGGCGAGGAAGGCGCCTCCAAGCTAGTCAGCCGAGCTCTCATAATTCGTTTAGGACAGTACATACCCAACGCCCCAAGGACGATGTTCAGGTCAGTGAGGTCGATATCAATCATCCCATCGGTGTTGATTGTGTCAGGAAACGAGACGGGATATGAGAGGTGGCGTATCAATAGATCAGTTAAACGCCAAGCGGCTTGATTAAGGTTGCCAAGAAAAAAAAGGGATTTAGACGCCGACGGGATCTAGGCTTTTACTGGAAAGGGACAAGGGGACCAAAATAGCGAGCGAGGCTTCCAGGCCCCTGGGCCGTGGGGGAGGGATCCACGGCATAATGTATTGTGAGCCGCCTCCCTTGATCTACATTGCTGAATCTCACGCTGCGGCCGCTATAGGCCTGGCGGCTAGGAAACGAGAGACAGGGACACACAGATGGCCACAGATACGAGCACGGCCGCCAGACAAGCGGGTGCCGGTAGCCGAGCTGGGGAATGCGTCCGACGTGACTGGCAACGGGCACTTTGCAATCTGTCTCGCTTTCCGGAACGACGGCTGCCGTGCACGACGCCGCACGGCTGGCCGCCGTCAACGGGCACCGGGGGATCGCGCCCGGACCGAATTGTCAGATAACACACACGACGCCGCCCAACCAACCACGGGACGGACGAAAAAAAAAGTGCCCTCAAGCGTGTCAGTGTCTGTGGCGACTTGGGCTGCTTCATGTCTCTGGCCTGCGCCGAGGCGTACCTGAAACCGGATGGGAGCGTGGCGATCATAATCGGGTCCGGAGGGAGCCATGTTTCACTTGACAAAGGCCAGAAAGGGCATTTGGGCACGAATGTTGAAAACCCTTGCGCAGCCAGCCAGACTGTTGGATACGAGCCGGCTATGCTGTGGGTAAGGCCTACGTTGGCCAGGCACGTTTTGCTCAGAGTCTCGCTGAGAGGCCCAATCGTTGGGTAGGGCGCATAATAGGATCGACACTAATGCGGCGCTTCACTGTCAAATCTCATATTCGCGATTAGGCTTCAATCTGCTGGAACTCAATAGGTTCTTCATACTATCAAGGTGGCTTGTATGCTCCTAATTTTAAAAAGTACGAGTAAGTTGGCCCTTTGTGTCCTCGTTGGCGGCCGCATAGCCGTCTAGCGTCCGCGTAACCATCTAGCGTTCACGCCGGATCTTATCAAGCCCACAATTTGTCATCCATCCCTTGTCCACCTAATCTACGTTTCAATCTCGTCAAATCTCATCGCTCGGAATCATGGCGTTTTCAGGGAATCAAGACGAGGCAACAGCCTGTTCCCTGTCAGATTCGTAATCCCTTACTTTGACCTTATTTTTTTTATTAATTTTTTTTCTCCTTTGCTCTTCATCCCTTGTCTGTTCCTTTTTCCACGTTTCACAGCCTCTTCTCCTGCTCCTGGCCCTAATCTGCCCCGTCCGTCCACGCATCCGTGCATAAGTGGATATATACGCTTTCGAGAGATGCTGGCCAACGAAAATAGATCGGCCATGTTACTTGCAAAAAATCTCAAACGAGCGATGCGTTGGCTTTTTCTGACCACTCAACTCTAGGATTTCTTGTGCGCCGCGGCGGCTGGTATGACGGGAGGCACCTGAACCTTTTCCAAACCGTGACGAACGCTTACATCAGTTGACTCGGTCGTACTCAGGTATTCGCCGAAGACGCGTTGCTCAACGTCCATATCCTTCCAGCTCATGCCGTTTACCCGGCGCGCCTGATGGCGGAAGTAGACTCGCTTGGCCCATTTCCAGAGCTCAATGCCGCCAAAGAAGAGACCTGCGCATACAAATACAATGCCCCATTCCCACGAGATGGCCTTGTGCTTGAAGACCTTGGTGTTGATAACAGGCAAGTAGATCAGAGGGAACAGTGTAACAAAACCTAGCATGATGGCCCAAAAGAGGAACTGGTTGCGCCAAATGTCGTGCATCCACTGGGTGAAGTAGAGCTTCGAGCCAGGCTGCATACGGAAGAACGACCTCCTCTTGTCAATCATTTCCCAAGCGAGGAAAAGCGAGAACCAGGTCAGGCAAGCAAAGGTAGTAGCACGCGCCCGGAACACGGTATCACAGCTGTCGTTGTAACCGTCGTTGCAGTGGTGTCCCAGCTCGCCATCACCCCAGCCGTACATGCGCAACACAAAGGAACCAAGGCAGAGCGCGGCTGTCCAGAGACCGTAGACAGCCATGTCGCAGATAAGCTCCCAGGTGAACACGCCGGTTTTGAGGGGCTGAGGTGGCCGGCGAAGAATGTCTGATACGGCACGTTCAAATCCCAGACCCATGTCCGGCATGCCAGAGGTGGCCATGATAATCCAAACAATCTGGACCGGAGTAATGGGGAAGACCGAGAGGCCTGTTCGGTCCTTGAAGGCTAATCCGACAAGGAGGACGCATGCTCCTGCAACATTAGTAGCCAAGACATGGAGGATAAACTTTTGGATGTTGTCAAAGATGCGACGGCCCTCCTCGATGGCGGCAACAATGGACGCAAAGTTGTCATCGGCTAGAACAATATCCGAGGCATCCTTTGCAACGTCGGACCCGGCCTGGCCCATGGCAATTCCAACGTCAGCACGGCGGAGGCTGGGTGAATCGTTGACACCATCACCGGTCTAAGAGAAACATTATATAATTAGCAAACATTGGGACGGCAAAAAGCAAACTATGACGCAATGCATACCATGGCACAGAATTTCTTGCGGCGGTGCAGCGCCTCTATCATTCGGACCTTGGTGTTGGGCGCACATCGGGCGATTACAAGCGGGAGGAAGGGCAACTGATCGACCTGGTCATCTGAGAGGGCGTCGAACTGGGTGGCTGTCATGACCATGGTGGCTGCCACATCAAAGGCCACCAAGTCCATCCGGGTGGGAAGAATGCCAACCTCGATAGCAATGGCCTTTGCCGTCTCAGGGTGGTCACCGGTAAGCATGTGGACGGAAATGCCGGCTTGGTGGCATTCTCGCACAGCGGGAGCAGACTCTGGACGGGGCGGGTCATACAGTCCGACGAGACCTCGGAAGACGAGGTCGCACTCAACCGTAGATCGGACGACCTCGTCCCCCTTCTTCAGATCAACGTGGTATGGCTTGGATGCGAGCGCTAGGACCCTTAGACCCATGCTCGCAAAGGCCTCCATGTTGCGTAGAATCTCGGCTCGGAAGTCGTCCGTGATGGGGACCTGATCGTCCGTGTCCTCAGGGCAGTACGTCGCACAGGCTCCGATGACACGTTCGACGGCGCCCTTGGTAAGGGCGAGGAGCTTTCCCGAGCGGTTATCTTTCATAATCACAGACATGCGCTTCACGTCCGAGTCGAACGGCAGTTCGGCAACCTCGCTGTATTGGTTCTGTTCATCGTGACTCGTCAGGTTGAGCCGGTTCCAGTCGAATCGGGAAGCGAAAACTTGGATCGCAATCTCAGTAGGGTCGCCGCGAGCGTGCCATTCGTCGTCCTTTTTGACAACAGTGGCAAGGTTCGCAAGTGAGGCGACTTGTAGAAACTTGGTGAGCCCGGTCGAGCTCTTGGCAAGCAAGTTGGGCGTGGTGTCAATGGTGCCGCAGGCGTCACCGCCCTGCTTGAAGGGAATCTGATGTGGCTGGCGAGGGTCGTATCTGATATCACCAACGGTGGGGTCAAAGGGAGAGGACGAGTTCTCGACGGTGTAGGTTCCCATACCAGGCATCCAGGCGCCACGGGCTACCATCTTGCCCTGGGTCAGTGTACCAGTCTTGTCGGAGCAAATATCAGTAACCGCTCCCAAGGCTTCGAGAGACTTGAGATTTCGGACAATGACGTTTCTCTCCACCATTCGCTTAGTGCCAGCAGCCATGGTGATTGTCAAGACAACAACCAAGCTCGCAGGGATCATGGACAGACCAGTTGCAACGGCGTAGATAATGACTTGCTGTGTGGAATCAAATTCGTTGGCAGCAAGCACAATGATTGCACATATGACAGCAACACCGAATAAAAGAATAGCCAGGCGAGATAGCTTCCTCTGAAGAGGTGTGCCGACATTGACACCGAGAAAGCGGCCAACAGCATCGGACAGAGTAAGAGTGTATGCCTCGAGGTATCGGTGCGGCTTGGCAGAGCCATCGGGCTTTCGCTTTACAGGACGGACCTTGCTGTCCTTCTTTCGGAGAGCATTGGCGATGGCTCCAATTTCTGTACACACACCGGTGGCAAAGACGATGCCCTTAGCACGACCCTTCGTAACGGTGGAGGAGCTGTATGCAACATTAAGACGGTCGCCAGGGCCAGTGTTGCTTTCGAATACGTCGTCTTCGTTCTTTCGAACTGGCAAAGACTCGCCAGTCAACATTGCCTCGTCGGTTTCAAAGTTCACGGCCTCAATTAGGCTGACAGTGTTAGTTCGATTGTTGATCGCAGACAAGAGCCAGACTGGTTACTTACCGGATATCAGCGGGGATCGTGTCACCGACCTTGACTTCCACAAGGTCACCGGGGACGATTTGAACAGAGGGGACAACCTTGGAATCTCCGCCCCGAACAACATTAGCAGTAGGAGAAGACAGAGAGCGTAGAGAATCCATAGTTTTTTCGGCAGAGTATTCTTGAAAGAAGCCAACAACAACATTGAGCATGATAACAAAAGCGACCACGCCGCCTTCAATCCAGGACTTGATGCCAAAAGAGACAGCCATGGCAAGAATCAACACCTATTAGATGTCAGCTTAACATATTTCATCTCACGAAGCAAAATCACATTCGGAAAATAATGATGCAGACAATGAGAGGCCAGGTGCAAGACACTCGTTGATCAAAAGCTGAGTCGCAATGGGTACAAAAGGAATTGAGACCTGAAAGTCACTTTAGGGAAGTCACTTACCAATGTCATAGCGTTGGCCACCTGGGCAATGATGATCTTGAGAGGCTGAACGCCATCAGCTTCTCCAAGATCATTGCTTCCATACTTTTCTAATCTCTGGTTGGCCTCAGCCTCACTGAGACCATTCAAGATGTCAACTTTGAGTTCCTCAGCAACTTGCTCAAATGAGAGAGCATGCGCTGGCTGGCTAATGGGATCGTTGCTTTGGCCAGAGACATGAGTCTCTCCCTCGCGAGGGTTGTTTGCCATGGTTTGTATTTACACTGGCGATGCCAGTCAGAAGGATTGGTGTTGGGTTTTCGTTGGTGTGGTTTTTCCGTGGGAAGAACGTTTAAAGAAGTTGTGATGTGTAGTTGCCCTGAGCTTGGAGGAACTTCAGGGAGGCTTTCGCTCAACTAGGTGCAAGCAAACAAATGATTCCATGTGTGTTTGTTGCTTTGAAGAGTATGACAGCATCCTAGACCTGGGTCGAAGGCCGCTTTTTATACTTGGCGCTGCGAGGTTGGGCACCTTGTTAAGATCAACTCGCTATCAGCAGTCGCCCCCATGTTCAACTCTTGGGTGAGATGCCTTGCTCCAGGGCCCCCGCAACGCCAAGGTTGGTCCATTTTTCTTGGCTTCTTCGTTATTCTAGATGGCGGGGTCGAGCTGGGGCGGGCGCCTTGGCAGCGAAACTAAGCATCGTGGTTATTCTTGTCGTTGCCGGTCCTTCCGTCACATAGCCGGTCCCATTTGGTGACAGATACCACCTGTGGAGCGTAATCATTGACCCTCTCCGAGGTCAATTGAGGATGGGGCGTGTCATCCCATCCGGTGTTGACTGAAGACACGCCCCCAGAGCACCCTTGACCACCTAGCAAGCAGTGCCCTTCATGGCAGCAGTGATAGATAGATGCCGAAATCGGGATCTTATCAATCCCTATACAAGAGGGAAAAGATTGACAAAGACAAGGCCTCAAATGTAATGCTTCTGCCATATGAGAAGTGGCGCTGTTGAGATGCTTATCTGAGAACATCAGTATAGCAAACGATGATCATCACTTCGCATGACTATATTATCACTTCCACATCCATCTAGCTAGTTTTAACATCCCACTCATCGTTTATTACATCGTGATGGTTTCTACGCAGATTCCTGGTGTTGGTCTCAAGCCGGCCAAAGCAGCCACCACGCTATCATAGTAAGCAAAAACATCGTGACAGCGGTTGCAGCGGCAGTAGCAGAAACACAATTGTGATGATAATAATCACATTAATTCCGGATAAGACGGCAACGACACGGGTTAGCATCAATCGCAGCCGTTGAAATAAAGCCACCCAATAAACCAATCATAACAAGCTCAGGGTGACAACGACTTTACTTTGGCTGAATAAAGAGTCTTAAGCCAATATTCACTTCCGTGACCAAACACCAAACCCGGTTGCCGACTCTGCAATCTGGTTACCAAGTGGGCCATGGCGGCTTGATAAATTTTCTCATCTCCTCACGACCATCTACACATGTGCATAAGTGACGGTGTTCACGCGACATCTTTCTCAGCCATGCTCTGACGCGGCGACGCGGATGGCTGCATAACCACCCCCTGTAAAACGAATGATGAGGAGCTGAACGGACACAATGACCGGGTACTTCTTTGCTTTTTGAATGGAGAGGGGGGCACGGGACTAGGTCCGAACTTGGAAGGATGTTGTGATTCTGGCTCGGGAGCAAGGAGTCTCACTTCACCTTCACCGATGGTGGGTCCATTACGGGACTGCATTGAGACTCCGTTAGGAACAGAAGATGGCCGGTTTGAGAAAATTCGGGTTATTAGCCCGGGCAATCAACTTTCACACCCCCCCTCCCCCTTCGCTCTCTCGGTGGGGTCCTATCACCAATTGAGGAGGGGAGGGGGGTGTCTGACTGAAGGGTCATGTTGGTCCTGTTGCATTGGCTGAATTGCATCAATTGCACCCGGGCAATGGAAATTCTCAGCTCGGAGCGTTGTTCCAGTATGTAGAAAAGACCGGACTGGACTGTATGGCAGGGAGTCCACGAGGTTAGGAACTGATGATTCCTGCTGGTAGCATGCAGCCAGCCCGCAGAGCCTCCGTCCTCCACTGAAGGTTTTGCGGGCTCCGGTCTCGTGACCTCAGATCGGATCTCGATTGATTGCACAGATCTTCAGAGTCTCCGTTCAGCACTTGGTAAACGGAGACCGCTTTACTACGGCTTCTGCCAAGCGCAAGGTACATGCACTGCCACCATGGCGGGGGGCAGCATGGAGCCTGAGAGACTTTGCTCTGTTAGATGGCCAGTCTCAGAGGCCGCGATCCTTGGGTTGCCTTAGCTAGGTGATGTATTGCATCATTAGTGGCAGCGAGGAGCCGGGGTGAAAGACTGGACGATGAAACAAGCAATTGATGGCTTCTTAGCAAAACGTCACCAAGCTCACGCACAAACATGATAGCGCCCTAACGTGCACGTGACGCTTCTGCGGTGTTTCTGGAATCAGGATCCGCATGCAAGGTACCTTGTACGTAAGCAAGAGTTTTTAGATGGGCCTCGCTCCTTGATAATAAGCTTAAATGCCGGCTCCCAGGCCTCTACCCCAGCCCTCGTCTCAGACCATGGTGCCCGTGCCGGTTAATAGGCGCATCCTCAGGCGTCTGTCGGCGCCTCAGGGCCCAATCTAGCGCTCACTAAGAGGGTCGAGATCCCCTGACGATGCAGTTGTCTCATGGAATCATTGCGTGATCCGCGTACTTCGACGTCACCCCGGTCAGGTACGGTTGAGAACGGGGGCTGCGGTCCGTCCTCATTGGGCACCCGCACCGGCCGGCCCCCCGATGATCCACGGAAGCGCTATGGGATGATACGTCCAGCCGCTCGTATGCGTCTCTGGCTGCCGTGTGCGGGGGGATATCCCGGAACGGTCGGCGCCTCAACTCCATATAGGGCACCGTTGCGGAAGACTACGGGTGTACAGGTCCATAATATGGGTCACGGACGGCTGAAGGAAGGCCGGGGACAAAATCTGCATCTCATGAGGTCTCAACTTGCTCAACCCCTGAGTTTGAGGCCCGTTGTCATGGTGGCTTACCCCCCTCCTCTTCTTTCTACTTTATCTCCATGCCGTCATTGCCGTACTCTAGGAAAAAAAGACTAGACCTGCGGTCTATTGTGCAGCCATCGTTTGAGGACCCGGGTATCAGCACCGAAGCCAGCCGTCATGCGTAGGACGATGGCATGCCACCACGGTCTAGCAACCCGAGAGACCGGAGCAAGAACAGAGACCAATCGTAAAAATTTCAGGAATCTCCAGACGCGGGGTTTGGCCCCGGCGGCACCTTTTCCCGACACCAACTGATATAGTGTTTGGCCCAAATCTGCAACTAGGCTTGGTCATAGCTTTCCAGCTGTTGGCTAGGCTCTATCACTAACAAGTTGGGAAAGAATAACCACTGCTAGAAAACCTCACATCAAGAACAGCACCCGAGCATTTCGAGAAGCATTCTTGAGGATTCGCGATTGTTGACACTGGACCGGGGTTGCTGGCTGAGCCTTCTTGGCGAAGCGGCGTCGTCAGATAACGACACGCCCTGTCCACGACCGAGAGAAAACAAATCAAGAGAATATCCAAAGAAATTGATCTGTATCAATACAACTCGTAAGGTTTACCTAGTATTACGCGGTAAACGAGTACCGTGGCGAATGGATGGCACACGATACCGTGTGGCCTGTCACTGGCCGTGGTCCCTTCAACTGGGTTTGCTCCCAAGACTTTTGAGAACTTGTATCGCGCCGACTTATCCGTCTTGGCTCCAAGCCTGGTTTCCACCAGAATGCAGCCGCAGTCGCCAGTGCGTTTGGACTGCTGCAAGAGCGCATGTGGGCGAGACCCTAGTCTGAGACTTTCTCCGCCTATCCGAAGTCCAAGGAGGGGCGCAATATGCAAGATGTCGTTCTTGTTGTCATCGTGACAAGGCAGTTTTTACAGAGTCAGCTGACTTGCCGGGGGCGTGCAGAATAATGGCTGCTCAGAGAGGTCCCCATCGGGATCAATTGCTTGCACATACATTTGCACACCTTGGATAAGTCGAAAGATGAAAGGGACGCAAAATTGAACCAGCTTCTCAGCTATCGCATTCTCACATCGCAATTATATCGGGAGACGACATTTCCCCATAAAGAATATAGATCCGATGCTAAATAAAAGCAGGGAAGAAAACAAAAACTCTAAAGCTACATGATGGGCCGGCTCCGGGTGGCTGCACCACCCGGGGACTCCATCAAGCAGAGGGATGCCCAGAGCGCGAGGCGGAGCGGAGCGGAGCGGAATGGGGGGTTGGCCAATCCTAGACGCCAAGAATATAGCGTGAAATAACAAATAAGAAGAGACCGGGAACATTACCTCATCGTCCACAACAAGGCCCTTCCTAACATGACAGGATTAGGCGGACCCACGGTCGGCAATTGCGTCCTCTGTTCGTGAAAAAGGAACGTCTTGCCGAGCGAGCCCTACATCCTCAGAGGATCATGTTTTTTCAAGAGATCAACTGTGATAACTTTGGTGTAGACAATTGGGAGTGCCAATTACGGGCTAGACTGTGACACAATTACCAATTCAACCTGATTTCTAAGACCGGATGGGCCAAAGTCAAAGAGTCGCAATGCCAAGGCCCCGGCTGAAGCAGCCAAGAAGACTTTATCCCAAAGCCAAGTGAAGCCTCAACAATGCCACGCGTCATACGCATGGATACGACTCAGGACGAAGTGGCTGCTAAGCCAAGACTCGCCTTGGTGCAATGCTTATCAATATGAAAAGCCAACGAATCCCACGCAATGACTTCCCGGCAAGATGAGAGATGCCAAGAGTTGATTCCCAACTTAATTGCGGGGTCGGACTGAGGCTCGTGTCGACCGAGCCGTATTTGTAACGTAAGAGGCGATCCATACCGGCGGATCCCGTTTTAACTTGGCGTTATAAACGGCCCCCCGTTATGTCTATCAGGACCGATTGGTAAACGTGCAGGGCGGTCGGAGTGGCGGCGCGTTACCACAAACAGCGCTAAGGCAGGGCAATCCACTTTTAGGATTCTGTTGTTCTGGAAAATGTATGGATCGGGTAACGAGAGCGATGACGACCAATATGATCCATTGTGAGCGATGAACTGTTATCCTCGTCCAAGATCCTGCTTCAGATCATCCAACACAATATTCATGAATTTGTGCATCAATAGACAATGGAAAGAAACAAGAGTGTGCAATCATCGCCATGATTCAAAATCTCGTCTCTCGGCCGCGGAGTTAAAGCCAATTCAACTCGGGTCCCAATTGATCGCCGCGTTGCACAATGAGACGAACGCCAACCACGCTAGCGAGCACAGCCCTCACCATATGCCAGGGCTGGGGAATACATCGCCAACAAAAACCATGCACGAAGCAGAAAGCAGCACGAGGCATCACCATCCTTTGGGGGGGGGCTTTCCCGCGCTTCCACGTGAGCCCTTGCCCCCTGTATTGGTGTCTTGGCCAAGTTGGCGCCCCGCTGCCTAATGTAGAAGGTCAATCAGCTTCCTGCGATAACGACAAGAGCCAATGCTGTATGATAGACTGCTGAATCACCGAGTGACCTTGGCATTTGTCAATTTTTTCTGGAATCGGGGTTATGATTGTTTTACAATCCGAGTCGGTTTACCGAACGGACAACCGAGATTCGATGGAGTGACGAGGAGCAGACACTCCATTGAGCGTCATGTCACAATTACAAATGTTAGCTAGATGCACAACTTGGAATGTTCAGATGTGTTGTATAAATGGTAAATGGTGAATAATAAATTTGTGAAGATAATTATTCCTATATCATTGCGTACCTCTCACACCCAACGCCGTCATACCCCATGTCATTCAACGCCCAAAAGGTCTTCCACTGTCCATCTTCCATGCTAGACATTCCTTCTAGGGTAAGTGACCATGTGACATGCCTTCAAAACCTGGCCATATGGTGAAGGCAGCACTTCCAATCACCTCCCGGGCCCTGACGGAAGATGCTCGAGCACATGCCCTCAGTGGCCACCATCTGGCCATTCTTGAGCCGCCAAGTGGTGACGCGATACGTCAAGGCCGTGCTCATCATATCAATCTCGACAAATTCGGGGTCGTCATGGATCTTGTATGCCGTCCAGGGCTCGAAGCCATCGTCCAAGTACTCGTCGAATGTTGGTTCCGACTTGGGCGAGTAAACGTTGCGGTCCGGCTCGGCCAGCACCGCGTCCTTTGTCATGTACTTGCGCAGTGTCTTGGGCTTGTCGCACAGTCCCCGCCACAGGACTGCGGAGGCTTCCATTGTGCCCTCTTTGTTTCGGGCGAGGATGGTGCCTTGCTTGGGCTCTTCCGACGACATCTTTTCTATCACGAGTGGGATGTATTATGTTGCGACTGGTTTAAAAAAAGGCCAAGCGGTTGAAGCAGCCGTTGTTGATGGACGCAAGGGATTAAATGTAAATTTTGAAACTATAGAATGGAGAAGAAATAAATTACGGCGGTATTTGAACTTTTGATATCATCATCTTGCTGCCATCTACCTACGCATGAAACTTGGAAATATCATCCGGATCCCTGCCCACCGTTGACGTCAGCGACTACGCATCAGCAAACCACAAAGTGTCATCGGTCACACCTCCAAAACATCATTGGTGAGAAAAAAAACTTGGATTATAGCAGAGAATGTATTCTTTTCGTAGAAATCAGCGGCTTCGCCATGATCCTTGGTTAACTCATGAACAATCCCTGAGCGATGTGCCATGTTCATCGTCACAAGCCCTCAATAATACAAAATAAAATGGGCGTGTCTATCAATATAGGCTTTTAAATGTGTATTTTCCTCTTTAGAAATTTTACAGGCGTATACGTGATGGGTGAGAAATCGCCCTCATGATTTGCCGCAAAACCAGATGTGAGAGAGAGTGACGTCAACCACCTCCACAACACCATCACCAACCACACCAAATTAAGTGGGCAGCAAAAGAAATGGGACAATATTGGTTGAGGTAAAGAGCTCCAATAAAATATAGAAGAATTATAGTGTTTTAGCAAATAATTTATCAATGCATCCGATTTATTTTATCGCACCTGGGTGATGATGCAGTGTAGTGAAAACTATTCCTTGTACTATTGGTGACACCAACCCGTTTTCGTGCATGCAATCATGGGGGAAAAATCTGGTAAATCACCAAAGAGAGGCGAAATTTGTATTGAAAAAGACAAATTGATTCATCACAATCATCAAGTCGTAGAATTATCTCATTAATCACACAAAACCCCCGTCTTTCCACAGCCAGCCCTCATAACCCAACCAGCGGGGTATCATAGCGGCTGAACAACCATAAAATCAGATTCGCCCATTAACCATACCCCAGTGCGCATTAAAAGTCAAATTTGGAATTTCATTTCTCCAAATTCCTCTTTTCTCTTCCCCGAGCGCCATAAACAACAAGAGCAAAGAAAGTTACTGCGTCCAGCAGCGTAGTGCCATATGTGCAGCGTGACAATGTCACCAGGGAAAAAATCATCCTCAAAAGCAAAAGCAGATACAAAAAGTGACAAAGGAAAATATGAAGTACGTAGATTGCAGCTTCTTAGTGCATTCTATCTTGAACATCCAGGATGCTCGAAACACCTGGGCAGCACTTGGTGCTCATCTGGTGGTCGCACCAAGAGCATTTGACAGTCATGCAGACTCTGTCCTCGAAGCCCTTCGTTTCGGGCTGGTTCAAGACGCCGCTTGGGTTAAGCATCGTCTTGTATAATTTCGAAGGAATATCGTGGTAGCGCTTACACTCGCAGCACACGACGAATATCTTTCCAACTTGGTCGCCTCGCTGGGGGTTGGGTTTGCTCTGGCTCTGTTTGGAGCCTTCGGGGGGAGCTTGCCCCGACTTGTGACCGCGCACATCAAGATTTGGTGTGCTTTTAACAGCCTTGGGTCCATTTGCAGTCTGAGCAAGTCTGACAGTTTGGATATTGGCAGGCCTGAGTCGGCCTTTGCTCTTTTCTTTGTGGCGTAGACGTGGATGTGATTGCAGGATGGGTGTGGAGGGCAGACTGCTCTCAGCCGAAGAATCGTCCTTATGGCTTGTGGCTGGGCTTTGGAGGTTTGCATTCGAGAAAGCCTCCATCACCCTTTTCGCGGCGGCCTCGATGGGATCAACTTCTTCGGGATTGGTGACACTAGAGACCTTGAATTGGTCGCCCGAGGGAATAACCGGTGAGTTCTCCATGGTCCAATAAGGACTATACTGAGTTAGTCGCTTCTCACCGTTAAGCCTATATCCTGAGTCGGACTGTGGTGGCGAGGTGTCCGGGGTGTCTGGAACTGATGTGGTCTGAAGTGCATCCGAGTATAGAGACTCATCGGATGAGCTAGTTCTAGGGCGCCGTGTGATAGGAGGCGTCGGTTTCTTTGGAACCAGTGTTTCCGCGGAAGATCGTGACGCCTTGGTATTAGAAGTGGGTTTTACATCCGCCATCTTGGTTGAAGGGTGAGCATCTGTCGCGGGTGGTGCGACTATCTCACTCTTGAGAGGGCTTGGAGAGAAGCTACCTGCTGTCGACGAAGGGGACAGAGGGGCTTCTGACAAGTTCCCATTTGAACCAACTGGCTTAACTGGGCTCCAGTTTGTGCCAGGACTCGTTGGCGAGCCAGGATATGGCGTTGGGCGAACCCCAGCCAGCGTGGTCTCATATCGAATGCTTGGTGGGTTGGGGGTTCGTTTCCCACTCGATGTTTTAATAAGAGCCAATGGGCCCTTGTCCGATCGTGCGCTTTCCTTGGAAGCTCTGCTCGAGTCGTCTTTGATGACATCCACTGGAGCAGCTTGCGATCGTGGTAGAGGGGGAGAAGACTGCCTTTTGGAGCTTTTCCTTGGTGGAGCCGGGGGGTTGGACAATACGGATGCACTCGATTCACGTCGATGATGGGTTTTTGATGATATTGGCGAGCGGGTTGCGGGTTCCCTGTGCTCGCTTTTGGTAACCCTAACACGTTCAGGCTCCGGCTCCGGCTCTGGGGCGGTGGTTTCAATCCTCGGAATCGTGTCCCCCTTTGTAATGTCGAGTGGCTTTACAGTTTCCGCTTTGCTCCCTGCACTCAGCCCTTCGCTCTCTGTCGAGAATTTGGATGTGAGGGCGCCACGAGAGCTAGTGTTTTTGATGTGGACACCGCCCCTTCTTGTGAGACCGATTGTCTCTTTGGGCATAGAAGGGGGATCAACGGGAGATTCGTTCTTGGCCTCTTGCTCAACTTCATCATCGTCGTCATCATCATCGTCATCGGCCACAGCACATTCATCCCGTTGGTCGAAAAACTTCTTCCTAGCACGAGCGCTCCAGAGGTATATGTTGCTAGAACCAGCGGACCCTCGCCTACTATGCGTCTTGGGGGTCTTGGGTGAGGCTGTCGCCGAATTCATGCCCCCCGCATTATTGATAGAGATCGGCGGATATGCGCGGCGTTGTGTCTCATCCTTTTCAGGCTGTGGAGAAGTCTTGAGCGGTGTGAATGAACCGTGACCAAGGAAAGATTTTCGGAGCGCGGGGTGAACCGTGCTGGATCCTTGGGCTTGATCATCGAGAACTTGTTGCGTGAAGTCTTGCTTCTTCTTCTCTAGCTTGACTCCGCCAAGGAAACCAGAGGCACTTGTCTGGTCCCATGAGCCACGTCGGATCTCAAATGAGCCTCGGATAACGGATGTCAATGATCCAGATCGGCCCCGCTTAGGCTTGTCGGTGGATTCTTCTTTTGCGCTATCCTTTCGGTTAATCGAGATACCCAGGAGGCTCGATGAACGAGACTTTTCCTTGGGAGGGTCAGTAGCAGTTCGGCCTTGAACTGACGGAGTGAGATATGTAGGGGGTGCCTTCACAAGGCGTCTTCCCCGAGACTTTATTTCTTTAGCGGCCTGTTCCTTGGCCTTTTTTTCTTCCTCCTTCCTCTTGTCTTCTTTCTTGTCCTTCTTCTCCTGTGTGACTACCGGAGACTGGGAAACTGCCCGGCGCTCCTTGACTTCAGGAGGGAAAGCAAAGGCGACTGTTTTCTGAACTGGTGCCTTTTCCATCATAGTAATAGACATGGATACACTTCTCGCATGGGCCACGGGCTTTCGTCGAATCGCATCCGATTGGTCGGCATCTCTAGCAACAGGAGCTGTGTTGCTAGCAAAGAGCTGTGGCTGCAAAGGACCATAGTGGCGAACAGGTGGTGGAGGTGCTTTTTTGCCTTCTTTTGGCACCAATTCGAAGCGGCGGGGCTGAGGATGAGGGCTTTGGGGAACAGATCCTGATGGAGTCGACGAGTGTGAGTTTGCAGTTGAACTCTCCTTTCGTTGAAGCTATTGTGAGACATGGTATAAGCATGGGCGTTTCACTTCCTAGTCAAAGGAAAATCGGGCTGTATAAAAAAGGTCTTACCATCATCTGCTTTTCCAAGTCCAGCATGCGCTGGAAGCTGTCAGACCGCGAGCGGCCATGTGCTTGAACGCCCTCGGTCATGGCTGACTTTATTGGTAGTCAAGAGCCAAAAAGTTCGTTGTTTGAGCTACCAGTGTGGTGCTGTGGCGCAAGCAGCCGCCTTAGGCATGCGGGGGAAGCTGGATTGACAGGCTGGTTTCGAGGGCGGCTATTGTAAATTTGGCGAGCCTTGGTTTCTTAGCGGCGTAGTGGGGGTTATGAGGTGGTGATGGCAGCGGGTCAAGCTCTGTGCGACCAAAGCTGCTACCATTAGGTTGGAGATATCGGTGACGTTGTTGACGATTGATTATGTGGCTTTGACGTTTCCTACTGAGTCCACATATCAAATCCTCTTCCTTCTTTCCCTTCTTGACCGGGGTTCTTGTCGAATAGTGATGCTTGGTCGGAGAACGAGAGTCGGCGAGCGAATGGACGAGCAGAAATGATGTGCTCAAGTCAAGTGGTGGTGGTCAGAAGCGAGTGCGTAATGGCAGAGGGTGAGAAAACAGCGGGCTGAGGAAGCAAACCCCAGTCGCGTGATTGGGTGCAGATCGTAAAGTGCAAACGTGAGACTGCCGAGTGAGGGGCAAGCAAAATAATAGATGGGAGGAGGAGGAGGAGGAGGAGGATGAGGATGAGGAAAATGGAGAGAAGCTGCAGTTGGGCAGCGTAGTAATTAGCTGCTCTGGGCTGATGTTGGTTGAAAGGAAGCGCAGGTGGAAATGGATATTGCAGGACAAACCAGGATAAAGCCTGCTAGGGTTATGCGAGGTGAATGAAAGGCACCCAAGCACCCTCTGGCGGCTTTTGATGCATCCGCGATGCCATGGGCCTCTCTGGGCCTCTCTCCAATATTGCCCGTCCGCCGCCAGTGGCCCCGCCAGGCCAGCAGCGATATTCCCGGCTCTGTGGAATGCGGGATGCGGGTCCCTTGCACTTGGCAATCAGCAGATCCCGGACCGCTGAGGGCCGTTTTTAGAGGTCGCTTACAGGGGAGGGGGCGACAACGAAAGCTGGCGGCACAGCTTACGAACTCCAGGGCTTACAGCGCGCCCGGGCTCTGTTCCAGCAGAGCAGGGCAGCGGTGGCTGCTTGCAGGCCCTCGTACCCCCACAGGATTCGCTTTTTCAGCCAGACGTGATGGCCTCTGTCTCGTCGCTTCGATCGTGAGGTTGGCGCCTCGCATTCAGCTGCAGCCAAGCTACTTGCCAAAAGCAGACTTGGGTGCGCTAAAACAGCATGGAAAACGCACGGTATTGGCCACGACACCTGCCAGCCCGCCAGAACACTCAATCGGCCGAGGGGAAAATACGAACTGACTTGGAGGGCAGTGGGAAAGACGTGTGGCTGTTCCGGGATCCACTGCGATTGGGCGTTGGGCTGCACCCACTCCCCAGCGCACGTCGGCGCCTGTGCATGGCACCATTTCCAATGCGCACAGCCGAAGTCCAGTGCGCTTCCTAGTGCGCTCCACGCTGTGATCACCCCGATTTAGAAGGCTGCCCAGGACGCTGGCCCTCCAAAAATAGCCCGCACCCGCAACTTTATGGGCGAAAGAAGGGAATTCCCCTCCTCGCCATGCTCTTCGCCCCAGCCTACTATTTAGCCTTCCGAGGTCTTTGCTATGTATATAATTAACCCTCGCCTCATGGTACTTGATAGCCTGATCCACCATGTGCACGGAGCCGGAGCCAGCATGAATGACGGCGGCGCCGGTGCTGAGACGGATGGGTGGGAGAGCCGCCGTCACACACACACAGACGCGGGCACACGCAGACACCATGCCAAACAAGACGAGATGAGACGAGACACGCGGAAACATGCTGACAAAAAGGAAATGGGACGGAATTGGGGAGAAAACAGCCCGAACTTGGATGGGTGAAACACACATATACATATATACAGTCTTGGACAAATTATCGATTGCCTCTCTTGAGTGGCTCACGGGCTAGCACGAGCGCCGATATGCCATCTATTGGTGGCATGTATCTATCAAGAGCGCTTGTCTCTCAGGTGGCATTCCCACTTGTCACAAATCCAGCAAAATCACAAAATCACCCCTGCTCTCGTCCCCCGGTCTGGCCCCAACGGGCCTCGCCTGGCCTGAGACCTTGTAAGCAAATCAATTTAGCTGCTGCACACCGCGCTGCAAGGCGCTGCGAGGTGATGTGATGGCTGCGTGCGTGGTGTTGTCCTGTTCGTGTTGCCGCATACTAGTCCCATCCGGGGCAGGCGGGCCATGTGCATGGGCACACACAACCAAGGCCTGCTGGGTTGCGGTGTGCGACCTGCTGGACAAACCGCATGGAAAGGATCCCTCACCCACCGCGCGCCTTGAAATCCGCTCGATGACGATTAGGTCGTCGTCATTGCTATGGGCATTGCTTGCACATATTGCTAGGCACATACGCAAACTATGCTATTTTTTTCCCCGGAGTTGATGGAGCAAAAAACATAGTGCGCGTCGTATGCTGGCCCGAGTTTCAGACCCGGCCTGGGCCAAAATCCTCCGGCCGAGCGAGTGCAGCGAGGGACAAGGAACAAAAAAGAAGAAAAAAGAAAAAAATACGACCTTCTTGCCGTCCGGTGCCTGACTCTCGTCCCCTCGCGTCTCTATTCTGAGTTGTGATCGGCGCTGGGCGCTCGGGTGGGGGACCGCTTCTGATCTCCCACCATGCAGCCTCCCACCCTACCACAGCCGTATGGGCTCGTATTTTATCAACCTACCAACACCGCATACGGTCCCCCTGCAGCGGCCTCTTTTGCAAGACCTCCCTCCCTGTAGGCCAGAATGAGGATCGCCACTCCATTGCCCCTCTCACTTAAACAATGGCTTGTCCCGATGTGGCCTTGCCTTCTGGTAACGTTCCAGCCAGCACACTGATACGAAAAGGCGCTTGCTCGTCTGGCAGGTTCGCAAACTAACCCTGCAAGAGCCGTATGTAGCGAGTCCGCCAATTTTTTTTCCCTTCTGGGCTTCCTGATCAGGTTCACTCTCGCCGAGTCCGTGGAGGTTTGCGGTGGCATGAATGCAATGGCACTCTAACGGCTTGACCCTCCACAACACCCGCCCACCAAGCTGCGTTTGTGGCTGGCCCCCGCTGACCTACCCTAAACGCTCATGACCATTGGTTAACCAAATAAAACCAACCTGTCTGATCTGGTCTTTTCTTGAATGCACAGGTGAGAACCAGGATCTTAAAAGATAGCGTTTTTTGTACTTTGGGGATCTGTCGGTCATTATATTCATCTTATCTCTCAGTGTGTTGTGTTGCATCGCGTGTAAGGATTTGGAAAAAAAAAAAAAAAAAAAAACTTGGGTCATGTCAAGAGGTCCATCCACCCACCATGGCAATGTCAAATGGGTTCTTATTGTCTACAAGAAAAATGACGGAAAAAATAAAATAAAATAAAAACCCTGCATCTACTGGCAGTATTGCCATTTTCAAGATACTCAATAGTGCCATGGACACTGGCCTTGCCATGCTATTGAAGATGACCAGTGATCTTACATTCCCACAGACTAGTTTGTTCCTGCGTTAATGCCATCTGGGATACCCAGCAGTCATCGCGGTTTACCTGCATGGCCTCTAATATGCGGTGCAGAGTTACATCTGCTAAGAGATCATGCAGCGCAGCCAAGGTTCCGGGCATCGGAGCAGGTTGCTTCCAGCTCAAGTAGCATGCTTCGGAGATTCACTGGCCGGAGCGCACAGTCTTGGGTAGAGGGTATTTTGAAAGTTGACAAAGGAGTAAATAAATTTGAGAGAGTGATTACATATTTCAGTAGTTCTAAATTATTGCAACATCCCTCATCATGACAATCCTCTCTCAGGCACCTTTACATCTGGTCACCATCAGACGGCCGTATATTTTTATTTTCTCGTGATTACATTGTACGGTAATGCAACGCGATGAAATTTCACATGAACAAGCGCCCGAATTTCTTTTTTTTCGTAGCCAGACTTTGATACATCCATACATAACCATTTTCTCTGTTCTAATGTTACTCGACTACTCCACGCTATCTCCGACACTCTCATCCTGCTCCAGGCCGTACGGTGGAGACATGGATTACATAAGTCAGTGCGCCAGATTATCCGAGGGCTTCTCCCCGCTCACGTGGGCTCACGTCACATGACCCCAGCTTTCCCACACTCCTGGCGATTTGCCAAATTCCCCAAAATTCTTTGGTACGCCTCCGTCCCGATCGTCGACTCACCATCCACAACATCACCAAGCAAATCTATCATCATGGGTAAAGTTCACGGATCTCTCGCCCGTGCCGGTACGTCCTCGCTGCTGTTTCCCCCGCGCGCTTCACCGTCGCTGACATTTTTCCAGGCAAGGTCAAGTCTCAGACCCCCAAGGTACGAACATCTCGATAACTCTCGATGGCCGCGATGCCCCTCGACGACTCCGATGACTGACCATATCGCCCTACAGGTTGAGGCCCAGGAGAAGACCAAGGTCCCCAAGGGCCGCGCTCTCAAGCGTCTCAAGTACACCCGACGATTCGTCAACGTCACCCTCACTGGTGGCAAGAGAAAGGTAAGCAGCGCCGACAGAACCAGACTCTTGAGGCAACAGGAGCGCTGACTCCATCTACAGATGAACCCCAACCCCGGCAACTAAACGAATACCTCGGCTATGCGAAAGGAAATCGGTATTGGGAGATTGGCTTGCGAAACCGTTCATCGATGATGCTTGATTCAGCTATGGGAAGATGGACTAGATTGGGCCGCTTGATAGGCTGAGCCCCCTCAAGAAAAAGGAGAGGTGCGAAGAAGCACTACGGCTCTATGCGGCGTCCGGTGTCGGTTGTCAATACAACACACATTTGTTCGCAACCAAACTGTTTGATTCGATTTTCCTGTGACTGCAGACTAGACACCGGGAGGCGCACATGGATTGCGCGGGCGCGCTGCTCTTCTCAGGGCCTGTGAATGTGCTGCCTGAAATTCTGTACATGTTGACGTCTTTTGCCCCACGGCCATTACGGCGAGTGACTCACGCCGGCCAGCCCGTTGCCCAGTTTCGGATTTAAGAACAACTCCCTGACGGACGCCCCGCCAGATTTGCGAGCACACCTCCCCTGTAATAGTCTCCGATAAGCTAGCACTAAAACACGCGGGGAGAACGCGTTTGTTAAATGTAGTTAACTGATGATATTTCCGAATTGAGGGGCCGCTATTGGCCGTTCCTTTGAGGTCTTGGAAGAGGTGCTGGATATTGCCCAGCCAGTTGAATCACGTGACATGGCACTTTCAACATTGGGCGCCGCGTCGTGCCCCGCGAAGAGCTTCATCACCACTGCGATTAACAAACAGACCTCCTCTGCACTCCCGAAAACTCCACAACCCTGAATCAAAATGGCCGACGAACAGATGGACATTGACGTCGACAATGCGTCGCCCCCTCCCGCACCCCGCAATGAGTCGGACATGCAGACACACACCAAGGCAACAGCGGTGCGCTCCATCGAAGGCTGGATCGTTATAGTGACCAACGTCCACGAGGAAGCGGACGAAGAGGCTCTTCAGGACAAGTTTGGAGACTTTGGAGAGATTAAGAACATGCACTTGAATCTTGATCGCCGCAGCGGTTATGTCAAAGTAAGAGACTATCCCCCCCCCGCTATATTACCTGCCGCATATCATGGCAGGCCCCGAGAACTTTGCGCCCTTGCTAACCCACGATCCTACTTTAGGGCTATGCCTTGATCGAGTACACCACCCTGGAGGAGGCCCGAGCCGCTATCGATGGCGCCCACGAGACCAAGCTGCTTGACCAGACGGTCCAGGTCGACTTTGCCTTCGTGCGCCCCCCTCCAGGCAAGGGCGGACGCGGTGGTCGAGCTGGTGGCCGAAGAGGCGGTCGCAGTCGCAGCCGAAGCCCCGAGGCCAAGGAGCGCGAGGAGCGTGACTGAGAGACTGGCATTTTGGTTTTGGCAATGAAATGAACCAAACGAAATATATATAATCCTCTCTGATGGGTCGGGAAAAAATGACAAAGAAAAGGATCCAAAAATTAGAAAAAAGGAATTGCCGATGTGCCGAGGGGCTCGTCGGCACAGTTAATCTCACTCTACAAGGTATGCGCCCATATATGCTCTTCAACATCGCTGGACATGTGCCTAACAAGACGCAGACCAGAATTAAAAAGTTGGGTATTACGACTCTTATAGCTACACAGCTGGCTCTTCCTCTAGACAATATTTTGGGACGAGTGGCTGAATCGCGCTCGTGATGGGCAACTTACACTTATTTATCCTTAGCTGTGCTCTTCCCGAGGCCTCAAAACGGCAACTGTCCTCGCTCGGATGCTTCGAGGCGAGGCAGCTAGCTATGATGAATTAATCTTTACTGCATTGAGGACACGCCGTGTGTAAAGCGTGCTTGAGCGACACGACCTTTCATCATTGCTTGTGATAGGATTCAAAAAATTGCATTTCATCAAACTGCCCCCACTCACCAAACATTCTTCATCATGAAACTACATGATGTAACCTTTATCACGGTGCTGTTCACCTTCGAGGCTAACTATTAAGTGGAAAAGAGTGAGTGATAGGAAAGAAACTGAAACCACTCGTATATACGTTGCACCGAAATATTCGAGCGTACATCCTTCATTGCGACCATCTTTAAAAAGCCATCACCACCCCTTAGAACACCCAGGTAAATGACTCCTCAACTTGGAACTGGGCCGTCCGTCTATAGCTGTCAGTACGGTTACCATTTTGGCGGGATCATCTTGACTCACCTGATATCCACGCTGGATGCTCCAATTAACACCTTGAAAGTGCCTTCCTCTGCGATCCACCCTGGAACCATCTCGTCATAGTACCCTGCTGCATACTTGTCTAGCGTGATTGAAATGTGTTTGGTCTCATCGGCGTCGAGGAAGACTTTTTCGAACGCTACAAGCTCTTTTTCGGGACGAGGAAGACGACTCTTCTCGTCCCGGACATAAACCTGAACGATTTCAGCGCCGGCGCGCGACCCGATGTTAGTGATGGCCATCGTTATTTTGATGGCGCCGTTGGCTGTCAATGCGCGCGGAGAGACCTCGAGACGGCCGTATTCGAACTTTGTGTATGAGAGCCCGTGGCCAAATGGGAATAGAGGCTTGATTTTGGCACGCTCGTAATGCCTATATCCGATGAAAAGGCCTTCACCGTAGAGCACCTTGTGGTTTTCGCCTGGCCAATTATGCCATGCCGGAGTATGCTCGATGCGCTTCGGAAACGTAGCCTAGGGGCAAATTATGAGTAAAAGCAACCTTGGTTGTGCGATGGGAACTTACGGGCAACTTTCCGCTTGGGTTCTTGATACCAAAAAGGACATCAGCGAGAGCATTGCCTGCCTCCTGGCCTTGGTACCACCCTTGGATAATGACAGGCACTTGATCAACCCATGGCATGTGAACCGGGCTGCCGGACTGGTTGACGACAACTGTTCGCGGGTTTGCCTTGACAACTGCTTCGATGAGACGATCCTGGCTTCCGTCGACAGGGAGGTCCATGGTCTGACGATCATATCCTTCCGATTCCCATTCAGCGTCCACACCGACAATAACAACTGCCACATCAGCAGCTTGAGCAGTCTCAACAGCCTCCTGGATGTAGTCAATCTGGTCTTGCTCCTTGAAGCCGATACGGCACCCTCCGTATTTGTGCGTCATGCCAAATTGCTTTTGCTTCGAGATGGGGCGTAATTCGTTGGTCATTTCCACCTTGAGCTCTACGGGCTTGCCAGCCTCCATGTCAACTTCGACAAGGTAATCGACGGAGCCATCAAACATCGCCTCACCCTCTTCGGTCCAGTCCCAAAGATCAAGCACCACGCTCCCATCAACATAAAGCTTTCCAGGGCCCACGCTCATGAAGCTGATGGTGTGCTTGCCTGTCGTGGTAGGGGTCAAATATGTTGTTGCGATTGCGGACCACTCGGGACCAACTTCGCTGAGAGGCGCTGAATCCCAGAGGAAGAGATCAGTGTTGGTTCTGCGCTGCACGACGACTGGGTCTCCCTGGAATTTGTCTCCAGAAAACCATTCTATAGAGACGCCAGGTTTGCCCGACTTTTCTGTACAGTATTTGGAGGCTACTGGAAGCCACTTGTAGATATGGCAACCCTGCGCAAAACTCACGTCGTTTTGCGAAATCCTTCGGATGCTTTCCAGGGGTATTGTGTTGTAGTAAGGGTTGAGACTGGCACTGCCGCCGCCGCCCGCAATGGCGCGGTTGGCATTTGGCCCAATGACTGCAACTTTTGTTGACTTGGGACAGAGGGGGAGAATGTCATTGTTGTTCTTGAGAAGTGTGAGCCCTTCATGGCCTGCTGTGCGGATAAGCTGTCTCCTATCTTCCTGATCATCCTCCCTTTCAGGTTGTTCAGGTAGCATGTTGTCTCCCTTCAGACGTTTTACCAACGTGAGGACATTTTCGGCAGCTTGGTCTATCTCTTCCATGGTGAGCTTTTTCTCATTCAAGGCAGAGACGACTTTCTCAAAACGCCATTTGGTTGAGTGCGGAAATTCGATGTCACATCCAGCTTGGATGGATTCAACTGTCGAGTTTGTGCCACCCCAATCAGAGACGACGGTTCTAGCCAAAGTTATTAGCGAAGCTAGCTTCCAAGGAATTGAATACAATAAATGCTTACCCATCGTAGCCCCATTCTCCACGTAATATGTCCTTTAAGGTATGCGTATTCAGGTCGCAGTGAATTCCGTTGAGTTTGTTGTATGAAGTCATCACGGCCCATGGGTTTGCCTCACGAACAGCAATCTCAAAGGGGCGGAGATAAAGTTCACGGAGAGCCCGCTCGGTAACGAGAGAGTCTATTGTTACGCGGTTTGTTTCCTGTTCATTAGCGACAAAATCTAAGTCATGATCAGTATACCGTAATGGAATTGCCCCAAAGGTTTGCCGTACGTTTGATGGTCGCAGCGACCCCCGTGTCTTGCAGCCCCCTGATATATTGTGCAGCGAGCTTTCCCGTCAGGAGGGGATCCTCAGAAAATGACTCAAAGTTTCGACCACCAAGAGGATGGCGATGCATGCAGACGGTAGGCGCGAGCAGCATATCGGCAGACCTCGCTCGGGTCTCTGCAGCTAGGTGCTGCCCGACCTCGTAGAGAAGTTGTTTGTTCCATGTAGCTGCCAATGAAACACCACAAGGAAAGAGAGCAGCCTACGAGGTTTAGAAAGAAACACTTTAGCACGAGAATGGAGTAGCTTACCTTGGTGCCGCCGACAAATATGCCACCGCGAGCGCCATTCGGGCCATCGCTTGTTTTGATGGCTGGCACGCCTTTCTCAGGGATTGATTGGGTTCTCCAAAAGTCGGCGGCAGTGAGCAGAGAGACCTAGGATATTAGAATAATTGCAACTAACAAAACCCCATGTTCTAGTGTCACACCTTTTCCTTCAAGCTTAATTTTGCCAACTTGTGTTTAGCAGACAAGCGAGAGTCCTTGAGGAGCTGGCTATTTTGGTGCAGGCTATCCGGAGAGGAATACTCCGTGTCGGGAGTTGTAGGTGAGTTTGAGTTTGAATCGTTCATGATTTGTATCGATGAATAACAAGATGAAGAAGATACTCAACAAGCAGCAACGAATTCCTTCGTCTTGAACCTGAAGCTCGTTCTTAGTGTCGCGTTCCTGCGTCGAACTACCGAAACCCAAGTGGGGAGGGGGTGGCACATATGAACAAAAATAGGCACTAGGTTTTTCACAGGGCAGAGAACCAAAAAAGGATCAATATTGAACCAAAATGAGCGATGGGTTGGCAATTTACTAGTGAAAATGGGTGCGTGAAAATACGTTGGTAAAGAAAAGTCGGTCGGAAACATGCACACTAGATGCCAACTGGCGGCGACTAACTTATACAGGCAATCTGAGTCTCAGCCGTTAGGCATCCGCATCTGAGCACACCATCTGTAAATTTTCCGGCACGAAATAACCTCATACGTCTTCTCTGGAGGCTGGGCTGAGGAGAGACATTCAATGGCGGTTTGGAACTTCCAGACTTACTGGGGTCGGGGTGGGATGTAGGTCCCGAGCCTGCCGTATGGAGTCATGGAGGGCTTCGGGATAACAAGAGTAGCCTATTAGAGGGAAGTGGGAGCCAAGGGTAGCCGGAATGCCGCCGGGCAGCACACGCGGAGAGTGGAGACAAGGGATTACTGGATGTCGGCCCTGTCTGGGATGTGCAGCTGATGGACAAATTAGTGCGGTTGGATGTTATAACAACATCGGTATGGACGGTCCGTATGAGCGGCGGCATCCCTTAAGCGGACACTTTTCCGAAGAGACGGGCATCATCTGATTGAGGAGGGCGCTGGCAGGTGATTGAGAGTGTGTAGATGCAGTTCTCTGTTGCAGGCAAATTTGATATCAGGTCTGGAGGTGGTGGCTGGTGGTGGTGTCGATGTTGGTGGTGATGGTGGTGGTCTTGCGGAACTTGGCGGATCAGCAACCAAGATTGTCCCATGGCTGCCACGTTGCACTGCTGCCACGATAGTCTGAGAAGAGATCTGGCGATGTGGTCAGTCCAACGCTAGACAAGGGTAGCAGCAGCAGTGTCAGAATGGGCTGAAGACGCTTCGGATAACTCGACGTATCGGAGGGTTGCCAATGGTGTTCATGGTACCGCTGCGCTGGGAACGGGGCGCAAGGAGGATGGAAGCGGCTAGGTATTCCAGAAGCATAATTCTCCAAGGCCGGCACATGTTGGCCGAGTGCCAGCGATTGAGTCGGCGGCTTGGACGCTCCGTATTACTGTAAGGGCTGATTTGCCACCGACGTCAATGCAGTGAAATGATATGCGACACTAGTCAGAGGGGGGATGTCGTTGTTGATGCAATGCAGCGCACCTGTGTAGCCAGCCAGGTAGGCAGGTACAGGCGTAAAAGAAGGTGTGCGGTCCTTCGGGCCGGGTTTCCATGGCTCGGCGGCGCGACCGGATGGGCGACAGCCGTCAGCCGTGTGGTTATCTCCGGGATGCGGCGTGTAGCTGCGGCATGTAGCTGCGCAGTCGTCCATCATGATAAAGTGCATCGGCCCCGCCCTGCTGGACGCGAGATATCGGCAGCCGGAGCCCACTTGTCTTGCTTTTGCCTATCCTTCTGCTCCGGCTGGCGGAGAATTCGGCTTGCGCCTGCACTGCGACTTTGCGTGTCGGGACATTCGGTCCTTGCTGCGATTATACGAGAAAGGGTACGGGCATTGTCGATAGTTTTGGAAGCTCGCTCGTCGTTTGTGTTGGTGCATGATGCATGGTGGAACGACTTGCACAAGAAAGAAATTCGTTGGGACAAAGTCCAGGATTGAAACGGATCATGGATGATGTTGCTCAGTCAGGACGAGGTAGACACAAAGCAGGGACAGGGGGGAAGATCAAATCCTGTAACCGTCCTGACATGTGAATGACCCGAGAGGCAATTGATTGGTTCGTGTCTTGCAGAGGAGAAAAACCGAGTGCTACTTGTCTCAGGTTTCAGCCATGATGTTGAAGATGCCGGGTAGGCAGTGAGATGTTTGGTTTCCATGTTTCGCCTGAGAACCTAAGAAAGGCAGGTGCCTCTCGATGCCTCACGGCTTAGGCCCGAGCTCACAGGCGAAACGAAACACCAGCATGATTTTTTTTTTTTAGCCAACTGCGGCACCCTCATTTGCCATCAACTCTATTATCGACATCCTCACGTTTGGGATGTTCCTGGTGTCGATCAAAGGGCACGGCCATGTTACGGCTCCGGTTCAGTCTAGTGCCACGCCGTTCCCGACCGATATCCGGAAGTCGGACGGTGGAAAGATCAAGGATAGCTATTCGAAATAAACCGCACAAATTTTCAAACTTTGCCTTTTCCCCAATGACTTGGATCTTTTTGTGCCAAATTCTGCGAGGCTAATTGAACGCGGTGCGTCGGAATTGACTTTGCTCGATTCCATTCTCAAACGACAGCAGCAGCCTGTTGCCATTTCCGTCACTCGGTGTCGCTCCGGATCCATCCATCAAGCCAGGGAAATAAAAATCCCACCTTGACCTTGGCGCATGGTCACCTTGGAGAGCATTACGCCATGATTCCTCCACTCAGACGCCGGTCCAATTCAGCCATTTCGCTCCGGGAGCTCGACGCCCAATCGCGCCATCGAGTCGCCAGCAGCCTTTCGCTCAGCAGTTGTAGGAGTAGTACTCAGTCGAGCCAGACTGATGGGAGTGACGGGGACCAGAGCCATGACCACGGCTGCGAGTGTGACCAGGACTCTTCGGACTCGAGTGGAGCCGGGACCGCCGTCCCGCCGGCCTCTGACCCCGGCCATGAAACTGAAAAACTGCCTCGGCACGGACTGCTCTCGCAACTCGTCGAGTTTTGGACGACTCAGATTAGCTGCGAGGTGGATATTGACGCTGCTCGCGATCATTTAGGTACGTGGTTTTGCGAATGTGCATTATCCAACTTCCTTGCCAGGCCCTTGTCAAGTGGCATGGTTCACGGTTCATTCGTGTATCTCGTCGGGCTCTCGTTCTGTTTCTCAGACGACCAATCGAAAGGACCGGGTATATTCCGAGAGAGATCATCTAAGCTGGCTTTCCGAGTTGGAGGGTTGCCTCATGCCCTCATTCATGGATAAAGCTGTTGACGGTTTCAACACTTCCTCATTTGCACACGGACCCTGAGGTCCTATCTCTCATCCTGACCCATAACGCTGTTAAATGCTCTTCCTCTTCCGTGGGATATGTATTATGACCCAAGACGTCGGATATTATGTAATAGTGAAGAGTTGCATGTGAAAGCGCAGGTGACAAGTTGTGTTGCATGCAGGGAAGACTGTTCATCCAACAACTCTTGGATTCGTCATGTCCTAACAGAAGCGATCTGCTACTGGAAACCCTTCAATCATTTCTCTGCCGCATATCAAAAATTGATACTTATCAATCTTGCCTTTGTGTTTGAGAAATCTCATGCTAACACATCCCTCTGATAGCACTTGAACGGACTTTTCTTGGCTATTTACGAACTTCAATGATGATGTCCATCATCGGCACCATGATTGCGCAACTTTTCACCATAACACACCATGATTCAGGCTTTGGGTACACAGTAGTAGGAAAGCCTTTGGCCACTACGTGCTTTGTCTTTTCGATCGGAACAATGCTTCTCGGAGCCATCCGCTGTTGGAGACACCAGCGTTTTATGATGCACGGGAAGACAATGGCTGGCGGCTTTGAGCTGAACATTATTGGAATAGGAACCTTTCTGGTAAGAGTGTTTAATCCTCGAGCTGCGAAAATTTCTGACTCTTCTTTTTCTTTTTTAGCTTCTCATCGTCTTTTTCTCATTTTTGCTGGCCATCGATATAATAAAAGGTGCGTCTGATGAATCTGACGGTAGTTGAGAGAAACGGTCTGCGTAATAGTACAACCAAGACCTTTTTATTAGTTAATATTGTCTGAGGACGCTCGCATGCGCTTTTCGTAGCGAAGATGGGTCCCAAGCAATCGATGATTCAAATAATACTTAATGACGGCGGGACAATGGCATGAACCATGGTCGCCGAAAACCGATGTTTTGACAATTTCAAGATTGAGATCACCCTAGTAATTGTGACAGGAGGCCGATCGAATACCGGTCTGCCTCATAATTGCACGAACACCATGTACAACGACTTCACCTTCACTACGTGATCCAGGAGCACCAAAACAGAAGCAGAGGGGCATATATCTGACTGAAAAGAGAGTTAATTTGGTTGCGACGACAAAACGCGCCGTTATTACTATCTATTTTTGCAGAGCTAATTGCGGCAAGGAAATCAACCGGGATATCATTATGCAAGAAAGTGCCTAAAATCGGCGCGTAACTGGACATGAATATTCGACATCGTATTCATTCGGAGGGTTCTTTTTCCAGGGAATCTCTTCTCCGTACCCTGCGCTTAATAAGCTTTAGGGCGGTTGTTTTGGTGGTTCTATCCTTGCGCCTAGGAATTGTTCAGTATGAGAGCCGAGGTATTCTGAGAGCGTGATTCGTACCTCACTACAAGCTTTTTTATGTTTCGAATCTCCTCGTCAAGGGACGCCTGTGAATAACTGCGGATTCGCCTTGGCCGTAAAGGGGGAGATAAATCGAGGACTGAGATGGCCGAGTCTGGACTCCCGGGTATGTTAGCCTCGGGAGAAGGGTTCGGGTCAGGAACAATGGCACTCGGAGTCGCACTGGGTTCATAGGAAGCATTTCCTGAGGCTCTCGGCGATGTCAGGGGTTGAAGCACCGGGGGCGGAGGACTAATGCTGTTGTCCTTGCCCATGCCCTGTTCAGCTGAGACAGGCCAAGACAAAAGGCTTGACTCGTTTTCTGGCTTGTCGACTAGCTGCCATGTTGACCCGCATGATGTCTCAGGCCAAGGAGCATTCTCTGTGGGAGCCGAAGAGGCTCTGGCTGGAGCTGCGGCTTGATCGATCGACGGGGCGCTGAGATTCATCTTGAGATCCTCGTGTTTGTCCTGAGTGTTCAGGTACACTTCCAGCGGATCGGTGATTGAGTCGGTAGAGGGAGTACTCGGATTGGATGGTACTGGCGGTGGACCGTCCATTACTGGAGTCTTCGCTCGATATCCCTTCGGAGACGACACTTCACAGTCGAGAGGGAGGAGAGGGGACTTTGCAGGATTAAACAATCTGGAAGTTAGATCGCGAGCCATGCAGAGCTGCTTGCTGCGACGAGCGACTCTGACGGGCGAGTGTTTGATCAGCATGTACGCCCTTAGGTTGTGGTTGACAGAGGTAGCTGCGTCGGGTTCACTTACTCCTCCTGGGCATCCTGGGACTGGTCCTCGAGCTCGATGCTATTTTCACGCTTGCAGGGCGTGCTGGGTCTGACGGGCGACGGGAGCTCGGAGCCGATGCCCTTGAGCATATCCGAATCCATGGCAAATGATGAGGATGGGGACCGTGCAATGAATATACTCTGCGGGAGGTTCAATTAAGAAATCGCCGGGACGAGCAACAAACTGGCTGGAAATGCAGAATATATAAAGGCAAGAACACGCTTTTGGGTTTGCACGTCTCTCAAAAGACTGTGAATGGGACTGGCATGATTAAAGCCGGGGCAGCAGGACAGCCGGCATTCTATATAACGGCGTGCCCTCGAGGAGGGGGAGTGAGAGTGGCAGAGAGCCCGACGGTCTGGTCCAGCAAATCTCATCCCGGCACGGCAGGCTAGGAGCGAATGGGCCATAGCTTGAAACGTGCTCCCGTTGCTGCAAAGAAGCAAAGGGGACAAGGCAACCTGACCAATGTAGGCTGCAGTATGGGTCCCAACCGCCGCCTCGTCTCTTGTCAACCTCATGGGTTGTCCTCATTTCTTGGGAAGGTGGCGGGGGCAGCCCACAGCGCTGGGAACAATGCAGGCCTCGAGCCAATGGGGCGGAGGGACAAAGGCGGATAAACTGCCCAGGGGGGAAAGGGAAGGGGTGTGGAGAAGCAGGTGAACCGGTGTGTTGGGCTGAGGTCCCAGGTTGAGAAGAATGGGACTGCGTTGGAGAGAAGCAATAAGAGTTGCTATTTCGGACATGGGGACCAGGTTGGGGGCGTGTGAGTGAGTGCGAATAACCAGACCGCCGGGTCTAGGCAAGATGGCAGGTAAAACAGCACCCCCGGCCGTCTCTCTCTCTCTCACCCTCCATCCTGGTCATCTTTTTTTGTCCATCTCTCCCGCTCCACGGATCTGCAAGTGACGAGACAAAAGCATCGCTACCATGAGCACGTTTGGTGTCGGGATCCAAGACATTTTCGGCAACTGGACGAGTCAAGTTGCAAGCCTCAGCCCAAACAGGCTGGGGGCTAGAGGGGCACTATAGGCGGAAAATCCGAAAAAGCGAATAGGATGGCTCGACTTAATTGCTAGCTGGCGCTTTTCTTTTTCTGCTCTCTTTTTGTGCTGGCACATCTCCTCGGAACTCGATTTCGGGGTTGTTGGATGGCCTGTTTGGGTTGTAATTTGCCCGTTGTCTCTCAGACCTGCATGTATCGCATTGCACGCTCTCATTGGCAAATACCTGCATAAAGAGAGAAGCAAAAAGGAAAAGAAAAACGCATACAGCCAATATCTCAATGCTCGTATTGTCTCGCCCTCTTCTGCTCCCCCTCCCCCTCTTTCTCTGGCGACCCGGTTCGGGTACCAGGGGTCTCTCAGAGCTTCCCAGGATGTAAGTGATGGCTTGCTGCTAGCCCACGTTTGTCTTCCCGACGCGACTCTTTTCGTCCAGTTTCCTCCCCCTTCATTATCCCATCCCGGATGAAGCAGGACCCGAGAGAGACGAACGGGGAAAGTAGAGACGCGAGACAGCGGCGGCGGGCGGACCATGCCCACGTCACCGCGGCGCCATCACCCAGAGATTTGGGTCTACAGGGCGCAAGAGTTGCCGGGAACCACGGCCACCCAGCCGCCCGCCCATGGGCCCCTTGTCAGCCCTCGTTTTGGGCGTCGCGCATGGGATTGCATATGCATCTTTTGATTTGGGAGGGGAGGAGGCCCGTGTCCCCCTGCTGCCGCTGAGGAGCAGCAGCAGCAGCAGTACCCGGAGCCGTGTCTCTGGGACTGGGACTCGAGATTTTTTTTGGAATCGGATGGATGGGTGTGTGATGTGCGCGCCTGCGGCTGGATGGGCCTTCTCGCAGAGCGCGAGTGTGCGGCGCCTGTCGTGCAGCGAGCAAGAGGCAGAGAGCCAAGAAGACCAGGCCGTTCAGTTCACCAATTGTGGACAGGCCATCACGTCAACGGCTTAAAAAAAAGGAAGCGGGCGACATACCACAGGCAGAAAGCCTCAAGGTTGGCGCTTACGGAGGAGGTACAGAGGCGAGACTTGTCCATTTTTTGTTTGTTTTTCTTCTGCTCTCTGCTCCAGCACTATGGTGCGATCCCGCCTCACCGTAACCGTTCGTCATTGTCGATGAAAAAAAGTCATGTCGACAATGGACCCTCTGGCCGGGGCCCGGTCGCTTCTGGCCCATCCCGTCATAATGGCCCTATTCAACGGCAGCACCCGTGCAACCCCGGTGCCTCCGCAGGGCCCGGTCGCCGCGCCGGCCGGGAGGTTAGTGACGGGTTGTGAGAAAGCAGTTTAGTCCCCTGTCACATCTCATCTCAGAGGAGAAAAAAAAACCAGAGGGAGGGGGAGGAAAAGGAGGGGGGGAAGGACCCAACAACCAGGCTCACTCTGTCTCGTAGAAGGGGGAAGGAGGAGGGGGGGGGGGGGGGGGGGGGGGGGGGGGGGGGGGGGGGGGGGGGGGGGGGGGGGGGCGTGGAGGTTGCTGGTTGGTGTTGTTGGTCCACGCATACATACAGTGGCTGCCGTATATTCATATACTGTGCATAACACGGCACAATCAATGCATACAAGACATTGCTGCAGCCCATATTGTCTGCTTTTTGAATTATCATTTTTCTTTCTTTTCTTCTTTCTCACTGAATCCGGGATCTGGGTTCATCATCTTCATCACAAACCCGCCCAGCCTTCCTTCCTCTTCTTTATGCCGTTCGGGGCCGCGGGCTCGGAACCGGCCAGGCGAGTCCCTCCCCTGTCCCCGCATTCACCTTTCATACAATGTACCCCTTGAAAGATTGGCCCTCTACTTTTCTTATTATAATATAAATGAAATAAAATAAAATAAATGGATGAACTTAATTTATACTTGTTTATTTTCTTGATTAACTAATTGTTTATTTTTACCGAGAAAGCTGATCTTCAGAGCAATCAATCTCTGAGCTGTGATATCCCAGGTACAAATCTTCCAGGTATTACTGTACTTCACACACCGATCCACGTTATGCTTATGTTTGTTTTTTAAACCTTGGCTTAACTCGCCAAGCCAACAGCAACCAGCCGTTTTTTAAAACAGGCTGCGAGATACTTGGTCTAGCCTCAAAAAATAAAATAGAATTGCTTCTGAATATTCGTCTGTACACTGAAAGAGGAAAAAGAAAAAGACAAGCACGCACACGCCCCCCTCCTTCCCCAAGAAAAAAAAAACCGACAAAAAAAAAGAGGACATCTCCCATGTCGGCGGCGGCCCAACGGAGGCGAATCACCCAGCTTCGTGGGTACGCTTGTCTCACAGCCTCCTCCTCCCTGGCCGGTGCCAACGTCGTCATCGGCAAGCAAGCCTGCGATTTGCGTCGGCCCACTAGGCCCTCCTCGCCAAAAAGGCCTGCCAGAGCGTCAAAGCGTGCCGTCCAGCCCAATGCCAGTGCCAGAGCCAGAGACAGGACTCCGGGGAAAACGGGATGGGACCAATCTTGGCTCCTCCCTCTCGTCTGGGCTATCCGTGCTCTACTTGTGTGGATCTATCTGGCTCGACGCCCACCCGTTCGGCACACCATCCCTACTAAACGGCGCACTACCTGTCGGCTGATCAACACGACCTGCGATTTGGAAATGCACCTGACGAGAATGGGAGAATTAAAAATAAAAGCAGTCTTCGCGTAGAGCGCCCTCGCATTCGCTAGTTGATAGCCCTAGTGTATATGTAGTCTCAGCTTGGTCGAGCAAGCCCCTTTCCTTGGGCCCCAAAAGAGTAATGAACAACGCCCGAGACCAAGATTGATGCCTATTTGCACAAAAAAACGGAAGTAGAATAAATACAAACGAGAAAAAACTCCTGTCCAAACGCCCATCCAGCATGTAGCTGAAGTCTGGAAGAATAACGCCAAATAATGCCCATATTCTGTCGAGCGAAAAAAAGAATTGACAAGAGAAGAGGGCCAGATGCACCCAGTTAGTTTATCAAACAAGAGCCAAAAAAGAACGCTTCACTCAATCGTCCCTCACAGCTCATCTCGGTCAACATTGGGCAACCCAATCGTCCACCACCGAGGGCTCACAGGGAAACCGAGCCAGAACTGCCACAGGCGAAGCAGCTCAGACCGAATGATGCGGTATCTGCAAGCACAAACTAGTCAGCAATTATTCATCAGATGCGCGGGAACAGGGGGGCGCAATATTACATCGTCTGGGGCCCACGGATCCAGCCCTTGATGACAAGCTTGATGGCCAACTTGAAGCGGGTCATCTCATGGCGGAACGTATCCGATATGGAGTCGCTCTCCGGACCCATCTCCGCTAACCTGATAAACTCGACCATGTCTGGGTCCAACTCCTCCTCGTTCTCCTCGTCTTCCTTGGCCGCTCTAACCATTTCCTCGGCATCCTGCGCCGCGGCCTTCTCTGTGGCCTCCTTCTCGTCCATGCGGTGGCGGAACTGTCCGATGGCGTACATGGAGCTACTGATGCGGGCGTACGTATTGAACAGAGCCACGAGCTCCGTGCGCTTGAGCACGGGGATGTCGTTGCTGTTGTTGTCGAGCTCAAAAAGGACCTTGAGCGCTGTGCCGTAGCCGGCCGTCTGGAGCTTACCCCAGAGGCGGCACTTGTCGCACCCCACGCAGTCCATGAGTCGGCTGACGTTGCGGAACCGGTTGCGGAAGTCCTCCTTCAGCGAGGGACCCTCGCCGTTGACAAACATGAGGCTCTCGTCAAATATTTGGGGCACGCTGGCAGCTCGGTTCGTCACCTCGAGAACCTTGGCGCGGGTCGCCTCATCCTCAGAAGGATCGCCGGTGCAGAAGGTGTAGTCGTCGGACTTCTTGAGGTAGGGGCCGAGCTTCGCAATGGCGCGGGTGACTAGGGCGTAATTGAAGTAGACGTTGCTGACGCGGTCGGGGAACTTGTGCAGACGGTGCTCGTAGCAGGCCAGGTTGGGCTGCCACTCGCCCGTGGTCTGGTTCAGGAAGTCCCAGCAAAGGTGGGTGCTGATGCTGGCGTGCATCCCGGACATGACCTTGTAAAAGACACGCTTCTCCAGACACTCATCGTCGACCTCAAAGCCCGTGTTAGCCACAAACGGAGTGTTGGGGTTCTGCACACGCTGCTGGGCGAGCTGGTTCTGGCGACCAGCAGCGTCGAGGACCTGCTTGAAGTCCTGGGCGGCGGGTCCTGGGGGCCACTGGGAAACGCCCAGGTCTGCGTGGTGAGGGAACGAGCTCTTCTGGAAGCAGTTTTCACGGTAGACGGCATCCCAGACCTGCTTGGCACCATCGCCAGCGTAGCCAGTGAAGCGCTCGGGGTTGCGGGTCAGGCTGACGTAGTCGCCTTTGGAGCCGGCGCTCTCGTCCTCGGGGACACAGTAGTCTCGCTCATCGCACTCGTCGTCGTACTCGAAGACACAGCTCTCGCCCACGTCCTCGCCTAGCGATCCTTGGAAGGGCTTGTCCGGGTGCTCGTGTGCCTTCTTGCCGGGGTGCTTGGCTCGGGGACCCTCGAGCTTGCTGAGCTCGTGGGCGCGCCAGACCTCGGGGATGTCCTCCTCGTTGTCGAGCGTCTCGACGGCGCAGCCAATGTTGCCGCACATGCCATTCTGGTCGTTCCAGAAGGGGCACTGCTTGTGGAAGAGGTTCAATCGGTAGTGCGAGAAGAAGTCGGTGTTGCGGGTAAGGTCGTCGAGGGCGGGCTTCACCCGGAGGTTGAGCTTCTCGAGCGTCGCGTATGAGGCGCAGGCATCGTCGACGATGGCCTTGGGGGAGATCTAGTGGTTGGCGGGCCAAAGGTCAGCTAATTACTTATTTACTTGACGAGATCGTGCGTGCGACGCAGTCTCGGTATGCCGCCTGCGGCGCAACGCGGACAATGGAGAATTGAAAAAAAAAAAAAGGAGGCCTGGGCCCGAGGGGCCGAAACAGAGCGTGGTTCGAGGCGACGTACCGGGCAACTCTCTGTGTCACTGACACACGAACCGGGAGCAGCCCAGAGGGCAAAGACCGAGAGATAGAAGAGCCTGCTGGCCGGCTTCATGGCTGGTCTCAGGTGGGCGGCCTCAATGTGCCGCAAGCGCAATGCAAGACAAGATAGATTTGATATCGAGGGTTGAAATGACAGCAGGCGTGCGTGTGTGGGGGATGAGCGGGCTCTGGATTTTTTTCCCAATTTATGTATGGGTGGCGTTTTGTCACGGGAAACCCTGATGGGAGAGGCCAGGCTGGCAATTATTAAAAGTGAGCAAAAAAAGAGAAAAGAAACGAGTGTCTGTCTTTTTTGTCCCTGTCTTGTAGGAGGCGGGAATCGTTCGCTGCTGGACAGAGTGAGGCGATGCCACGAGACAAAGAAAGATGCGACGTATGGCGTTTAAGCTGAGCGCGAGTCGGAAGGCGAGCTGGCCTTACCGTATCGGGACTGGCATGTACCTTTTTTTGACCCCTGGAGCTGCGGGTACGTCACAGTTCTGGGCCGTTCTGGTTTGTCATCCGATCTAAAAAGTATCGAATGCTCCGAGGCGGATGTCTGCCGTCGGGGCTTATTATTAATTGGGCAATTGGAATAGAGAATAGGCAAGGCAAGGCCTGGTTGGTCTTGCAGGCAAGCAAATTAGAGTCTTGCGCAAAAGTGGCATAAAGGTAGAATAGATAGAGAGGAGCAAGACATGCAGTAATTAACTACAGAGAGGTTGCTGCTGCGGGGCCCAGTCAATAAATCCCCATCTCATAAGACGATGCTCAGATCACTCTGCTCCGCTTAGAAATAATCAAGCCACGTACGATGCTTTGTAACTGCGGCTCCTGCCTGGCGACGCTCACTGTAGAAGAAGCCACGCTGGCTGCTGATGGTATTTTATCACATCGCCCCAGGGATCCATCCTCCAGCCCAGTTTTCCTTCCCAGCGGGCGATTTCGGTCTGCCACACACCGACTGATGCGACGCCGCTGCATGCACATTTATTACTGCCTGCCCGGCGGGCCGAAGGACTCATGTGTCGCAGCCCGCGTGCATAGCGTCCACTTGCTGTAGCATTAGATTTAAAATGGGAATGGTTTTGTTCTTATTGCCGTCATTGTTGCATCAAGAAAACGAAACGCAGGAAAACCCTTTCTCGTATACCCAAGACTCAAAATACGAAGAGGACACACCGTGGTTGAGTGGTTGAGTGAGCGTGTGAGTGAGCGTGTGGCTTGACTCCATCTGACTAGCAACACGAACCTTCATCGCCACTTACTCTCGCGTCTGCCGACAAAACATCGACTCATCCATGCACCAATCATGAAATCTGTCCTGGACTACATGCGATTTTCTGCAACCCTCACCACCAAAGCGGCTATGAAAGATGCCATTTTATTTTTATCTTGATTTTCTTTTGCGAATAGCCTCTGGCTAACTACCTACCTCCCCCCCTCCCCTCCCCAAAAGAACCAAGCTTCAGCACCCTGGCCTAAAAATCAGCAGATGCGCACTAGGGCCCGGATGGTGCCGATCAGCCCAGAAACTTGGGGCCAGACCGACAAGCCTACGGCATTGGCGGAGTGACTAACACGACCGGCCTTGTGGGATGACATCCCCCCCCCCTGGCTTGGCCACCAGAGTTTCGAGCGAGCCGAGCGTTTCTGCTGCGCCGCGAGTTTCATCATGTGTTGCCCAATTGGGATGTCATGACACGTCGCGAACAAGTTGTTGGAATTGGTTACTGGACGTCCATGGGGAAACCCATTTCTATTCAGCATTTAGGAGTAGTAGCCATTCACAGGCCCTTAGAGAGTGTAGACTATACTATAGTATTCACAACAGCTAGCTGGGTCTGAATCTGCACCCATACCTCTCAATTCATGACCGCCTCTCAACCCCAGCTTCTCTCCTTCTCAACACGCGGAAATCATTTCCCCAGTGAGGAGAAACTGGTGACCCAAGTGGTCCCCTCCATCGACCTCTGCCTCTGTGCGCTCATCCCAACTTCTTCCTGGCCAATGCCCATGCGACAATCGCATCCGCGACGACAACAGCAATCAGACAATACCATACACGTCCACCCCAATAGGATGCTAGAAAACTTTACTCCCCTCACCACAGCCCAAAATGCGAAATCGTATCCAGCCCCGCATTCTGTGTCTATGTACGATAACCCTTGCGTCATGCCATCTCCGACCGTGCTCGCCTACCATGTTTCGTCCATCTAAGTCGCTCCACGTGCACCCTTCTTGAGACCTGGGGCACTGCCGCCTCTCTCTTGATCGTTTCCCCGAGCAACAAATGACATTCCGATCAATGCGTTGAGTGAGGAAGAAAAAAATCATGTTGGAATTAGGTACTTTTTTAATGTCTGTACGCCCATCCAACCCTAATACCCAGACTGGAGCAAGATGGCTTGTCCCCCTGAAACTTTTCACATTTGCATTATTCCTCAACTTTCTCAGTTTCTCAGTAGCGCAGTCTTTTCTTTTTCGGTTGTCTGGGTTAGATGGCGAGCACAGAGCTACCCCCTCCATCTAGCTCAAGTTTTGATCTGACCACTTGAGTCCTTTCCGTTTTGACATCACATCTCATTCCTCCTCAGTTCCCTTTCATGCCCTTCGCTTTATACACACGACATCTGGAAAATAACACACCAAGCCACCAATCTGACAGAATTTTCGTGGCTGTGTTTCGACCACCCTCCCGTCGATCCGTCACCCAATGTCATATCCGTCTGAGGCCAATGTGAAACAAGAAACCAGATGATCATAACTCCCGGATGCCACAAGCTTGACCTTGTATCCACAACGGTCTAGAATGACTCTGCCATGCATTGAATCAAGAGATTGAGATCGCCGAGCCCATGCAGCCATCTATACCATTCCACCTTCTATCCACAACTGCAATGCCGGGGGAGGAAGGCCCAGTCGGATGGGTTACTGACGCCATGGGTCCAGACCATTAGACAAGACAGGACGAGGACAAGGCAAACGACGACGGTAAATAACTTGGCGACGGTGCAGGAGCAAAAAATGTAAACAAGTAGGAAAAGCAAATCGGGTCGAGGCACGGTGGAACGACGTGACATGTTTATCGTAGTGAACCAGCAAGTCTTTTTTCTTTTCTTATCTCTTAACGTGTAGACCGTAAAATCGTGAGAAGACGTGGGGATTCCCGTCCCGAGCCCCGGGCATCTTGCGCTGGTACGAGGGGAGGCCCCTGCGTAAATAAGGTAGGAAGGAAGTTAGGTATGTATGGTACATGTGTAATAAATAATTTTCTTGGCCGTTTAGAGAAGTGATCGTTTACTGCGGTGGTTGGTAGTTGAGTGGCCTCCTGTCGTGCAGAGCATTGTTAGTTTGTTTGGCCTTGTCACTTGCGACCGTCTTGAGATAAGACAGCTGGTGATTGGGTGTCTGCAACGTACTTGAACAGAAGAATGTGCGGTTCAGGCTCGTGGACCTCGTAGTGTTCCCAGCCTAGACTCTGATTGGAATTAGCATCTGTGCCATCACAAAGCTCGAGGAGGGGGCGGAGGCGCTTACCTGGGTGATGCCTAGAGCTCGCCACTCCTCCTCCCAAAGGAGCTTGAGGGTGCCCTTGGAGGAGTCATGGTAATCCTTGGGGATGGCCTTGAGCATGGCCTTGGGGAGCTGGACATGACGGTACTCATATTCGCTGTCAGAATATCTGGGGCGAGGGCATATTAGCACAATGGCAGGCGACCGAGGTTCAAGATGTGCCGTACCTGGCAGAGTAGTGGATGGAATCAATAAACTCTTCGAGCCGGGCACGCTCCGAGTCGGAGAGCGGCCGGGGGGAGTGGTTTCGGCGAGACACGTCGATATCCATGGCTGTGATTTGATTCTGAAAAACTGAGCGTTTGGTGTGCAGGCTCGAGACCTAACAAACGCAGGCGAGAGTCGAGGTAGGAGAAGGGGGAGGTAAGGAGAGCGCTCGGTCGATGAGTAGACTGTTGAGTCGAGGGATGTGGAGGGAAGTTCGGGGCGAGAACGGCAGCGTGCACTTTTAGAAGCGGAGGGAGCAGGATCGGCGGGCCGAGGGACAAGACGGACGAGAGTCGGTGGAAGGCCTGTGGCGAGCGATGCAAGGCCGACGGGAGATTTTTGTAGGAGAGGGTTGGTTGCCCAGGGTGGTGCAAGATTTCGCGGGGGGCAACTTATTTGAGGGGGGTGGTTGGGACCAGGCCAGGGCTAAGTCTGTCGAGGAATGCGGTGATGGAAGGACGACAGCGAAGTGGGGGTGGTGGAAGGGGAGAGTGCGATGAAAGAGGAGGAGAAAAAAAAAAGAAGAAAAAAGGAAGAAGAACAAGGGAGGAGAGACAGGCGTGGACGCAACAAGCTATGCGGGGGAAGACCAGCAGCAGCAGTAGCGCGGCACCAGGAAAGTGAGGAACAAGGCCGGGCGTTGGCGAGACGAGGTTGCGCAACGGGTGGTGTTTACTTTTGAATGCGTCGGTTGTTGATGGGGTCGTGGTGAGTGGGCGATGGGTGGCGGGGGAGAAGAAGCGGGGTGGGCAGGATAGGTAGGTTGGATGTAAACAAAATGCAAATGCCCAGGTAAATAAAGGGAAAGACGGACACACAAAAACCACGCCCAATAACGCCCGCAGCGCGCACACGCATGCATGCACTAATGAGTGGTGCTTCCAGCTGCACCCGTAATTAATCACCGCGTTATGTGCATCTTTTTCCTGCCCGTTGTGCACGCCGGTGTCCACCGCCCGCTTTGCACGCAAATGACTCCATCACTGCAGCATGGGCGAGCGAGCGAAAAAAAAAAAAAAAGAATCTGTGACTGGCTTTGCCCACCACTGAGAGAGCGCCTCCACTTCGCCTTGCTTTTTTTTTCGTCCCTTTTTTTCTTTTTCTTTTTTCTTTTCTCATTACTATTGCTACTTGATGCGGCAAAGACCAGAGGAGAAGAAAAATAAATTCAATAAATTAAATTAACACCGACGCATCGCATGTATGTATCTGTACATGCGTTCTCGACTTGTCGTTATCCACCACCACCAAAGCAGCCAGCAGTGGGAAGAAAAAGAAAATTCGGGACCGGGGGGGTCAACAAAAAGGTTCGCTAGCACTTCTCGGTTGAGGGCTCGCGGAGGATCGGCGCAAACCACAAGACGGGACGCCGTTTGACAAGCGCAAGGGGGCGCACCCTCACCCTCACGCGCGCACGCCTTCAGCAGAGGCGAGAGAGGCCAAAACGGAGCGGCCCTCGGGCCCTCCTCCCTAGGGCGAGAGCGCGCCGGCATCCGTCGCACCTAGCGCACCGCGGGCGGGCTCCCACGGCGGCCGTTGACAGGGCCAAGTCCAGGGCCAGTCTCTGGTTACAGTGCGGTTTGGGAAAACTTAAAGGGGGCGTCCGCGGTTAATTGATAGCGCCCCCTGCGCAGCCCGTGCTGTCCCGGCTTCTTAGATCCCCCCGATTTTTGCACCCAAGGGCACCGCGTGCGAACCCGCCTTGGCTGCTGCGATGCGACCAGCTAGCTGGTTGTTGTTGGGGGGGGGGGGGGGGGGGGGGGGGGGGGAGGTTTCGATGATGTATATTACAAGCACCATGGCACCCTCCCAGACCCAAATCCGCCAGGTTTCGAAAGGTTTTCCCAAGAGGCCTTGCCCCCCTTCCCCTTCCCGTGCACTTGTACGTGCAGACGGCGCCTTGCAGCCTCCACGAACGGGTATAAGCCGTGCGATATTGTCGCACGTGGCTCCCGGATAGTGTGAAGGCAAACTCCCGTTTTTCCCGCCCAGTGGCCCTGCTCTCTCAAACAGAGGTATCCACTGCCGCATCAACAAGCAGCGCGACACGACACAAGCACGGGAGAAGAAGCAAAGACATGACTCCTGCCAATGCCAGCCATCATTTCCACCATGATGCATCATGATGTACCGTGATGTCATTCCTGCAAGGCCCCTCTTGCCCTCAGGGTGGGATAGCCGTCTCTTGCATTGGGCTGGAGCCTGGTCCATAAGCTGATATTTGAACTCGTTTTCTTTTTTTCCCGCACTATTCTTTGTGTGGAGATGATAATGGCTTGCTTCTCGTATGGGGCATGTGGAATCCACCGATGTAACCCATTTTCTCATTGCAGCGTAGAGAAGGATGAAGAAGGGACCCGAGCACGCCTTTGTTTCACTCACAGTAGCATTTCCCTAAAGGCCCATGAATTTAAAAAGTAAATTTAGTATTGGTTAGGCCCTCCATCATTTTATTACATTACTTTATTTATGGCATTGATGTATGGATTTTTGCTCATGTATGCAGATAAAATCATTCTGTGCTGCCTTTGGTTTGCCTTACTTTGGCTGCTGCTGTTGCTGCCGCTGCTGCCCTTAGCACTTAATCGGCGTTTTATGCTCAGGCAAATCCGTTCCTCATATCGTACCTGGCATGTCCAAACTCCACGCCTGCTGCCGGTCCGATCTTTGTTCATACCCGTGATTCTCGCCATCTCAACCGACTGGCAGAAAGCCAGCCGAGACATCCGGTTATCCCCATCACCAACATGCCCAAACATTGCCGGATGGTTCGGTGATGTAAATGCCATGTAACTGGGAAATAACAAACTGCGTCATTCTCTTACACTTTCAGCCACATCAGACGTAAGCTCCCACCATGGAGACCCGAAAGAGAACACGAGCAATCTCAGGTGTCAGTTTATAGTCCAAAGAGCGAGGGCTTTGCGCTGGATCCTTCTGATCCATGCAGTGCCACATGATTCACCACGTTGCCAATCTTCACTTTGATGCCTGTCACATTAATCTCCCATGTTCCAACATCGGAAAACTTGGGCTGATGAAACAGCTGCACGGTTTCCGCGGAGGCGGCATCGTCGGGGTGATCAAAAGTCCATCCAATGGAGATGTGAAATGCACTTCCAGCGGATGCGTCCTGTTTTGTCATGTATAGCAAAGATTGGCCAAAGGCTTCGGCAACGGTGTTGCTGCGGGTGAGAAGGTTCACAAGCTCTGGGTTTGGGTTTTTGATGCCATCCCCGTCTGACTCCAAGGGGCGGCTAGCCACGCGGAGTACAAGAAAGGTGCGGTTCGAATCTGGTGATTTGAACCACATCAACCCCCGAGGGCGAACAGAAAAAGAGGGAGGTGCAGGAGTACGCAGTTTTTGCGTAATCTTTTCCAAAAAAGCGTCCTTGTCTGCAGTGGGAAGAGATAGCGGCCGTGAGAGGCTGATATGCAAGGGGAGCGGTGCGCCAAGGTCGCTGGTTAAAAAGTTGTGCAATTTGGCCTGACTCATATGAGCTTGGATATCAGCAATGAGGTCAGATAGAATGGCATGTTGTGCAGTCGATGGGTGCCCTAGACGGATAGAGTTAGCAGAGTCGACGGCAGGGTCAGATGAAGGCACTCACACTCCACATACAGGTGAGTCGGCCAATTGCCAACCACGTGAGGGACTTGGCGGCGACGGCCGTGATGCAAACTGGGGTCGTCTATGACGCTCCGGCGGACAGTGGAAGCATACAGGTCATGGAACTGTGATGGCAAGGGGGGCAGATCCGAGACAGCTATGGTGGCTGTGTTAGATTTGGCTTCCGCGCCGGGTTTGTCACCAGGCCGGGTGTCCGAAGTAGCATCGGAGGAGTGGGCCGTCCGGCTCGCAGTGGCCTTGCGGCGTTTGGACGGCGGCTGTTCAGCATCAGAATCGTCCGAGGAGGAAGACGAGTAGTCGACCAGAGCCATTGGTCAAAGGGTGTGCGGCAACGGCGGCCGCGGGAGAGGCTTAGAACGAAGGGTCAGAGGAGCAAAAGGCGGCCAAGGCGAGGAGCTGGATGAGGGCTGGTTCCTGCATCCGCCCTGTCTCAAAGTCGTCCAAGAAGCGGTGGGGTTGAGTTCGACGCTGGTTGGGTGGGCGGTGGAGAGAAGGGCTGCGTGGGCACGCCGCGTGCGGGAGCCTCAGCTTGCTAGCGGCATCGGTGCATTGTTGAGGTGGATGTTTTACTCGCGTCGCAAACCAACAAACGGACGACTTGAGACGAAATAATCTCGGCGCAAAGCTCTATGACAATGGGTGCTGGGAATCGCACACCGAAACATGCTGCGCAGCATTGAAGTGCCGGCAGTAGTGTATTAGTGCAGCAAGGTCTGCCCATGGTCACGGGCGGTGAAGGGCAGCGGACTGGTGGAGCAATCACCAGCAGTCCCTGTGCATAATTCGCTGGATAAATCAAGCATGAGCTGGTGGTAGTGAAATGAATGGATTCAATGCTTGGTCAAGACGATTGCAGGCGGCAAGGACTGCCAGGCTTTTGCTTTCTGGACGGGCTCAAGCCTGCAAGTGCATGCATTTAGACTGGTGCTGGTAGAGGGGGGGGGACCAGGCCGAAGCCCCCCACTATCGGCGGGTGGCCCGAACGATGGCAGGTTCCTGCAGTTGGCAAGCTTAATGCCACATACAGGCGAGCTTTTTGACGTGTGTGCGTGCGTGTCCCTGGGCTTAGCCCGGGGCAAGGTTCCACCGACGATGCTGGAAGGGTTCTGGATGCCAAGGGAATTGAAACGTCCAGGGAGACGAGACCAAGCTTGATTTCGGCCTAGTTTGTTTGGGTTCACCAGGACCGCTCACTGCCCCGAGGCATTTGATGCAAAGAGATTTGCGGCAGGCCTTCCTGGTTGCGAGGTCATTAGGCGATGCCGGCGAGCTGGGTTTCTGGCCGGCTCGTGACTTGCAAATCGGGGTCCTGTGGGGTAATTGCTTGGATCCAGCTGGTTGAGCTTGGCCTGGAGACATGGCCGGGTGCCGCTTGGTGGGATAGCCACTGACGGGTTGGAAGGCAAAGTTGGATCACAGATACATCATCAGGGCCGGTAGTTCCGGTAGTGTGGGATGGTGCTCCGTACGTGTGGGTGAGACGGTTGGCGACTGCATGTAGACGGCTTCATCGGACGAGGCTTTATCGATCCGTTCGTATCAGGTACCCGTCTTCTTGCCTGTGGGCTGGATGGGCAGCGATAGCAGGGTAATTGCTTGATCGGGCGACTAAGTCTAAGAAAGGAAGGACGAGAGGCCCGCGAGGTTCGGGGCACGCATGGCGACGATGGACAAGCGGGATTGGCCTGGGATGGGAGGGGAGGGGTGCGACGGATGGCTCGAGTGTCCGAGACGGCGTATTTTTGGACATGCAGGGTGCGTGTGTCTATGCTCTGTTAAGGTGTTTAGTGGTGTGTTACCCGCAAAATGGACTGGCAGAGTGAAATGTGAGTGGAGGTGAAGGTTGTCGCGATCACGAGGAAAGCGAAAGCAAAGCAAAGGAAAGCAGGCCAGCCATGGTTGGTCTCCTCCCACTCCCACTCCTCCCACTATGGTGGTGGTCTCCTCCCGTGGTCACGGCGGGCCAAGATGCATGCGCCGGGGCCCGGACCCGGACAACATGAGCGAGGGTGACGGGGAAGGTGTCTGTCGCATCGCTCCTATCCTGCCATGCCACCCTCCATTAGCCATTCATTAGCCATGACCCATTGCCCATTAACGTGTCTATCCTGTCTCCCGTATTCTGCTCCTGCGCAAGCTCAACACATAAGACCTGCAGCTCTTCCCACCCCTTGCGTCGATGGTTTGACCTCCTCGCTCTTCCTCCTTGCGACACGAGTCAGAATTGCCTTGCTTTTTTTGCCCGACCACTGCTCGATAGGGCACCTCATTCCTTCGTTTTGCCTACCTTATCCTTATTTTGCTGTCCAACCCCGCTCAGCCTGGCCGGCAACTGACCTGGCCGCTGCTTAAATAATTGCTCACACACTTGCTTGGGCTTCGTCATTGAAGAACCACCACTACCACCACCAACCATCAACAAGCAGCTTGCGTGGTCCGACTCAACAATCAACCCCGCCCAACACTCCCCGGCGACGCAGAGACAGACGCGGCATCGAAACATCTAGACGGGCCCCATCTTGCAACCTCGGCCCGCCGATCGACCTTGTCTTTAGCTCATCCCGCATCCTTTATATCATCGACCCATCATTCAGTCGCCACTATGCAAGACTCCGGCAGCGATAAACAATGGGTGAGTTCCACGCTCTTTGGCGATCTATACTGGTCGTGTCCCGGCCCAGTCTTTTCTTTGGCCCAGCGTCCCCCGTCGTCCCAACCTAACGTCATCTCATCCAACCCGACGGTGTGATAAACGTCAGGGATCACTGGACCCTTTTTTCCCACAGTGCGCTTTGCGTCAATGCGGGCCCACCAGTCACCCGGGATCCCTAGGCTTGGGTCCATCTCGACACTGCCATTGGCATGTGCCAACGCAGCACCAAGAGTTAAACGTTGATGTACACGCAAGCGCGCTGGCAACACAGCCTGTGCCCAGCTTTTTTTTCTGTATTTTAACTGCCCAATGCACACGCAAGCTCTTTGGCCCTTTGAGCAACACAGCCTGAACCTTACGTACTAACTGGCTGTATTTGTAGGCGCAAGCTTACATTCTTGATCCATTGACGGCGCCGGAGCCCAGCCAAGACACGGGCATTGCATCATCTCACAGCCTCGCTGCCAACCTTAAAAGAATCAGCCTCTCTGACAAAATGTCTACCTCGACCAAGGACACCGACAGCAAACAGACGCCCAAACGTCAATCTCGCCAATCCCGCGACTACTTGACGCCTCCTGCTTCAGCAAGCCCTTCTCGGTCCAGCTTCCACCCTTCGAACCCTTTCTTCTCTGCCAGTGAAGCTTCCAGCGTCATCTCGCCCCCAAGATCGCCTGCACGATCTCTCCACGGCGCCCCCCGCAACTCACGCCGATTTCCTCCCAACTCATCGCTCAACCGTTCAGCCAGTGCCCGCGTCCCACACCTGGCCCCCAATCGATCTGACCCGCGACACCACCGTAGCCGCAGCATTGGCAACTGCGACCTTTCCCGCAAGGGGTCTATGAATCAGCGATTCCCTGGAGACATGAGCCACCGGCCTCTTGATATGCTTCGGAAGGAGGCGCGCGCCGCCGACCGGGCGCCCCACCTCCGGCGCAAGTATCTGCCCCACACAGACACAATTGATGCCCTCGACACCATCGGCGGCACTTACCATCACGGCGGACCCTATGATGCCACCCTCGCCAGCCGCAACCGCAACAAAATGTACTCGCCCGTGGCTGCTGTTGAGGAATCGACCATGGAAGCCATCCGGGCTACACCGAGGGAGTACTTGGAAGACACCATGCGAAAGAAGGTGCCCCTCCAGGGTACTGCCATCATTCCTAACGGCGCTGAGGACTTTCGAGGAAATGTTATGAAATACGAAGAAGGCGCCGACTTGATGCGAGAGCCAGACGCTGAAGGCGGAGCTTACAAGCGTTGGGCTGATATTGTGAGTGAAATTTGCAAACATTTATTGTCGCCTTCATACGCTAACAGTGATGCAGGACTATCACCCAGATGACCTCAAGGGCAAAGGACCCAATTTTGAGCTGGAAAGAGACCTGAAGGAAAAGAAGCGCATTGCAAAGGGCAAACCAGACGAGTATGAACTGGTGGCCCAGTCAAACAGGCCCTTGAGCTTCCACCGCGGCTTGGATGACAATAACCCTATTCTTGCCAGTGGTGTTTCAAACACCGCGGGCATTAGCCGCCACAACTCGACCAGCAAGCGATTGAGTGAGGGCATCAAGCGACGATTTGGTAGCATCCGCCGAAAGAAGGTGCCGGCTGTCTAAGGAAAAAAAATATCTTGATTGCTTTTTGCGAGCGCGAATGTTCTGAGACATTGGAGTTTTCTTTTCTTTCTTACCCTCTTTGGAAGCGAGCTCACCGCAGACGAGCCGGTTTTGAGACGATGTACATAGAATGCATATGACTTGGCGATGATAGAGATGGATATACCTGGGCAAGCGTTGTTTTAGGCTGATTAGATTGGAGTCAGCAAAACGCTGTACGGGAATGGATATGTGGACTGAAAGATGTTATGGTTCCGATTTACGATTGGCTCCTTCAAAAACCCGTGTGTTGGTAAATGTAACAGTGGCTGGTACAATGGGTTTTAGATAATGGATCGAGCCGTGGACAATACAAAATGTGTTATTACTCAAATTACCGGAAGCTTTTCAAGGGAGCATTAGTGAGATGATCTCGGTTGTACGAAGACAACTAACCACCCTAACAAATAAGTCACTGGAATATGAACATAGGATAGTTAAAAAAGCCCATGGAAAAAAGTGCAGGCCAATTGAACTTTTATTCTATTTGCATCCTTACAGCAAATACGGGCCTACTGCCGTTGCTAATCTACGCTGCTTGTGAACATTCATGTTCCACAACTCCCTGGGCGTGAAACAACATGACAATGCTATTTCCGCCATGATTCCTCCGCTCCGTTCCCAAAAGAAAATACACACACGAAGCTCTTTCTTTTTTAAAAGTACGCCAGTCCACTCCAGCCCAACAGGGCCTCAAGTTCCTCCCTCAATTCTGCCACGCCGTCGTATCCACCTTTGCCGGCGATTTCGGCACGCTTCGAAGCAGCGAGCTCAGCCCAGCGAGCCAGGACGGCACCGTCGACAATAGTTCGACCAGCAGCCGTCTCAACGCCGACGGCTCGTGACGTCTCAGGCAGGCGGTGCGCCTTTGCGTTAAGACCACCATGGGGAACCAGAGCGGGGAGCAGCTGGTTCGTCACGGAGAGCAGACGGCGGTATGTGGTTTCAGGGAGTGGCACCAGCGCCGACAGGTGGCCCGACGGCGAAGCCAGCATGAGGATGTGTGGGGGCGAATCCGGTGTAGGATGGGTGGGCGGCAAGGTGCGCGGGAGGAGGAGAGTTGATGAAGGCGGGTTAGGGGTGACGGAGAAGGAGGTGCGGTGGAGCAGGAGGTGGCCCTGTAACGACTTGGGGTCTATTGATGAATGGTTAGTGATCACGGTGTAATATCATGATAAAGGCTGTACTCACGCTCGGGGTTGAAGTCGAGAATGTGCAAATCACCATCCCCATCTGCAGCAACAATGGCCAAGTCTTCGCCATCGGGCAGGAAATCAGCCACCACTAGAGGTAGTCGCCCGTGGCTTTTGCCTAGGATCTTGAACGTGTAGGGCTCTTCGGTATAGCCTGCAAACCACACCCCCTTAAAGGCATCGGCCATTAGGCATAGTCCCGTCGAAGGCAGCGTACGAGCGCTGGAGACATGGCAACTCATGTCGAGGAAGGCCACGGGCAGTAGAGACCCATCCTCTTTGAGACCACGGACCATACACTTTTGGCCCTGGGCTACGAGCATGAGGCCCTGGGCACCAATCTCGGACAGGGCTGTGACGCCGCCACGAGGGATGTCTTCACGTGCAATCAGCTTGAGGCGTTTGTTCGTCTCGGGTCGGCCTGGCTCAGGGATGACGGTGACAATGTCGAAGACATGGACACGACCGCGAATGGGCAGGTCTTCACCCTTGGAGACAGCAGTGCCGACGGCCAAGAGCATGCGGCGCTCCTTGGTCTCCTCAGACACTTCGAGATGCAGAGTCTTCATGCACTCGATGGATTCGCAGGCTTCAAGCTCCAGATCGTGGATGACGGTCCAGGTGATGGGACTGATGAGCTTGAGAACACCACGTGCCATGGTAGGGGGGAAAGGGATTGTCTCCTTAGCCCACTCCTTGTGGTAGTCGTCGTCACGAGGCAGTTCAAAGGGTTCGTACGACATGCAGCCTGCGATATAAGTGCCTGTGGGGTCATGATACGCTACTCCGCGTACGTCCTGGTTGACGGGCACTTTTCTGACCGAAAGACCTAGCTCAGTAAAGCTTGTGTCCTGGGGCAGTTGTGTGACACGGGCGATGCCCTCGTTGTCAGCGTAGATGAAACCCCTATCGCAGCCTTCGGTGTGGAACGGGCTCATGCCCCGCACACCGAGACCTTGAAGGCCGATGACACGAGGGATGCTCTTGCTGGACTTGATGACAAAGCTCGGAGATGGCCCAGGAAGGAAGACTGTGCTGTAGCCGTTAATGTTAGCACACGCCCGGAGAGGAACGAATCGTGTCTGTTGGACAGTGTCATCGCCCGTGGTCTCAACCGGTGTGGTTGCTAACGTCGCGTTGGAACATTTCTTAAAAGAGAGGGAGGCTTTGAGTGAGGATTCTGCACCCTCACGCTGGTAACGGACGGGTTCATAGATGGTGAGGTCATCGGTAGAATGACGGAGCTGCAACAGTTAGTCGCTCGCAATATATCGTGCTTGCTGGGCCCAACTTACAATGAGGTACGGGGATTGTGAGACGGCGTCTCCAAGATCAGCAACCATGATCTCGCGGAGTGATTCGCGGGCCATGCCTCGGCGAAGGGTATAATTAGGGGAGAGGAAAGGAGGAATATGTGATAGACCTTCAGTGACATAGACGGGCTTTGAGAGGTCGGGAAGAGCATATATCTATGAACTGTTAGCAACCCTGCGATTAACCGAGGTTGATCGGCCATCAACGTACGTAAAGGGCTCCTGTTGAGCTCAGCAAGAACATCATTATCTGAGCCTCGCCCTCAGTCTCCGCACCCTTGTCGTTTGGAGTAGGTTTAAATGTGCCTTTGGTATCAGTATACAGGCATCCAGCTTGCCACTTGGTCGTCAGGAGAAGGTTGTCGGTCTTTTCAACCTCCTCGAGCTCGTTATTGCTGTCAATCTGTGCGATAAAGGCGCTGTTGTCATCTCGGATGAGCAATAGATATGGGTCTGCGATGCTGGCGCTGGTAACTCTAGGCTCTGCGCCAGTCTCCTCGTCGAGCATTGGCAGAATCTGAATCAACCCAAGGTCTGGGGCAAGTCAGTCAACCGTCCTAAAATCGCAATGTAAACACCAATCAGACTTACCTCCATCATAGGACCGTACTTCAGATTTGAGCACCTGAATAATTCTCATCTGCTTGCCCATCGTCCCAGCTTCGACAGTAAACCCAGCTGCCGGATCAAATTCAGTCTCCTTAAGTGTCTCGAAACCAGCGGCCGTGAGTGCGTACACATCCGACGTCTCATAACCGTCGAGGTCCACCTTGGCCACAATCATAAACTTGTCATACTGCCCAAACGTCTCGTAGTCGCTGTCGGCAGCCACATTGGCGCCGAGCGATTTAGGGATAGGTTTCTTGACAGCCATGGTCCAGAATCCTCGGGCTTCAGGAAACTCAAAGCGCCCGACAATCTTGGGTTGAATGCTACGGTTGATGATGGCAAGCGAGCCGGCATTGCCGCGACCAACGGCACAAGCAAGCTGTAAATCAGCCACGACTCCATTTGAATTCTTGGCGTCTTCACTGTCTGGGAGGAAAGAAGCCTTGCCGCAGGTAAAATCCTGGATTGGGGCGATGCTGAGTAGGTTATCGTGGATGCGGAAGTTTAGCTCGCCCAACTTGCTTGTTCCATTGAGGGCCTGGGGCTGTTTTACAGCCGTGGACTCGGTCCCATACAAGTCGTCGTCTTCATCATCTTCATCGTCGTCAAGATCCAAGTCCTCCACATCCAAGGCCAAATCCGGGTCAATAACTCGGGCCTTGCGGCGCTTCTCTTGCCCTTGTTTCCTAGACCATCCCAAGATGACAGGATCTCCAGTCTCGCTTCCGATGAACATGGTTGTTTTCCCTAGTTTCGACGTGCATGATGCCTGGCTCTTGACAAGGTTTCCTCCACTCTCTGCAGGGACTAGTTTGATGCTTATCCCCGAAACAGTGCGGCCATCAATGCGGAAAGACACTATGCCTAGGCGACCATCTTTGAGAATCAACAGAAGCTCTCCGTTTTCTATTTGAAGTTGTTCAATGGTGCACCCCTCCAATCGCAGCTCCAGGTCGGCTTGATCTGTCAAGCTAAAGGAAGTGATTTGCTTTGCCATCGAGTTAACTGCGACACCATTGGCCTTACCAGACTGATCGACATGAATCAACTCATTTTGACCGACTAAGAGAGCACCTCCCACCGGCGTAGGCAGGGCAATGACCCGAAACAGGTCCCTCGGAAGGTCTGTAACTGAAAGAATGGTAGTCGAGGCTCGCTGTTGCAGGTCCAGAGTAAAGACCTTGTAAGTGATGTGGTCTTTCTGGCCTAAAGAGTGGGCGCATGATTGACTGGACGACAGGATACCAAAGGTGGGCTCTCTATACTCATGCAGAAAGGCGAAGTGCACGGGGTGGAGCAGACTGGGATCTAGCAGAGGAAGGCGAAGGACAAAAGAAGGTGTATACGCTGCTTCTAGACTGTCGCTATCTCCATTGGCGACTGCAGTGGTCTCCTTGACGGGCCGCGGTCCGTCGAGATCCTCATCCCAATCGTCCATCTCCAAGTCCTCTTCCGACTGCCGAAACGGGAGGATGGCGAGGTTCCGCGAGCCAAACTTGAAGGCAGCGCATCTGCTGCCGGGATCAGCCTCGAGGTAGTTGGGATACTCGCCAAATGGCACCTCCCAGGGCGCGCCTTGAAGCTCGTCCTTCTCGTAGTAATGGATCGAAATGGTCTCGAGCGTGCTCTTTTCTGGATCCCACTCTGCAAGGCACATCTTAGCAGCCTTGTACGCTAGGAGCAGCGCCTCGCCCCCGGATTTTGTATTCTTGATCTTGAGTCTGGCCAGACCGCTTATGGCGCCAGCTAGGGGAATCTCGGTGACCAGCACGAGCTTGGTGTTGTTTGTTCGGTCGGTACGCACGAGCATCGACTCCCCGCCAAGGAAGGATGATTCGAGGCCGTCATCGTCGTTTGCTCGAAGGTCGAACTCTGGTTCGGACTTGGGGGCCTGTGAAGATTGGTTCTGAACATCAAACTCGGCAGATATGGCCTTTGTGGTGAAGATCTGGAGCAGCGAGCCCTTTGCGACAACGAGGTTGGTGGCGGTGGCCGACGTGAGAGGCAGGCTCAAGGAGTGGGTGACGGCTGAGGGAGCCGCGAGCTCGGTGTAGGCCTGCATTTCTGCAAGACCATGCTTTCGCGGAGGAAGATTGAGCTCGAGCTCTGTAGGAATTGGTATTCGCCGTTGACTGGTTCGATGTCGTCGTCGCAACAGCTGCAGCTTTGTTGCATGTCGCGAAGCCTCCAGGCTCGAGCTTCTTGCCGGATCAAACAGCTTCCGGCCTCCGGCGCGTCGTCGTTGTTGCTCAGGTACCTTCAGAGGCTTCAGTGGGGTCCAAAGGCCCCAGTCCAGGCCCTGTGGTACCTAGGACGACGCCCCAGCAAGCAAATCGGAGGGCACTAGTAGGCGTGGCCTAGCTTAATGCGTCAGGGGTGTTGTTAGCGTCGCCTCCACTTGTCTCGATTCCTGGCAAAAGCCCAATCGATTGCGTCACGAAAACACACGCCTGCTCCTCCATATAGCCCTGGGGATGCCTGCATTGCTGCCCTCGCCTCGCCAATGCTTGTGAATAATGCATTGATAGCATACATTTTCGTCTTTTTTACGCCCTCACCGACACTCGTCTGGCTCTCATGCCTAAAAGCGACGTCACTTGCCAACGCGTCTCTGCACACTACATGTTTTAGGTCTCGTATCGCATCTTAAGCTCCAAGCTCGGAGCTCGGCTATCATATCACACAAATAACAAAAAGCGGTTCGCCTCGACGCCCAGCGTTTTCTTCCTGCAAATCTCTCCGACCCTTGCATCGACCCGTGAGACCCTTATTCGCGCCGCTCTTCGACGATCCGACGCCGCCTTCAACATGGCCGCGGCAGGTCTCGTCCAGACCAGTCTAATCTGGGTTGCCTATGGCGTCGCTGTCGCTCTCTGCCTAGTCGCCGCCATCATCACTACTTTTACCTGGCAGACGCCTCGAGATCGATCAGCCGTCGTCAGCATCGTCGCCATTGTTAGCTTGACCTCTCTTCTCGCTACCGTCCTCCTCCTCCCCGTCGACATTGCCCTCGTTTCCGCGACCAGCTCTTCCTCACTTGGTGCCAAGAAAGACTGGGCTACTCCCGAGCGTATCGACGAGATCCTCTTCACCCTCAAGGTTGTCTATTACTCCCTCTACAGCTTCGATGTCTTGCTCTGTCTTGTCGTCATTCCCTTTGCCTACTTTTGGCATGAGGAATACGATGAGATTGAAGTCGAAGAGGGTCGCACCCTTGCTAGTCGATTCTGGGCTTCGGCGAAATACACCATCTTCTTCATTGCCTTCGTTGTGATACTGTTCCTCCTCGGTTTCTTCGTACCTGCCGCCGGCGATGACTCGCAAGCTCATTGGGACCTTGACTATTTCAAGAAACTCATTGCGCAGAACCACGGCGAAAAGGCATTGACTTTTGCCCTGGGCCTTCTTGTGACGCTTGGAACCCTGCTCTATGTTGTCTACACCGGCGCAGGTCTTGCTCTGCTCCCCATATCCTTCATCAAGTCGGCGCCCTCGATTTCCGCCCCGCAGCTATCCGAGACAACTGCATCGCAACTCGAACAAAATCGCGAACGTCAACGACAGCTCGAAATGCGCAATGCCGGTCGCCAGGATGGCATGTCGCGAAAAGACAGACGAGAGCTAGATGCTTTGGTCAGGGAGGAGCAGACCTTGGTGCGCCGGGAGCGCTTGGCAGCGGAGGCTCAGGGCGAAGGAAAGAGCAGAATTTACCAGTTCTGGCTCAAGCTCTGTGCCTTGTTCCGACCCATCAAGATGCTCGGCGGTATTCTGCTCCTCCTTCTCTCCGTCCTCGTCTGGGTATCCATGCTCATCACCGGCATTGACAAGGCGAAGAACTCCATTTGCAAGCAGAAGTGTGGCTACATTCTGGGCCAGATTCACGTCTTTCAGCCCATGAATTTCATTTTTGTCAAGACAGCCAAGGTTTTCCCGGTTGACTACATCTTGATGGCCCTTTTGGTGCTCTTCTTTTTCAGCAGCTCCATCTCGGGCGTCGCAACAGTCGGTATCCGGTTCCTCTGGGTCCGCATCTTCCAGATCCGTAGGGGCCGAACCGCTCCGCAAGCTCTCCTTATTGCGACAGTTATGCTGGGTCTCATTATTCTTGCCACGAACTATGGACTTGCCATGATGGTTGCCCCTCAGTACTCCATCTACGGAACACAGACTTTTTGCGCCAACGAACCCGCCTTACCAGGTCTTCAGCCCAACTGTCGAAACCACAAGGATCTGATTCAACCTTGTTCGGAGGCGCTCAAGCACAAGTTTGCCAAGGATGTATGTACCCCATCCATGATGTCGACCTTTTTGAACCGAATCACAATTACATGGCCCTTCTTTGGTCTTGTCGATTTCTGGGCACAGTTTGCTTTCCTGGCTGTATTTCTGGTTGTCTTTATTACAAGCATTTTCCGCACACCCAAGCTCAATCTGTCAGAACTTGACGAACAAGCCGAGGCCGATGAGGAAGAAAGCCTACTTGCAACGACTGGAAGGCGATTTGGTGCTACATGGCAGGACGTAAGGGGCAAGGCCGGGTCTAGAACCAGCTCAGGCAGCAACGGTAGGAATGGGTCACGATCCACAGACGTTTGATGCAGATCTTTGGGTGGTAAGTAAATGAAGGAATGCGCAAACGGTCCATTTGGTTTGGTAACACATATAACTATGGGCGGATTTTGGTGGCGGAGTTGGAGCTGGGATTTGGGTACATATATTGGGTATGCGTTGTGTAACTTGCATTTTATGTTTGCGGCGTCGACGGCCTTTTGTCACATAGCACGGTATAAGGGATAACAGAATGAATGACCTGGAATTTGACTTGCTTTTGCTTTACGATGCTCCAATGGCCACTTTCCTCTTCTCCTGCTTCTTGTCCCGCGTAAACTGCACCGCCCTGTGGCTGCGGTCGTCAAAGCTCGCCTGCGGCCCAATGTGCATCTCCCGCCAGCATCGCGCGCAGTAAACATCGTCGTCGCAGCCCAAACAACGCAGCGTGGCATCCTCAAGGCACACGGTGCACCAGCTGTCCACGTCATCGTCGGTGTAGTTGGTGCGTGAGGTCAGGCGTTTGAAGTTCTTGCCTTGGGCCTTTGATTTGGACGGCAGGCCGGTCGGCACGTCCGGGAGGTTGAGGACGTCGTCGCTGTTGGTGTTGCTTGGCACGCTGGAGCTGCGCAGGGCGGCCATGCGCGCCGTCAGGTCGTCCAGGTCAGTGCTGGCTGCGCGTGCAGTGCGCTCGGGCGGCGGGAGGTCTGCAAGATCTGAGGGGAGGTCCGGAAGGGAGAAGGCGGAATCATTTTCGATGGAGGGTAGCGGTTTGGATGCATCAGGGACGTCCTGGAGTTCGGCATCTTGGGGTTCCTCTTTGGAGTGTGCTGCCTCGATTTCGAGCTCATCACGGAACCTGGCGAGGACGTCATCGACTTCGCGCTTCATGCCCTCGTCGTCCGAGTCATCTGGGTCTATCTCTCTCTCTTCTGACGCGGGTTTCTTGGCATCGTCATCTTCGTCCTTTGGGATTGAGTCGGCAAGTTCCTCCAGGAGCGCTTTGACTTGAGCATCGCTCGGCTCGACATGGAAGCCCTCGTCAGCGCCAACGTCTCCCAGCAGCTCTTCAAGAATATGGTCATCAGTTTGGAATGCAGCGTCAATGTCATCCTCATCATCCGGACTTTCAGACTTCTCTTGTGTTGCGGATTTCACTGGTACAGAATTTGAACTTGGCTGGGCTGGGCTGGCGGATGGTTTATTTGCCGTAGGAGATGGTTTTGCTGGCGGTGGTGCATCATCTTGATCTCGCAGTGACTTGAGCCGAGCGGCGAGGGCCTCCTCCCTTGTCGGGGTCCTTCGTCGCTCTATGGGGTCTATTGAGATCCTAACATGTATGTTAGTTATTTTTCAGCATAGAAAAAGGACCCGTGATGTATATACTTTACAGGCGTGTTCCTAACTGAGCTTGAACTGCTGCCTCCTCGCAAGGCCTGGAGGCGATCGAGGAGGGATTTGTCAACGGGATCAGTCATTTGCCAGTGCCGATTTTACACTTTGGTGTGTCCAAAATGAAATAGCAGGTGCGCTCCGTGCGTTATCTGAGATTTATACACAGCAGGACGGGCTAGCTTATGGATGAGTCGCGAGAACGATTATGAGATGAGGTCAGGTGCGGAACGCTTGTGAGCCCATACAGCCACCTGACGTCGACAGCGGGGTTGCGACAGCCAAGACCTGGGCGGTGGAGAGCAGCATTTCTAGGGGCTGTGTGCCAGCCTGCAACAAACACCTGCAAACACGATCACACGTCGGACAGTGCACCCGGACGCATCAATTTATTTAGGCTTATTCTCTAATTAATTAGCGGGATTGACATGTGTGGTTCATAATGTGACCTTTGCTTTTGCATTTACAGTACCATCCCTTGTGGCCGCTTTGCTTTTTGGGGTCATTTCCTGATTGCCCAGACATTAATAAAAGAAATTACATACATAAGTAAAATAAGGTGAGCAAAATAATATAAATGTAATTTATTTGTTTTTTTTCGAACTAGTAGGCTGATATTTGGTGAGGTCACAAAGGGACAATCTTTCAAGGATTGTATTGTACTCCATACCCTATATGCTTGTTGGGGACTGCCAATTAACATGCCACACCTAGGTACCCTAAACACACGGATATTTGCTCAATCAGAAGCATTGACACCGAGTACAGTATTCTAGCTCCCAGAATTAATGAGAAGCTCAAGATTTCTCTCTCTTTTATGGCCATTATCACTATTCGACACCGACCGGGCTGCCAAGGCGCCAGTTATAGCTGCAGTTGTCATTTGATCGTACAACGCGACCAAAGCAACCAGGAGAGTCCCTTTGATGGGCAGTCAGCCTTTTATTCATTGGATTAGCAACAAATCCCTCACTTACCAGTCGTCAAAATGTAGCTTGCAACGCCACTTCCTGTTTGAATACTGCTCTGTATATCGGCCCCATACTTCATCACTGCCATGGCTGGCCACGCAGCCATCACAATCAAGCTCACCAGCGTAGGAGCGAGGATGACAGCAGAAGCCGCTCCGCCATGGAAGTCGCTTATCATATTAAGGCTCCGTGCCATACTGGAATCTGAGGTCTCCTGAGTTCCTTGACTACATTCTTGGCAATTGGCACTGATGCACCGATAGACACGGCGCTGTCGAAGATATTTTACCAGCTCGGATTCTCCCGTCTTGTCGGAAGCGTCTTGGAAGTACTTGATCTCTCTACTGCCATCGAAGCCGAGGTCGAGGGTATCGATGCGTCGACCAGCCACGCGGCCATTTACTAACTATTGAATCGTTAAACACGCCAAAATTTAGATTGTTATTGGCGTATATGCGGCTTACCTCAATGATGTCGATTCGAGAAAGCGTTTTTGGCGTGAGTGCTCGTATGATACCTTCTCTAAAAAGATACAAACAATAAAAGAGCCTTAAATGCTCTAATAGCTGTTTGTCATCAAAGTCTGAGGGTGGAGGACAAGGAACATCAACGTGCTGTCCATTGTTGTCGAAAAATGTGATAACATGCTCCTTGTATTTATTTTCCCATGCAGCTGCATAATCTTGACAAAATCGACTTCGAAAAAAAGGCATCTCTTTATAAAGATTCCAAAAATATTCCCATATATAGTCAGAAGGGTCCTCTTTTCTCATATTTTTACTGCCAGTTCGCTTAATTAGGTTCGGACTTATGTTCCATCGCTTCTCTACTTTTCCCGGTTTTCTTGGTCGGCTTTGAAGAATTTGTATTTGATTGTAAAGCTGAGGAATTCCTTGGAGAAAGAACTTTTGCTTTATTTATTGTTAGTTACGATAAATCCTTAGCGGCATTAATCTCAATAGCTGATTATTGTTTACTGAAGAAGTTCGTGATGGAAAATAATGAATGGCGGGTCAAGATATGGTGAAACGAAAGCTTTTGTCTGATTTCTTACTCACTATCCTGAAAGAACGTCTGGGAGCATTTTCATCTTTTTTCCTTTTACCGAAAAACCAAGCCCAAAGCGCTTTTTTTTTCCCCGCCCTTGACAAAACGCAAATCCTATCCAATACCCCAGAAAGAAAGAAAAGCACGAGGACGAGGGGGAACGTAAACAAGGCGTCGATCAGAGTTGTTGGTGATACAAAATATATTGGAAAATAAAGAGAAGATAATCTCCAAGAAAGAAGGCTTTTCACCTCAACGGGTTTGGGTCTGACATCTTTGTCTTCCTTGAAAGCGACCGTTGCAAACCCTGAGCCGAGAGCAGAGCCAGCCATTTTTCGCGCTAGGACCCGATCTTTTTCTATTCAGGATGCTGTGGAATTGAAAAATGTTGAATGAATGAGGCATTAAAAGGTTTCAATGATGCGAACAAGAATAGTTTAGTGGGAAAAGCGAGAACCCTTTCTGCCCAACCCAACAGCCTGACGAGGCTGTGGCGGACTGAATAAGCGAGGCGCCCATCTGGTTGCCTCTTCATCTAGTGGAAGTGCAAAAGGAAAGAAAAAATAGAACCAGGACTATGGAAGATGTTCCTTGGCCTCCATGCAGATTTGATTTTTGAAAAAGAAAGAAAAAGGCAAAAGTTGCTTGGCGCAGGTGTCGTATCCCAACCCATGACCCGCGCACGATAGCAGCAACTAAGTTCCGTAAGGATAGATCAATTTGTGTACCACCGATCTACTCCGCTAAAAGACCTGTTATTCCTTTAGTTTATAACCTGTGGTTGTGGTTAGGCAACCAAGAGAATGGATGCCAATGGTTGCTCGACTAGGGTAGGCTAGGGCGGATCGCCTTGTAGGCAGCCATGAATGCCTGATGAGAGCTGGGTGCAGTACAATGGAAGAGAAATTAGCTGCTACACAATAAACTAGATTTAACTAGTGCTTGATGAAGTGAAATAATTCGCCTATTTCACTGTCCAGTGAGTACGACTCAGGCGTGTATAGAATTGGTGCACCAAAGCTCAACCAAGTTCCAAATAAGAATCGCACTGGGCCCATGGGAATTACTGACGGAGATTGAAACTACGATGCTGATGATTGATTGGAAAACATGAATCCCAAATTTGATATCTTCTGTTGTATGGGAGCCGAAGCTAATGCTGGTCTGACCTGGGTTGTTGGGTTAGGCCATGATTCTATGGACAGCTCCCGCAGCTTACAAAGCAAATTAAGTCTTCACTATAGCTATGAATTTCTCGACTTTATAAATATTTACGGCACGGTATGCACAGGCGTGAGAGAATATTTGAACCCCCACGGTGCGGGTAAACCCAAAGCCTGCCGGATAAACTATGTGAGTTATTTGGGTGCAATCTGAAAGGGGGCACTCGTCAAGGCAAGTAAGTGTGGGCCAATGCAAAACACAATTACAGAGGGAAAAAACGGGGAGCGGGCCATCTTTTTTGTATATGGCAAGCAATAAATAATATGAATACTTCATAGATCTTATGCAGTCATGCTTTTGTTCATGTTCAATGGCAGGCTCTATCTGAGGAGGGATGGATACATGCTGGATAATTGGCGATTCTAATGCACGACGCTTTGATACCTGCGCATATGCAGCAGTTTGAACCGCATAAGTGATCGACGCATTCCAATTGTAGGCAGATAGATGCATTCTTGTGGGTGCCTGCATTTTCTTTTTGGTTGAAATCCTCAGATTTGATTCAGACGATTCACTTACTTGGGCTCAGAATGTATTTTTGTTACAATATTTTTCTAAAAAACGACAATGCACGCAAATTTTCACAAGTGTAGATCATTAAATGTAATTATTATTTGTGGGACAGCTGTTAAATGCCGACAATAGCTTGTTGCACTGAAGGTGGAACGGAGTGGGTTGGATGGGTTCTTTAGGGTCCATCTTTGGGTTGAATTATATGGGTCTTTCAGAATATCTTTCTGTAGACTTTTGATTCAATTCTAGCCAATGAATACAATTGTTCTGGCGAAGAGGCATGGGAATATCTCTGCAAGTCCATCTTATATGTTGAGGCGAGGGCAATGGCAGAAAGCAAACGCCATTGAAGCATCCATTGCAATCTGAAAATAGGAATCTGTTAGATTTATTTTAGTTTCACTCCTCATTTTATTCAAATCGCGCCATTCTGAATTTCAAATCGAAATCTCTTGAATGAAGCCATTTTATTGAATACTGATTCCTAACATGGCTCCCTTTTCACCCGACACAGCTGACCATTCACACGACATCGGGTGGTATGCAACGTTGGCGTCGAGAGTCTAGACTCTATAAATGATTAAAAATAAGTTCGGGGCTCATCTGTATTTGGACATGAATGGCGAGATTTCTTCAAGGGCGGCACACCCCGACATCGGACGTACGTTTTGTGAGCGATGCGATGGGCGATGCGAGGCAATTAATGCCATTGCCTTCCCTTGTGAAATTCTTCCGTGGGAAAACGAGGACAGGGGTTTTTTTTGATCTGACGATTGATCAGATTGATCCTCTACCCCTTGGCGGGCCAATTCCTTTTTCTCCCCGGAGCGGATGCATTGTAACCCTACAAAAGCTTCTGACATATGACTTGCCATTTCCTGCCTGTGCATCATTTTTTGATGTTTTCGGCCTTTTTTTATTGGCTGGGCGCAGAATAGTGGCTATATTGTTGCAATGGAATAAATATTCATCAAACCTACCTCCACCAATGTTGCAGGGTATTCAATTTATGCTTCCTGACCCATTTCCCATTTGCATCCACGCCTTCCACTTGTTCAACCTGCAGTATAGAATATACTTTGCAGATGCATGTATGAACTGGGTTCTTTTCATATTCAATAGCCTAAACTCTTCTTCAATAAAGACCCCCGCAAATTACGTACACCTGGTCCAGGCGTAATTCCTATTTGAAAACCATCTTCGGGTTTAACGCGGTGCTGTATCATGGAAGTGGAAATCCTCCCGTGCCGAAAGCCGAGTTGCGAGCTAAAGTAGAAGACACCCCGATTTCTGTACCGAATTCTATCTGTACCGTTGCGGTTGCAGTCTTAGTGGCACCTGAAAACATTCGAGCACACGACTTGTAGATCGTCGCCCCTTCCCAATATTTCCTGTGTGGCGGCGGAGATATTTTTTCAGTTGTATTTCATCCACTCTTGGATGAAGAAAAAAGTAATTAGTGGGCCTAGGGTACGCAACTTGAACAACGAGACCATTTATTCAATTTCAGCTTGTGACTATTATAGCGCGTGTTGAGTGTGCCACTTACCATCACTTGAAAATCTGATCTGGCGATAAATAGTATATATCTGCCACAATACTTCCAGATACTCCACCGTCAACGAACTCAGCATTCTGGTTCTCACCACAATCTTTTCCTAAATCACTCCAACTATCAGACAATCGTTATTCTATGGATTGCTTTATCTTCTCACCCCATTCAATCATTCGTTTGTTTATTTGTCTAACCATTTAAAATGTTGCTTTCCACTTTTTTGACTATCTTTGTCACATTGCCGACTACGGCAAAAGTGAAGTGAACACTCCGCTAATGCGTAGTGCAATGGTGCCCTATATCCGTTTGACAATCTTCAACGGTGCCCTTCTGGCATCAGCCGTACCTTTTGTCCATCCCATGGCACCCAGGACCACCTGCGACGAATCCAGTCTTAACACCACCGAATACATCTTTACTGTTACCGTTGAAAACACAACTGTGTTTGATATTGCCAACCAGACTGGCCGCGGAGTCTGCGATATTGGTCGTGAAAATCTGAGTAAGAGACTCTATTCATTTCCACATCCAAAGCCCCATCAGTTTCTCCACAAACGGAAGAGTTTATTATGATTACAAGAGTTTTAAAAATCTTTTCCATAATGCCCAGCATAGCGTCTCGAACTTTTCATTCTCAATGGGACTAATTATATCTTTTCCTAGTGGCCGATGTGACGATTGTACCCAATGTCGGGCAGAAGATATACATTCCTGCCCAGAAATGCGACCCGGACAATGATACTTGCCTTTTGTCTGGCCCGGGGACACGCGACTGCATTCTTGGTGGACCCCGTCTTTACCGTACATTTAATGGAGACACCTACTCCAAAATCGCCACTCGTTTAAACATCACTGTCGATGTCGTTATGGGCTTGACTACTCCCAATGTTACTATTATTGATGGGATTTCTTCATCTCAAGGCCTTGGGGGAGATTATGGCGCAGATGATGTTCTACCATCCGGCGAATTTATCAAGATCCCGCAATGCTCTCCCAGCCAGTGCATTATGCAACCATATTCATTCTCTGCAGCTGTATACAAGGATCTGGCAGACAAATAAGGCACTACGGTTGGTCAGATCATGTCGCTCCGACCTACCTACAACTACAGTTACATCGCTCTGCATGGTGGCAAGGCTCCTCCCATTACCCTCCCCATCAACTGTACGCTGCTGGATGATGATTACATGGAGCTTTCGTAATTTCAGTTTCTGCGGAATTAAGTCTTTAACTTCTTATAAGGAGCATGGGTCTCGCTTGGTTTGGTTAGGATTTAATTCTTGTTGAGGGCAGTGGAGCTCCTGCTACTTCAAGTGGCTCGCCAAGAGAAACTGGTCTCTTAACCTACACATGTACTCACCTTGCATTTTAATAATATTTTATTTCATATGTAAGAAAAGAACATATTTCAGTAGGAAATTGTATCAAGGGTATTTCTGAACGTCAATGAGATATATTGTGAATCTACGACCATGAAATTATATCGTCAATTCTAACTTAACACGTTGTCGCATCCCCAAGACCAAGCTCGACAGCAGCCAATAACAGCTCCATGAAACCAGCACTGGTTGCCTTCAAGTTGGAGTTGTACTGGGACACGGTCGGGTAGAACGGGCAAGATGCGGCGTTGTTACCAAATCCAAACTCCACAGTGTACGCATGAATGAGATTCTTGCTCGAGTCGGCAAAGTGGCGAGAGTAAGCATAATCATCGCTCGCACCCGAGGTGGGATACAAAGCAGCGGCTTGCATGGCTGTGTAAGAGCTACCACCACCACCTGCCGTCATCGCGGATGTCATGCGCTGGGCTGCAGCCAGGTTGACGTCAAGCTCCGCCTTGGGCGTGTACTCACCGTATCCCCTGCCCGAGCCTGGTGTGTCGGAGAGGATACCTCGAACGCTGTTGTAAGAGCTATTCATAAAGTTCATATAAGAATACTGGGATTGGTTCTCGTCACTGCCCCAGCTGTAGAGCACGTCGCCGGCGTAGGAGTGCAAATCAACAAACCAACGAACTTTGGAGTAGGTGTCAAACACCCACTTGATGTTCTTGGTCTCTGGCTCAGAGAAGGCGCTGGTTCCGTGGTACGTCTCGGAGCTTGGCGAAGTTGAGGCGACAGTTGACTGAACGCTGGACGCGAATAGGTTGCGGAAGTCCCAGACGAAGTCAAAGTTGCGGTTCAGGTCCACGCCTCTGGATCCACCCGAGTTGGGGTTGCGGTTCTTTCGCCAGCAGGAATTTGTGGACTGATCATAAGCCACACCATCGGGGTTGCTCAATGGGATGAAGACGATTCCCGCTGACAAGGCGGTCTTCACCTGTGCGTTGGTGTAGGTCTTTGATCCGTATGTTAGGCCGACATTGTTCTTGTTCGCGTACAAGAGATCAGAGATGAAATAAAGGACGCTATCCATGGACCCACGCTCTCGAGCGTGGATATTTCCATTGAAGAAAACACGATAGGCGTCAGTGCAAGTACCTCCAGTGCCTCCAACCTTGGCTCCAAGAACTGTGGCGCCCTCGTAGGTCTTGTACGGGGTCTCGAATGTTTCGACCCCATAAACACTGGAAAGGGCCTGAAGACCGCTCTTGATCTCATTGACATTCAACAGCGTGCTGAAGCTGGTTGATTGCGTTCCCAATCCTCGAGGGGCTGTCGAACCGCCGTTGAATCTATCGCCAGTGCCGATGGGTGTTCCGGTGCTCGTCTGGCGGCGGACAACAGTCTTGAGCCCACCTTCTTCCCGTTCCTCAGGAAGAAGGCATCCTGAAGTCACGGAGCTGAGCGCTGCAAGCGCATAAAGAGAGGAAATCTTCATTTTGAAATCCGGACTTGAGAGCAAAAGAACAAGAGGATAAGGTACTGATACGTGGAGGAGATGGCCTTATTTTTATGCTTAAATACTTCCAACCATAGGTTGTAATTACCTCGTTTAGCGGCCACTGAACACATGATTATAGCGGTTAAAAGTCCTTTTGTCTACCAAAAGGACCATGTTCCATACAAGGTAACCCAAATATGGAAGCTGGGGTGAATATCCCTTAGCATATGGCCGTGAACTGCTGAATATGGCTTATCGTGGTTCAAGGAAGTTCCGGTACCTTTTGGCTCGGACTACCTCTTAATGCGGAAGGTAGCATCAAATGGAAAGTTGGATACAGTAAAGAGGGGGTTTTGTTGCCAATCAATGCATTGTATGCAGCCAAGAGGAGGATCCGCTAGGTTAGCTGCTATTTTGCGATTTCTCTGCGGTGATTCGTGGGGAAAATACGAGCCCTATATTTCGCTCCATATCTGTAGTATTTAGCATACGCTGGTCGCTAAAATGTCTGCTGGATCTCGCATGTTTACTGCAGCTTAGCGCACGGTCGGGTGTGGAAATGGCGCGCTAAACAGTGCTTTACGCACTAAAGCCTTGGCCTCAAATTAAATAGTGATAAGCTAGGTGGGCAACTTCGGTCTTGTTCTGAAGCGGCATGATGATTTTTATTGGATACGAGCACTACAGTGAAACTCGGACTCAGCCTCTCAACGGTAGCCGTGTGGGCTTGGACGACGGCATTTGACATGCAACTATGCGCGGCTAGAGTAACAGTGCGCAAACTAAACTGCGGGGAGACTATCCCTGAGAAGAACCCTCCGCAATGCTTCCTCCTTTACTCTGGCAGCCCTGAAGTTTCGTATAGTACGGGCCTGCTCGGTCGCTACGGCCTGCCTCGGCCAGTTCCCCATTCCATCAGTTCGAAACAATGACTCTCTGGTTACTGAACCTGTCGGCCATTTTCCCCACCGCGAGGTCGACCATCCACCTCGCCACACTTTCACGGGTGATGTACCAGCCCGCGCCCGATTCCGTGAAACCAAATGTCTTCACGGGTTTAATGCCGGCAGCTCCAAGCCCAACAGCCATTACCAATGTCCAATTGAGATCAACGCCACAGTTCTCCTCAATCTCAGCATTGACAGCTTCGTGATCCTTGTAAATCCTTGCTGTGTTGCCGTGATGATCGATTAGAAACCTCGCAAGTAGCGGCGCCACCTTGCGGCTTTCTCCGACACCAATCGCACTCATTACAACTAGTCGGGGCTTGATTCCTGTTTGGCGGTGCTGTTGACGAAGCCCGCAGGCTACTTTTTCAGTAGCGTCTGCAATAAGTCGCGATGCAGATTCTTTACTGGGGCTGAGGAACCCCAACGCCGCGTCAATAGGTTCACCCGCGGCTCTGAACGCGTCCCCCACAGCCTCATTAGATACCGCTGAGCCCTCAATGACAGTGAGGTTGGGATGCGACGTAATAACTTTGGCGTTCCTAACAATAACGGTGACCTTATGACCTGTAGATTCGTTACTTACAAGTTATTCTAGTTTTCTTCAGGCGGACGATCGAAGGGGCGCTGAGAGGGAAAGGAACTAAAGGACTGCTTACCTTGTTCAAGAGCATACCTACAACCGTACACCCCTGTTCTACCACTGGCTCCTAAAATGAGAAGATGCATGCTGTCTACAAGTGTGACTTGGGCTGATGACATATAGAATAGGATGGAACTGGGCAGAACACGACAGGAGGATCGGACCTCTCTATTTATGCAACCGGGAGGCAATCGATCAGGTAGGGATAATAACTTACTATCACATGACTTTGGAGATACAGAGTGCGGAGTTTGTCCATCTTGGTCAACAGGGCTCTAATTGTACAGTATGACACGTCCAAAGTCACTAGGGATATCCACCAAGCTCCGCCTCAGTCCATTCCCACAATCTGTTTGCTAGCTGTTTGCCCTTTGCGTGTTTCCCTCCCTTTCCTAGCACTCCGACGGGCTCGTAGTATTCCCCGTTGACCACACCTTTTGCTGTGGCTGCCCAAAGCTGCGACTTGACACCTTCCTCCACTGTCACGCCTATAAGAGGGACGACGAGTTTTTGAAAGCCGCGAACCAGTAAGCTTCCTCCATCAGACTTCTGAAGATCTGTTTTGACCGTGCCAGGGTGGATGGATACTGTAGTAAGCTGAGGGTGCCGGGCGGCAAATTCTTGGGCATAGAGAACATTCGCCAATTTGCTCTGCCCGTATCGCGCATTCGTGGACATGCCTTCAGCTTTGGTTTTGAGTGAATCGAACTGAATGCCACCAGGCGCAGGAAACTTGTGTGCAACAGAGCTGACAAAAACAACCCGAACATCTGATTTAGGAAGCGCTGCCGTATTGAGCAAGAGAGGAGCAAGAAGTCTTAGCAGCATTGCGTGACCAACGTGGTTTGTTCCAAATTGTACTTCATAACCCTGCTTCGTGAGCCCAGGTGGGCAAGCCATGATGCCAGCATTGAGCAGCAAAATATCCAGGCGGCTGATGGATTCTCTGAGCGCATTAGCCGCAGCCATCACGGATTCAAGTGAAGCTAAGTCCAGCTCCACGAATCTAACAAAAGTTGCAGGCGAAGCATTTCTGACTTGGGTGATTGCAACTTCGGCTGTTCTGGCGTTGCGACCCGCAATCCATATCTGGGCTGGGTTGTGCTTTGCGAGATCCAGAGCGGATTGCTTGCCAAGGCCATTGTTTCCTCCCGTGATGAGGATAACCTTGCCTTCTAGCGATGGAATATCTCTTGCTGGGTCGAAAGCTGAATGCGCCATGTTGCCAAAGAACAGGATGATGTATGAATTAGAAACAAAGTAAGATGGATTTAGTCCTGAGCTTCAGTTTAGAGACAAGCACAATGAAACTGCCTTTTCTATATCCTGCTTACAACGCTCACCAGCCTGATGCTTTATACTTGAAAACCGGGGACTCATTTTGAACTGCGAAGCCAGCGCCAGCGGAGTTTCATATTGCTACAAAAGTCATCTGTGACGAGTAGTGATATCTGAGCCAACCAGGAGCCTCATTAGCCGAGCCAGCTAACTGGATCTCGCTTCATGAGGGTGGACTGCGCTCGGCCTTTCGCGGCGGCTCCGAATTTTCTATGAAAGTGGACGGAGCATGTTCACATCACATGCGGAGTTGCAGGGTTGAGGGGGTTAGATCGATAGAGTTTGCAGTTAGCTCCATGAGCTGGCCAATCAAGTCGGTATGTTGCCGAGCGAACAAATGACTGCTAATAAATACTCCGCCTGCAAAAAGCCCAACCGTTTTCTTTCATTCAATCCAAAGTATGTTGATTGCAAATAATGGACGCAGCCGGACCTCAGTGGAAATTCCCTGGCCAGAAATGGGGCATCAGATCCAAGTTCGGCTGCCGTACTTGCAAGTGAGTCATCTTCACCCGACTTATTGGACCACACCCATGACCCGTGCTAATTTCTTTCCAGGATTCGAAAGGTCAAGTGCGACGAGGCCCGGCCAGCGTGTCAGCGTTGTGTTGCGACGGGCAGGCATTGCGACGGGTATGGGATTTGGGGTGGTGGCAGTAACGTCAACGGCTCACCGACGGCGATCCGTATTCATCAGACGCTACCTAACTGGCGTGCACTTAAAGAAGACGAACGAATTCGCCTTGATTGGTTTTTTCGTCGCGCTAGGGCAAAACTTCCCGGCGTCTTCAAGTGCGGATTCTGGGGCACATTGGTGTTGCAGGGGAGCTTGAAGGAGCCCGCCGTGTTGCATGCGATTCTCGCACTGAGTTCCGCACATATGAGAGAGATGTCAGGGCTGAGGCCATGCAGCAGTAATCCGGATGAAGAAGAGCGATTTACACTGGCACAATATAGCAAATCAATTGCTCTTTTGCAGCCTTACTTTACAACTCGAAGCAGCGAGTCACTCCGGGTTGTTCTAATCGCCTCGATGGTATTCACTTGCCTTGAATTTCTCCGGGGCCAGTATCTGGCAGGCGTTAGTCACCTGTCAAATGGATTTACACTGTTCAAAGGGTCCAAATATGGTTCCAATATGGTTAAGGGAGACTTCTTTATGCCAGAGCGTTGCCGAGAACCCGCCGACGACGATCTTGCAGAAGCATTCACTAGATTGTATGTGCAGTGCTCTCTATTTGGGCATCTCCTACCGCATCCAGCCGTACTATACGAAGATGCTGTCCTCAGGCCTATGCCCCCAATTTTCCAGTCCATGTGTCAAGCCAGGCAACATTTTGATCAGATACTCGATGCAATTCAACAGCTTGGAAGGTCTCCCTCAGTACGAAAAATATCGCCCGAAAGGCGACAACTCATCCAAGCTCGTCTTTCATCCTGGTTTCAAACGTACAAGGCTTCCCGCGTCAATCTGCAGTCGCAATTGGATTCTAGAGACACTCTCGCCTATCCACTTCTTGCTATCTACCATGACATGGCTCAAATAATGCTATCAGCTTGTCGAACCACAGAGGACGAGTCAATTTTTGACCTACATACAAGTAACTTTGCTTCCATCGTCAGACAATGTACTGAGATTCTATCCGCTGCGTCATCGCAAGCCGAATTAGATATTTCATCTGGGCATTGCTCAAGGAAGTTCAGCTTTACGGCTGATTTGGGACTGGTCCCCCCACTGTATTACACAGCACTCAAGTGTCGAGTTCCTAGAATACGATACCGCGCCATTGAACTTCTTTCGTCTGAGACACATCAAGAAGGGACCTGGAATGGGCCAGTGATGGCTCGCGTGGCGCGAGAAATAGCCAAAATCGAGGAACGGGGTTTTGGTAGCGACACCGCCCTCGATGAAGACCGTACGGATGCAGACTTGGAATGCTCAGTACTACCGAACTTTCAAAGGGTTTACGGAGTGAACGTGAAACTACCAGAGGGTTCTAACGGGAGGTTCCAGGTGACATGTAGTCGGAGAAGAGCCGATGGCAGTTTGGAATCACTATGCAGACAATTCAATTTAATCTGATCTTGCTTGGGCGCGATCGCCTAGCTAGTTTTGCTATTTTTACTATTAGCCCGCGCTTGAAGCCCTGATAGATCCCTAATGGTGACAGCAAGATGTTAAAATTCGCCACTTCTCGTCCCGCAGCTCCTTGACTAGCTCGGCTGAGCCTGTCAATCTGATCACAAGTAAAATTTCCTTCGAAGAAGGGCCTTTCAAGGTTAACCCGGGTTTGCCTAGGAAAGAATCCGAACGAATTTCCACCCCGGGTTTTCTTCCCGAGGCTGAAGGAGATGCAAGGTCCAGCATCTGCACGGGACATTGTGGCGCTCTGGCGATGGAAGCGAGCTGAAACCTGAAGGCGCATTCTAGCGGACATAGATCAAGTTTAAAAATGCACAACAGCCACAGAATCGTGCCCGTTCCTAAGGCTCTATTGGCCAAGGAGGTTGGTAGTATCCGATTCCCCGATGCAGCCAGGGATGCCCCTTGCATCGCCGTATGTCTCGTTGATCCAGAGCGCAGCATTACCCTCGCTTCGGTCAAGTGTCCAAGCCACGCGATGCCAAGAGATACCATGGTCAGCGCTAAAATTCGCGATCAGATCTAACGTGCCATTGCATTGCTATTGCCCAACAGGAAATCATCCTTTGCGTAATACCATGCCTCGCAGCACACGGTGTAACAAATCGGAATCTCCAGCCGCGAAAAAGCATTAGCCGAACCGCAGCTTCCTGGAAGCCGATCCTGTAATTGCCTCGCTGTCCCCACCGCGTTCTGGCTTTAGTGGCGGGCTTGGATGATCTTGGATGCATATGATCAGCGTATTTATTGCTTCTTTTTGGGCTCGTAGCTCTCAGCTTTGAAGACGGTGGCTTTGTTTTACCTCTAGCTTCTCTTGGCAATATCGATGAAACATGAGTGTATTTAATATGCTCGGGCAGCTTTGGGATGCTTTCCAGTGGAAAAGTGCCGTTTAATCACATACTAGCCTGCTCTAAAACATACGCAACCAAGGCTTTCAAGTACCGGTATAAACAATTTATTTTAATGTCTCAATAAGCTATGTGTTTTGCCTCGATCCACACCCCGCGTTGGAGTGGGTAGTGACGATCAAGATGTGCACACCGACACGTACATTGATGCGTCTGCGATCCACCATCTCCGCTAATTTCAGCCTTGAGGCCCACCAACGTGGTCTATGCCCGAGATTCTTGGCATGCTAACTTGGGCCGATGGTTATAAGCGACCGCTCCGTCTCTTTTGACACTTGGTAACTGTCAAGCCAAACTGGTCAAATCCAGGACAACTTCAATCGTTTATCTATACCCTGGCCCAAGTGCTCCTAGTCAAGATGGGCCTCTCTCTTGTTGGCCTCCTGCGGCTCGCTGCTTGCGCATCAGCAGCGGCTACCTCTGATTCTCATCGCTGCGTATGTCATGGCCAATTGGCACACTTAATTCTCCCAACTAACACTCATGATTAGTGCTCTGCACTCAGTGCAGTGCCTGAACTCAAGGGCAAGGTATATATGCCAGACAATGCCCAGTACGATCAGCGCCTCAAGTCCTACTACTCTGCCAACGCAGCTTTGACACCATGGTGCATGGTTATGCCCGAAAGCACCAACGATGTGTCTAAGATTGCAAAGACCATTTCAAAGAAGAACTGCCCCTTTGGCATGCGCAGTGGAGCGCATTCCGCCTGGAAGGGTGCCAATGGCGTCAAAGATGGCGTCACGGTCGACTTCAGTAGGGCTATTAGATGGTAGTTTGTTGCTTTGAGGCTAACTTTGTTTCAGGCTATATGAACACAACAACATATGACTCGAAGAAAAAGATTGCTAAAATTCAGCCTGGCTCCACTTGGGGCGAATCATACAAAGCACTCGATCCCTATGGAGTCACTGCAGTCGGTGGACGAGCCTCCGTTGTTGGCGTTGGTGGTTTTACCACTGGTGGTGGCGTGAGTTGGTTCCTTTACTGAATATCATTGCAATGTTTCTTCAGCGCGCTAACCACAGGCCTAGTATTCGTTCCACACGGGTGCTCGTGGGTTCGCTTGCGACGCTGTGGCCAATTTCGAGGTCGTCCTCGCTGACGGTTCAATTGTGAACGCCAACAAAAAAGAGAACCCCAATTTGTGGAAAGCCTTAAAGGGCGGCTCCGGGAACTTCGGCTTTGTTACGCGAATTGACCAATGTATGCTTTAATTTGCAATCGCTTTGGCTTTGGCTTTGACCCTCATACTGACCTCGGATACAGATGCATTTGAGTCTAACAAGCTTTGGGGAGGATTCATCAACTATGACCTAGCCGATACCGATGCTGTCTTCAAAGGCTATATCAACTTTGTAAACAAGATGGACAAAGACGAGGCCTCTCAGATCATTACATCCGTTCAGTACAATGGAAAGGAACGAATTCTTCTTTCGGTCCTTTCTAACTCTGATGCCGTCGCCGCCGCCCCTGCTTTTGATGAGGTCCTTTCGATCAAGAATATCTCGAGCACCCTGAGCACAGGCAAGGTTTCAGAGCTCGTTCCTCAATTCACTGGTCCTACGCCGCTTGGACTCTAGTAAGTCTCCACGACTTGTATTGCAAGGTTTCAGGTGATATTAACATATTATTAGCGCTAACTGGATGGTCGGCTTGACCAAACATGATATTCGAATTATGAACTTTGCCAACAAGAAGCATGAGGAATATGTTAACAAGATGAAGAAGGCGGCCCCCGGTTCTGAGTTCAACGTGCTTCTCCAATATCAGCCTGTCACTAAATCCATTGTGGATCATTCGGAGAAGGCTGGAGGAAACATCATGGGCTTGGAGAGTATCGTCTCGGATGGCCCGGCTCTGATGTGGATGATTGCAGTTACGGTTGACACTGCCAAGAACCAGCAGAAGATTGCTCCGCTTGCTCTTGAATACCGGGATGCGATCAACAAGTATGCCGACAAGATTGGCGTAAACTGGAACTGGGATTATCTTAACTATGCGCTTGGAGACCAGGATCCGTTGAAGCACTATGGACCCGAGTCTGTCAAATTCGTTAAGAAGGTGTCCAAGAAATACGATCCTGAAGGAGCGTTCCAAAAGCTACGGTCTTCAGGCTTCAAGCTGGCGAATTAGGTTTTGAAGTGGGTAGAAAATTGAAGATACAGAGAATTTTTATTTTCTTTCAGATTTTTTGAACCTGATTCAAGTTCGAGGCATCTAAATCTAATTCATGTTGAAAAATAAGAGTAACACCCAAATGCGATGAGCCGTAGTCTTTCTAGTGAGTTGTGCAGTCTTTACTGTTGGGAAGTTACTCCAACCAGCCACAGTTGACATGCCGTCGGTATCAGCCACTTCCTTCGCCATATCTCTGAGCCAGTGCTTCACATGCTCTATAAGATTTTTTAAGTAGTCAGCAATGAATCCGTTATCATAGTACTTTATAGGTTTATGAGTCGTCTTATAATAGCTAAATCAGCTTTATTATTCAGAGATGCCAAGGACATTCCAACTAAAATTAATCACAACCTTACAAATGAAATCATACTGGACCAAGTTGATTCACGATCAATTTCATCATAAAATAGACTAGATTACTATCTCAACATTAAGGTAGATCTATAGAAACACGAGTCGCTGTAGTCATGGAACGCTATGATCATCAAGGGTCAAATATATACATATTGAACAAATGCTATTATGCTAGTAGGGGCTAGACTCCCTGATCCAGAAGAAAAAGACACGCATAGTATTATCTATGTCGTCTGAGTCATTATCTCACTCGGTTATTGTCGAGGCACTTAAAAGGCCATGAAGGCGGCGACAGCAAGAAGCATGCTGGCGAACTGAGGGAGATGGGCAGAAGCAGCGCTGACACCAACCTGGGGAACGTTGGGGACAGGGGTAGGCTTGGAAGAGGATCCAGGGCCGTAGTGACCACCAGTGACAGTGACGTTCTTGCCAGGGTTGTAAGAGCCACCACCAACGGGAACAGTGGCAGTAGCAGTGGAACCTGCGGGAACAGACTTGCTGGGGGAGTTGCCGCCGGCAGGGTGAGTCTGCTCAGAGCCAGGGCTGGTGGCAGTCTTGGTGTAGGAGGAGACGTATTGGCAGATAGGGCATTGAACAGTAACGGTCTTGGTCTGAGTGTAAACGAGTCCCTTGGAGGGGCAGTCAGAAGTGACGGTGGTAACCTCAGTGACAGTGGTAACATCGGGAACAGGCTTGTAGGTGATGGTATCAATGTCGTTGCCGTAGGCAGGAACAGTAACGGAGGAGGTGCTGTTGGACCAGGCCTTGGTGGGAGCAGCGGTGATCTTGGGACCAGTGACGCTGGTCTTGGAAGCACCAGCAGAAGCGGAAGCGGTGGTGCCATCGGCGGCCTTGAGACGCTCGTGAACCCACGCGGCAGCGTCGTCGGTGTAGAGGTCAAAGTAGTTGAGGTGATCGGCGACAGTGTTGCCCTTGGCGCAGATGGGGTCGGCAGCAGCGCAGTAGGAACGAAGAGCGGCGCCATAAGCATCGAGGTTCTTAAGCATCTGGCCGTCACGAGGGGCGACACCGTCGTTGGGAGCACCATCGAGGACGTTGTAAGACTGCTTGCCAGTGTGGCGGACATCACCAAAGAAGAGACCGGCAACAACTATAAATCGGTATGAGTAATCAGTCCATTTCAAGTATTCAATGTAAGTAACTTACTCTTCTTGCCAGCCTGCGAGCTGGCGTCGATTCCAGCATTTGCAGCAATATCGCAACCGAAAACCTTGCCACCGCCACCGCCAAGAACGTTGCCGACAACATCACCACCCTGAGAGTAGCCACTGACAACCAGCTTAGAGTTGGGGCACTTCTTGTTGTAGGCAGTGATCTGAGAAACACCGTTGGCGGAACCCTCAGACACGGAGCTGCAGTAGTTGGAGTTGCCAGGGTTGTAGAACTTGATGTCCTCGTAGTCGCAGCTGTCAAGGCCGTTGCAGATGGCGTTCACCAGCTTGCCCTGACGTCCGGGGTAGGGCTCGTTGTTTCCCTTGGCGAGGAAGATGTGGACATCCTTACAGGCGGTGTCTCGGGCGGCGATGGTAGCGGCATCGGTACCGGCTGCGAGCAGCAGAGAGAGAGCGAGAGTGTGCTTCATTATGAATATTAACGAGAGACGGTAGTGAAAGATTAACGAAAGTATAGCGAGAGGCTGAACGTAGACGAGAGTCGAACGGTTGAAGAGATTAAAGGAAGGTCCGGAGGAATCGGAGCATGGGAGTATATAAGTGAAAAGCGGAGGGTTTTTTGTGCGCCGAGGTTTGTCAGCGGCCATGAATGAACTCTTCCATCATCACCCAAACCAACACACCGAGATGAGATGATTCGCCGAGAAGATGCGAAGATAGCAGCTTCTATCCAATCAAAGCCTATGGATCGTAATTTTGGTCGTGTACGATTCCCCGCTGCGCGCGGTGCTTGTCAGTACCCTTGGTGCTAGGCTCAGGGTGCTTGAAATATGGGACCTTGTCGATATTACTGCATCTGGAGAGGAGCAATGCCCTGATTCTTAGCCCGAAAGAGCCGATGCCACCTGCGATCGGTCTAGAAAACTCAGTGTTCTGCGGCGGCGCCGAGTTGGCCGAGAACCGCTTCGTATCTGATGGGCCGCTATTGGGTCTGTGAGAAATGATGCTTGCGGGAGACAAGGGCCCAAAGCAACTAATCCCTGTATTTGGTGAACCTCCGCACCATTTTAGTCTGAGCTTAAGGCTGCGCGCCTGATGGATTTAAAAAATATTATTTTTCAATCAGTAGCTACTTATCTGGCTATTTTTGGTGGTTTCGCCTGGGAGGTGAAGTTGCATTTTTGAAAATATGGACATACAACCATCACCTACGCCGCCACAACGGCGTTGAAAGCAGAAAACCTGCCACTCTGGTCTGCGTGTTGGTCTGTCAACCAGACGGTGGCCGCGGGTTCCTTGCATAGTCCGGAAGGCGCCGAGACAGGGCAAGGCGCCGATCCACAAACCTCGTGTTGCAAGTGAAAGACCCACACCAGGCGCGATCGAAGCCCCAAAATAGAGCTAGTCTCCCCAGAACTCTCTGGTAAACTTATGGAGACGACCCCGTCTCGGGATTTTGCTATTTTGGAGCTTGACAGGAAATATTTGGGCAGGAGCTCATCAAGTAATATGAGTGAAACCGGGGAATGTTTTTGTCAAAAAGCTTAATAAATAATTACGCCGGAAGATTAGCCATATTGCATTGCTTAACCTCAAGGTCCTAGATGTCATCAGTTCTGCATAAGGCTGACCTATCCTCTGAATGTGGCGGAGAATTAATCGGCTTGGCGGCGAAAGCTTAAATTCGCGCACACATTGACTGGGACCAAAAAGGTTCCGGCAATGATTCAGGCGCCTTGATTAGAATTGAGGCCCTTGAATCAGGCCGGAATAATTCGTATAGCTGTACATTGGTTGGCTGGGATCTGGATGCTTGTAAATTTACCTGGCATCACTACGCCGCAGCAACGTACAGTATCAGGGCACCCACCAGAGAAGAAATTATCACAGTGATGTTCTAGGGAGTAAAAGAGGTTGGAGTGTGAGAGTCTTACCATGATATCTGAGAGGCGAGTCAGAGAAGTTTCCAATGATAGCAATGACAGGAACAGGAAAGGTCAAATCCGGCCATGTCCTGGATTCTTATCACACTTGGGGCTAATTTTTTCCTCTTTCGCTGAGAAAGGTAATCTTTGCACGTGCCTAATTTTCTGCCTCCCTTTTCTATCATGCGTCTTAATGCCGGACCACAATCCACTTTGGGCTTGGCGAACTCCTTCCATCTCTGGGAAATGGCCCGCACTCCCCAACGGCGGTTACGGCTTCCCGCTTAGGCCCTATGTCTCAATGCAGACCAGCATTTATTCTAACAGGTCTATTGGAAAACAAGAAATTCAGACAATGACCTAGAAGACCGGGCTATGCCCACGAGCCGCCTCTGCTCCCATATTTTATGGCTGAATATGGATCGTGTATTCTTGTTGCTAATTATAGCAGCTTGGTGCTACCCTAAACCCATTCTTTGAAGGTCTACTAACCTTGAATACCGTCACCAAATAAGGCCAAATATCAGCTTTTCATCGGTAGACATGTGCCTGAATACAATTGCAAATCTAAATCTATTCAGGGTGTGTGGCCATGATTTTGAGTGGTCGTTGAAGCCCACTCATGTTTCCCAATCTAACATTGCCAATCGCATCTCTGTAACGATACTCTCGATTCCAACAAGTACGGGCCTAATTATGTTTGCCCCATGTTCAAATATGAACTTCCTCACCTATATCGCGCTTTTGCTATCAGAACTCCCATAATACGATGGGGCAAGCTCGTCCGACTAAATGTAACCATGTATCTCGCAACACCAGTAGATCTCACGAAAAAGCTCCAGCCAGTCATGATTGCCACAGTCTAGAAAAACAAGATAAGTAAAATCACAGTTGTTGTGCAGGTAGATGCAGGGGCGAGTCGTGTCGTTGACCTCAATCTTGATGACCCAGGCCGGCTATTCGTCCAAATTAGTAGCTTCCGGGCTTGGAGTGAGAATTTAGCTCGATTCATACCCGTTGGCGACACATCAGTGCCTATCATGCCACAATGGGATGCTCATCACTAACAGGGGGTCAGCAGACCCACCCAATTTGACAACCACTTCATCCACATGAAGCGTTTGCATTGCACATATTCCTGCGTCTCTGTAACTATTAAGGTCAGTTCTAGATTGGTATTTGAGCAAAATGCGTTCACTAGAACCAATATTGAGAGACCTTGTTGTGTGCATCAACATGAACCTACTTTGCAAATTTTCTATGAGGGCAAGCTGGGGGGTGCTGTTCAGTGATTGTACAAGATGCTAATGTTTAATCTTCATTGAATAATGGTTTGAAAGGCTCACAATCGTACTTTCTCAAACAACTCCCAGTGAATCATTTTGTCTAACATGATTCGGAGCAAAGCACTCCGCGTTATCTACATTGATGAGTTGGAAGCTAGCCAGTTCCTGAGAATATTTCGTTGTAAGCTTATGGGCCACTCGCCTTTCACCTCAGGTTATTGAACTAATCATTGATGTTACTTTATGTAGACTTTTCACTCATAAATTGAAGCGAGAATAGAGCACATTATGGCGAGAGTTTGTTGCTATTGTTGAATAGTGAGTACGTATATGAGAGGTGACGAGGACTTTTCACAAAGCGGAGCGAGACAACACCTTACGGACCACCGGCTAGTTTCCGATCCAATCAAGACAAGCATAACAGTTTGGCTGAATGAAGAAATGGATCCAATGGGTTTGTTAAATTGTAAAGAGCGACTAAACTAGTACTAAATGAGAAACAAAAAGAATCCCCCACGAATGCAGCCAAGCCCTCGTCATAAATGATGTTCAATCTTTCACATCCTTCCATTATGGCCAGGTTGTTGAAAGCTGATTACCAGTAGGAATGATGATCAAACATTGATTCCATCCATGAGACTTGATACGAAATAGTTCACTCGCATGAAGTGCTGTGGTGATCATGGTTCGCGGCACAGGTCTGAAATTTATGAATAGGGTAAGAGCCAGCACAATTCTAGCGGAGCGTTAGCATGAATGGACTTTATACGCGAATGAATGTTTTTTCACCTTTCCATTCTGATTAAGAGTGCCGCCAACATTGTGGCAGCAAGTCTTTGTGCAGTCCTTCGCAACCCCTCCTTGTTGGGTAGTACAGTGGCAATCGGTCGCCATGACACTAATTTTAGTAGAGATATCAGTTTTCTGAATTTTCATGAGGAGTTGAGTTTTTACCTGGCAGACAGAGCCAAAGTCATGGCCATAAAGATCGAAGAAAGTGTAAACTTCATGTTGTTGAACGTGAGTAGAAAAGAAGAAGTAGTAAGATTGATAGGACTGAGGTGTAGGATGGTAGTGTCTTGGAGAATTATTCCAGTATTGCCTTGGTTGCTTGCCCTCTTTTATAGATTAGGAGAGCACTGAAAGTGGTCTGTGAGGCTGTTCATATTATTCTAGGACGCCACCATTACATGGCGTACCAAACAAAATCCAGCATTACTCATATTTGAGTAACTTTCTCCATTCCATTTACGATCAAGATCGACAGGCGAAGTCTTGGTATTTTGTCTTGAGTGTAGGTTGTTAGATGACATGTCGGTGGAGGAGTGGCACGCCCAATCGGCTTTTGGATATGCATTCAGACTTTTCAGCTCTAGTCCTAGGCTCCAATAACGTACATGTCATTGGATGAGCTTTGAACTGTAAAACCTCTCTACATAAAGTTGTCACGCTTAATTTAATGCTGTTCAGGTCAATATCTTAGATCAGCTTGACTTACTCAGATGACATAGCGCTTCCTTTGAAAAGCCTGCAAAGCAATTAGACACCTTGTGATGTCTTTGTATCACCACAAACAGTCTACTCTGAATACATTTTACGCAAGGAAAAGAGAGGCATATATATCAAGTCCATCAATTTATCTTTGACTTTGCCTCGCTGTAATGGAAGAATCATGCTGCTGACATTGTGCCATACCTTATTATCATGGTAGAATGAATGAAATATCAATGCAGTCTCTCGTTAAGCAAGCCACAGTTTATTTTATGCTAGTTGTTCATGATTTATACATGATTACGGTACAGACACGCTTGTGACGGGTTACATCTCAGCTGAATGCAAGTGATCCCACAGCCCTGTAAGCGGATCCACTGGAAAATACGCGACGTTAAAGATCCGAGCTGGGATCATTTCTTGATATTTGGACTGTATTGTGACAAGCTTGATGAGAATGTCAGGATAGTTGATCTGAATGTTGATCGCCGCAGATGGATTGGTCGAGAGGAGCTGACGTACTGCAGGAAGGTAATACTAAAAGATGACAAAAGTGCTTGGCCCGGCGATCTTGATAGAATCCCAGCAGCATTTGTACATCCAAAAAATGATTGGATATAAGCTAGCGCCTAAGATGCCGACGACCCGAAATTGGTCCAGCCTCTCATGTCATGGCGTGTCATTCGCCGTGGCAAATCCCTTTGGATGTGCGGAAGGAGCAGCAGCACGCCGAGAAAAGAATCAACTCGATCAAATTAATTAATGATCAAGGAAGTCTGCTAACCATCGATTGTATTGGTACGTAGGACCCTGTGAGTACATCATTTTCTTAGCATTCATAGTGATAGAACGTGCAATATAATATGCGAAACAGGGTACTTTTCTGCTCCTTCCGCGCATTGAAAAAGAAAGAAAAAAAATGAACAAGCTCTATACCTTCTGCTTACTCGATTCTACCTTTTGAGGACAGTCTGTGAGGTCAGCTTACTGTGAATGACCCGTGGTTAACGCTGCATTAGCTCGAAGATCGCCAAGAGGGGCGGTGAACTTGAGAATTGATCCGATTACTGAAGAAGCAAGGCATATTTTATCTACCGAACTGACCTAGATCAGATCAGGTGCTGCATTCTGCCACTTGCCAACAGAAAATGGCCAGCGCACCGCTCAAGGGAAGGGAGATATCACACTCACAAGTGGTCTCAATCGCTCATACAGACGGCTGTTACGAAGGTCAGATGCCCGGACTAGCCGGCATCAGGATTAAGGTAAAAGAAAGATGGTCACGGCCGCAGTCGGCCCCAAAACACCATACTAAATAACACACGAGCCTGTGTTATCAATCTATAGATCACGGGCCCTGCCGGGCCCGGCCAATTGACCATTGAGGCCAAGTCCTGATCGTCATGTCGATCAAACCTTAAGACCCCGAGGCCGGAGGCCGCCTTCAACGGCAGCCTCCAACGGCTAGCAACAACAGCTATAAGAGACCTAGCTAGATCCCTTCCATAGTAGAAAATCAAGAGCATCAAATTCAATGCATCAGGAGCCGTAGCTATCTATTGAGAGGAGAAGTAGGTCCCATTCCCACGCGATAGTGTCTGTACATCTTTTAACATTCATGTTTTCATCAATTGGATCAAGGTCTTCTTGGTATGGAAACTCAAAGACGAAATTCGGCCGTTTGGATGGTCTTATTAGGCGGGGAAATATGCTTCAAAGTATATGATGTAGCAAGGCTATATTAATACATGGAATAAAGGAAAGTGTTAAAATTTTTTTAATCTGCAATCAATCACTCAATTTGGACTTGAACGACTGGAATCTTATACGAAGAAGTAGCATCAGGGCATGTGCTTGAAAGATCGTACCCCGGCCTAACCAGAACAAGACGACCTTTGCAAGTCCAAAAATCAGCAATTTGAGAAGTACCGAATATGCATACCAAGTACTGGTAGCCAATCGCATCTGCTATCTTGCATTGCAGTTCCTGCACACCTTGACCGTTGACAAAGTCCGCAGGGGCGACTTGGGCATACCCTGCGCTCGTGAGTCCGCTGATGGGAGAAAAGTATAAACTTTCCCCAAGGGTGTTACTGGAAGCATCGTATAGTGACAGATGGTGGAATTCATCGTCGGTATATTCGTAACCAAGCTGAATGGTGCCCGCAGGGTTGCTACCAAAATCGAGATAGGAGATCGAGTTGCTATTTTGTACGGATTCGAGTTCTACAAATCCTATTCCGCCGGTAACTGAGAGTCTTGGGTCTGCACTGCCAACAGCCAACACCGAAAAGTGCACGGTGGGCAGTGGGGTAACTGCAACGGTGCTTGTATAATCGATAGTCTCCGTCGAATATGTCGCCATTTCAATGAATGTGTCGACAGGCTGGGACACGATATCTGTTGAGAATGTCTCGGTTATCGCGACCGTGGATGTGGTTATTGTCAGTGGGACGGTCTGGACAGTGGTGACCATAATCCCTGCGGACTCGGTGGCAATGGCTGTGACGTAGCTCGTCGATGGAGCGGCCATCGCCTTTTCTGTGGCTGTAGTAACACCAAGACAAGAGCAGGCTGACTTATATTGATCGGGACCGGCGCAGTCGGATGCATAGCTGGGCAGTTCGATAAAAGCATCTCGTTTGTCTGGACTAGGACCGGAAGGGATAGTAGCCGATGCTGTGACTGTAACAAGGACGTTTCGTGTGACGGTTTCGATATCGCTTTGAACGACAGTGGCGGTATAATCGACCACTTCAGTCTCAACTACGCTGAAGATGTCGGTTGCCTCAACCGGGACGGTAGTGGTGGCTGTAAGGGACGATAAGCCAGTCAGACCCAGTGTGATAGTTGTCGTTTTGTACACAATACTGATAACACCTTGTTAGAAATTATGAAGCATAATTTAACTGAATTACTAACGGGAGTGTGGGAGACGTCGTTGCGAGAAGATGGGCACTGCAGTCAGCCTTTGCAACAACTTGATTTGCCAAGAGATCTTTGAGGTATTAGCAGACGAGACATTGTGGGGAGAGGAAGAGAGACCCAACCATTTAGACAAGCATCCTTTTTGCATGAAGCTGCAGGGCTACAAGGCGACGCAGCTACCACTGGAAGGGCGAATAAAATAGATAGGATGGGGTGGAACCGCATCTTGAACAGCAGTATAGCAAACACTATTATGATTGGTGTTTCCTGTTAAGAAGACATGAACCTTGCAAATGAGTGGACGGCAAACTTTCTGCCTGGGAGATGGAAAAGAAAGGGCCAGACTGGATGAACAAGTGTTCCAGGGGCCAGCAATATTATATTCCTTTGCCCGACACACTTTTAGAGATTATTCATTTGAGATGTCCTCTTGTTGTAACTTAGTGGTTCAATCTACTAAGCCTTTTCAAGAATCGCGAGCCACCTAACGCGAGACTATTTCAGGGGTAGATGGACTCTAGCAGTCCGTGGTGGTTGGCCATGCTATGGCGACTGAATTTGGCCCTCAGTCAGCCAATAACCACTCCAATTTAGTGGCTTTTTGAGGTGACTAAGTTCAATTTAGTTTGAATTTGAGCTTAGCTGCAATTGTCCTATACGAGACGCATGCAATGATCACGATTGATTCGAATTTGACAAACAATAACATGATACGGCATAATTTCTTTCTTTCGAGCCATAATAAGACCTCGGTTTCCTCATGGACCCAAATATGTTGAGGATTTATCACTCTGCTCTGTGTGGCCTTTCTTGTCGCTCACGATGGTCCAATTGGTAGTGACCGCACGCTAGACACTAGTGAATCTAATTGATGTTTAGCCTGGAACGATGCTCCAAACCCGACTTATGAGACGCCTATGGAGTGGGAAAATGAGCCAAATATTTCGGCTAGTGACCCTAGTGTCTTAAGTAGAGGAATTCCTTCCAATGTCCGTTTTGTATAGCAGGGATACGCACTCTAATAGGGCAGCCACATGATAAAATGTCATTCTCCCTACTACCTATCTTTTGGCCACCTTATCAAATTACAAACCCTACCGTATTAACAGCCCGCTACGCGCGCTAGCCTTTCCCGTAATTCTTGGAATGAGCGCATGGGAAAATGTATTCATCTAGTACATGTCATATAGCTGTATTTAGGAGGGGACAACGACCAGTAAATTATAACCATCTCACAATGCTTGAATTAGAGTTTCGGGTGAAACGACTGCGGCAAACGAATCGTTATTCCCGACGGACGGGCCGGAAGCAAAAACAATAATTGGTGAGATTCTGTCTGTATGGGTCTACCGAGGCAGTGTTGCGCAAGCGAAATTTAGGTGTTTGACGAAAAGCCCATGGCTATTGTGATGAAATAGCCTTTCCTTGACTAAATTCTGTGTCGTGGATCCTTGGACCAGTTCTGTGGGAGCATATTAACACATACGTAAAAAGCCAACACTATCGTAAACGACTATTAACGAGTGACATCGTACTTGGTAGAATACTTTTAAAACTCCCCAAGGCAGTAACCAGATAGCGGTGAGTCCAATATCAATATATGCCGAGGCTGGTGCTTCGAGGCTAATTTTCTTCAATGTGACAACAATTCCGGAATCAGAGCTCCCAATCAAGACTTTTTTTTTTTCATCGTTATGTGGAGACATGTCGGCAGGGTCGCCGAAGAACTCGTCTTTTTCACTTCGTCCTCGGCTAGTGAAGCGGGAATAAACTCGAGCGAGTAGAATGACAGGATTCAAACCTGGATGTAGGTTCCGTTCACTTGGGTCCCGCCTGGTGGTGGTGTTAGCGTTAAGCATGCATCGTAATATCGGCATCCACTCAGTCGATTAGAAGGCTCGGTGACCGAATAAATCCTAGTCGCGGAAAGCTGAGAGCTAACGGGTTTGCCATCGAGAAATGCGCATTAGCACCACGTTTTTCTACACGACCAACATGGTTGTGAAAATTGATATGGTTTTTGCTTTATCCCATCTCTATCGTGCCACCAGAACGGAGACTGCTGTGGATCTTGGTCGGGTGGAGCATGCCGACACCACATCCCGTGGTTCAGCAGCGGCGTTTCATAGGCTGACTCGGGTACAAGTGGCCGACGGTTGATATCGCCAATGCTACTTAGGATCGGTTTCCGCGCTGGAGCGTCGTTGCAATTGCCCAAAGGAGAAGCGCAGACGCAATGCACGGAATATCGGCACCGTCCACCACTTCCCGCCGTCTAGCTCTGTGGGCTGGCGGCACAGCGCTTGGCTTGGCAAAGTGTGTCGCGTGCGAGATGCATGCTCTGTATAAAGCGATGCAGACCCTAGTGTCCACGCAACATGTGGGCAATGCGCACCAGTTCGCATTACTTTTGTTGATATATGCTTAATATTGGAATTTCGTCTTGCATCAGATACCGTTACATCCGGCGCTGATCTTTTTTTTATTTTTTATTCATCATTTATTATTTTGGTCCTGGTATCCGCGAAGAATCGCTGTGCTCAACAAACCAAGACACCATGGCTGAGCAGCAATTGGATGCGGCCGAGGCCTTAGCCAATTCCAAAAATGCATCGGTGGAGGGCAAGAACCAAGTTGACATTGAAGCTGCGCCTGTTGCGGTTTCAAGCACCCGCCAGCGCATCTCCGACCTCTTCACCATCATGTGTGCTGGCGCAGCCTTGATTTCGGACGGTTACCAGAACAACTTGATGACCATGTCCAACGTCTTGTTCAAGAAAGAGTATCCCGATCAATACACTTCGCCCGTGAGCACTCGTGTGTCCAACGCTCTTCTTGTCGGTGAGATTCTCGGCCAGATCGTTATCGGTCTGACATGCGACTACATGGGCCGCAAGACGGCCATCGTTTTGACGACCTTGTGCATTGTTGTCGGTGGTATTTTGGCCTGCGCCGCGCATGGAAATACCATCGATGGCATGTTCTGGATGATGACTATCGCCCGAGGAGTTGTTGGCTTTGGCACTGGTGGCGAGTACCCAGCGAGCAGTGTCTCTGCATCTGAATCTGCCAATGAACACGCTCTGAACCGACGTGGCCCCATCTTTATTCTTGTCACCAACCTTCCCCTGTCGTTTGGTGGACCTTTTGCTGTATCCGTCTTTTTGATTGTGCTCTCAGCTGCGGGTACCAATCATCTCTCGACTGTTTGGCGTGTGTGCTTTGGTATTGGTATCATCCTGCCTCTGACCGTCTTCTACTTCCGCATCCGCATGCTTAACTCAAAGCTGTATCGCCGCGGTGCCATCAAGAAACATGTTCCTTACAAATTGGTGCTCCGATATTACTGGAAGAGCTTGATTGGAACGTGTGGCGCCTGGTTCTTGTACGACTTCATCACATTCCCCAACGGTGTTTTCTCTGGTACAATCTTGGCTTCGGTTGTGCCCTCGGGAGGAAACACCATTCTTCACACTGGTGAGTGGCAATTGTTGCTTGGCGCAATCGCTCTCCCCGGTGTGTTTCTTGGCGCTTGGATGTGCGACCGCGTTGGCCGCAAGAACACGATGATGATCGGTTTTGGCGGTTACCTTATCTTTGGACTCATTATTGGGTGCGCGTATGACAAAATTATCAAGATCGTACCCCTTTTTGTCGTTTTCTATGGTCTCATGATGAGCTCTGGTAACATGGGACCTGGAGACATGCTTGGCCTGTTGTCTTCCGAAAGTTACGCCACCAGCGTTCGTGGTACCTGCTACGGTATCAGTGCTGCTGTTGGTAAGGCCGGTGCTGCCATCGGTACTGAGGCATTCACGCCTATCCAAACCAATCTCGGCAAGAAGTGGACCTTCATCATTGCAGCAATCTGCGGTGTTGCCGGCATGCTTGTTACTTGGTTCTTCGTACCTGAGGTCACTGGTGAGGATCTTTCTAAGAACGATGAGAGATTCCGGGCTTTCCTTGTTGAGAACGGCTGGGATGGCGAGATGGGTGAAGATGATATGAAGGCCTTGGCGGATGACGTTCGGCTACCTAGCGGCGCAGGCGCCGTAATCTCTGAAACTTCCGAAAAGATCTAAACACATAATAGATATCGATAGAGAAGTTTTCGGCGCCGGCGCATCTTTGAGATCTTGTATCTTTAATCCGTATTCTGGAATGGAGGTGGAGGAAAATGCGCAATCTGCTCTGGTGCTCTGGCCAATCGCGCAACCTCGGTGAGCTGGGTGAACTCTACTCCTACGAACTCACGCAGGGCAAATGATCAGATGTGACGCAGTTGTAGGGTCCATCTAACGCTCAATGGTACAACATATTGCAAAAAGACTAGTCCTGTAGATAGCCACGTGCCTAGAGAGTTTCTTCTACATTAGAATTTCTTTTCTAATCTTATCTCCTTCACAGACAAGAGGCATGGTGTACTGTGCCGTGATGATCTAGCAAAGGGCAAACATTGCCTCTTATACATTTAGCACAGTTTTTAGGCACTTCAAATGGTATCAGCATACACTGCTCATCTAACGCAAACTGTTCAACGCTATGAGAACCTCCCCCAGACAAACTGTACCGCTTTGAAACTTGCCCACCCCAAACATAAGATGGAAGGTACGACAAAGGCAATTAATCCTGTGAGTATACCCTGGTCGAAGAATCCAGAGCCGCTGCCCGAGTGCTGTTTGATAGCCCTCAGAGGCCGCATGGCCTCTTTTCGTAGCTGGGCTGCTCGCTCGAAATTACTCTCGGGTTTTCCCATCGAGATGTATTCATCTACGTGAACCATATTCGAATTATTGCGGTTCTCAGATAGAATACAAACCGGTTTTGGCCTGGACATGAAGCTAATGTCATAAGGGAGCTCAAGGCACTCGGGGCTAGTTGACGTAACTGGTCTGGGCGGTCCCACTTGCACGATTCTCCCGTTAATACGATCGTGTTATCACTTATTTCTAGCAGTAGGGATAAGCTTACCGAGAATGCTTAAGGGGATATGATTGACGAATGATGATTTTGTTTCAAGATATTGGTGCAGGACTTTGCATGTTTTGAGATTAGCAAATAGATATGTTGCCATATACGATGCACTGTTTATTCATTAGACGAGGTCTAAATCGGGTTATCTTCATGCTACCCACGAATCTGAGAGTTGCGTGACAGTGTCTATAACTCCAGTAGAGTTGATGATGCAAAGTTCTCGAGTTGGTGGCTCCTTGTTCATTCTAAATTGTATCAGCAGAGCACCTACAAAGCCGAGGAATATGTACTGTTGGGGGAGAGGGAGAAAAATTGAGAAGAACAATAATAAGCAGAAGAAGAGAAAGCGGCGCTCACAGTGATCCATGGAAGACTATTCTGCAGCCATGTACTTCGAAGATAGGGTTTGTGGAATCTATTGGAGTTGGACTCCCTGGAATGGGTAGATGGTTCACTGCCTGAGACACAGCCATATCATCACCACCTAATCCTTCGATACAAGCTTCCACGAAGGTTTTCAATACCCATTCATTCACAATGATGATCGCTGGTCTGTATGGAGATTCGCCATTAAAGACATGTTGCGATGCGCAAATAGTCCTAGCTGCGAGACGAATGTCTGCCGTGCGGTCCACTATAGCAACAGCTAGTTTCGTTGAAGGCTTACCGAGTTGCCCCCCGATACTTGTGCACTGTTCGATCTCGATTTGGTCAATTACAAAGCATCGTTCTAAGTTCGTGGTATTGGTAACGCTTGGGAGAATGGCAAATATATCTTGGTCAAGAACACGAAACCCGGTTCTCAAAAAGGATTCCAGACTGCTGGTGTCGGCGTCCATCTGTAGTATCCCCAGTCAGCATAGTTCAAACTTGCAAATTATACATCTATGTACCTCCAGAATGACACAATTTCCTGCTGCCACTGCTGCAGCTAAAGCGGAAAATATGGAGAAGAAGCGGCTATGGATGCCGGGTCTGACCAGAACAATGCCGTGAGGAGTGCGCCAAGAGTGGTTGCTTCGGCTTTTGCTCACTGAGTATTCTTTCTCTAAGGCATCATCAAAATCCAATTGTTCGTATAGAGTATTGACTGTGGTCAGCGTGAGAGAAAACTCCAGCACACTATCCTCATAGGTGCGACCCGAATCCTTGGAGATGATATCACAAAGAACGCTTGCGTTGTGGCGCAGAAAGCCATGAACCTGGTGGAGTTGCTTCTGACGATATAGCACATTATGAGCCCTCTTGTCGATTGACGCGGCAACCAGGCGATCAAAAACTAGCGTTTCAATACTTTCATCGGCTTGAATTATTGACATTGTAGTGTTGGGGAGCTAGTTTGTCAATATCTAGGTGCGCTTTTTCGATGTCTGCTATTAGAGCAAATTATCATGTCGAGAGATGAGAGAGGCTTGGCCGCCAGCATATTTACAATTCATAGTCATCGTTCTAGCAATGAAAAGAACTTTTCGTTGATTCGGATGCGATACCTCCACCCGGAAGATGGTCATTTCACGGAGATAGTGGGGGTGGGGAATTGGGTGGGTGGTCCGGAGCGGAAGTGGGTTACTATTTCCGGAACCCCATCACGGATTTCGCTCTGGATACGTACGACTATGATATTGCAGCATTTCCTTCTTGATAACAGGATTTTTTTTTTTTTTTTTTTTTTTTTTTTTTTTTTTTTAAATATTTTCCGATCTCAAATTAAAATAAACTACCAAATTTAGGCTTGCTATCGGCAAACATCACCATGACTCAATCGGCAACTAAGATAGAAGCTTCGTCACTTTCGCTCCAGGAAACACTACAGGACTATCAGATCCATCTATCAGATCCTCTAACAAAGCTTTCATTGCCTGATAGAATCTACTTCACAAATAATCCAGACACTTGGCCTACAGAATATCGTCGCATTCCACCATATAGGCCCATCAACAAAAACCTCGATCTTGCGGAGCGCCCAAACGGGGCTAGTGCGGGAGAGTACTTGTTTGTAACAGTCATGTTGAATGGAGTTCGTCTACAGTCGGTAGGAAATATCACATCGATCATTGTTTAATAGAGAAAGACCACTAACACAGATGCAGGGCCTGGTACGCGCTTGGGAATGCACGGGAGCTCGCTGGTATCCACAGCTAACACGGTACAAAATTGGAGGAGAGTGGTGATGCAGTAAATTAAGGAGTTGTAACATTTTTTGATATTAAATATTAGTCTTCAACCTTCACAACGCAACATGCGTATCCGTAAAAGCAATCATGATTTTAGTACGAGTCACTGCATGCCCAAGACAAAATATGTATGCACACCACAATCACTATTTTATGCTTTGTCTTTACTATTATATAATACGTAATACCGGTTTCCAAATTTGTACTTTTGAATTATATTCCACAAATGTAGCAAGAGCCAGAATGTAGTTGAACAAAAACAAGTGTTTCCGTGATAAAAAGCTTTTTCGGTTTTCGTACTCCTCCAAACTGAAGGTGCTCATTTTTTTTTATCCAATTATGAAAACTCCGGTATGGGCTCCGGGTGCGGTTGAGCTGCATCTCTCCCCCACCGGAGATTTCGGAAACATCATTTAATAATCTCGCCAATGCTTGACCATCAATCCGAGGTCGAGTTTATATACTCAGGGAACAATTCCACAGGCCATATCTTTGTGATACTTGGCTTATGCAAATCCTTCAGTCAACTCTTTACGTTATCGACAACCGCTTGATTCATCATGCCTAACCAACTTCGAGACCTCTACGAGCGTATGGTTGATCAGGAGAATAACCTCATTTTCGAGAAGAATGTAGACATACCGCTTAAAGGCAGCGAGCTTCCAGTGCGGTGCAATGTGTATCGGAGGTTAGATTCGGATCAAGGGCAAAGGTATCCGGTTCTAGTAACGTACGGACCCTACGGAAAGGATATTTGGTATGGAGAGTGAGTAACTTCTCTCAATTGCTATCTTGGTTCAGCTTAGTACAAGTCTACTTCTTTTTAACCTAAACAATACACAGTTCTATGATCTTAATGCTGACTACAACTCAAGCTTCCATCCCAAATCATACAGTGAAGTACCAGAAGAACACAAGTCTAAATACGCCGCGTGGGAGACACCAGAACCCGTATTTTGGACCAGAAACGGATATGCAGTGGTTCGTGCTGATGAAAGAGGGCTGGGTCAGTCCCCTGGCCTTCTCGATACAATGTCCCGAGGAACAAGCGAGTGCTTCTTTGACGTTGTTGAATGGGCAGCATCGCAGCCATGGTCATCTGGAAAGGTTGGGCTTATTGGAATTAGCTACTATGCTGGTGAGAACACAGTTAGTCCCCTATTTAACCGTAATTATTTTAACGTTGTTATAGGAAGTCAGTGGCGAGTTGCAGCTCGTAAGCCCAAGGGTCTTGCGGCGATTATCCCCTGGGAAGGCATGTCGGATTACTATAGGGACCGCTGCCGCCACGGTGGCATCTTTTCCAATGAATTTATCAAATTTTGGTGGAATAGGCAAGTAATCACAAACCAATATGGGCGCCCCGGTCGTGCGGCTTCCAATTGGGGTGAAGATACAATCGAAGGCGATTTGTCCAAAGATGAATTGTAAGTATTGTAAACTCAACATCTGGACCCAGTTCTAACCGTGAGCTAGGGTCGCCAATTGCCATGACCAAAACATAGACAATGAAAGAAATCGCTTCTTGGACGACGAATATTATGCCTCAAAGGAATATAACTTGGAGGATATTGATATTCCAGTTCTGTCCGTCGCAAATTGGGGGGGTATCCTGCTCCACTTACGAGGAAATGTACAGGGTTATCTTTGGGCGAGTTCGAAGTATAAGTTTCTCCGCTTCATCGTCGGGCGTCACGACCTTCCTTTTTATTATTCTGAGGAAGTGGAAGTTCAAAAGAGCTTTCTCGACGCTTTCCTCAAGGGTCATGACCCAGACGGGTGGAATATTGGTAGAATCCCACCGGTAAGTATCCGATTGCGCAAAGGAGATGTGGGTTTCAATAATCCAAAGGGGGAGATGCTGTTCGGATCTCGAAATGAGAATGAGTGGCCAATCAAACGTACAAAGTACACAAAATTCTTTTTGGATAGCGATTACGGCTTTCATAAACTCAGTGCGCCCCAGACGAATCCCGCCACAATATCCTACAAAGCACTAGGATCGTTGAAGAACCCCCAACTTGTTCAATTTACTACATCTGGGTTCGAAGAGGAGACAGAGATTACTGGTCACATTGTCGCTCGACTGAATGTCTCTGTTGAAGCTGCGCGAATCGACCAGAGGGTCCTCGACATTGACCTGTTCGTCACGCTGCGTCATATATCTCCTCAAGGAAATGAGATATTCTATACTGGCTCCTCTGGAGATAATGTTCCTGTTTGCAAAGGTTGGCTCCGAGTGAGCCTGAGAAAGGTCAATGAAAGCCATTCTAAGCACCGTTCATTTCTACCTTATCGGGAATACAGGTCCACAGATGTCCAACCAGTTGAGAACAAGGTGATATACACTGTGAACGTCGAACTTTGGCCAACAAATGTAGTGGTCGAAAAAGGGGGGAAGTTGATATTTGAAGTCAGTTCTGGCGACACACAGGGCTGTGGCCTTTTCCAGCACACGAATCATATTGATAGGTATGTGCACTTATTTTAGTACGCCGACGGTTGATGAAAGTCTAACAGATGCAAGGCCAGGGGAGGTATTTGGTGGCTTGAACTTGATGCATTTTGGTGAAGGCCTCGAGAATTACGTTGTGATGCCCATCATACCAAGCACCACAGAGTAAATCACGGATAGCTTCAGAGATATGGTTGACCGATTCCACTGAAAAGGTCGATTTTATGGCCAAGGTTCGCATCAGCGCCACAAAGTTAAATTTCCAAAATGTGAAGTTCATCCATCAAATCATAATAAAGATAGCTAAATTTAAAACAATGTTAGAATTAGAATATAGTTTCCAATTGACTTCATTAGACTCTTAAGATATATTTTGGCCTGGTTAAAAAGACTCGAAACATCCAAATAAATCACTTTACCAATCGCTTCGTCGAAAGTGTGAAAGGTATTGCAGAACAGCCCATAGTTGGTTCGTTGGTTCAAGCTAAATCGCTTTAAATACCTGGTCCAACACCAAATGAGAGCGTCAACAACTTTCTCGGGGGTTGTACAAGAATCCAATTTTATCCTGAGTCTGTTCATAGCAACTTCTTTGTGCAAGGTCATGGCTTCTTCGGAACACTCTTCCTCTTCTGTCATTCTAAGCACGTGTGCGAGCTTCCACTTTGTACGTGCTATCGAGCGTTGGGCATGTATATTTCCCCAGTTGATCGGTGCCATCCAGACTTCTAACGCTCGTCGGAGGTACTCACTAGGATCGATCAGATCAACAACGGTTCACATTCCAATATTGGTTACGTACATCGCTCGAGTTATGTCTCTTGCACTGAAACTTCTTCGAGTTTTAATCCATGTCTCATCTTAATAGGACTTAGAATTCCTTCATTACATATGATTTGATTGTCATTAATTTGACACCCGGCACGGGCAAAATGAGGCAAACCCAGAATAATGCTCCTTGGGTTACATCAATTTCGGGACTTCTCCGACGGCAAATACAAATCTTTCGTCCATTTGTTTTCTGACCGTTTCTGCGGTTGATGGGTTTCATCAGATTATTGATGTTAAAAAAAGCGCCCATGGGAGCAAGAATTCACTTAGACGAAGCCAATCCAAAGGGAGACAGATCGATAGATGTGTTCTCCCCCGGGTTCAACTCTGACATGACTTTCCCAGAGCCCAGCCCAAACGTGAATCCGTCTAAGTTGTGCCCAAAACTTAGAAAGATGTCACCAACAGAGTTGAGATCAGCTTTTGCATCGACAGAATCGCTGGAGACGAGATCCCATGGCACCTTGGCCATGATTGGCCTGCTAAGTGAGGTTTCTGGCATGAATCCACGCCCACTATCAATCAGTTTCGGCTCTTCGTTTGGGTTCAAGATCAAGAAACTTAGCGACTTTCCTTTTGAGCTCTTGGATTTCCTCCACCGACGGGTGAACCAGATCTGGGAGCGGTGGAGTGTCTACCCCTTTCTCAATTGGTCTTGCGGCATATAGTTCACCGTTTTCAAACTCGGATATTTGAAGATCGATAGCTTCGTCCAGTGCGTTAATTCATACTTGATGACAAATATGACCTCTCGAGTGGTCCCTATCTTCGTGCGAGAGACTTGCGAGTCGGATCCAAGTTTGCATTTTTTTGCTAGTCCACCATGCGCAGTCTCAGCTTTGCTGATGGAAAGAGGGAATCAAATGCAGTGACATACCACGGACCGGCCGAGATAATCAGATTTTGACAGGGTATATTGAAAGTATTGTTTTCGTTATGTAAAGCGATATCTACCGCAGATAGGAAGGGGCTCCCCCCGTAGCAGCAACTGTACCCCAAGCTTTGGCATTCCTGCTGGAGAAATCGGCATAGCTTGGGTGGATCACTGGGTGTGATGGAGGTTAGCTGTGGCTATCGTGTGTCCAGAAGCACAACTTACAGTTTGCTGCTTGCTGAGTCACCAAGGCAGTTGCGAGAGCGGTTCAGGGGCTGAGACGGGGAATGGGAGGCGGGTATTTGTTGGATCGTATTCCTCGGAGAAGAGGGCACGGATGGCCATAGGCGAGAAGCCAAAGCGACGGGGTCCATCCTTCTCTTCAGCCAGCCGTTGGTAGAGGTCCCACGACAGCTTGCCTAGCGCTTCGCTTTCCTTAGAGAAGCCAAAGGTGCACAACGCGCCTTCACACTGGCCAGACGCGCCCTGGCAAACAGCCGACAACGGATCTGCGATGACGATGCTGGGTACTGCGCTGCGGCTGCCACTTGACTGGGCTGCAAGCGCTAGGTGGTAGGCTGTGGACAGGCCGATAATGCCGGCTCCCAATATGACGGTGGGTGGCGCGGCGCGGATTGGCGGGGGGAGCAGCCAGCAACTGGCCTGACTGCGCTGAGCACCATCACGAGCGAAGGCGCAAAATGATATGATGTGCTGGCGGGACGGTTAGAAAGAGAAGAGGGAGACGGGAAGACGGCCGCCTATCACTGCGAGCCTCATTCATGCGCCTTGGCCCGTGACTCAAGAAGTCTCAGCTCCTGGTACCCCTCATTCACAGTGTCACACCCGCATCGCAAGGTGCGTCACCGAGAACACGACGCGCCGCCTTCTTTCAGTCATGTTTTGCCGACAATGCAGGCGCTGTATTATATCCATCATTTTCCATTTGCCGTTGCCCCGAGTGGGTGAGGAATGGTACGGTTACAATTCGTAGCCTACCTTGTCTCGTGCTGTTGCTGCTGGGAACTGCAATATGAACCACGGTAACTACAAATACGGGTGTACCGCACGCGAGCTTTTACGCCGCAAAGTATTCCCCCAAATTTTGGTTCAAAGCTGACTACATCTTCTCAAGGCCGATTCTGTGCAACCCATTCTCGACACTAGCAACCTTTCATTACCTCAGTCCACTCGAACAGTACCAAAGTGAAAAGCCCTTTCACATAAATCTTTCACATAAATGTTCCTGCAGGGAGCATCCCTGCCCAAAACCCACAAATGAGGTCTTACAGGTGTACCACTATGTCCCAGTTTATGACATTCACAATATCTACAACATTCTCAATCAAAGATTTATGAAACTGGCTGACAAGATATGTGCAGATAAATGGTCACTACATTGATATTCTAAACAAATGGTAAAATAATCCGACTAAGATAACTACCACCGTAGTGAACCTTGTGTATACCCTTGTTGCGCTCTTCGATTGGTGCCGGTTTACTTTCCTTGTATTCGGGAATGAGAGGGTATTGTCCAGATATCTGCACACGTAAACTCTCTCCTTCCTCAAAATCTATCCCCATCGCCCAGAGTCCTATCTCCAGCTCAACTACTTCTCCCGGAGGGACCTTTTGGACATTGGAATGTGTATGAAACGGGTATTGGGTGTGAATAGACCTCGATGGGTCAATCTCGCGGTGGCTGGCTCGGAGTACTCCGAGAGGTCCAAAGTACAACAATAAATTGCTGAGCTCCTTTGTTGGAATATCGCTCATGTCATCATAAGGAGCGGCCTTCCAAGGAATATTTAGATTCAGGAGTTCCTTTCCATTTTTGTCGAGCTTCCGTATCAACACGTAAATGACCAAGTCATCCATGTCGTTGCAAGATACGTAAACCACTGCTTTAGGCAAGCCCATCAAACGGGTTCTTTCTGAAAATGTGTGCCTGAATCCTACAAAGTCAATTTTTTCCCCTGCAGTCCCAATTTCTGTGTCATATTGAACATGGCTTGCATCGGAAGGAGGTTCTAGTGCGAGTAGGCCGTCATGGGAAAGGAAGAGCTCCTTATATTCCGTCCTCGGGATAGGAAAGTCCTCTTCCACGATAGGATATATTGGCTCCTGCTCTCCAAAACGAAGGCTACTCATTCGTACTTTCGGAGTCTTATCCCAACCATTGTTCTTTTTATCGTTGAGATAATAATCGAAGAATTGTGCCAACTCATTCTTGGACTCATCAATGCACCACAGATCGTACCATTCTTGATAGGGATCCCATCGGAGCCATTTCTCATTTGTCTGGACCTCAAGCCAGCCTCTGACAGAGCCCATGGTGTGAACAAATGTTGAATAGGAAGCGACGACGTATGTTGGGATGTTGATGTTTTTTATGTCAGCTCGTTTATCGGCCCAATATTCATTCATGGTTTGGCAGCGTCGATACATTTCCCGGAAGTCTTCGAGACCATGTCGGCCTCTAATGACTTGACGCGTGATGAGATCAAATAAACCATTATCCCAAGCACCCCCTCGTACGAATTGCTCCCTGTAGAGATCACCACATGCCTCCCATGGAGCAATGGCTTTAAGTGATGGTGGTCTTGTTGCGGCAATGAACCACTGAACAATTCCTAAATGAGAGTTGCCCGCCAAACCGATATTTCCATTGCACCAATCAAGTCTGGCGAGGCCTTCAATGACATCATGCCCGTCTTCTCCTTCTTGAGTTCCCATAATGACAATGCTTCCATCCGAGTCGCCCGCTCCTCGAGCGTCCACATTGACGACGGCAAATCCACGGGGACAGTATTCTGCTGGGTCAGGCCCCTCAAAACGCTCTAACCCGCTTAGGTCGCCAGGTTTAATGCCCACTCCCCATGGAAGCCTTTTCATCATCCCGATGCCGTTGTGCTTTTTTCCAAATGGACTCCAGCATACGATGGCCGGAACCTTGCCAGCATTATTGGCTGGTCGGTAGATGTCGCAATAGAGAGTGCACCCGTCACGGACGCGAATGCCAAAATCATGTTGAACGGTGATTTCTTCGGGAAGCGGTCGTGAGTTGAACCCATTCCAGCCCTTGGGGAGAAGTTCCGTTCGTGGATTGAAAGTGAGGTAGCCATTATGACCAACACTGGGCGGCTCGATCTGCAAATTAGCCACCTGTAGTGGCTGAACGGAAGGCATCTTTGTTAGAAATGAATTGGGAAAAAAAGGTACCGTTGTAGAAAGCTGCGGAGCGAAAACTACGACATGAGTTAGTTCTCAGAGGAAGAGGCGATATCTTATACTGTGCTTTATTGAATCCCCCTCACCCACTGCGTATTTTAGACCTGCCCCAATCAGTATCCCCCGGCCTCTCCTTGGCTTAACAGTAAGACAAAAAGAAGACCGATTGGCGGGAGTGGTGTTTCGATGGGCTCCACATCTGCCGGAGCAATTCCGTGTGGAGGTATTTCCGAAGCGGGGGATGAATTAATGTGTGGCTTCAACACTCCCCCTTTCCCCGCGGGGAGGAAATGGGCTGCATTGCCTGCTAAGGCAATGTACCCTGTGATGAGTTAACTGACCTTAGACTCATTGTATAGTCTAGTGCACTCGATATGTTGATGAGTATATTAATCCTAAAATAACCATCATCGCATTTTCAAATGATATCAGCTTCCATCATTAAATCCTTCAAACCGATCTCATCAACTTTTCACTTCTTGCTCAAATTTTCCAGATACTAGACATTCTATTTCCAAAATGACCACAATCACAGCTACTCAAAATGCAAAAGGCCTTTCTGGCGAACTTGTCACCAGCTTGGATGATTGCTACCTTCAAAGGTTTGGAGACTGGCGCGATGACTTCTTCCGTGAGGGCTACGTTGTCTTGAAAGGAGCCATTCCCAAAGATCGTGCCCTTGGATATCGACAGAAAATGCTGGATTGGATTACGGGCTTCAATAAGGGCCTAGACTTAAACGACCCTTCCACTTGGACCGAAAAACACCTCCCCCAAAGCTTCAAAGCTGGGATGTATCTTAATTACTGTGCCGCTCATGAGAAGTATGTTTGGGAAGCACGACAGGAGCCCGGTGTCCTCCAGGCCTTTGAGAAGATCTGGGGTACCAAGGAACTCACTGTTTCCTTTGACACGATTAATATCACTTTCCCAAACCGAAAGGATGTGTCCTGGGCTCCTTGGCCACATGTTGACCAGGCTCCAGAAAGAAAAGGCCTGTCCTGTGTTCAGGGCATTATCAATCTCTCTCGTGCCGGGCCTGAAGATGGTGGTCTTTTACTTATGAGGGGTTCTTCTAAGCTCTTTGATGAATTCTTCTCAATCAATCCTCCTGACCGTACCCAAGGTATTGGGGCCAAGCATTACGATTTCTATCCATTTAAGGATCACCACCTTGACTGGTATCGAGATCGTGGCTGCGAGCTAATCAAAGTTTGCGCTGAGCCAGGCGATTTGATCCTTTGGGATAGTCGCACGATGCATTACGCTAGATTTCCCGAGAGTGATGAGATTCGCACTATAATTTACGCCTGTTATACTCCTGCGGCCTTCATGACGGAAGAAGATCGACAGAAGAAGGCAGAAATATTCAAGAAATGGGAGACTACAACTCATTGGCCCCACTGCAACCTGTTTTCTCATGGAAAGGCAAAGATCAATAGCCAGGTTGACCCCGACGAGAGGGATGAACCCATCGAGCGGCCTGAGTTGACTCCTCAGTTACTCCGTCTCGCTGCAGTTGAGAAATATTAGCTGGCTATGTTGAAAATTGGGTCACGCTCATCCAATTAGGAGCAAAGATTAACTGTATCCATTCTCTATAACAGCAAGAGGTAGTGTCAGACAATTATTAGCTAGAAACAACAGTTTATTATGCCAAGATTGAAATGTTTTATGTTTTACTCTAGGGATAACCCTTTTTCATATTACACCACTAGAGTGACTAAACTCCCGCAATTTGTGCCTAATAGCAATACAGGACACGGCAGGTGGATAGAAATTTACCTGGAAGCTTCTCCTTGACATCACAAAACTGATCGCAGGGGGCCAATTCTCAACTATACAGCAGTGTCACCTTCGTCCACAGAAGCCCCAGTATCCAGCTTCAAGTAAAAATAACCTTTGAATGCTGCTCATGCCAGCATCTGTCAATCTCAAAACATATCCAAACGCGGGGTCTGCTATATAGTCCTCCACGCTTTTGTATTGCGGAGTAGTAGCATTCTCATCTCTTCCGAGGCTTTCTTCGCTGAATATTCAATTGGGATATCAAATTCCGGTTCCATCATTTTAGCTACTCTCCTTGCCGATGATCCAATACATCCGATGTTACATCGACAGCCGGCGGAGGTTCACAGCAGGCACCTTGACCTCTCTCATTGTATCAGCGAACTGGCGAATGCAGTCCAAGTAGCACGCTTTCTCTTTTCATTCGTTGGAAAGAGTGGCGACTCAGGCCGGAATTAAGAGAGGAAAAGACTAGGGAGGGATAGAGTCGTCTAACAATAAGGGACATGCATCCCCGCTTGCAATTCCGTAAATGCGGGGCCCCGTGGGGTTCCGAGCTGACCAAGCCTATTATCATCTACGAATCAGGAGGGCCTAGTATTCGGCAATGGAATTGTATTAAGTACAAGACCCGTCTCTATCCACGGATACCGTCCAACCTGATACTTTTTCGCTGTTCCCTCTCCCTTACTAAGATCGTATTTCCATACTATTGATATCATTCCTACAATAGTCATTGAAATACATTGGATCTCACCTTTGTAATATACCATGGAGGTTGACAAATCTGCCTCGGTTGCTCATGTGGAGATTTCACCGGCGCCGTCCAAGCCAAATGAGGCACTTGAGAATGCCATCACTGGCACCATCAAACTGTTTGAGGATGACGGGGATGTAATTCTCGTGCCTACGCCAACAAACCATCCCCGCGATCCCCTCAACCTCCCCGAATGGCGCAAGATTGCCCTAATTGTCAATGTGTCAGTTTTCGCAGCCACTGCAACTCTCATTGCATCATCATTTGGTGCTATCTTACCTGTGGTCCAAGCTGAATATGACCACGATTCACGCACAAATGATCTTGTAACATACCCTGCTCTCTTTATTGGAATTGGCAACTTCATCTTTGTCCCAATCGCCCATGCCATTGGACGGAGGCCGATTTATCTTTTCTCTCTATTGCTACTTGTTGTGTGCTGCATATGGTGCGCCTTTAGCAAGTCCTTGTCATCACACCTCTGGGGCCGCAATATCATGAGTCTTGCCACCGGCCAAGCTGAAGCGCTTTGTCCAATAATGGTTCAGGTTCGTCTAACCGACCGCAAACACCTCAAATGCTGGCTCTGACTCGTTCTTCCAACCGATAGGAAGTCTATTTCCTTCACGAAAGAGGCTCAAAGATTGCTTGGTTCTGTGCTGCGCAGGTCCTCGGCACATCTTGCTTGACCGTCGCCAGCTCATATTTGGCAGCAAATCTGGGTTGGCGTTGGTGGTACGGCATTTTCGGTATCATCAATGGCCTATGTCTATTCTTTGCCATTGTGCTCGTCCCAGAGACTAGATTTCCCCGCCCTAAGGCTGCAATCAGTAAGTTATTTTGGCCCTGTTTCCCCATCCCTTGCTAATACACTCCATTTACAGCGGGCGCGATTGAATCCAACTTAACAAGTACTGCAGGTAAAAGTAGCGAAGCCAATGAACCCGTTTCTAGCCGTCGCCGACCCGCAATCGACTATGAGAACTACCCTGCTCGAACTTTTGCCTATGATATTGCTTTGTTCCACAATACACCTCGTTGGCAAGATGCGGTCAATTGCTGGAAGCAGATGATTCAAGTCATTTTCTTTCCCAATATACTCTGGCTTGTTCTGTGCAGTGGTGCATTCCTTGGCATTTTCGTTATCTTTGGCGCTGTTTTTGCCGGCGTACTCCTTTCACCTCCATACAACTTCAAAACTGAGAACTTGGGTTTCATATTTGCCGGACAAGTTATTGTCTCAATGTTAGTTGTACCCGCTCAAGGGTATCTCAGCGACTTCATTGTTAGGGTGTTGAGTAAGAGGAACCAAGGTATCGCCGAGGTAGGCTTAACCCGCACGAACCCCATCCATGAGAGCCTGTCTAATGGTCACTAAAGCCCGAGTATCGACTAATTCCGCTCATCTTGCCTTTCTTTGTGGCCATAATCGCTACGGTCATATTTGGGCACGCTTGCCAGAATCCTTTTCACTGGCATTGGTCCGCAACTGCGGTCACGTTTAACGCTGAATTCTTTGGGTTTATCGGAATTGTTGTTGCATCCTTTACTTATTCTATTGACAGTTACCCTACCCGTAGCGATGCTATTCTTGTCGTTTTGTGTTTTGCTCGCGGAGTAATTTCGTTTGGTGTCTCTTACGGCTCTCTTGAGTTTGTTAAGCAGGAAGGCTACGACGGCGCGTTCAACATCTGCGCCATTATTCTTGGTGTGCTTGGGGGACTTGGGATTTTTGTTTTCATCTTCGGGAAGAAGATAAGACAACTCACCCAACCATGGACTGAACATGAGAATTCCGCTCAAGCTCGTCACTAATTGCTCATTCACATGGCTGTCTGGCACAAATGCAACCCAACGCCCTAGACAAGATTATTTAGATATTCATAAGTTTAAGTCAGTAGGGCAGGAAGTAGTTGGTATCGGCACTCGTATGCTCACTTAACATAACTGAACCAGCCTAACCAGGTGTGGAGAAATGCCATCACCTCTCTTTATATCTCCAGTAAATTCTAGTGACTCATCTGCTGCCTTTAAAATAGCTTTTAATGGTGAAATAATTATGGCACGACGTTTTGTATTCGTTCCGCTAAACACTCCGAATCAGTTGAATATATCTACACTTAGTGCTTCGTCAATCATGTTCTACTTAATATTTACTACTTTCAGTCCCATATCACCAGCCATTAATGTCTTGGTCGTCATCCTGATGGTACCCCATTGTCTAGGCAGAGATCAATCCATAATTTACATGGGACTTGTCAATAAGGAAGGTCCATGCCACACATTGGTCATGTTACCTTGTAATTCCGGTTTAGGCGCCTCCACAATTGCCGAGGATTGACTCCGATAGCCCCCTCAATTTCCGAAATGACCGGTCACAGTGGGATGCTACACAGTCATATGCTGTGGAGATCCGTTGACTAGATCCTGAAGCATATGAAAACCTGAGGCACCTTTCAGTCAGAATTCATATTCCCAATAAACTTCTTAACAAGCCTCCTTCACAAAGAGCCTCACCTATTCATCAACCAATTCATAACGATGACTACAACTAATACCAATGGACCTTCTCATGGTCCTCTCAGAGTTCTTGTTGCTGGAGCCGGAATCGGAGGGCTCTCTGCTGCGATTGCTCTGCGCCAAGCTGGCCACATTGTTGAGGTTTGAAAGAGCATATTAGAATTTTCTTATCCAAAAGCTTAGACAAATCTAGATTTTCGAATCCAGCCGCTTTGCCTCTGAGGTAGGCGCCGCAATTCACTTGCCTCCCAATGTGAACAGTCTTTTAAGACGATTTGGTTTAAAACCTGAAGCATTCGGGGCCAATGATACTGAATGGGTGAGATATGTCTTATTGAAGCTGTCATATTTCATTGAGGTTGATCATGGATACTTTTAGGTCACAGTCTTTGACTCCCAGGGTGACATCATCAGTAGGAAACATATCGAGGATATTGAAGACCAATACGGATGGGTATCGCCCCATTACCCAGAAAGCTTATTTTACAGATATTGACCACTGGCAGCCTTGGCAACTCACTCATCGAGTTGATCTTCATGAAGCACTCAAAGTCGCGGCCACTTCTCCTGAGTACCCTGGTACTCCTGCTGATCTACATCTCCGCTGTAAAGTGGTATCCTGTAATCCAGAAGAAGCATCCATTGTGCTGGAGGACGGTAGTATTCATAAGGGTGACTTGCTAGTTGCCGCTGATGGTGTTCATGTTAGTACCTCTCAGCTCTTTGACCACAAGCGTTAACAATTATATCTACTCAGTCCACCCTCAGATCAAAGATCAGCGGAGAGGATATCGCGACATTTCCATCCGGTGGAAGCGCTTTCAGATTCCTCGTCGATATCAACAAAGCAAAGGCAAATCCAACCACAGCATCTCTGGTGGAGAGGCCTGGAGAGCTGCAACTGTGGGAAGGGAAACATCGTAGACTGGTCATTTATCCATGCAGGTAGGTGGTACAGTCGGGCCACCAATTAATGTTTTGGCGAAAGAAATATACTCACAATACCATTTTGCTTTAGGAATAATACGGAACTCAACTTTGTCTGCCTCCATCCAGATTCTGAAAGCGAATACGGCACTGACGGTTGGTAATCCTACTATCACACGGAACTTTTTTAACACCGGTCCACAGGGTGGAACAATTCAGCTTCCATTAATGAGGTTCTACGTGTTTTTAGCCATTACTGTGAGCCTATGAAAACGCTCTTAAGCATGGCAGATCCTGCAGACATTAAACTCTGGCGTTTATACGATCGTCTAGCCCTTGGTACTTGGATCAATGGCTCCGCCGCCTTGATCGGCGACGCTGCACATCCCTTTCTGCCGCACCAAGGGCAGGGAGGTGCCCAAGCAATTGAGGACGGTGCGGCCCTCGGGGCTCTCTTCCCCCTGGGAACCAAACCTGAGGAGGTCTCGACCCGGTTGGAACTGTATATGAAGGCCCGTTATGATAGAGCTACGATGGTCCAGAATTTTTCACGTCAGATGGCATTCCAGACAAGCGACAAAGACAAGGTTGGGGGGTTCAGCATGGATCCCTTACAGTTCTCAGCCAAGAACTTTGACCACGAGGCTTTTTTGCATGCTCAAGGTTTACTTCAATCGCAGTAATGTCTCCTATTTCCACCTATCGGGAATCATGCTAGTAGATGACAAAATGGAACAAATTTGTGAGGAGAGCGAAACCAGCCGTGCCCTTGAAAAGTCAAGTATCACAGCGCAAATCCTGGTGAATGATCACATGTGCAAGATGTACGTTCCCCCTCAATCATCGTGCAATAATGCCAAGCTTTGGTCATATCGACGTCCCGTAATGGAGCAATTAAATAGAACCCTTGAATAAAGAAGCATTGAGATGCTTCACTCGCTAAAGATTGAAATTACTGGAGCAAGGGCCCACAACACCCTGAACTGGTATCACCCACTACTGTAGTTATTTTTCAGAATTCGAGGTGGTCTGTGCTAGATCAATACATTTAATAAATCAACACAAGAAGTTCTGTCCGCAATAATTGTGTATTTTATTACCATTTCTTTTATGAACTACAGGAATATGTATATTCGTGCATTTCGTGAATTTAAGTAAATGCAACTCTATGCTATACTCATCTCGTGTCGCATCGCACATCGCGTCACGCAGCCTCCAATGTTTCCCAGGAACCCAGCGTGTATTGAGAATTGCACATGTTGGTCAGTTCCCAGTCCTCGGCACCCAGCTCGACAGAGGTCCCGGAGTCCTCGACCGACCCAACTAGCCCGGCTACAAACATTGCCGGCATGATGTGATCGTCGGTAGCATGTGCGTCGCGATACATGGGCAGCTTCATCAGCATTGCCATAGCCTTTCGCAGCGAGGGACCGCTGTTCTTTGTGATGGCGTCTTCAAACTCCTGTCTAAAGTCCAGAGCCCAATTACCAGGAGGCGTCTCCATGGCAAAATTATCAGCATAATTGAGCAGAGGCGTCCAAATGTTCCGATACAGGTTGTGCACAGCACCCCCAGACCCAATAAACAACACGTCTTGCTCACGGCGCAGGTGGCGCAGAGCGGCGCCAACACGAATGTGGTAGTGAGGGTCAAAACGGGCGTTCATGCTAATGATTGTGGTAGGAGGACATCCGTCGGGAAATGCACGTATCAAAATCAAGTATACATCGTGGATCCAAACAAAATCCGGGTCCGGTTTACAGTTGAACCCCTGGCCCTTCAGGATTTCAATAACGCGATCAGCCATGGGCAGGTCAGGGTTGAGTTTGTAGTCGACATATTTGCGCGGATGAACTCCTCCGATCGGCGCTTTGGAGGGGTTTGGGTTGACAGCAACGTGTATCTCGTCGTTGATGGCAGCCCAGTGTGCACCCTAATATTTAATAAATTGTAAGGAACAAGAAATGAAAGGAAGAAAGGGAAAAAATTACTTGCCATTATGACGACGTGCTTGATTCCGTTGGCTATTGCTTCATCACCACATCGTTTCCAGTAGTCTGCCGATTTGGATTCCTCTCCGAGCATAGCAGTAGAGCCGTGCGAGAAGAAGTGCACCGGGGCTAGACCAGTCCGGCTAGTAGGCAATTTTCCTTGAGATTCCATATTTGATGTCTAAGAAATTTGACACAACGACTTTGCGAGACGTCGTCATCTTTTTGGTTCATCATGTTCATCTCATGGCGCTACCCTGTAGACCCATTTCCACGTTCCCGTCGGAGCACCTGTGCCACCTCTGCCACCTCCACTCCGGCCGGCACTAGCCACACCCACTTCGGATCACTTCAACGCCATATCATGTTGATGTCCCAACCCCATCTTTACCCCAGATTCTGAGCGGATCTCCCCCGGATTCCAGTCATTTCTTTCTCCGGAGACTATGGACCTGTCACCCCCCGCAACCACGAATGTGGCTTCGGATCTTGCTAGCGACGGAGCGGAAGCGTCACTCAGCGCCACTACCAATGACCCACATGGCGCTCCACAGCATCAGCATCAGTGCTCAGTATGTTCCAAGCAGTACGACCGCCTGGATCATCTGAAGCGTCATGAGCTGTCTCGTAGGTTTGCTGCTTGATACACCGCCGCCATTGGCTTACCCGTAGAGAAGATCTCAACCTGCGCCACCATGCCTGTCCACGCTGTCCAAGGCGTTTCAACAGAAGGTAAAGGTTGCCCTATATATTTATTTGCTATCTAAGTTCTACGACCTAACTATTATTCGTCAGCGACCTGCTGAGTCGCCATCTAGCTACCCATGCACTCTCGTCCAAGTCTGGCTCCAAGCCACGAGGCATTGAACGCGCCGTCCAGGCTTGTTGGAGTTGTATTTCGGCCAAGACAAAATGTAACAACCATAGACCCTGCCAACGATGTCAGTTCAGGGGCATGCAGTGTATTGATGGGCCCCGTAATAGGCGGAGAGCCCGTTATGACATTACCCAGCCTCACAACGGCGAGCCTACGGTCCAGACCGTGCATGAATCACCCCCAGACACTTCAGACATGACCGTACCAGAATCTACAAATCCCAAAACCAACTTGGTAGAGGTGGATGAATCTGTGCATGAGGAATCTTCCAACATGTCTGGGTTGGTTGGGGCTCCAGATAGCCTCAGTTTGGACCCACCACAGGACTTTTTCGCACCACCTTTTGATCTCGGCCCGATACCAATTGTTGATCAAGGCAACGAGACAACAATGTTTGATATCGACTTAAATAATTATAGCCTCCCCGTTGATGTCTTCTCCATGTACCAGGACACAGAATTTCGTTTCGATGACACTCTCCAGAGCTTGTACTCAGAACCCTCCACAGCTCAATCTGAGGAGGCCACAGTGGTTGCTCAGGTAGTGCCAGGGAAGGACATCGGCCAGATGCAAAATATTGTTCCTCCCACTCTCAGTTCTAGTAGAGCCGGGCCGAACCAAGCCAGAGCAATGGGCTATGAAGCCTTCAAAAAGTCCCCATGGCTATGGACTCCCGCCAACCAGGACCATGCTTACGCCGAGGGCCAACGGCTATCTATTGATGAAAATCAGATAATGCAATCGGCGGAGGTGAGATTCTCCAAGCAATCATCATTCCAAGCGCCTAAAATTCAAGACGCCTCTTCAAGAGACGAACTGTTATCCATGGTGATCAAGTTTTCCACCTCCAATCTGAAGATCAGATCCTTTCCGCATGCCAATCTGCTCAACCTGTTGATGCAAGCATTCTTCGTGAGGCAAAACGACACGTCCGACTCGTGGATTCATGTGGCTATGTTTGACCCTGATAAGTGCAGAAGAGAACTGCTTGCTGGAATTGTGGCGGCTGGGTCCACCTTGTTCGCTGTCCCGAATGTCTGGCAGATGGGGTTAGCCTTGCAAGAGATTGTCAGACTGGCTGCCTGTGATTCCGTGGATGATGATAATCGTTTGATTAGAAATCTTCAGATCAATCAGACCTTTTTAATCTGGATCGAGATTGGCCTCTGGAGTGGATTCCGGCGGAAAATGGAGATAGGCGAGGGGTTTGCCCATACAACGCCCACGGTAATACTGAACCTATTCATTTACACATGTATTTTTCTAACACAACGAGACTCACAGATGCTACGTAGGGCAGGAGCATTCCGCCAAAGCTACTACTTGCCTGTCTCAGTACCTAAGCAGGATAGCGAAGGTGAAATCCTGAGGCAAAAATGGCGTGAATGGGTGAATAAGGAATCTTTCAAAAGGTTTGTCTGAATAGGGCTCATGTCCATACACTCGCTGACAGAGTTGTAGACTGGTATTGCGTCTTCTCATTAATGAAATGCGCAGCTCCATCGCTTTCAGTCGTGGCCCTACATGGTCCGGCCTTGAGATCGGGTTCACTCTGCCTGCTTCGCGTGACCTTTGGGATGCCCAGGCTCCCGAGGAATGGAAGTGTAGATATTTACGCAAATCCAGGCCCTCAGTTTCCATCACTCTACTCGAAGCTGTCCATGACCCATCAAAACTCAAAGATGAAAATGACATTGTGGATGGCCAGTTCAGTGCATTGGCAGTTCTATACGTGCTCTGGGGCCGGGTGTGGTCTTATATTGACTCGAGGGCATTCACTATTGCTGGTAGCCTCGCGTCTCGAAAACCAAGAAATCTATGGGTAGATGCCCATCAACAAGAACTCATAAAGCTTATCCAAACAACAACCTTAAAACTTGAACTTTTGGGGATACTCTCGCCCGAGGCTAAATTGATAAGTCAATTCATGTTAATGTCATTGTATGTATCTTCCGATGAAATACAGAAATTCGCCGGCCGATACGGAGATGAAGAAATTCTGCACGCATTATCACATCTCAGCGAGTGGATCGATAATGACGATAAATATTACGCTTTATGGCATGCTGGTCAGGTCATTAGGGCGGCGAGGTCATTTCCACCAACTCAACTCGGTGGATTTCACGTCATAGCAGTGTATCATGCTTGCTTATGTTTGTGGGCGTTCACGGCACTGAGGAGAAAGCTTCATCTTTCTAAGGGCGGTGACGGTCTAGAGCCCGACACAATGAACAAACAACCGAACCCAGTTCTTGACCAGAATACAAATGGCTCGGCTTCAACAAATCTAACCCTACCTTCCGACGATCAGACGGCAACACAAAACCCCCCAGAGTCTGAAAATACGGTCGTCAAGGTATTTCTTGACGGAGAAGATAATGCCGACGTACAGGTATTCCTTCAAACCGGCCATGGACGCCCCTTTCTTCATGTCGAAGATGGTGTCCAGGAGCTCAATGACCCAAAGATGATATCGAAATTGATACTGGACGTGTTCAGGAGCAATTTTCCATCCAAGTCTCACCCTCTGCCTCCACTTCTAGACAACTTGGCCAGCTTAATACAGGCACTGGGAAATTTACCATAGATTATAGAGAGTTTATTTAAGATAGCTCTGTCCTGATAATCTATCCATCTTACTAAACTACTCTCGTTGATCAAACATTGAATGGAACGTGCTTCTCTAGTTCCTTTCCATTAACAACTGGTTTCTTTGAGGCAATCAACACGCAAAGAAGTCTTGCCCATTCATCCGATTCATTATCCCAACTGTGCATGGTAGCCTGTTGGATGACTGTCTCTCCTGCATTGACTCGAGTTCGAGACCCGTCATCGAGGACCAGAATGACCGACCCAGAAAGTACAAAAATATAGTCTAGCGTGATTGACCGGTGTACCAGCCCAATGGATTTGGGAGGGAAGTCAACAATGCGTATGATGGTGCCGTCGTTAGACATTCCTGTATCAACCTGGCCAAAGTCTTCAGCAGAACTGACATCTGGCGGCAATGTGTCGCTGGACCAGAGCAACTGAATCCATGGTCCATGGGGTGTTTGTTTTCCGTTTATAAGACCATCTTTGGTTACTGCCGCCTTGGCCTCATCGTTGTGCCCAGTAACGATGCGACGTGTGGATGGGAGTGGTTGTTGAGATAGTGACATTTGTAGAAGTGGAATTATTTAATGATGAGTGTATTTGTTGTTCAGGTTCTGAGTATGAATATATGGAAAATTAATGAGACGGGCGCACGCAGTGGTTTAAGTAATGGTGGCAGTTTAGACACGGTACCACAGCACTCCGGTGGGTGGGAAGGTTACCCCTGAAGCCTTCAAAGCGGAACCTTCGGATATCGTTGCAAAGGGAAAACAGGCATATATTTCTGCTCCTTGCAAAAGCGAGCGTGTCCTGTTCACCACCTCTCGCCCCGACACAAATGCATTAATGAGGGGGTTGGCCCCTCAGATTGATTCAGTATCACAGGCTTTGACTCGAATAATTAACCTTGACCATAGAATTTAATAGAAAGGAAAAATAGATAAATAAACTACATGGTATGGATGAGCTAGTAGATTGACATCTAAAGTTTACAAATTATTCTGCACTAGTCGTATGAATATCAACATCATCGACAGGGGTTATTTTGCCTGTTTTACAGTCGTAGAACTGCGAAATCGCCATGCCAATTGCCTGCGCGAACCTCGCCTGCTCTTTACTTCCAAGGTGTCGCATTATTCCTCGCGTATGCCACGTAGCTTGAACGGGACAGTTTGAGCAAATCAGAGCAGCTACGTTGCACATTTGGGTCTCAACCGGAGACAGAATTGTATCTTCGCTAAAATACCATTGATAAATCATTTCGAGATTGAGAAGATCTAAATATCACGTGTTATTTTGTAGGTCGCCACAAAGTTGAAGAATTTACTCACAGAGATCCGGCTGGTACTTATAATTGCGGTCTCGGTGCACTTGGGCTGCTTCTTCCCCCCACAATGTATTGAAGTACCACCTAGCTTTCTCTTCACGTATCTTCTGGGCAGTGCTTGATTGAGATGATTCATAACTAATGATTGTGTTATTCAGAGAATACTTGAAGCTTGTATTCCACACGGGTACAAACCGTGGCCCATATGTGTCAATTTCATCATCGGGGATAATTTGAAACAAAGGAAGCAGGGTCTGTAGTGATCGAGGCACGCCGTAAAGACAACTTGTTTTGAGTATGGCCTCTTTTAGTCGCCGTTGGATGACCTTTCTTGTCATAGATGGGACTCTATCCGTGGCGAACTTGTAAAGCTTAGCCACGTCGGGACCTGCACCAGCCGCAGCCATTGCTGCGGACTAAAGCACGGCCAGTAAGTCAATATCTCTCTCCCGTCGTGAAATTTGATGAATCTAATGCGCGTTGCAACAAGGAATACATACAAGGACAGTGTACCAATTCGCCGATGCAACATCTCTGGCCTGTTCTGCATCGCGAAAGCGAGCAAACAAGTCTACAAGGTCGGTCTCCATTTTTGTGTTTTAGATGGATGGGCACAAAGTTGTGGATTCTACGGTCTAGAAACAAGGAGAAAATTGCCAAACAAAAAATATTGATCCAAATTTCAATAGAGAAAAGCTAACGAGATATTGTTCGGATGATCATAATTGCGCAGTATCATCTGAATATGTGGTCCGGCGGGCCCCCGCACGGAAGTCATCCGTAGCGGCACTCCCCCGCCCGGATATGCGATGGCCTACTAGCTCGGTGTTGCATGCGACGTTCACAGGAATTGTCAGTCACTAATATCGGATAGTGCGATAAATCCGAATTGAATCATTATATGACATTTACCGCACGCTATCCTTCTCAAGAAGACTCGAATCAGAACAACACTTGTAATTCACAAAACCCATATCTCATTGGTTGAATACTTTAACTCTGCAAAAATCGACAATGGCTCGTAAAATCGGTGAAATTGACGTCATGTTCACAGATGCGAACCCTAACTTTCATCATTGGTGGATTGACCTTAACCCGTCTTGCAAGATTTTGCCACGAGGATGGCAACGGGAGCCAGATCGCTTGGCCTTGAAGGAAGATCTGACCTGGGAGAAAGATGTCGAAATCACGATGCGCGATGGTATAAAACTGCGAGCTGACATTTTTAGACCGACAAAATTGGATGGACAAAAGCTCCCAGCTTTGCTATCCTGGTCGCCATACGGCAAAACAGGGTCAGGTACGTGCTGGCTTCTTGCTGTTGCCCCTTCTTACTCATAAATAACCGTTAGGACACCACCAAACTACGGAATTCACCTGGCTTGGGGTACCTAGGAGTTCTCTCAGTGGATTGGAAAAGTTCGAAGCTCCAGATCCAGCCGAATGGTGTCCTAGGGGCTACGCTGTGGTACAACCAGACGCTCGAGGGTGCTACAATTCTGAAGGTGATATCGCCGTATTGGGAACTCAGGTACGTAGAGCCATTGGAAACATTGCTATAATTTCCAATCGCCATATTGACTCTGCATGATGCAGGAAGGCCGAGATGGACACGACACTGTGGAGTGGATTGCTGAACAAGAATGGAGTAATGGATCAGTTGCTCTTGTTGGTAACTCTTGGCTAGCTATGGCTCAATGGTAAGCAGAGCCCTTTCTAAGTCACAAGAAAAGTTCTCACGGTGAAAATTGTAGGTTTATTGCAGCAGAACAGCCTCCACATCTCAAAGCTATTGCACCATGGGAAGGCATCGGCGACTTCTATCGCGAGAGCATCTGCCGCGGCGGCATCCCCAACTATAAATTCTGGGACCTGCTCATGCAAGAGTTTAATGGCAAGAATAAGCGAGAAGATGTAGCTGCTATGATTGATAAGTACCCGTTGATGAATGAGTATTGGAAAGATAAAAAGCCAAGATTACAAGACATCCATGTTCCCATGTATGTACTTGCAAGCTACTCCACCGGCTTGCATACGGAAGGATCAATTCGTGGGTGGAAGTACTCAAGCTCTTCCGAAAAATGGTACTAAGGACATAGAACGATTGAAAATCGACATTGCTAACGCGTGCAAAAGGCTTCGAATACATCCCACCCAAGAGTGGTTCGACATTTACACTCCAGAAGCAAACGATGATTTACAGAGATTTCTCGATTACTACCTTCTTAAAAAAGAGAATGGGTGGGAAATGACCCCAAAGGTTCGCATATCACTGCTTCGATATAATGCCTCCCCTATTGCCTTTCGAGCGGAGGACAACTACCCTCCAAACCGAACTCGGTATGAAACTCTTTACCTGCATTCCAAGACTAGGACTCTCCAAGAAATTCCAGCAGCATCCGATGGCGCAGTATCCTACCAATCAGATTCTTGGCAAGATGATGGGGCGCACTTCACTTACAGCTTCAAACAATACACTGAGCTGTGTGGCTTTTCCAAAGCCAAAATATTTATGTCATGTCAGGACCTAGATGACATGGATGTATACCTAATTTTAAGGAAGCTCGATAAAGATGGCAAGGCCCTCTTGAGCCATAACATCCCATTTATTAACCAGAAATCGGGTACAAAGTTAGAGGACATACCCGATGAAAATATTTACAAATACGTCGGGCCTAGCGGACGGCTTCGTGCATCTAAGCGGGCTACAGAGAATGATCCGAGCTTAACAAAGGGGATGCTGTCGCGGGCAGATCCAACAGAATTATGGTATCCTCACGATAAGTCGCAAAAGGTTCCCGCTGGTGAAGTTGTGGAACTTGATATCGCCATATGGCCTGGAGGAATCGTGTTTGAAGCAGGAGAATCTCTTCGCCTTGAAATAAAGGGACATGACCCAATCCTGCCCGAATACCCCCCTCTATTTCAGAGTTTGAAGAATTTGAACGTCGGGAAGCACATGGTTCATACTGGACCGAATTTCCAAAGCCAAGTTTTGCTGCCATTGATTAGGTATGACTAAGGGTGTTTTTTGAGAGATTTATTGAATTCTTCTTTGGTTTTGGTTCGAGGGGAGGATCACTTAATAAAGGAGGTTTGTGCTACTTTCTACTCTCTATCAATGGGGGAATATATTTGATCATCTTTCAGGAGCCATTTTAAGTGTTCGCCTGCCGTAATATTCTTAAAACCTGGTTCAATTCTTGCTAAGAGACTCTGAAAAAAGAACATACAGTGTCATCAATTTATCCACGGCCCCCTTACTCCTCGAGAATCTCCTTCGCGTGAGTCCTTATATCGTAACGAAGGAGAGGCTGGCTTAAGAGTGCTACGAGGAATGACTTGCTTTCCTAGAAAATTTGCCTACTGAAATGTATTGCTGGTAAAAAATGATTCATTTGATTTTCAGTCCCCCTCTTTCTTAATGCCCCTCTTATCCCTCTTCTTTCTCTGCTTTTCTTTTTCTCCCCTGTTTTATTTGTAGTGCATCTCTGTGCACAGAAACGTAAAAGTGAGCTCATTCTGACCAGCTTTCGCCGTCGCCAAGCGAATTTGACTTTTTCCATTTGCTTTTTCGACTTTCAGCTCTCCCAAAAACAACTTCGTGAGTACCTCGGCAGGAAATATAATGTCGCCCCTTTACGCCAGTTTAGCAAAACAGCCGATCATTTCACCTTGATATGATGTTTACGACCAAAGCTGAATGTAGCCTGCCTCTGTCAGCCCGATATGGCCAATTAAGGGAGAGCCAAAATACGCCAACGACGTCTGACAGGGCAAACACAATCCCCAGCCATCAAACTAATGCAGTCAAACATATTACTGTAAGAGCGCATCTGCAAGAGCGCACAGTGTGAGCGCGAATAGTCTTAATTACATGTTTCCATTGGGCCTTTTCTCATGCACCATGGCCCTTTCTTATTCCAGGTCCAAAATGCAGCAGTGGATCGCCGTTTCCAGGTTGTATCTGCTCAAGTGACCTCGATTCACCAAAAATAACTCTATCCAAGATATGATACAGATAAAAGCAAGAAGAAAAGAAAATACGATATTGAGTAGCTGGTGCTGTGTTTCAAAGTAAATGGTAGTTCTTCTTTTGGGGCGTTCTGGGCTTTGTTGAGTTTCACATAATTTGGTTGAATGTCTCAAAACTCCATCCAGGCCGCAAGGATTAACTTCGCGCAAGACATGGCTACACTCAGTACAGGTACACGAGTTCTAGGCACCGATGCAATCTTAAAGTTTATGCTTCTTTTTACAGTCTTTGTATGAAAAATTTCCGTGATGGTCTCAATAAGGCCAACGCACATCTAAGTCTGGGCCTATCAAAAGTCATCTTGTCGGAGACCAATCCAGTGCACATTTCTAACCTTTACGGCCCATATGGCAAGATCTGCAACTCGGGCGCTGTGTCTCATTCAATCAATCTGACCGCCGGAGTTCTGCGCAAGCCAAGACATCAAAGGTTGCTGTCCTACGTCCAGGTTGTTCAAGAGGCCTTTTTGTTTCAGACAGTCTTACATGCTAAGATATATACTCAGTTGTTAGCCTCCACTTCGCCTCCTTCATTCGCAACTCCATCAACATTTGAATCCACCTAAATCGCATCATGCTATCGATTTGCTTTGTGGCCACCCTGATCACCTTGATTACGTCCGTTTCTGCCACCGGAATTCTATTACCTCTATACGTCTACCCTTCTGCTAAATGGAATGATGGTGCTGCCAAATGGAAGCCATTATTCCAAGCTGCTAAGGCCCATCCCACTATTGACTGGGTCGTCGTCATCAATCCTCACAACGGCCCTGGGCTAACCGGGCAGCCTGGTGACGATGATATCAACGTTAAAAGCGGCGTTTCGCAATTGAATGCTTTTAATAACGTGAAGACGGTTGGATATGTTCATACAGACTACGCAAAAGCTCCCATGAAGGAACTACAAGCCAACATTACGAAGTGGGCCAATTGGTCATCCTACAAGGGCCTAGACCTTTCCATGCATGGGCTCTTCTTTGATGAGGCAGGCAACAATTTCAACTACTTGAATGAATCTATCGCCTTTGCTCGCAAAACATTTCGGAAACCCATAACTACAATCTGCAACTTTGGTGTCAAAGCTTCCGACCAGTACTACAGCATTTGCGACATTGTGGTTGGCTTCGAAAGCTGCCTAAACTGCCCTGATGGGCCCCAGTACAAGGGTCAACAGACCCTTGACAGCAACTTCGCCAGCAAGTACAGATCCCGTAGCGCGGTTATCATCAATAGGTTTGCTGGTCGCGACTACAAGCGTGAGGCTGCATCAGCTTCGCTGCTGACCAGTTACGTAAAAAATCTCGTTAAGAACGGGGTTGGCTGGTTCTACTTCTGTTCGGCTGATTACAACGATATCACCACTGCGCCCGCGACCGTTGGTCAGAATGCCAACTCGCTCGTCGGTGCCAGAAGCTGAATTTGGGTTGTGTATTTTGACCGCTTCATCAGCTGTGCGATGGATGAAAAAACTGCTTCAGCAAGATTAGATATCAAATAACTAGGGTACATAATAAAATGGGTCTCTGCATTCCATATTTATTTTAGGCATCACCTTTCGGCACTATTTCCTCGCCTTGCAACCACCCTGAAAATCCTCAATAGGCAAGACTAGCCGCCTGGACCCAATCAATTGCGACGCCACTCAGGCACATATCAACTAGTTCGTGGGCCAGTGCTCATCCTCAGTTGGAGCATGTGAAAACTCGAAAATAAGACGAACCCTTTATACGTCCACATCACCTCCAGTTTTATGCCACCCAGACCCTCTGAAAATTTTTGATAGCAGCGCAACCAACCAAATTGCACATGGCAGGTGACCGTATCATTTTTCTTTATCATTTGCCAGGAGTCAGCCTCTTGGCGATGTGCTCTTCAGCCTGCCTTGTTGGGAGGTTCGGATTTGCTGTTTCCGGATGGGCGATCCTCAACATGAGGAAGCTGATCGTCGCAAGAAGCTTTGTGGATAAGCTATTCATTCATCCGCGCATTGGCGATGCGAAAATTAGTTTATTTTTGCCGTGTTTAGTCATTTAAGCAAAGAAAAAAAATTGTGACTGCAGACCCTGCACAACCCCATAAAGGAAACTCCGTTCGGGAATCTCACCGCATCTCTTTTTCATTAGTATCGTGACCCACACGCGGCGGAAAACCCTTGTAGCGCATCTTCGGTAAGCCCACCTGGCTTGACCATCTGACCCTCTTGTTGAGATTTCGCCATTGTCCCTCGAACAACACAAGCACGGAAATAAGAAATCGCAATCGCCGCAGGGGATGTGGTTGGGCGCCCAAATGGAAAACATGCCGAATGGTCCACCCAAATGGTTGTGTTGCTTGTGGATGCGCAACACACAAACCTTATCATTTGTCGAGGGCATGCTAAACCATTTAGCGGCCTGCCGGGAGTCCACTTTAGATAAGTCGCACACAGCTCGAGACTTTGCACCTTCAAGTTTGCAGCAACTTGCTCCTCACATTCACTTCAGCAGCATACCTCGCCAGAGGCTTAACTTGGAATCATGGCGCCCAAGGTTCCTTTCTATGTGACTGCAGGCATCATCACATCATGTGTTGCCTTTTTATTTGGGTGCGTAAAGAGTCCATACTTTGGGTTACTTGCTGAGACTCAATATTGCTGATATTGACTGGTTCAGATATGACACGGGCAGCATTGGTTCTGTGACAGCAATGACTGCATTCAAAGACACATTCGGTGATTTTTCAGCAACTGTGCACGGATTAGTCGTCTCTTCTTCCCTTATTCCAGGAGCAATCACAGCTCTCATAGCTGGCGCTCTAGCTCATCATTTTGGTCACACTAGTCTCATTGCCCTTGGCTCCATCACATATGGAGTAGGTGCTGGTATTGAGTGCGGAGCTCCCAAGTTAGGCATCTTTGTGCTGGGGAGGCTGATCAAAGGCATTGGAGAGGGCCTGTTTCTCAGTAATGTCTATGTCCAAGTGTCAGAAATCTCTCCCTACCGTGTTCGGGGAATCATGACGGCCCTCCCCCAGTTCTTGATTGTTTCTGGACTAGTGACTGGTTATTTTGTCTGCTACGGAACATCACGCCTCGGAGACTCAACTTCCTCTATAACGTGGCGCCTGCCGCCGGCAATCGCTTCGTTCCTAGGCCTAGTGCTGTCACTTACTTACTTTGTGACACCCCCATCGCCTCGTTGGCTACTTTCCAAAGGAAGACTAGATGAGGCTAAGATTGTTGTGGCTCAGCTAGGCCTGGATGAGGCAGAACAAAAAGAACTTCTCTCCCAGTCTATATCACCTGATGAGAGCATAGACCCGGACGCCACGTTCTGGCAAAGCATCACCCATACTTTCAAGGAGTTCGCTTTGGCATTTTCTGGCCCCTATCGATCCAGAACTGCACTAGCTTGCTTCTTCTTGGGAATCCAGCAGTTTAGTGGTATCGACGGCGTCCTCTACTATGCGCCTATCCTTTTTACACAGGCTGGACTTAGCAGTGAGAGAGCTTCATTCCTAGCTTCAGGTGTCTCTGCGTTAGTAATTATGGCTGCTACAATTCCCGCAACAATATTTGCCGACCGGTGGGGGCGCCGAACTTCCGGCATACTGGGTGGAGTGCTCATCACAAGTTTGATGGTGATCATGGGATCTCTGTATGCAGCCGGACAGGTCCACCCAGACCATGGTGCAGGCAGGTGGATTGTCATCGTGTCAATCTATCTGTTTGCAATGTCCTTTAGTTTCACCTGGGCTATTGGCTTCAGGACCTGGGCGGTAGAGAGCATGCCAAGGAAGACGAGGAGTAGCGCTTCCAGCCTTGCTCAATGTTCAAATTGGGTAAGTTATGGAAATACAATCAAGTTTCCACCCTTGCTAACAAATTTTTCCAGTGTGCGAATTATGTCGTGGCATTAATCACTCCAGTTCTCATCTCCAAATCCACATATGGAGCGTACTTCCTATTTGCGGGCTGTAGTCTGGTCTGCACAGTATTGGTGTGCATGTTCATGTTTGAGACCAAAGGACATAGCCTCGAAGAGATAGAAAAGAGATACGACGAAAAAAGGACAAGATCCACAGCCTCTAATTCCCCAACCAGCACTCAGATTGGGGGAGCATGGGATTAGAGGGACATCAGAGTAAACTCATTGGCTGAACGGCGTGATTGGGTCACAAATCACATGAAAAGCCAGTCAAACATCCAGAGACGTACCAAATACGTTGAAGATGAATAGCTTTGACCTACGGCAAACCCGTAGTCACAGCAATCAAATTCCGATTCAAAATGTTGCAAGGAGTGGTAAATAGATAGACTCATTATTGTTTAATAGACAAGCTTTGTTCCGATCAATATTTCTCTACAATTAAGCCATCACTGCCTAATATTGTCAGATTTCAAGTGATTATTATATCTTGCATTGTGATAGTTAGGGGGCCAGTCAAAATAGAAAACCTATGTAGTAAAAGCAATGCAATATCTTGGCCTTCCTCTCCCTCTCATGACACATACAGCCGTGGCATCGCTAGCCATATGCAGCTGTGATAAGTTCAATCCGTAATTTCACAGTCTTTCTAGGCGACCATAATAATTTGACTTTAGTTGGACCTGCAACAAGTCCCAGAGAACTCAAAGGATTGGGAAACTAATTGTCCCCATCGATGTGCAATCGCGCACCATGATTGGTGCCCTGCAACCTTCGGGGACATTTAGATTCCATCGCCTCAACAATCCCTAAACTGCTAACAGCTGGACCATGCTAGTAGGATTCATGATACGGCTTCTAATAGGCTTTTGACTCTGAAGGTTTATGGAAGGGGCCAAAAGACCTTGATAAATGTTCTTCTTTTTTTATATAATAGATATTATACATATACAGGTTTTACAATTCGTTTACCTCCATCATTTGACAGAGACTCATGAAATTTCTTCGCTTTTACCTTTAAACCCGCTTATTCCCAAAAATTTATGATAATTCCGACCGATGCACCCGCATTCTATCCCTTTCTTTGAAGCTTTCTGTCATTTTCCCTCGCCAACCTTTTTTTTTTAGTCTTGGGATCATTCAATAGTCGCAATATCATGCACCATAAATCCTGCTTCAGAAGTATGAGATCCTTTTCGATTGGCAGACCCATTTTGGTTTTTGGACCCCAACTGGCTGGACACTCTTTGCCAACCAACACGCAACAGCGGGCGCAGCGCTGGTAGTGCGGTGATGACGATTTGGGTTGCCATTTCGACCAACGCAGCGAGATCTATCATCCATTAGCAATTAGGCCCGGGCATAGAATATATGGATTTCTCACAAGTAGAATACAGCAGAAAGCCTTTGGTAAGTAGTATGAACCGAGTGATGCTAACAGAAACCGTCAAGCCACCGAGTAGGAAGATACATATCAATGCGATTCGTTCTCCACCCTGAAGAGCTTTGAGAGTCTTGAGCATTCCAAATGGCAAAATAAACACTGTGACGTAGGTGTTAGCATTTTAAAAAGTCCAGTCAAATTTCAGGCACAATGTTGATCTTACCAAGTATCTCAGAAACCATACCAATCGGCCAGTTTATATATATAGTCGTTACTTCCTTCCATACTGCACATGCACTCTCATCACTCGACCTTTAAGAAACCCAATCTGTCAGTAATGGCACTCAAAGCGAGATCTTAGCCTGATCAACTTACCAGTTCTGAGACACGTCTGATCCGCACCAAAAAACGTCGAGTAATATGACCGTAACAAATGCTGCAATCGAATACGCCATCACGATGTATAAGCATATACGTAGTTTAGGCTCTGTAATTGGGAATAGCTGGTGGTAAAACGCAAGTAAGCTAAACCGTGGAAAATAGAAAGCCGCATCATAGACGATAGCTTCGGTAAATTTCCACTGTTCGTGGTGTTAGCGCTGCGTGCAGTGGGAAATGTTACGAAAGATCTTACGTTTAATCCAGCTCTTGTGGTTGGTTCGGCAAATAGGTTTTCACCGCTGGTCAAAAGAACTGTGTCTCCAATGATGAGAGACAGGAACGGAAAAATCGAGAAAACCAGTATGGCATCAGAGACCCAAAATGACCAATTCCTTTGCCAGTAACGAACTCCAAGCCGGGCAGCGACGAAGATTATTGCAATCGCAACCAGACACCATTCAGCAATCTATGGAGCTGGGTTAGCGATCCCTCTTAATGCGGTACCTCACCTGGCATCGCGGGTCGACTCACAAGAAGCTGTCTGCCAGAAATTTCCGTCTTAGCCATGTTTATTGCTGGATGGCGATACCTTGTCTCTAAACCATGTGGCGTGGAGGTCGAATTACGTCGTGATGACGGCGAATCTGGAGGCGTGGGGGGGTCCTGTTTCTTATGATATTTCAGACCGCCCCTAATTCAACGGGAGGTGGGTGGAACACAGGGGTTTTAAGCGACATAGAAATCCCAAAAGATGCCGAACATCACACTCTAGTGACAAAGTGGCGCATCTACAGGGTTCAGGAGGACCCTGTTCTGATCGATTCACCAACGGGTGTTGCGTGTTTCCAAGCCACTGGTGGATCGGCGTCTGGGAAAGTTGGCCACAATCTCGAGTTGCTGGTGAGAATGGGGCAAAGTGCTCCATCTTTGACAGCATCACAATCTCAGCTGCCAATGCGCCGATCTGAAAAAAGACTTTATGCTTCCAGCCACGGGAAGCGGGCTGAGGCGGGCCCAGACCTCACTGTCGCATCGAGTGAAACTCTGCGACATCCTCTCTGTTTGCTTGCGGGGTTGGTGGCTTGAGCCGACGTAACTCTACCACTCATGGGTCACTTCGCTCTAGGCTGATTAGTGCTTAGATTTAAGACATCACCCAGTCTAGCCTCTGGTCGCTGGCAGCCACTCAGCAGATTCCAGCCGTAGCCTCAATTCGAGGCCCAGCAGAAGCAAATCCAAGCCCAGGTGAGGTATAGAGCAGCCAGCCACGTGCAGCCTATGTCATTCGCATCCAAGGTCCGGTCTCTCGCGTAATTCCGGCAAAGCTACGCTATGAACCAACGCTCTCCACCCATCGACTTGGACGCACGCTGTTCCTACTGCTGATGGCGAAGGCGGCAGCAGGCCCGGTCGGTCCGGGCAAAAAGCGAGTGGACATCCCGAGGAGAGGCCTGCCGGCTGACCAGGGCCTTTAGGCAGCTATTGCCGGCGGGCTGCCGAATGGTGGGATACTGATATCTCTAACTCGGCCGACCCGCGCATTATCATTATAAGACATGGCGCCGGATTCCCAGAGATGCTGCCGGTATTACCAACCAACCGGGTTGCGCGAAGCGCGGATCCTGTTGTGCAGGTCGGACACCACGCGAGAAAACACGACTAATCTGAGATCACTTTCCTTGCTTTTGTTTTCCCAGTCGCGTGCGCAAAAAGAATCAGGCTTGCTACAGACAAATCACCCGGGAGATTGGGAGCGACCGGGGCCAACATCCTCCGCCATGTAGTTTGATCATCAACAATAGATATTATCGGCCGAGTGAGGCGGCACGACATCCGAGATACCCCAGAAAGCACGTACCTTTTGCTGCTTGGATCGGCACCCGTCCATCCGGGCAGGAATCCATTCCAGCGACGGATCCGCTCTAAGAAAAGCCACACAAGGACACCGGCATGAACAAGGAATTTGGCCTCTTTGGGCAGCGGCTAACGAATACCAACAAGCTTTCGACTAGTGATGCCCGTAGAGTTGGAATGGGGATAGTGCATCTGTTTTAAAAGCAATACCTTACCAAACCGGGCTTTGATTGTTGAAGACACCGATTTCAGCGTTGATCGGAAGGTTCCGTTGATCATGTTTAACCTTGAGCTTTTCCAGGGGACAGGGGAGCAGGGAGAGGGTTGTTCAGCTTCAGAAGCTTCAAGGATAATTTAACAAGCTTGTTTTAAAATAAAGAGCCTACATGAGTATTTTTGCCGTAGCATCATCTGCACCAAGAACGCCTTGCGCATGCTAATATGGCACAAACATCTGGGAGCGTTGCACCGCCCGCAAAAACGGGGTTTAATCTCTTTGACCAGCGCCTGTTGAATCTTGTATCTTTGTAGGCAAAACAAAGCGTTAAAACCTCTTGATGAGGATGAACAGATTGAGGCAAATTAGCAACGGTGGTGACTGACAGGTTCTAGATTTTTTATTATAGCGGTGACTGATCCATTAATTGGTTCGAGCCAAAGCGGCAACGCCCCAACCCTTGTTACACACGCGGTGGTCTAGATATTCCAGTTGGCGGTGTCTTATTTCCCACTTAATCATGACATCGCGGTCTAGCCGATGGAATTATGAATGATATACCACCATGATAAATGATGCATCACATTCTAAATGATACATTTGTTCTGGTTTAGCAAGCGTGTTTGAAGGGTCAATTTCATCAAGGTTGCATCTCAAACTTGGAAGCCCAGGAGCACCAGCTGAGCTACCAAAATAAATTTATCTACCAGCAGCCTGGATGAAAGTTGAATGGCATAAAGACCGGCAAGGCTTGTTGACGGGTCAACCTAGAATTCCAAGGAAACTGAAACACAAGGTAGGCAGTGGCTTAAAACAAAGCAATGATCAATAATTTAAATTTCACTGGGCGTGTATTAAGTTTGGGTGGGACAATTCGATTGCGTCATGCTGGCTAATAGTGTTGTGGACAAACTCTCGGTCCTTTGGCAACATTAATTGATTACTATTCAATCTATCTTTTACTTTGAAGGACGCCTTCCCTGTCGAGAAGGAAGGAGTGGGTACTGAATCGAAGTCAAAAAGGGCGAAGTGCACACAATGAGGCTTCTTCTACCTAAACTTTTAACAGCACGCATACTTGGATGCTCTAGCGATCTTATCATGCTGATCATATCGACGTCTCTTTAATTGATTGTCTTGAACGATAGACAAAAGGGATGGATGTTATATTCCATTTTAATGATGATGCATCCAAATTGCTGTTTTGAAGCAAACGAGTCATGGGGCACACTTGACAGTAATTTCACGTTTATGGTGCTAGATTTTATCAGAGCAAGTAATAGAAATGTGATTCACACAGGATACATATAAACCAAGATCATCATATACAATATAAGCGAAGTACTTTATTTTGTTTCGGAGTCATGTGCCAAGAGCAGCATACTAAGGTCTTACTTGGATCCGTGGCAGAAATATAGATACGAAAGACACAAACAATGAAACCAAAACACAAAATGCTAAAACCAGACCAAATTGGGGGTTATTTTAATCGGCCAAGTAATCGAGGTAGTATGTATGAGTGTAACATCACGAATAAGTGGGTGCGAATTTTGTTCAGTGCCGTACACTCTTGTATTCATAACGACTATCATTACCTGTCTAGTTTATTCATAAATCCGTCATTAATTTTCCCCATAATATTCTCCTTGGCCCGTGCCTAAATTCGTTCCGTCCTCCCAATAAAAAGAATTATGTACAAGAATGATTGAGGTGCGGGCAAATAAATGCCCAGTGCGACGTGGTTATGCAACTTAACCGTCTCATCGCTCAATGGTTCATTTTTTTCTGGCTACCATCATGTGTCAAATTTAGCAGTTGTAGTCGATGTACAATCCGTTATTGTCATCTTGTTCAAGGAGAGCCTTGGTGTTGCCGTTAGGGTTGTCAAGGAAGAGAATCAGGCGGATCTCCTCGGCGCAGTCAATGTTGCCTCCATTGTGAGTAGCGGCATCAATGTCATCCCAGCCTGTCAGGTCAACAGCGACTTGGTTTGTGTTGGGGTCGCTAGTGTCAAATTTCTTTACAGAAGAGTAAGACACATCGGAGGTGGGGAAGCCCGATAGTGGGCGAGCACGGATCAGCGCATTGCTGCCGTCAACAATAAAAGTGCGCTCGCTCTTGCCGGCCTGCTTCCATCGCAGGTAGCAGGACTTGGCCTCAGCAGGGATTTTGGGGAAGACGGCAGCCTGCTCCAGCTGGGACTTGTTGGAGAAGGTCTCGACGTGCCACTCGGAAACGGCAGCTGAGGTGCGGCTAGGCTCCTGTGGGTATAGGTTGTACATCTCAGGCTTGTTGACGGTTCCCGAAGTACAGGCGCGGGGCATATGGCGCGGGGCTGCTGTGGCGAGCCCTGTCAAACAGAGGACGGAAATGGCGGCCTTTGTGAAGAAAGACATGGCGGAGGCTTGGCGGGCGAGAAATTGGAAGTGTTGGGCTTTTTGGTTTTGGAATAGGGAGACGAGATTAGATGAGATGAGATGAGGAGATGCTGGGAGCAGATGTGGGAGAATGCCGATCTAAATAAATAGACTGCGGATGCGTTAATATCGAAGCCGGGTATGCCGTTGGTAGCAAGATCGTCCGGTCGCTGCTCGCGTGGCTTGAGACCAGCCTCGTATTTTATGAAACTTATGCATATTAATTAACGAGCGGGCACTGTCAGCGACATTAATTTGTCAATTAACATTGATGTGTTGACTGCCAAGCATTGCCAGGGCGAATCATGTTAGAGGCCCCAGCCTCCTGCAATTCTTAGTGACTAGACGTGTCAGACAGCAGGTCGCCCGCAGTAGTCCTGTAGACGACACCGCCACTGGTTCCATCAGCCAATCGACATGGAGAGCTAGCTTTCGTCGATTGAGCGACGGCGAGCTCGGCACTGAAAGCAGGCTGCCGGAACTGATTGAAAACCCCGATTGCGTCAAAGAATCAGCTTGCGGGTACACTGCCGAGCCATTGCATCAGCATATTCCCTCTTTGGCGGCTTCAGTGCGCCCTCTGGGGGCACGTTGGGGGGAAAAGAGAGACATCATTGGGAACAATAAACACGGGCCGTTGCACCCAATCGCATCCATCCGCCATGTTCCACTCGTGCAGCTTCCCACGGCAACAAGGCCATCATCCAAAGGGCCCAATTATGAACTGTTTCTGACGCATGAAGACCAGGTTGCGACCTGCATTGCAAAGCCTCTTCCTTCCTGTTGGCCTCGAGTGTTTGCCGTACTCGGATGTGCGGGCTTTCGTCGATCCTAGCCCTTTGGGGGGGCCGGATGCACACGTCGCACGCAGCTGCGCAGGGACTTTCGTTGCATCATGTTTCCCACTCGACAAAACTCTCTTTCCCCCTCGTAGAACATCTAGAAGCGATCCGTGAAGCATCCGTGTGCGCGCACCGTCAACCGTCCGAGACGCGGGGAGCCCGACGGCAATCTAGCGTCCGTCACCAACTACCACATTCGGGACCCTTCGTTCAAGAGGTTTTTTTTTTTCAAGGGTCCAAACTGTGCGTTTCGCCAATTTAACCAAAACATGATCTCATAAGTGATCCCTGCGCCGGCCGACTTGTGAAGGTTTGCATGAGCTGGGGCCACCGATTGTGATGACGGGTTATGTGCGAGGGCCCGAGCCCAAGTAAACACAAGGCGGTTTAAATTTAGCGCATGTATGCACTATGGAGCGAGAGCTGAAAAGCCAACGCTCCGCTTATGCCCTGCCAAGAAGCAACCACGTCGCACACAGAGAGGCTGGGCAATGTGCATGCAGCCCAATTGCTGACAGGCTGCACAAAGAAACGATTATCTTCCATACTCGCATCCTTGTGTTTTACCAAACAAGGGGCGAGCAGCGAACACCCACGGGGTTGTGGAGTCGGCCAGTGTATAATTTATTCTGTAACCACTAAAATACTCTAATAAATAGACTGCGAACCTTGCCCGCAACCAGAACCAGGAGAGAAGCTTCTGAAACGACGGTGGGTCTGTTCACCATCATCTCATCAATATGTCCATAAATCATGTTTCTACAATTTAGCATCGTTCCCCTATTTGAAGACTCCGAGATTTTTGTCTAACCGCCATTGTCGTCAATTGCCAAGCCCAAACAAAACCCGTCCTCGGATATCTTGGGTGCTTCAGATCCCAACCCGTGCGGCCCTGAGTCAGTCACCATTGATCTGCACAAGGTTCTCCTTCGCTTCACAATTTTGCGTTTCTTGGTTTCAAACGCACCGAGCGGGATAGGCGGGGGGATTTCAAAGAGGGACTGCAGTTTCCATCAGCCTTCCGCTCTGAATCTCAAAATTGTGTACGTCATATCAAACTACTGCTCTTAGCAGTTCCACCATTCCGTTAGGCATTCATGTTTCGCTTGTTGGCTACTTGGAAGTTGGTTTGTGCAAGACGGCAATTTATGCCAAGGTCCAATATCCAGCTGTATACATGGTCAAAAAGCGTCATGCTTGAAAGTTATCCTTCTTCCTAAACTCCTTAAGAAGCATGCCCTACTCGACCAAGGTTATTCAAGCTCGATGCCTCAGAAGTATATATATGCGATACCCAACAGTGTGAAGTCATAGAATGATACAAATGTTGGAAGTAACATTTAAAGAGAACAAAAAAGTATACACTTTTCGTTCATTCGCTTTAGGAATATTATCTCATGTATTTTCTCTGGCGAGATATCCTAAGATGATGCAAAAAGCCATGCATACATACTATGCCAAGGATGTCCAAGTCATCAAATTAGGTAGCGGGCCTACCCTACAGGGCGACATGGCCCCGATCATAGAAGAACAGTTACCAAACTCTCGCTAATGCACGGGTAATTTATTGCCTAAGCCTATAAAATAAAATTGCCCAGCCTTAAAATCGGATTGATTTCACAATTATTTGGATAAAGTAGGGTTGCTACAGATTTTGTCACAAAACATTCTTTGTTGGCATGTATGCCTCCAGGACGCTGGAAGCTGGCGCACGGTTGACCGACCGAAAGCGGGTTGTGCAGGGGATGCAAGAGCAGGAATCTTGGCGCTTGATTGACTTTGCCAAGTCCAAATCGGCTTGGAAGGGCTGTAGAGGCCATTTACTTCGCGCGTAGAAAATTTACCTACTACGTATGTATTGATCCAAAAGTTAACTGTTTTGCCGAGGTTTGGGCTTGATACAAAAGCCCATTGAATGAAGCATTGATTGCGCGCCAGCGGTCGGCATCAAGTCGCGGACTGCGGATTTTGTTGTAAAATCCGCCGTGAGAACACGTGAAAACAGTGCGCTAAGCCAGCGGGATCGCCCGGCGAGAGTTATAGCGGGCAACACGCGACTATCGGGTCCGGGCTGGGCTGCCATCGAGCGATTTTGTGGGGACCTCGCACATGTTCGGTCCCGGACAAGTGGCACTTGTCCGATATCCGCCCAGGGCCCACGTCATGTCGTTCGCTTTCGCTAACATGAAAACGACAAATATAAGTGCACAAGTTCCGTTGTTGCATTACATACTGCCAAGCCCTCAATTGTATCATTCCAACCATCACAGTTAAAGATTAAAGATAATTCATTATTCACACAAACAAAAAAAACATTTCACCATGTCTTGGACCATCTCTTTGCGTCAAGCCAGACCCGCACCCATCATCGCAACCCTCGCCGCTGGTGGTATTGGCCTTGGAGTCTGCTCTAAACTTGCCTTTGGGAAAGCGTCTGCTCAATCCAATTCTCCCCAGAAGATCTTCAAGGGCGGCCCGGCCCTTATGTCTCTGCCCCTCGAAAGCTCCGAGTCTGTAAATCACAACACCAAGCGCCTTCGATTCAAGTTGCCAAATGAGGATGCCATCAGCGGCCTTCCTCTCACATGTAAGCAATATTATTTCCCATTCTATTTCATTCGTAGCTGACCACTATTTTACAGCCGCTTTATTGACCGTCTCGTTTCCCAACGGAAGCTGGATACCCGTCCCTCGCCCATACACTCCCGTGAGCCCTTCTGGTAAGTCCTGCCATGCGGAAAGTACTTCTTGAGCGCTATTGTCTAACTCAATAAAGATGAACCAGGCTTTGTGGACCTTCTAGTCAAGAGATATCCCAAGGGAAAGGCCAGTAACCATCTTCACTCCCTACAGCCGGGTGACAAACTCTTCTTTGCTGCGGCCCTAAAGGGTTACGCTTGGAAAGCCAATGAGGTTCCCCACGTCACCCTGATTGCAGGCGGTGCAGGAATCACCCCTCTGTATCAGCTCGCTCAGGGTATTCTCCGAAATCCTGAAGATAAGACAGCCATCACGCTAGTTTTCGGTGTCAACAGCGACCAGGATGTGCTCCTCAAGAAGGAATTCGAAGAATTCTCACAGAAATTCCCAGGTCGCTTCGAGGCAATCTACACAGTCAGCAACCCAAGCGAGGGATCTTCCTTCAGAAAAGGTTACGTCACCAAGCAGCTATTGGAAGATGTTCTACCAGTAGATAAGCGGAACACCAAGGTATTCGTGTGTGGACCCCCGGCCATGGAGGAGTCCCTTGTCGGCAAGAGAAACTCATCCAGCGTTTTGACCCAAATCGGCTTCAGGCGGGACCAGATTCACAAATTCTGAAGGATAAGTGACGATCTTCACCTATCAGTGTAAAATAATGTTGCTTTGCGTCGCATATGGGTATGCGGGATAGACCTATAGAATTAATGCCATTTCCTTTTTCATTTTCTAATCCACAATTTTCGTCTCTGTTCCAAAATCTACAATTGCAATGATTTTTGAGCCAAAATCTCGACTTGCACCTATCTGCATTCATTTGAGTTAAAGTATGACACGAAATTACATTGCACGTGTTGGAGCCTTGCCCCAAGGGCATGGTGAAGTTTGAGCACTTAAACGAGAAGAGCTCAAGAGCGAACGCCCAGAGAAATATTTAAGTTGATGCAGGTCTGCGCTTAAACACAAGAGTGAATATAAGTAGCGTCTATCAATCAAAGTACCTATACTTTTACAATCATTGGTACTGTTAGTAATATATAATTGACGTCTCTCATGGCTGTGTGAAGTAACAACCTTGAGGGTGTCCTTCCCTATGGTGATATCTCCGACAGATTACCTGGAGGGCCCAAACAGACCAGATATAAGACCAACTCTTCCCTTGACAATCACTCCCAAAAAAAATCATTCTCTCAACCTTCATCTCGCATCTTTCTGGTTTTATCATCGACTTGAACACCCAAACTAAAGAGATTTCATATCCACCTCCCACTCAATATGAAGGTTTCCGCCGCGATCGCGGTCCTCGCCGCCGCCGCCAGTGGGAGTGCTTTGGTCATCCCCTCCGACCTCAACTGCACCTGCACTGACGGCCGCGTGTACCACGGTGTGGTCGTTCACCCATATCGCATTATTAAACAGGTTGATGGCTGGCAAGCAGACCAAAAGAAGGGTTCTGCTGTCCCCACTCACCAACCTGTGGCTTCAAATGAACAGGCTGCAGCTCCAAGCGTAAGCCTTGAGAGCCAAAAGAACATTGTCGAAGTCCCAGTGATTACCAGCAATGGTTTGCCGGATGGAAGCCGAATCGGCAAATCTCAGGACATGGGGAAGTTCAAAAGGGATGTCGTCAAAGTTCCCGTGGTTACAAGCAACGGCTTGCCTGATGGGGAGCAAGTAAACAAGGCCCAGGACGGAGGTAATTGCAATCGTCGCTGCGTAATCGAAGGAGAAAAACTAATCGAGATTCAAGTTCGAAAAATCTTCGAAAGACCCGACCCGTCAGAGGCAGCGACAGCCCACCAAAATTCTGAGTCCGACCTGCCAGTTTACAAAAGACCAGATCCGTCAGAGACACCAGCAGCCCAGCTCATCTAAAGTCCTGCAAAGCCCCACAAGAATACGCGCCGATTCAAAATGGTTCAGGGCCCTGATCGCGAGGACCAGATCAGCAAAATCTCTGGTGTGAAAGGAGGAACGCAACGAAGGATTCGGGCTATATTTCGATGCTAGGAGATTAGTGCGCTGGAATCTAGAAAGTCTGGATCATATGGAGCTTTGGATTACTTGTAATTATCAATGCTAATCATATTCTGCAACATCATTTGCTCATCTCAAGAGCTTGTGTCATAAAATCTCGAACTGTCTCTCGGAAAGTGCGATATTGAAACCCAAGTTCCTTTCCGGCAGTCTCACCGTCAAGACCATGGCTATGGTCGATTTCCTGGGCCTTCAGGCTCACTGTTCCTTTCAGATGTGGAAAATCGTCAACCATAATCTGGGCAACGAGGCCGTAAGACCACCTCTCTGGCGCTGTCGGCGTATACCTTTTACCGCCAACTTCCTTGTGAAGCAGCGACTCTACATGAGCAACGGCAAGATCCCGAACGTCGATCCAAAATGGAACTCGCGCCACGGGAAGCGGGTTGGCTCCTGTGGCAACTTGCCAAAGCATTGCATTTGTTTCGTTCAGTTTATCGACACTTGCAACTGGATGAACGACAGGCCCAAACGTCATCGGAGGGCAGAGGGTGACAATGTCAAAAGCTGGCTTGTGCTCCTCGACATATTTCCAAGCCTCCAGCTCTGCAAACTTTTTCGAGCCGCGATATGCGACCACAGAACTTGTATCAGGGTGAATAGATTCTTCGTATGATAGTGGGTTCCAATCAGCGGCGGTATAGGTAAAGTATGGTGGCCCCTTGCGATCGATATCAACAACAGAGGCAAAGGAGGATGTAATGACAATACGAGTGATCTGTGGGTTTGAGGAAGCTGCCTCGAGTATAGCACGGACTCCATTAATGGCAGGGATTATTAATTCCTTCTCGTTGTTTGTTGTGTCATAAGTGAATGGCTAGATTTTATGTTAGCATTTTGCACTTCTTAGCCCGAGGGCTCTCCTACGCTGGCGGCGTGAATAATCCCATCGACTCCATCAACCGCTTCTAACAATCCTCCAGGCTTTTCAAAATCATCAATCTGAACAAATTCAAGCTTGTCGGCGTATTGCGGGCGAGCGCTGATCATGGCATGTCCCTTCGAAATGGACCGGGTCGCACCACGAACACGGATGCCACGGGCCAAAAGGGTATCAACAACATGCGCACCGATAAAGCCGGTTGCACCAGTCACAAGAACAAACTGACTATTTGTCTTCGTTAATCGCTCATTCAGGTAGGCAAAGTAAAGGCTATTTCACATACGGTGAGGTCATTGCAACAAGGTCGCGGGGAGATTGGGAACAAGAGTGACTAAGAAGACCAAAATCAAGGACCAGAAAACTTCAGGGTAGAGTATAAAGTTCAGCAGATTTGAGTTCAAAATTCAGAGGAAACAAGAATCAAGATCTTGAATCTTTCACAGGGTGGGTTTTTGGCTCAACGTGGTGGTCCAAGGTAATTGCTAGATGTGGTTAGCCTCGGCCCACTCCATTGAATCGGCCTTCTCTCCATGCAAAATCTTCACCATGATGGGTGACGTGAACAGGATTAATGAAAGGCTTTTTCGCCAATACAGGTTTTCTTTAGATAAATGTGTATGCATCTCTACAGGTTTAGAGTAGGTTCCTTTTCGTTTGTTGAAGTGTGGGTAACTTTTTTAATTCGAGCTGTGTCAAGTTAAATTTTTAGCTTTATGATACCATTTTATTCATGAAGTATAAAAAGAACAAGTTTTTGCTTAGAATTCTACTGTTTTTGAGTCACAAAAGTCAGAGACGAAATCCAATTATTTAACGATATAGAACCCTTCCTGATTGTATCATACTGTTGCGGCCCCTCTGCTTAGCAATAATGCTCGAGACGTTCCAGTCCAGGGTGAGTGGTTATCTGGTTGGCATTCGGTAACAACAGCTCGGCTGCATAGTCAGGATTATCGCCACCTCAGCCAATGAATTGAGCGGGTTTAGCTCAGTTGGGAGAGCGTCAGACTGAAGTCAAACTTCGGGAATTCGATATCTGAAGGTCGTGTGTTCGATCCACACAAACCGCAAGAACTATCTTTTTGCATCTTGCTTCCCTTTTTTTCCTTCTCACCTCCACTTCCCGGGGCAGAAATAGATGCCTTCCCCGTGGACGGCTCAACGAAGCGGGTTTAGCTCAGTTGGGAGAGCGTCAGACTGAAGTCAAACTTCAGGAAAGTGATATCTGAAGGTCGTGTGTTCGATCCACACAAACCGCAATCGTCTCTTTTTGCTTCTCTCTTTTTGATTATTCAATCAACTCGGCTGGCCGAGTTAATGCTTACTGGTCCTGGAGACATCACCACAAAGCGGGTTTAGCTCAGTTGGGAGAGCGTCAGACTGAAGTCAAACTTCAGGAAAGCGATATCTGAAGGTCATGTGTTCGATCCACATAAACCGCAAGAACTATCTTTTTGATTGTATTGATCATGATCCTGAAGTCGAGAGGCACTCCCTGAATGTTTCAATGCCCCTCTGCCCTGATGGCAGAGGCCGAGTTCGTGATTCCCGGCCCAGACTTCAAACTTGGAGCCTCAATATGTTGACTTGCCACTACTGCATCACTGGTGGATCAACTGTGGCTCGGCCCTGTTATTTTTTCCCATTCGTCTTTTACAGAAGAGAATGTAGCATTGGATATTTGGTTGGTATTTGCTAATCGACTTACACCAGGAGTTTCTTAAATCTCACGAACCCCAAACAAACTATGCTGTATCAGAACTGTGGCCATGATTGAAGTTGTCGGCACTTGTGTTTGTGATAAATTCTTCTCTCAGTTTGTCTTGGACGTGAACAGTGTTATATTTATCTTGGTTTATATATAGGTAATCTAAGACTCTATCTCGCCCCAACCACCGCCGCCTGGAGTGTTAATTTGCATCCTCTCACCAGGTCTTAAGTTTACAACGGCTTGAGAACCAAGGCTAATCTTGTCTAGTGTGCCTTCGTCATTCCATCTAAGCACAAAGTTTCTTCCCACGCTGCCAGACTCTCCACCTTCTAGACCATAAGGTGGAAAGACACGTCTCTCACTCAAGATGCTTGACTTGAGTGGGATTCTGGCTTCAATCTCGCGAGTAATTCCGTCTCCCCCAGACCATTTCCCACGACCGCCAGTTCCCTTGTTTATTTCGTATCGGCGAACAATGACCTGTGTTCGCTTCTCAATAACCTCCGCATCAGTGATGCGAGTATTCGTAGAGTGAGCATGTGTTGCGTGCTCTCCGTTCCATCCCGGACCTGCTCCTGTGCCTCCACCAATAGATTCACCATAATTCCAACCAGGCTCAATTTCTCCAGTCTTCGGGTTGCGTCCGCCCATTCCCCAGCCAAAGCTGCTAGCACATCCCTGGAAGGCGGCAACTGCATTGTAGGCACGTAGAATAACATCAATGACTCGCTGGCTGGCAATGGTGCTTCCACAGATAGCAACGGAAGGTGTGGGGTTAAGAACTGAGCCCTTGGGAACGCGAATGTCAATAGGCGAGAGACATCCTTCATTTAATGGTATTTCGATGTCAATTAGGCACCGGATGGTATAAATGACAGCAGAGTGGGTAATAGAGATGGGGCAGTTGATATTACTCCAAGTTTGTGCTTCCGTTCCTGAGAAGTCATAAACCGCCGAACCTGTATCGGGGTCAATGGTAATCTTCAGCCTCAGCTTTGTTCCGCTGTCGAACACATCCTCAGCTTCGAGACCGTTCGGATGCTCCTTCGCAACTCTCTTCAGGTATTCACGCACAGCAACTTCAGCATTGGCCTGAATGCCCTTCATGTATTTGTGAACAATTGGAAGAGTAAACTCGTCGCAAAGCTTCCGAAGCAGGGTGATACCACGCTGGTTGGCGGATGTTTGAGCTTTGAGATCGGAAAGATTGTCCTGGATACGTCGTGTAGGACTGCACCCAGGGAAGCTTCCCGCACGATTGAAGGCCTCGCGTACTTCGTCTTCGAGGAATTTGCCCCCGCTAACAATCTTCATCGACTTGACGTTGACACCTTCTTCCCATAACTCCGTTGAGTCAGGCATCATGGAAGTAATTCCCTTGCCACCTTTTCCCTCGTTAGCTTAAAACCCGAAAGTGTTTATTGGGCGATGACTTACCGATATCTGTATGGTGACCTCGGCTGGCTGTGTAGAAGGCAATTTCGCCATCAACAAAGACTGGGGTCACAACTGTGATATCTGGAAGATGTGTACCACCCCACTCGGGGTGGTTTGTCATGAGAACATCCCCAGGTTGTAGCTTGCCAAGCCAATGCTGGTGCTGAGATTGAATAGCCATCTGCATGCTGCCAAGATGAATGGGGATGTGTGGAGCATTTGCTACAAGCCGGCCATCTGGCGAGAAAATGGCACACGAGAAGTCGAGTCGTTCTCGAATGCTTGTGGAGATGGAGGTTCGCTGAAGCGTGTTGCCCATCTGCTCTGCAATAGACATGAACCGATGGGCGAATATGGAGAGCTGGATTGGGTTGGACGCCTCATCCCCCGTTTCCTGGCTGACTGCGGCGTCGTCAACTTTTTCGATAACAACGTGGTTTGAGAGAATGTATGCACGGAACCGAGGTTCAACAAAAATGGTCTGTGTCTTATCCAGGATCAGGCTTGGGCCATCGATGGCTGTGCCTACCGGTGTATCGGCGAGGAGGTGAATATTCGAGTCTTTCCATCCGTCATTCACATATATCTTTTGTTGGTTTTGTGTGGTGGCTGCTTTAGGACTCTCCTTGACCTGCTGCAGTTCCGCTGTTGGCGGGATGTTCTTGGTGACAGCGCCAGCATTGCCAACGCCACGGACTTGGATTGAATCGATGACTATTCTGCGTCCTAGAACGAATGCAAATTCCCTCATATGCTCAGCTATGAAGGCAGCACCATAGTTCTCATCCGCAGGTTTAGAGATGGCCAAGTTAGTGTCAGTACCAAAGTATCGGAGGCTTAGAGACTCGTCAAACTGCAGCGAGTCTTCACTGGCACCCTGTGATACGAGCTCCTCTCTGACAGCCTGCTTCAATACCCGAATTCGCTCGTGAATTCGGGGCAAGTCCTCGATCTTGAAGTCTCCCGAATATGGCTCAGCAACCTCTTGCTGAAGCTGAGACTGGGAGATGCCGTAGGCGGAGAGCAGTGAAGACCACTTATGAATGAGAATGCGATTGATGCCCAATTTCTCAGCGATGGAGCAGGCATGTTCTATGTTGGTTAGCTGGAATGTGGCGATATGGGAATGGCATTTTACATACGACCACCAGCGCCTCCAAAGCTGACAAGATTGTGCTTTTCTGGAGCGTAGCCTCTCGCCTCTGTATTAAAGTTAGCAGTAGCCCATCAAGAAAGAAAGAGGCTGATCTCACCAGTGGCATTTCTAATGGGGCGACTCATTGTCTCATTGGCGACGTTCAAGAATCCAAGCGCAACCTCTTCGGGAGTGAGGTTTTGCGAGGTTTGGGAGTTGAAGTCCTTGGTGATTTCATCAAACTTCTTCTTGACAATCTCAGTATCCAATGGCTCACTGGCATTCTTTCCAAAGATAGCGGGGAACGAAGCCAAGTCCAGTCTTCCCAAGAAAAGGTTCGCATCCGTCACTGTTAGCGGCCCGCCGTTTCGATAACTTGCAGGGCCCGGGAATGCACCAGCGCTTTCGGGGCCGACAACTAAGAGGCCATTTCGGGCAAAAAGAATGGAACCTCCACCGGCAGCGACTGTCTGGATGTTCAACATGGGGACAGTAATTGTTCGGTCGGCGATGCGTGTCTCGGTGAGATAGTCATATTTGCCATCGAAGCGGCAAATGTCGGTGCTGGTTCCGCCCATGTCAAAGCCGATGAGGGCTGTGCCTTCTGCGTCATCGTAGCAAGACTTGGCGATGCCCACCACTCCTCCAGCGGGACCGCTGAGAAGGGCTTCATTACCGCTGAACTTTTGAGATTGTTTAAGGCCACCGTCAGAGCACATGAACTCTACACGTTGTGGCAATTGATTGAAACCAGACTCAAAGTTTTCGACATAGCGACGAATGACAGGGTAAAGATATGCTTCAGAGCAAGCAGAAGCGCTCCTTCGGAGGAACTTGATGGTTGGACTGGTTTGACTGGAAGTGGTAATGTATTTAAACCCAACCTCCTTTGCAAGCGCTGCGACTTCATTTTCGTGGTCAGGGTAGATATATGAGTGCATGAATGAGATGGCAACCGACTCGTACCCGTCATCGCGAAGTAATTGGAGCTGCTGGCGGACTTCTTCCGGGTCAATCTTTTTCAGAATGCGAACGATTTCTCCGCTTTTGGTCCGGAGCAGTTCAGGGTCTGTAATATCTGCTTCCTTGTTCATGGGGAATGGATTCAAGTCATAATCTTCGACTGTGATGCGCTCATCGACTTCAACGACACGCTGGTGGAGAGCTTTGGCTTTTTCAACCTTCAAGGCAAAGATTTTCGGGCGAGTTTGGTCGCCAATAACACAAACATCCTTGAATCCTAAGAGGAAGTCAGTTGAGTTCTGGGTATTGGGAGATGGTGCGTACCCTTGGTGGTAACGAATGCGAACCTCTCGCCTTTGTGCTCAAGAAGGGCATTGGTCGCAATTGTTGTGCCAATTCGGCAAGACGCTATGAGGACGCATTGTAAGCAGATAGGCAGCATGTATTTAATTACTGCCCTTACCAACTCTAGATGCATCCAACTTCTCCCCCAAGGGAATGTCGCGAGCCTCGACTTGACTTAAAACTCTTCTGATTGCCTCAGTCGGGGCATCAGCATAGTTGTTTGGGTCCTCCGATAATAGTTTAAAAATGATATCATCATGGCCTTGCACTGTGGCAATCACATCACAGAATGTTCCACCGCGATCAATGGAGATGTTGATGTCTGGGGTGGGCTTGGTGCCCTGCACAACCTCGGAAGCCATGTTGAGCCTGTGTTGAGGGTATAGTCGTCGTCATGAAAGAGGAAAAATAAATAAATAAATAAGAGATGCAAGAACGAATAAATATATGTAGAGATGGCGATAGAAATATCGGGTTTGCAATTAGCTATGATGGACAGCAACGTTGAAAGAGATGATACTGCGCATACCAAAATTACCTATCAAGGAAGGTAGGCTAATGCGCATCTGGAAATTTTGCTATGGCTCGCGGCAGAAGGATACCTGGAAGGAATTGGTACAATCACGCCATCGCTAGTCCCTTGATAAGGCTGCAAGATTTCTCAATTACGACTGTTGTGGATTGTCCAGCTTCTCCTCATCTGTGGACCAAGTCCGAGTGAGGAAATGTACGCTAGGAAAAAATTGCCGCAAGCGGAAGCCCTTCAGTCCCCACCCCATCTTCCCAACTCGTCGCGCAATCATAAAGTGTTTGGCGCAATTGAGGATCCTTTGCGAGTACTGGAATTTGAACCCATGGCATGGACCTGCCGTTGACTATTTCTTACAATATGTTCTTGATCTCGATCATTATGAGACGCTAAAAGTTGTGTCGTTGACATCAAGTTGACTCGTAGTTATGGGCCACTTCTGTCAAAAGCTTCTGTTGGCTGTCCGTTCATGACCGACTAATGCTGTTGGTTAGTTAATTATAACTCGACTGTTTATAGCAGGGTCCTTGGGTGTACCATTAGCAAGCACCGATTCCTCGGGCGATCAAAGACGTGCTGCTGCTGGTGACATCAGAGGCACTGCGGGTCCTTGGGGGGAGTTGGCCCGGGCCAGGCGCTGTTTGACAGCCCCGAGATTCGGATCTCCACTCGCGAGATGCCGATATGCAGTCCCGCTATCGCGACGATATCTCATTATCATCTAGCAATCAGTACCAACTATTCCTGCAATTGGATCTACCCATGACCTCCGAGGCAGCGGTTGGGGTCTAGACTACGCCTCCTGTGCATAATCCATGGAGCTTTCAGCTTCATCCAATTGACCCGCATCATGGAGTCTCACATGAGCCGCTTTCGCATCACGCGCTCTTCTAAGCAGCCTGCAACAAGGACGCTGCTAACCCAGCCTCCCATAAATAGGATTGCGGCGCAAAGCACCAGCTCGAATATCGCAGGAAGTAATCATGAATTGCCACGAGATACGCCATGGCTTGAATGCACATCCTGCGGAAGCACTAAAATACGCCCTGCTTCGGCGGAGACAGCGGCTTTGCAGGCGCGATTGGCCTGGATGGAAGGCATCGTGAACAAAGCAAAATTGTTTGGAGACAATCAGAAAATTCAGCAAGTCCCTACAGGCACCGATTTTACGAGTCTGATAAGCGAATCGTCGCCGAATTCGGTCCATTCGGCGAGAACGCCTTTGGCTGAACAGATGAATAACAAGACCACGGATAATGCAATTGAAGGACTGCCTAATCGACCGGCAGACGACCTCCAAAACGATGAACCTCCAACAAAAAGAGCGCGTCTTGACATTGGATCGGATCAGCCTGGATCAGACGACACTCTCGCCACCGCAATAACACAGACTCCTTCGCATCAGAAACTGGATGTCTACTCCTTAGTAGATGCCTACTTCCGCGATGTCAATCGAACATATCCCTTCGTCCATAGAGAGAAAGTGATCGCTAGCCTGCAGAGAAAGGAAACATCTATCTTCACCGTGGATTTGCGTGATGTTGACGCCACAGTTGCGTATCTAGTCATCGCCATCGGATACGCTTCTCTCCAACGGGCAGGACAGAGTCAACCAAATCCCAACACCGTCTTTCCAATCAACTATAAGGAAGCGCTTGCCGAATATTTGACAGAAGAGAGCATCAACGCGGTACAAGTATTACTGCTCTTGGCCATCCACTCCCAATTTGACCCTGATGGATGCACCGCATGGCCGATAGTAGACATTCTCGCTCGAAAGGCTATTCGGCTCGGATTAACTCGACGCGATATGATAGAGGAAGGTTGTACCCCAGAAGATGCCGAGAGGAGGCGTCGGCTATTCTGGAGTATATATGTTTGGGACCGCATCGTCGCCGTGTCGACTGGAGTTCCGGTCGCACTGAACGACGTCAACATGGATATTCCTCTTCCAGGCATAACAATCGACGAATTCACATCTGGCGATCGTATTGAGCATACGTCGGTGCTGCAAGTGTCCCGACATATAATCCAGCTCCGAATCCTCGAGGACAAGGTTCTCTATGAAATTCACCTCCGAGATCACAAGGAGGTGAGAAACTTTACACAAGCCGACCGCCGCGGGATCATTAACGACTTACGAACCGAGATTGAAAATTGGTACAGCAACGGGTGTCTTCTGAAATCAACAGGCCCGGACGAAGCCATGGCTCACATTCGTATCTCGTGGTTATCGGCACGATATTACAACCTTCTCTTACTCCTCTACTACCCCTCCCACTTCAATCCCACCACATCTCTCATCTCCAGGAACGAACTAGTGTCTATTGCGCAAAAACACGTCCAGGCGACTGCGGTCCGCTGGCAGCAGCAGCATCTCCCGCTCAACCAGCTCACCTTGAGCCGCTTGTTCCCCGTATGCATGATCTTTTTGCACTGCTTCCTATCCCATTTCCACGAGGGCGGAAAATTCCCCGCAGGGGATGAGGTTTCAATTTGCGCGGACATTATGGCCGCATTCCCCAAGAATTGGAAGTTGGCGCACAAAAGCGCTGCTGTCGTTGGTCAGCTGGCTTCACTCATCGCTGCATCTTCGGCTTGCGACTCGGCGGCGCCCTTTTCCGTGTCCACCCCACGGTCACTAAGCGGAGGCGACAGAGCCTGGCTTCATGCCATAAAAGTGAGTTTAACGGAGCTAGCACAGCAAGTAATGGGGAAGGGCAGCACATTCAGCCGTTGGGATTATGCCGGAGAGGAAGAAATAGTTGCTCTGCAGCTTGGTTCAAGGCCAGCCTTCGCAGTGGGGATTGACTCATTACCCCCACCAAGCGCACGCGAGACTCAGGATGGCGAGCAGCAAACTAGTCCAGATATAGGGACTGATCAATTGGATTTGGCCGCTGGGGATATATATGTGAATCCTAGCGTAATGTCTATTTTGGACTTTTCTTAAATAACAGGTATTGGCTATAAACGCCCATGCTCCCATACACCATTGGATAATATCGAGGCCACTCGTTTCCCATCCGGGCGAGGGCCGAAATGCACACAATTCATACACTTGACTTTTCCACCACCGATGCAATTGACTATGCTGCTTGCACGCCCTTTTTCTTCCTTGCCACCTCAGACTTCCAAGCATCCTCGAACAAAGTTGGCTTCTGGCGCAATTTGTCTGGCTGAATTCCCAGTCGTCGCACGACTTGGAAAGCACCAGTTCCAACAGTCATGGTCTGTCCCATGATAATACCTTCACTCACACCCTCAATCCGGTCAGCCTTCATACCTGCCGCCGCTGCGAACAAGTGATCCGGAGTCTTCTCGAACGAAGCCAGATGCAACACGCTGTCTCGCATCTTCGATAGACCGAATCGGGTAATACCAAGAACTTCACCCTTGAATGTCATGACATCAGCCAGGAGTTCCATATGTCGGAAATCGATACCCATGTATCCCATGACATCGTTAATTTCGTTGGCAATGGTGGTTCTGGCAGCCTCGATTCCGAGCACTTCATTGCATTCCATCACACTGTTTGTACGAGCCTTCGTGCCAATCACACCCTCTGTTGTCATACAGGCTCGTAGACCGTAACCTTCTACCAGAACTCGGTGAGTGCTCTCTTCCGACGTCTCAATAAGAGCACGCGTGGCTTCTGGGTAACCTGAGATAGGCACAGTTGGAAGTACTCGATGAAGGAAATTGGCTCGGAGCAGGAGATCGCCAGATTCTTCAGCAGCCTTCTTTGTAGACCTGCTCGTCGTAGTTTCAGTGATGTCTCTAACTCGAACGACAATCTGGTCTCCGTTGATTTCAATGTCCTGTGGCTGGACCTTGAACTTCTTTTGCATGCAAATAGCCTGAGCAATATCTGTGAGACCGATACCCAAGTGCATGTTGGCAAGAGCGTTGGTGTCGATTTGCAAAACAACGTTGCTGTGCTGCATGCGCCATTCATCCTCAACAAAGCTGAGGACGTCTGAGATGTACGCCTTTTCGATACGAGCCTTGACAACCTTGGCAGCCTCGATTTGCTCGTTGTTGAGAAGTGGACAAGTGATAACGGGGGTACTGATCGTCTTGGAGGCGTTGATGATCTCCTTGATTCGAGGAACACCCTGTGTGATACTCATACCAGCGACACCAGCAAAATGGAAAGTTTTCAGAGTCATTTGGGTTCCCGGCTCACCAATAGACTGGGCTCCGATAGCTCCAACAGAGTGACCGGGCTCCACATGGGCCTTCTTATACTTCTCAAGACTGTATCGGATAAAGAGCCTTAAAGTAGTTGCCGACATCTTGGCTGTTCTGTCCGCATGATCTTGGGCGACTGACTTGACAATTTTATCCCCCTCAATGCCAGCGAGCTTTCGAATCCTCTCCATTCGACCAGCCAAGCTGTAGACGTATTCCTCAATCTCTTTCAAAAACTTTCGCGCACCCTCATGCTCATCAATTGCATAATCACTCTTATCCTCGTAGTCGATCGGTTCACCGTGCACCAAGCCCTTGCGTGGGAACTTCTTGCGCTCGGTGTCGAGCATAGAGTCACAGAAAGCTCTCACTTCATTGGGAGTTAATGAAATTTCTTCGTTGTCCCAGGTGAGACTCTCGGCATGAGTCCACGTTCGCTGGAAGTTGACTGGGCCGCTGGAGCCTTCCATATCCAAGGGATCCAAGTTGTCGGCACCGTATTGGAACTGAACGACGGTACCGCCAGAAGTTCGAACCGTGTAGTCGTACTGGGTAGAGAGATCTTCCAAGGCCTTGATCAATCTTCGTGACATATAACCAGTCTCGGCAGTCTTGACCGCTGTATCAACCAGACCTTCTCGACCGGAGATAGCGTGGAACAAGAATTCAGTAGGGAATAGACCGGTATAGAAACTGTTCTTCACGAAACCCTTAGAGGGAGGCTGACGAGCGTTCTTGTGAAAGTGCGGCAGACTTCGGTCCTGGAATCCATCGGGAACTCGCTGGCCACCAATAATCTGCTGACCGACTAGAGCAACCATCTGAGCCACGTTAATATCCGAACCCTTCGAACCGGATCGGGCCATGATGAGCGGAGCGTTGTTTCGACTAAGTGTTTCCACACAGTATTCACCGGCCTGTTGTCGGACTTTACTGAGAATACCAGAAATTGAGTTTTCCAAAGTCTGCTCCATATTGCAACCCGGAGCCTTTTCAAGCTTGCCTGCCTTAAATTTCTCGATCAGGTCATCACACTTTCGGTAGGCGGTCGCAACGAGATTCTCCTTTTCTGCAGTCAGAGCATCCGACGGGAAGACGTCACCCACACCAATGGAGAAGCCTCGGTTAGTAAGAGATCTGGCGCACAATCTTGCCAATCGATTCATGACCTTCACAGTCTCATCAGGTCCGAAGTCACGGAGAAGCACATAGAAAACAGAGTCCTTCTTTCCAGCTCCAACTGTGCTCTTGTCCATGAGACCACACATGACCTCAGAGTTGCGAATAACGAGCCAGGCATCATCGGCGCTCATATCAGGGAACACACCTGCGCGAGATTTGTAGGTCTTACATTTAGCGTCCAAGTTGATCTTGACAGGTGATTTCTTGTTTGGTCGAATCATGATGCTGAACAGTTGCTTGCCTGTCCAAAGCGCCTTAGGCGCAATGATGGCTGGTGGGGGGAGATCCAGGGGAACATCAATTTCCAACATGTGTGTGCAAAGATAGGTAAATGTCTTTCGATCGAAGAACCGATCCTTGCTGCTGAAGAGGTATGCAGCCGTAATGAAATCCTGGGTTGCCGCAATAATAGGTTCACCATTCTTTGGCGTCGAAAGATTATGCTTAACTCCCATCAGGTTAATAGCTTCAGCACGAGCTTCCTCAGTTTGCGGAACGTGTAAATTCATCTCATCTCCGTCAAAATCGGCATTGTAAGGGTTACAAACACATTCGTTGAGTCGGAAAGTCCTCCAAGGGCGAACCTTGGCAAGATGGCTCATGATACTGAGTCTGTGAAGCGAAGGCTGACGGTTGAAGAGCACGATATCACCGTCCTCAAGATGACGCTCGACGATATCTCCAAAGTGAAGATCGCGTGCGATCATATCCCTATTGCCAAACTTCAGATCCTGTTTGTATTCGCCATCATCTTTCTTGACAATCAGTGTATTGGCGCCAGGCCAGAGTTTGGGACCATTTCTAATACACTGGCGCAACTTCTCAATATTATGTCGCTGGACTCTTTCGGGGTAGGTGAGGTTCATGGCAACAAGCTGAGGAACGGCGACTTGATCGACACCCAAATTAGGGTCTGGAGAAATGACAGTACGGCCTGAGAAATCCACACGCTTTCCGGAAAGATTACCACGGAATCGACCCTGTTTTCCCTTGAGACGTTGGCAGAATCCTCTCGTGCTTTTTCCAAAACCAGGCTGCTGGAGGCCGGGAACGTCACTGTTGACATACATGGCAATTTGAGTCTGAAGATACTCCCACTGTTCCATGATAGTCTGGATGGAAGAGCCCTTTTGTAAAGCTGAGCGAATCATACCACTGACCCATACAATGTCCGCAAGTTTTGTTGTCAAGTCGTCTTCGTTGCTGGCATTGTCTTGAGCGATGGAGGGTCGGATACATACTGGCGGGGCTGGGACAAATTGCCAGATAAACATCTCAGGCCTTCCTTCGGCCGGATCCAAACCGAGTAGTTCGCAATCTGCCGGGCTGATAGTCTTGAAAAGATTCAGAACGCGAAGTGGGTTCAGGTCTTCCATAGCCTTGCGCAGATGTTTGTTGAGCTCAGGATTCTCGCGGCTGGCCTCGATGAAGGATGCATCGAACTTGACCTTGCTCTCGGGTGGAACCTTCTTCGCGGAGGTGGACTTGTTGTAAAAAGAAAATTTATCGTGCACAAGCTTGAGAACACCAATCTTGCGAATTTGGCCGTTGACGGCGCCACAGTACTGGCAATTTCTCACCTTGCGGCATTGTTCGTTGATCCTCTTGCAAATCTGAGTGCGGCGCAGGTTGTCTAGGTGTGGTCGTCGAAGTTCTTTCAGGTAACTTTGTCGATCAGGCTCTTCAAGTAGCACATGACCGCAGTCCTGTCGCACCCGCCAGTCAATATTCAGGTCTAAATATGGAACAGCGTCATGGTACATACCTTGCAAATCTCTTGCAGAATGGACATGATGAAGCGCAAATACCCAACATGAAAGGCCGGAAGTGGCAGTCTGACATAACCAAAGTGACCATGGCAATTCTTCAGCGGTTCCTGGCAAGTGGCGCAAGGTGCCATTTTGCTGGAGGTGCCCTAGAGAAAGGCTTTGGGTTAGCATTTCGGAAGGGCGCGAATAGCCGGGTGGTATGCAATGGATGGCTCACCAGCTGCGAATCAAGGGGACCATTGTGGTAAGGAGCGCGGTTATTCTCGATGTTATAGAGCAGTCGGTTGGAAACCTCCACAACAGCTTGGTTCGCGATATCCTGGTTCGACCTAGACAATGAAGAAAAAAAGCAAAGGTTAGCAGGAGTGGGTGGCGTGATGCGACGCGACTACAGGCGAGACAGTGTGCTCTTACTGGATGCCGAATTTGATACCGCGAAAGCGCTTCGGCAGCTTGTCGACAAGCTGCTGCTTGACGGGACTATCGGTTGAGTCTATCATGGCTTCCTACGTCGCCAATCTCGATGGGGGAGAGAAGAAGCGGGGCAACAAGGCCCAGGAAGACACTCCAATATTCTGACGCCCCAGCAGCGAAGAAATGAAGGCCGAAGCGCAATTTAGAATGGTGAGTCAGATGGAATGAGTCTGCTGCAATGCTCCGCGAAATTTTGCAGGCCTAGGCGCATCTGCGTTGTGCCCCGCCATCCGAATTGACAATGGCTAAGCTCCACGGCTACTTTTGGGCGGTCTAGGACGGCAGAACGCTGAGCAGAATGCTTCGGCATGGAAAATAGAAATGCCGAAGGCATCCAGCCCCCGCCAGCCCACCAGCTCGCTCGGTGGGACGTGCTCGTGTCTCCCTTGCATGTTACGTTGTAGTATGCATGCTTTGACCAAATCGAACAAGCCGCAAGAAAAAAAGAAGAAAAAGCAAAAAAATGACTGATATGTGCCGAGGTGTCGATCTGTCACAAGCTGAACCAAAATTCAGAATTCCCTTGCGTGGGGATGTACCATCCATGCCACTGTGAGAACTGAGACTTGCTCCCCGATGTAACATTCACCGAAGATGCAGGACCTACAGCGCAGGTGAGGGCCCAAAACAAGACATCCGGCAAGAGACCAGGCACAGACACGCAATCGCAGGTGGCTGTCTTGTTTTCCTGCAGCTCTAGACTCACACGCCAGGATAACAAGGTGCGTGGTGGGTGGGAGGCGGGTGAGTGGGGCACTGCCTACGGTAGGGAAACCTGGAGTTGTGCTGTAGCATCGCACATGACATCAGCCGAGTGCTCGCTCTCGGCATGGGCCATCGCCCCATCAACGGTCTACCGTTCCGTCCCCAGTCCTGGACGGGCTGCCGACTCCCAACCAACAGCTCGTCGGAACGATATGGAGCTAAAAATTTTGGCGTCAGCCGGCTGGGGCCCCGACCTCGAGATGCGCTCCAAGCGAAGAAGCAAAAAAAAAAAAAATCGAAAAAAAAACTTGAGACGCGCAAACACGGAATCCCCTCGAGGCCGATCAGGTACATGCTCCCTGCCTAAGACAGCTGATCGGGATGTCACTCTCTGGCCCAGTTCCCCGAGCCAAACCGGACGAATCGCGAAGCGAAGTCGCCCTATCCCTGCCTATCCATGGCCTAGGCTCATGGAAATCGCTGGGGTCCATGACGTGGGCACCTTGCCCGCCTCACAACTCTCACCATTGGGCGCCCACACTACGTATGCAGGCCTACACACTTGCAGGGCAAAGCCACTTCTTGGTAGCTCAGGTCCCAGGTCCCTCCCACGCCCGTCCCTCTTTGGGAGGCGGTAAGGAATTGCCAACTGGGCTGCAGCCTCTAAGTACTTGTTTGCTTCCCATCCTGTTTTTTCTGCCTCTGTGCTTCCGTCATATCTGCCGTGTTCCTCCATCAATCGCTTCTTCGACTCTCCGCACTCCGAACCCATTGGCCTACACCCACAACCACCAAGACTTTGCCAACCATCAATTCAATCGTTTAAAATCCGATTTCTAACACAGCATTGATTTCCTCGAGCCTTTTCTTGAATGAGGACCGAGCGTCATCCATTTTCGCCATTGCTGTGGCCAATGTATTATTCACCTTAAATACATCCTCCATCTAGCACTAAAGCGCCAACCCATTTAGCATGGATCGACAACCAGCACTTGCAAGCCCCAAAAGTCCAACCAAACCTCCCAGAAGAAAGCTCCAGAAATGCGATCCCAAGCTCAAGGCATCTAAGACTAAGCGTGGATCTGGCGACTCTACGTCCAGTCGCAAAACTGATGTCTCAACACCTCTTCCCTCACCTCGCCCGGTTCCGAATGGAGCTCCAGATTTGAGCGATTCCAAATGGAGTCATTACCTACGGCCCAAAACAATTATCAGTCCTGCATCTCCTGAACCCGAGCCTAAGCCAATGTTTAAAGTACCCAAGCAGCAGAGTCAGCGAGCCATTCCTGAATTCACCCATCTTACCATCCATGATCCAGCTGCCCGACCATCACTTGACAGCTCTTCAATTCCGTCACCAGCTTCAACTAGCACCACATCAACTATGCGTCGCCAAGCCAGGACTCCTGTTTTCAGAATTGGGCAGCCAGAAGGAAAGCCATGGTACGGGAGAGATTTGGATATTGCGGAGAAAACCTCAAGCGTCGACTTGATCGCTGAGCAGTACCACGCATTACTAGAGTCTCGAGACGCGGCAGAGACGGGCTCGATTTACGCAGATTCTCAGACCCAGACGGAGCCACAGACGGAACCCTGGCAACACATTCTCGATGTACGATTCAGTTCCATGCTAGGACCTACTCAGGCAAAACCTCAACCGAGCCCTCGGCCCCACTTGGATTCTGTGAGGCTCAGCCCGGCTGCGGATAGGAGCTTTTACCACGAGGAGCACGAATATTACGACCAGCAGGAAGGGGCTATGGGCTTTGAGGAAGATGTCATCTACTTCAAGCCAATCTCCTTCTCTAACGAAACATCACCCGAGCCTTCCCTGAGATTTTCCAGGCCATATTCAGATTTACCGACAGCCAACCGTCCGTCATCTGAGGATAGCCAGAGCCTACAGATATGTCTGGATCTCCTGACACGAGAGCTCGGGGGTGCTGTGGCGGACAGGCCTCTTCGAACCGGCCCTGACAATGCCGCGTTACAGATTTGGATCATGATTGAGGCCTACGAGCGACTACGGGATCAAGTCACCAAGATGGCAGCAGGGAACCCCGAGATTGGAAAAGTGGGCCACATATTTGATTCATGGCTTGGTGCGCTATATACCATCCATCGGTCGATGACGGACGGCACGCTGCCCAAGGAAAGCGAGTATCTTGGGCTGGAAGAAGAGGTGGACTAAGCAAGACTGGGTTGCATTGGGGAAGATTGACAGAAGCGAATTTACACTGTAACGGATTTACCGCGGGGCAACCCACCAGGATTTATGAACGGATACCGGATTTGGCGTTTGGTCACTTGGCTGCGAGGGATTGGGCGATGCAAATGTCATCGTGTATCATAGACGGAAGGCTTCGGTTAAAGCCAGAAATGAAATATTGTTAATCGAGTACATTCGAGCCGTGCAGGTGTCCTTTTTGGGTGGCAAGGTTCCCGTGATAAGCACCAGGATTCTATTTATTGGGCAAGCCGAGGAGCCACATTCGTCACCTTTCCCCCGCCTGGGGCGGGTTTGGCAGCGTTGAACCATGCATATGAGTTGGCACGGGTAGGACTCAGGGCTCGGGGTGGCAGTGGCGGGACGCGAAAACTAGGGCTTCTGCGGCATTTCGCGGTGGTTTTACACAGGGAAACCATGCTCTCGGGAAAAACCGATGATGCCACGGACGGGAGAAGAGGTGATGTTGACTCTAGGTGATGGGGCCTGTGCCAAATCGGGACATGCTGATGGTAGCTTGTGTGCTTGTGTGGACCAGCGCCTGTGGACCAGCGCCTGTGGACCAGCGCCTGGAGCGTGCACCACAAGCATCCCGCTAAGAGCTGCGTGCGCCATGTCATGGGCCACACGTTCACGGCTTCAACAATGCCTCGGGTCCGCGTGGACTAGACCCAGCGCCAGCACCGCCGCCGCCCAGCCCTTGAGCCCTTGTTGACACGGCAAGATCAATCGCACAAGCCGGCCGAGCATCGACACCATGGACGACGAGTACGGCGCCGACGACGACCTCCTGGCCGCCATGGCCGCTGTCGAGCAGGCTCCCGCCGTGCGCCCGCGAGTGCAGCAGCCCACGCCGCAGAAGATCCAGCAGCCAACCCCCCAACGCCTCGACAAGGCGCCTCCTTCCAACTCGTCGGGTAGCAAAGTCGTCCAGCCGACTCCCCAGGCCCTGCCGGCAAAGGGAGCTGGGTCGGGGTCGACGATTCTCGTATCGCCGCGCCAGCGAGGAAACCCCGTGCTCACGAGCATCCGGACGACACCTTGGGAGTACAGCGATATTCCAGCCGACTACGTCCTTGGGCTGGGCACCTGTGCTCTGTTCCTCAGGTAAGAAACATCTCCCAATGCATGCGCCGTCGCAATATTCGACCTAGAAGAGACTAACTCGACTCTCCCGATAGTCTCAAATACCACCGCCTGCATCCCGAATACATCTACACACGCATCCGCAACCTGCAAGGCGGATACAACCTCCGCCTCATCCTCACCATGGTCGACATCCCCAACCACGAAGCCTCCCTCAAGGAACTTTCCAAGACGTCCCTCGTACACAATGTCACCATGATCCTGTGCTGGTCCGCCGCCGAAGCCGCACGTTACCTCGAGTTGTACAAGAGCTATGAGCATGCAACCTTTGGTGCCATCCGCGGACAGCAGCCCTCCAATTATGGTGAGAGGTTGGTCGAGTTTGTCACAGTACCCCGCAGTCTCAACAAGTCAGACGCCGTCGCCATCGTAAGCAACTTTGGCAGCTTGAAGAATGCCACCAATGCCGACGCTGAGCAGCTCAGCATGCTACCCGGCTGGGGTGGCACCAAGGTCAAGCGATGGACTTCAGCAGTGGAAGAGCCGTTCCGGGTAAAGAAAGCCGAAAAGAAGACGGCGAAGCCTTCCAGTCGTAGCGCCGTGCTAGAGCAGGCCAAGCCACTGTCGCAGGTACCACTAAGAGATATGCCGTCCACTAGCCAACCCTCCCGAGCTCCCCCAGCATCAGCAACGCCGCCTGTGGCAGGCTCAAGCACATCTGCGGGGAAACAGTTCCAGTTCATGGACAACACAGATGACGAGGACGACGAAGAGGCGATGCTCGCAGCAGCCATCGAGGAGTCAAAGAGAACGGCGGAGGCAGAGGCAGCGAAGAAAGCTAGCCAATCTCAAGGATGAGGAGTTGGGTGGAAGACTGGCATCAACGCTGACCAAGTTCTGAGAGAATGATGGATGAAAATTCCGTCAGTTCATACGATGACGGGGCTACTAATGCGCCCTTAACCATCGAACTACGCCATACATGCTTCGTACTTCAGAAACTACGTACAAGCAACTATATAGAGGCCTATGTTCCCTTCGCTACTAAGTATGTAGACGATGTTCGCCGCTTCGTGCAGATGACGCAGCTAGCGGATGAAGGCAAGGCAATTCACTGAAAGCAGCCAGCCAAGGAGGCGAGGAGCAAGAATCCCTAGATTCTTCAGCTAGAAGAAAGCAGTGATAGGATAGTCGAGAGTCATCAGATCAACTGCCAGGACAATAGTATCTCTCCACTTGCTCGAATATGAGCCTACAGCGCCTTGTATTTTTCAGAGCCTGAATAAGTGCTTCAGGTATTCATGACTGATGTTCTCTTAAGTAAACAAAAAAAAATAATGATAAATGAATATTTTCGTATGTTCCAGATTCTTAGTAGAAACTGCTTTGCTTTGGATTCTTCTTAGATATGGTGACGGGCGCGATGCAGTCTATGCTCAACAAATCTGTGTGGTTTTACCATTTACCGTCTCTGCTAGTTGGAATAAACAACAACCTAGCACTGATAGAGACCCAGACCAGCCAGACCTTAATCGCGGATTGACTCAAATGTTGATTGTCTATGACTCACCACGCATCTTCAAGTGCTAAGACAGTTTCCAGGGTACATTGCTTTGTGAAAACGAAGCCTTAAAATTCACTTTCTGCACCAGCGGGCCGCAATGCCCCACAATAATAATCGCAAGTCATTATGAGTAATAGTTTGGGCAGTCAAAACTGGTTAGGCGGGGAATATTTTTGGACCAACAAGTTGCATGGTGGCAGAGAGCACAACCAACGAGCCGTCGGCTCCAAGTAAATAAATATGGCATTACAATCCTCTACATTTGGTCTATTCAAATACACTGCATGACTGCAACGGATCTAATAACCACACCGATGCTAACGAGCGACAATAACTGCAACATGGACAATAACTGCCAAAATTACGAGATTCCCGAAGGCCTCTACGCAGTGCCAGATCATCTTCTGGATCTACGACCAGACTCTGATGTGGATCATGATATTCTTCATCCCCGCGCCGTCACCGACGAGAAGAATGTCTGGTTCTTCTGGCACTCTGGCTTCGCCAAAATGCACCCTTACGGCCAACGTACTGTCCGCGCCTACCACCGACGTTTCAGCAAGCTCGGATGGGCCATTCGCGTTGTGGACCGCGAGCCAGGATCCTCAATGCATATTGGCAACTTTGTGGACCTCCACGACCCGGAAAACTTCCCTGAGGCATTCCGTAACGACACCATCGGCGGCGATTATGCGATGCAGCACTATTCCGACCTAGTGCGATGGCCGCTACTGCTCAAATATGGCGGTGTTTATGCGGATGTGGGCATGGTACAGATTGGCGATCTAGACCGCCTGTGGAACGAGACGGTCGGTAACCCCGAGTCTCCCTATGAAGTTATCTCATACGGCACGACGCTCTCAAACTACTTCCTAGTCTCAAACCGTAACAATGCGTTATTCGCGCGCTGCCACAAACTGCTGCTGGCGCTCTGGGGTGCCGACGGCGGTAAGACGAGTACGGAGGGAATGCACGAAAGCCCCCTGCTGAAGGGTCTGCCATTAATGGGCGACGATTCCATGAGCTTCACGGAGAATGGAAGGGTATACACCCCCGCCGAAGTGAAGCGCATGCTCACCGACTACATTATCCAGGGACAGGTTGTGAAGTTGGTCATGGGCCTTGTGGACGAAGAAGACCATTGGGACGGACCAAAATACTGCCACGAGCATGTGTATGCAATCGACTTCATGGTTGGAAGCCAGCTGATTAACGAGCTTACGGCCTGGAACGGGCCGCGACAGTTTGAGCTCATGTCCTTGTCCCTGCCGAAGCAGGGAGAAGAGGAGAATGCAGACCAGGCGCAGGCACGGGATGTTGTGGTGCAGTGTTTGACACGGAGTTTCGGGTTCAAGCTTGCAACAGGACTAATCCTGAGGGTGTTTGGCGACACTCTAAGCTCGCTATGGAGGAAGAATACTGGGAGCGACAACGTGCCGGGCACGTACGCACATTGGTTCAGACATGCAACGACCCATTGGAACCAGAAAGATATCCCGCCACCGCTGGAGATTGAGGTTATAGAGCCGATAAAGAAGGGCCCTTTGCTGAGAGAAGCCTAGAGCATATAGATAGACTAGACACATGCAAATTAGGGATTCTAACAGGTCGGTTAAATATATAGAGTATTAATTCATGGGGGCGTTTGAACAAACTGAGATATGTATCGCCATTTCAACTGCTCATGTTCAATTTATCTTCACAAAATATTGTTACAGATCAATCACTCCCACTTATTATATATAGTAGCAATTTAACTTAGTCCTAATTTCAGCCTGAAAGCTCTGCTCTGCTCTTGAGGCCCATGTTACTTTACAAACAACAAGATTTGTTCCTAGACATTGCGTTTCTCAGTGTGATCGCACTCGCCAATCTTTACGGGCATTTAGGTCACATATCGTCGTTCGAAAAATGGCTTCAGTATATCCTACATTGTAATTAACCAGCCTTTCACCTCTCCATCAGGCTCTGGCCCACCCAAGGCCTTCATGTAGTCCAATTTCTCATTCGATAGGAAGTCATATTCTCCTCCAGTTCCGAGCCAGCATCAGATGTTTCGGATCCTGACTCCTCAAAGTATTTTTCGCTCGACGAAGGATCATCCTCTTCATCGTTTCTGAGCGACAGCATTTCAAGACCGCGAATGCTATCTAATATCTTCGCCATTTCGCAAGCAAATTTCGCATTTTCCTCTTTGGTCGCTGTCCAACCATGGACAATAAAAGACACCGAGACCTTGCCACTACTATTTTTAACGCTTCCTGTCGTCTTCCAAATACGCGAGATAAGGTCCAATTCCTTGCCACGCTCTCTTACATGGCGGTAAATCTGGTAAAGCTTGATTCCTGTGTTGATCGTAGCTCTATTTTCCTCGCCAAAGAGCTCGCTTTAACTTGCTCAACGTATTCCATCAGCTCGACAGCTTCACGATGTTTGTTTGTGGAGAACCCCTTGCATAAAGTTGTCGCCAAACCTTCCATGTTATCCAGGGTGTCTCGGTTTTTTACCCCCAACACAAGTTTCTGCTGTTGCAGCAACATTCTCTGGATATCAATGGACTCAAGGTTCTCGTTCAGCCACGCTAGGTCACTTGCCAGATATGCCATTGTTAAAATGTCGGCGTCACCCTCCTGTAAGCATTCATTCTGTTCTTGCGGTATCGAGCGCCTAAGTTCTAGGGCAGTGTGCAAGGAATCTTGCGTGTCTTGGCTTGCATAGAAGTTGGCTAGCCGATGTCTCATCTTGAAGGTTGCCCTGTCATTGGGTTCGCCGTATTCCTCGGCAGCCATCAAAGCACTGTTCCTCATTTCCAGAGCATCCTTTCTGTTTCCCATCTTAGTGAGTATGTTGGCAACGTTTCCTATAGAGGATAGATAGCGCGGGTCATTTTTGGGCAACTTTTGCTCTTCTATCTGTCGCCGTCGAGCCTCAAGTACCTCCCTTTGCTGCTCAAGAGCCTTGTCCCAATTCTGAATGGCACTATAACTGTGACCGAGATTTACTCTCGCCTCAAGGGTGTATGGGTGATCGTCGCCAAGCATCTTACTCCAGGTATTCACTAATCTCACTCTCTGTTGACAGATTTCCTTCTGCATCCGAACTGTCCAGACGAGGCTGGATGCAGTGCCCAGAAGTCTATCATAAGCCAGCCACGTGTCAGGATGGTTCTTTCCTAAGATTTCCACTCTCTTTTGGTAAACATTCTCGCGCAACTCTAGAGATTTGATCAGCTGCCCATCCCACTGGTAACTATCAGCCAAAGCACTATTGGTGGCGAGAGCGTCAAGATATTCCATGGTCGATTGGCTCCGTCTTGCTTCAAAAACTGAAAACACAGTCTCACGTAGTCGAAGTGCTTCCTTTCTTTGGTTTGTATCGTGGAGATACTCGGCAACCTTCCGCATCATCCTTAAAAGCTTAGGATCATCCGATGTCAACGTTTTTTCACGACGACGCAATGCCTCTTGAGACATATCAAGGGCTTCTTTCCGATGCCCACTCATCCACAAACTATCCGCAAGGTTGATCATAGCTACACAATGATCTCCTATGTTCTGAAAGTTTGTTTCGTATGCTTGGAGGATGCCCCGCCGAAGCTCGCATGCGCTTCTATGGTGACCAAGACAAGCTTCGCAGGCGGCCTTCTGTTCGAGGACCTGTAAAGCTAGTGGGGTAGTTATATTAGCAGGGCCATTAATACCTAACGCCTCGCATGTCTCCTCCAAGATGCTCCGTCGTTCTAAGGGATGGCCCGTCGATGAATACGCCTTGGCATAAAGCAGTATCATCCTAGCCATGGCGTTTTTGTTGTTTGCGTCTGGACCCGAAAATATTGACTTTATTCGATCATTCACACATTCTTTGATGTGAGGTAGTAGAGACTTTTGCAATTCGAAATCTGCTGGGCTCTCAATCCAAGGCAGGGGAGCTTGTATGCCATATAATGCTGCTGCCATTAAAGACATTGCGCGTAAGGCATACTTGCTCTGCTCTCTGAAGCTCAGGCTCTCCTTACAGATAATCTTTACAAGTCGGTACATTGAGTATTGGCGCGCCTGTGGTGATATATGATTGAGAAGGCTATATCGACAAAGAATTCCGAATGCCGCTCGAAGATTAGATGGGTCCCACTGGGAACTTGATGAGTCAAGTAAAGTGATGTACTGTGACCCTATTGATGCGTTTTTCATGTTCTTCCATGCCTCGTGAAACAACTGTGCCTGGATACCTTCATGATGCAGATAGCATAAGGTTCGAAGTAACTCAGTTACTTGACTAGAGCCTTTCTTGGGCAAGCCCCGTATCCTGCTCAACGATAATGTGAAGGTTCTCCAAACGGGTTGGTCATTGTTGGGCCACTGATTCAACTCATATGAGAGTGGACCCTGTGGTGCCCCGAGAAATTCTTGGCAATATTCTGCATATGTGCAGTATTTGTTAAAAATATAGGAGCCAGCCTGAGCAATAGCTAACGGCACACCACCAAGCAAATCCCATGCAAGGCATGTGGCAGAGTCCATTTCTGTATTGTCAATAACTACCTCAGGTCTCTTGTATCTTATTAAAAGGTCCACGGAATTATCTTTGTTCATAGGCTCAAGCTTGCCAAAAGCATTGCTGCCTGTGACAAACCGTTCATCTGTGGTAGTAACGATGACAGTTCCAGGGCCTCCAGTTAGAATGTATTTCGACAAATTCGTATTAGCACAATCCACATTGTCAACCATGAGCAGCCATGGATCTTTTTCGCAGGCGAGCCACGCTCTCGTTAGTCGGATCTGTTCGTCTAGTTCGAGCCCCTCCCAATGGATCTGGAATTTACAAATTCGAGAAATTTCAAGGTAATTATTATCTGCGGATGTATTTTTGCTAGCATCAAGGTAAAATATGCTTCGGAATCTTGTTTTGTCAGCACTTATCTCATCCAGTAAGTTCTAGCTTGTACGCACTTCTTTTCGTTTTCTATGATAGCTTTGAGGCAAACCTGGCTCTTACCGACTACTGCCAATCCATATGTTACAACAGTCCAAGGAGTTCTCCTTTTAGAAGAATCCCAAGTTTCACTGTCGTCTCCGATAACTGACGGGATATCGTCACGTTCTAAAAATCTGGGAGCCAGTGCTGGTCGCTCATTCTGATATTCGGGCCAGAGATTATTCCGCAATCCTTCGTCTGGTACCAATGACAAAGAATCATCTATGAACATAAATTAGTACTATTTTCTTTGAAAAGTCTCCAGATTCGAGTCCCTCAAAGATGGCTTACGTCGGCTAACTTGCGAAGCGGTCTGGTCGCTGAGTGAGTTCTGTCCATGTTGCACATTTCTGTAGTCGCATGAATAGTCATTATAGTCGATTCTTGCGTTTTTTTGAGCCTTCAAAATAGTATTCGAGGCTGCGTTTGTTGGTGAGTTTATTTATGCTATCCGTTTGAGATCCTGTATCTGGAGGTTTAGCACCCAAATTGCATAAGCTTAGGATGTGTAGACTCACTACTCTTAACCAGGTTCCGCGGCCGCAGTTCTGCATCCACTGGTGAGATTACACCCAAGATGGCTTTGGCATATGCAGCTGCCATTGCGGCAGCATATGGCTGCCAATCTTTGTTCTTATGTTCGTCTCCACAATCACAGGCTCCGCGAATGACACCAACCGGGATGCGATTCATAGTTCCCGCCGCCTCCATTTCAAGTCCTATGACATTGTATTTGTCTCTGAGTTCATTCCTTTGCTTGGCACTCCTCATCAGCTTCTCGCCAGAGCCTATTGGCCCGTACCATACTCGCGTTCTCTTCGAGTCTAGGCGTCTTTGTCGTTGTACTTCTATTCGTTCTCCGCGGTCGTTGACATCATAAAGTCTGTCCTTGTCTTGGCCAGGGTCAATGAAATTGCCGGTCGCATGTTCTTTAGGTTTAATCTGTTCGTAGTAGGGAAGAAACATTTCGGCATCATTCGGCGCAGTTAGCTTGATACTTCCGATCGCAGATCTAACGACGGTTTCGGTGGTAGCCAAAACATGCCCAAAACGCCAAGGTCGGAATCCACTTTTATCTGTTTCTTTTCCGAGATCATAGGCGACTAGCCCTGCGCTTTCGCCATCAGGCAAAGCCACGAGAATGTCTCCAAGACGGATATCGCATGGGGGTTGCTTGGAGTGGTTGGGAAGACCGGCCGCAACGCCGACGAGAAGCCCAAACCAGAAATTAGGAAAGGACTTGCGAACTTGACTAGCAAGGGCTGCTGCAGAACCTGTGCCATATTCCTGACCAGCAGGGAGCGTAGCGATCACTACATTGTGGCCAGCAACGCTGCCGGCATGGAAGATATAATCGTCCCCGCGATCCATAGGGAACCTGCCATGATGTCTCTCATCCAACATATATAATGCTGCCTTCGCCTCTATTTCAAGCGGGGCGATCCATGCGACATTATATGAACTAGGGTCCAGTTTGGACATTGCGCAAGCTTGGGTAACGTTGGTGAACCGACTAAACGCCCTGGAGTTAAAGCATGGATTCCAAGTGCCATATATTAATCACCAACTAGGATTTTACGGCGATATCCATCATTTGAAAACGGCTAGTGAGAGATTTTCAGCATCAAAAACTGAAACCAGGCCAAAAGTCAGCCTTGTCGCTCTTACTCAGCCATCTCCCCCAAGCGCACCCCGCGATTTAGGTACCAGTACTTGTGCACTAACACCAGGGTTGATAATCAGAATTGATCATAATTTACAGTAATTGAAACATACGTTCTATATCTGGGTGGCAGCACACTTGCTTTTAGCTTGTCAATGACACCTCGCATCAGCTCTGCCATTCTCTGGTGTTAACATTCTGAACTTTTGCAGATCTTACCCCGACTGGACTCCATCAGGAACTATTCACAGCGGCAAGACGCATTCAACAAAAGCTCAGGGGACAAATAAGTACTGGCGCGAAAAGGGCAAAATAAAAAAAGAACAAAAAATCACCATTTCTGGTAATTGTATTAGAATTGGCAAGGCCCAGTTGGTAGAATGCAAACGATATGTTTTTTGTTTCATAATATTACAGTATCGTCTAGAGCAACCCCAGTTGTTAGTGGAATTGTATATGAATGATGCTGAGGTCATGGGGCACTTGAGAATCAATGGGATTGGCTGAATCGGCTTTTTCACAGATGCTGGTTGACCTTAACTGTCGAACCACGGCGACAAGCTTCAGCTTCCGCATAGGTGTTAGTTATCATAAGGCATTGGTCAAATGCTCCCAGACCAAAGCATAGACCAGAGGGATAAAGTCTCAGAAACAAAATACGCATTTCATGTGATGAGTTGAGAAACCTGCCCTAATATACACCGCGTAACCTATTCCGCACATCATAAGTCATACCCTATACCTTTGGCTTCCATGATTCGTTCCTTAGCAGCCGCCATCACGCTTGGCATACTCCTCCTCCATCGCTTCTTCGTACAGACGATCAGCCTCGAGCTCCTCCTCCGTCTTAGGCCGCGTCACTCCAGCGCCAGTGTTTGCGCCAGCTCCGGTAGCCACAGCACCCCCCGCAGCGGGGGTGTTGGACTGAGCTTGTTGCTGCTCCTGCTTGGTCTCGTCCTTGTCGGAAGAGAAAACTGGGCGGCCCATGGTTGTTTTGTGAGGGGTAGTGGAAGAGATGGTTGTGTTTATTTTAGAGGCTTCGTGGTGAATGCCTTTTTATTGTTCAGTATTGTAGTGTGAGGTGAAGATGAACCGCTGCTAGAGATAGTCGCTCAGTTCCGTCTTATACCGCAGTGTGGCGAGTGAGCTACGTCACACCCCGCCAAGTGTGGCTGGGGCCTTTCCAGAGGCAACCCAAGGCTTGAATCGGCTTTGACAAAAAGCATCAACGCCACCACCAGGCAAAATATCTCGATGATACCGCAGATTGTTGAGATAAATTATGTGGGAACGTAGTGGATTTTGGGTTGCTAAAACGGTTTAATCTGCCATGTCAAGCCCCCAGTTGGAGTACAGCATCATTTCGGGATACCTAAAAAAGGAATCATAAGTGCTTATTATAAGGGCCAGCTGTCACGCATTTTCTTACACTCCTTGGCAAATCTGACATGGTGGTTCAAAAGAGAGCCAGTATCTCTCGCTTTTCTTAGCTCTTTAATCTAAATTTGACTACACTGGTCAATCTCACGAGGATTAATATCGTGAACCAAAATCGCAGCGACCTAGCCAACTCTGACATCGTAGGCTCCTCCAAAAAAACAAAAAATAAAAAAAAATCCTAAGCATACAAGAAAAGGGTATTTTACAACGGATTCCATATTCCTAATCAATCACGCTCATTACCTCACTTCCAGCCGAGATCATCATGGGCCATCCTTGTGGGGCCAAGACTTTAAAACTCCCTGCTCTCACCGATGTCGCAAACATCGAAGACTCCTTCCTCCTCGATGCCCTTGCGACGGAGAGCATTCTTCAACAACTTCGGGGGCTCGAGCACCTCCTCCATCGTCAACGCCCACGTACCCCAGTGGATACCCATGGCGCGCTTGCATTGGGTGTCTTGGAAGATCTCGACTGAGTCAAAGGGGTTCGCATGCATGGGGGAAAACGCAACACGGGGCGAGTAGGCGCCGATAGGAATTAGGCCCAGGTCAAAGGGCCCGCGCAACTCGCCAATCTGCTTGAACTGGGGGCATCGAGGGAGGTGGTCGTATTCAGGGCCATAATCGTCGGTTGTGGGAGGGAGATATGGAACACCACGGTAACCCGTGTCACCTCCAAACCAAACTGACTTTTCCTCCGAGCGGACAGCCCAAGAACACCACAAGGTAGTGTCCTTGTCGAAAGGTGTTCTGGCAGAAGTGTGCTGGCAGGGCAAGCACGAGACACGGGCAGTGATCTGGCGCGACTTGTCGCCCTCCTTGATGGTAACGGTCAGATCAGCGTCCTCCCACCAATCGAGTTCGGTAACATGGTCGATGCCGGTCTTGCGGAACCATGTCTCCAAGCCAAGGCCGACAAAGAACTGCGCCTCTGGGTGGTACTTTTGCACCTCGAGGATGGAGCCGTGGGAAAGATGGTCGTAGTGGCTGTGGCTGATGACTACGGCGTCGACGACGGGGATATCCTTGATATCGCAGGGCTTAGGGGTATATCGCTTGGGACCCATAAAGGTAAATGGGGAGCAGCGATCCTCGAAAACGGGGTCGAAGAGAACGCGCAGGCCTGAGGGGTACTCGACATAGTAGCAGGCGTGGCCGAGCCAAGTGGCTCGGATCTTGTCTGACGCGTCACGGTCGGGCAGCCATTGGGGCTTGACAACAGGGACTGTGGGTGGCTTGGTATCGGGCTGCTTGATTTCGCCAGTCACGGTAGGCCTGGTGAAGCACGGGGGTTAGCTTGTGCTGAAGGGGCTGAAGGTGGAATTGGAATGGTGGCGGCTTACCAGACCACTCGTCGCAAGATGGTGCTGAACCCGACGCTGTGCGACCACGAAGGGTACGGGTTCTTGAAACCAACAACGGTGCCGCGCTTCAAGAGGTGGTGAGGGTTGGAAGTGGCCTCTTCGGGGAGAGCAGAGCGGCCTGGGATTTTGGAAACGGCTGTCGCAACAGAGATGGTCGAGCTGGACGCCGCAGTGATGGGCTCGGATGTTGATGTCTCTTCTACTGGCGCCTTGTCGGGGATGTCAACAGGGACGTCGGCCGAGGCGACGGATGATGTATCGGCAGAAGCAGGACTGTTCACAGAGGCGATCTTCTTGTCGTTGTCGTTGGCCGGAGGGGTAGCGGGAGGAAGCGTTGGAGAGTGGTCCGCGCCAGTGGTCGGAGCGTCGGTTTGCGCTGGGGTCGTCATGATGGGCGGGAGACGGTGCGCTACAGCAGCAGGATTGATGGTTGAGTACTAGAAACGATGGGATGTAGGACGAGTAAATCGTCTCATACGATAGGGGAGAGACCAAGGTGAGGCGTTGTCCGGTCTCGTATGGCGGCGTATACGAAGAGAGAGAAGGAGAACAGGAGAACAGAAGGAAGCAAGAAACAGCAATGGAGAACAAGTTTAAAGGTAACAGACAAGAGGAGGGGGGAAACCGAGACGAAAAAAGGTTGCGCAACCTAAAGGAAACTAAACAGTTGTGGTTAATCAGGTCACTGTGTGGCCCAAGAGAAAAGCGACTGGGACGGGATGAGGAGGCTTCTTTTTTTCCCACTTGGCGCACCCCGAACCAAAAGTCCGCATGGGATTTGTATTAATCCCATGCAGCAGCGAAGCACACATAAAAAACAAGAATAAACGCCCGGTCCTGGCCAGCACAACTCCGCATATCCACAATGCAAACCAGGCCATGGGTAACGGTGATGGGATCAGCAAGGGCATCCTCCCTCTTCAGCCCATACATCATCTCATTCTCAACTCTCACGGTTACATTCTTTGCCATCCACGGAATCAATAACAATCTTGGCACGATAGGAACAAAGTTTTTCATCCTTCACTGAACCATCGTCACTCTCACCCTTAGGAAGCCGATCCCGCCGATGCGATCCTGATCCATCCGAAATCCTTTGGGCGTCAACACCGACGAGGAGCAAGAAAAAAAAAAAAAGAATGGGACCCCTGGTCGCCCTCGCTCGCTCTCGCTCGCTCCCAATGCCACGGTCATGACCCCCACAGCAGCTCCGGAATCCCTTCTTCGCCAACGCCGAATGCGCCTCTAGCGGACTTTAGAGGCACTAACACCTACGCCCGGCGAGGACGCCGCCCAAGGCCTCGGACCTGCTATCTATCCACTGGAATCCCGATGCCGGGCCATCCGCAGGAACGCAAGCACCACCGCGCGTGCATACATGACACCCTTCCTCTCCAGGTCTCTCCAGGTCTCTCCAAGGCGTCATAGGGCGCAGGGAAAACGGGGATTCGGTGGCTATATGTAACCGCAATGCCGCTGGGTATCAGATGCGAAAAGAGGAGATGCACGTGGGATCGGGATCGGGATCTATCCGAGTCCGAAAGGGAACCTGCCCAAGGACGCGTAACTTTCAGAAAGCTAACTCTAGAGTCCACCGTTCAATCTACCTCGCATTCATCCACCTGTCGGGAGAGCTCCGCATGTCATTGCTCTCGTGGCGTTTGGGTGCCCGGACCAAGCTGGAGAGGGGGGAGGGAGGGAGCTTGGGCCGTAGAGTAGACATTCTGTCGTCGCTGTATCTGAGACAGAAGCTGGAACGAACCATCCAAGAACCACTCGCCTCCGCTTCTGTTTCGTTTCTAGCAGCCTCAAACCCCGTTTTTGGTTCTCTCCTCCTTCTTTTTCTTTTCTTTTTCTATTTGGGTTTTGCTTCTTTTCCGTCCAGAAACGGGAGAGAAGGGAAAACCAGCACGTAATGAATGCACTGACAAGAGACCAGGGTGCTCGAAACCCACGGCCCTGTCCCACTCGCCCGCTCGTCTTGACTCGTATACACCCTGCTCTTCTGCATGCTCACCTTGTAAATGGCCTCGACAAACGCGCCTCCATCCGCAAACCGCTACCCAGCTAACCAACCAGCCCTTCGCTTTGCTTGCGCAACAGCACAGCTCGAAACACCCGCCGCGCGCATATCAGCACGGACCAAACAAATATGTGCCAAGCGCCCCGAGTGAATCAATAACGCACACCTTGACCATCATCTCGACGTCAAAAAGGATCCCAGCAGAGCACATGGCATCGCGCCAGCCCAAAGATTGACGCCTCCCCGGAAAGCCACCGGCCCTGCCACCGACTGCCACGGGAGGAGAAGGGCCTGGCTGGGCTGGGCCCTCCCCCCGGGAGGCGACGGTTCCTCCGGCTCGCCTTCCCCGTCCGCACTTGCAATTATTTTCCGGGCACTTCTCCCTGGACACGCTTAGGCCGCCAGCCCCTCGTCGAGCCCTTCTGGCGCCGCGAATGGAGATGTCGTCCGATGGATTCATCACTAAGCAGCGGGGGCCCCCCTTGCATCACGCCGCGCTACAGCGGGGGGGCTTTCACTGAAGCTGCAGTACAATGCAATCCCTGAAAGATTGTACCTCTTCCTTCTCCTCTCTGCCTTTCTATGCCATTTCCTGACTGCCCAGAAATAAATAAACATGATGTAAGTAAAATGAAACGAAGTAAGAAAAATAATGTAAATACCATTAATGCAGTTATGTATTTTTAGTTGTTTATTTTTAAACTAATAAGCTGACATCAAGAGGTCGCAAAGGGACAATCTTTCAAAGATTGCAATGTAGGTTTGCGGTTGGAGGAGCCACCTAATAGACTTTTCCCGACGAGGCGCATCCGTGCGCGTAGTGTCGTCCCCTAGCCAGGCCTCCTTGCATCCATATATCCCATGGCATCGGAACACTTTGATGCAGCCCGTGGGACACGTCCTGGTCTCGAACATGGCCAGTTCCCGAAACAGGCAATTGCTGGAACAGCCTCCTCGCCCATTGGACCAGAGACAGCCATGCACTATCCCAATCCCGCATGTCACTCGCAGCCATGTGGCCAATGTCTCACAAACTCAAGTCAGAATTCAAGGTACTAGGTATCTTCTCGCACTGGTACGTAGCTCGACCTCAAACATCATGGTATCTCGTCGTAAAAAAGAATCGCCAACGCTCCCAGACACAAAGCCCACAAAGCCAAGGACATCACACAGCCGAACAATGGGAGGGGTTGGCCCACCCCACCTGACAACGCTCCGCCGTATTGATTAACGCCTCCCAACCAAAGACCCTCCGTAAACACATATTCATAAGTCGTTCATCAGAGTAGTCTCCAATCAGGCGTCAATTGGTCGCGTGTCTTCTCCCATGTCTCCACTCCCCAGCTCCTTTTCCATCTCCTCTGTCACGAATCCTTCGTACTCGTCCATGTTCTTCTGGATATGGAGCTTGAATTTGATGACATCGTGCAACATCCGGTCGATCTCCGTATGCAGCTCCTCACGAAGCGAGTTGGCCCGAAGAACCAATTGCTCATATCTAAAACCCGCCGTTAGCAAATCATCAGATACCTCCCGAAACAGACCAGCACTCACTCAATATTTGTGTGAATCTCACGTTGTTCCAAAAGTTGTACCGACTCTGACAGACCCGTTCTAAGTCGCGCCAAATCTTTTTCCATCTTTTCGATTTGGGCATCCGAAGCCAGCTTCTGCTGTGTCGTTGTCTCCTTGGTCGCCTCATACTCCTCCTCGGCGGCCCGCACACGGTGGTGCAGCGCTTCGACGTCATTGCGACGATTCTCGATCGCTTCCTTGAAATCAGCCATGAGATCTTGGTTCGATATTAAATCCTCCATGGTTGTGCTACGTCGTTCCGAAATCTCTTTGCGCAAATCGATCAGTCTCTTTCGGATTTGACCCCGAAGATCAATATTGAGCACATGGCCCGGTTGATAGCCAGTTGTCGCATTGACCAACAACCGGTCTGCTGACGAAGATGCTGCACCAGAGTCCTTGAGGTTTGACGCTGTGAAGTCCGAATCGCCGTCGCCCACCATGATATGTAGTTCGAAATCGGTTCCCTTGGCGTTGGCTGCCGTTGATGGAATAAGCGCTGTCTGATATGCCACAGTGTTGTACTGGTGCACCATGCGCTCCAACTCATCCAACTTCTGGCTTGCCTCGGCTTCTTTCTCGGACACCTTCTTTTTCGCATCCTCTAGTCTCTGCCCTGCAGATTCGAGATTCTTTTGTAGTCGCTCGCGCTCAGCGGTCATGCGGTCGATATCCTGCATGCTAATTCCCTGGGCGTCCACGGCTTTTTGCAGACTGCGTCGCTCTTCATCGGCTTCGTGAAGCTCCTCCATGAGCTTGTCCAATTCCTCCTGTAATATCTGTGCCCGGTGCTCGTACTTCTCAGATCGTTGCATAGCAAGAGTGTTGTAATCTTCAAACTTGCCCCTGTCTTCTTCCATGATCTTGAAGTTGTTATCTAAAATCGCGGGGTCGGGCATCGATTTTTCCAGGTCTTCAATCTCCTTAAGAAGTCGAGCATTTTCTGCCTCCAGCATCTCAAGTTCTTCCGTATACTTTGAGTTTGACTGCTCAAAGGCTGCAGCCATCGACTCAACGTGCGGGGCCAGGATACGCTCCGCTTCATGATCACTCACGTCCTCGTCCATTGCAAGCCAATCCCTATACGCACTGCTGAGAAAGTCGAAAATGATACGGTCGCCACTAACATCGGTACCATTCTCCATGCATGCCTCGTCGTACCTGCAAGTTGCATAGCCATCAAGCATTTGTGCCAGCTGCATCATCCAATGCAGCAGTCCGAGAAAGGTGCTCCAGTTTTGACCTCCCACAGCAGCAATCTGACTCTTGGTGATGCTTCGTTCATAAGGGTAGCGCATTTGCTTTAGTAGAGGCGGTACTTCCTGATCGATGCTCTTGTGAAATCTGTAGCTCGGGTCAATTCGCTTGTAAAACCATTGGAACATGAAATTGAAGTCCTTTTGCGTTGGTGACTTCATAACATTCTGTGAGAGCACATGTTTCTGCTCCATCTCAAAGTTATTCTGGATCATGTATTCGAGCAGCTCCTGTCCAATCCTGGCCTGGAAAGAACGATCTCGCAGAGGGCGGGGGTCTCGCGGAACGCCGGCTGCTTGTGGTGTGGCTTGGAAGAAGCTTTGATGGGCCACCGGGGCCGCGATAGACTGTCGTGGTCGGTAAACACTGCTGCGTCGGTCGTTGCTAACATCCATGGATTGACGCGGGGCACGGGTAGCTGTAGCTGGCCCAGGAGTAAAAACACCCTTAGGCTGCTGGAAGGACGAACGTTTGACCGACGAGAGGCCTATGTCTGCAAGATTGGTACCGGACGAGGAGCGCTGGAAGAGGGGCTGGTTGGGCCGCGACATGGCGAGGGACTGCCTAGATCCCGACATCGAGCGGACATGGCTGCCCGGGTAGTTGTTGGTTGAGTTGGTAGAACGCTTCATGGTGGAACCGGGCTGAGCGAGGGCAGTGTTTGAACTGAGTCCTCCGAGTGTCTATTTCCAGGGTAAGGGTTAGAGGGACAAGTTCAGATGCGACTGAGGGCCGCTCAGCGGCGGCGCACATGGTCTCACCTCTCTGGGTCTGCGGACGCTCCACAGTCCCGTATCTTGGGACATGATATGGCGAGAGTAACAGTTTGCGACTGCAATGAGATGCCTGCGCTGCTTTGGTGGCAGAGGTATTCGGCGGCGTCAGGGGAAATTCGTCGTTACGATGATGCAGTTAGGCGGGATGGCGGCCCTGTCGCAGATTTCAAAAGTTGTGTTGCTCGGCGGGAAAGTAAACAAAGGGGCGAGGCTTGCATTGATTGGATGCAAGGATAAGGCTTGGGCCAAGTGGGGTGCTGGCGTGAATAATCTGCACGGTGGCACGTCAGCACGTGACCGCAGTTTATGCAATGACATAAGCCGAGGCTGGCTACCGTTCTTGCCGTTTCCTCCACCGTTATGTCTGATTACCTCATGGGGCCAGCCAACCAGACACGCAGACACGAAACAGGAAAGAGCACCCGACACCGCACCGCGTTATCAAGCCTCGGCCCAGATCGGCCACGCATTTTCCCCCGGCTCGGGTCCTGTTCCGCCTCCACAGGGACGCTACCCCAGAACTGAGCGCGAGGCACATGCATTTTACCTTTCCAACCGCCGCCTCCCGATCATCGCGTGCTCATCCTCCTCTTCCATTTCCATCTCTGCCACTTGGTGATACGGTGAAGGCCCGTCTGCGCCTCAACCTTCACCATGGCGATTCGTGAGGATCTCGTTACCTCTGCTGTAAGTAGTGCTCCCGCGCCCAGCCACCGCGACTTGTGATGACGATGCTGACCTCTCATGACAGACTCAATGTTCGTATCCCCAGATTCGTCCCGGCCTCAGCGCATGACTAACCAACCACAGTCCTGCAGGACCCGAGCGTTGCTTCGTCCTCGGTCGAGAACCGAATCTCGTTCCTGCGATCCAAGAACCTGACCCAGGAGGAGATTGACGCTGCCATGTCCCGAGTCGGGGGCAATGCGCCTCCGGCTCAAGGTCCCGTTGCTAACGCGCCGTACCCGACCGCTCCTCCCCCAGGACCTCCCGTTCCTCAGCAATACTACCCCTATCCTCCCAACGCCTGGCAGCCGCCACCTCCCCCGAGGAGAGATTGGAGAGATTGGTTCATTATGGCAACTGTAGTCGGCGGCGTATCCTACGGCATCTACTCGCTGGGCAAGGTATGTCTCTCTCCGGGGATATCTCGGACTACCTATCTAACTAACTTATGAAGCGATACGTATACCCGCTTGTCGCCCCTCCAACCCCCGAGAAGCTCGAGCAGGACAAGAAGTCGATCGAAGACCAGTTTGACCGCGCGTTCACTCTTGTCGAACAACTCGCCAAGGATACCGAGGAGCTGAAGAAGGCAGAGCAGGAAAGGAACGACAAGCTGGATGGTGCAATTACGGAGCTCGAGAATGTCATGTCCGACCTCAAGGCCGCGAACCGACGACGCGAGGATGATTCACAACGTATTCGCGACGAAGTCAAATCTCTAAAAGACGCCATTCCCAAGGCTCTGGAGAACCAGAAGCAGCTTGCCGATGATCGACTCAAGGAGCTTAACACCGAGTTGACAAGCCTCAAGACTCTCGTCTCTCAGCGCATGGCTTCCAATGCCTCCACCCCAGCCTCATCCACCTTCCTCCGAGGCTCCAGCACCGGAGTTGTGACCCCGGCTGCTTCTACCGTCGCCACTAACGGAGAGAAGCCCGCCGAGGGTAGCAGCTCCCCTACCACTCCCGCCGCCGTTCCCGCTGCCGCTCCCGCTGCCGCTGCCGCTCCCAGCCAAGTACACCGCCCAACCAGCTCCTTCAACCGAGCTTCCACATCGGGACTGGGAGCTTCAACAGGCAAGGCCTCGATTCCTGCCTGGCAAATGGCCATGGCCAAACAAAATGACACCTCGTCGACCCTGGCCAAGCCTGAGGAAGCGCAAGATGCAGGCGCCAGCGGCAGCACATGAGGTCGCGTGTATTGAAGGCAGGCACTTGTACTATCAATATTTGTATTTAAAACTAGGGGTTTCTTTGTATTCTGGATAATAGGGCAAATAATTACCGGGAGTCGTTTGTTAGGCTTAGTATACCATGCGGCCAATTCTGACGTCAGGCAAAATCAGCTTACGATATATTTGGTGGTGCTAATACCTGCTGTATCCTTATCAACCCCTTGTGCAGAAGTAGTACATCTGCTATAGGCAGACCAATCACTTAATTCCCCATGACCTATTTAGTTCAATGACCCAGATCAATACTTTGCTCTAATCCATTCCTACTTTCTTTCCAAATGGCTATGATGTAGGTTTCCAAGCTCTATAAATCGTAATACATGTTTCACTCCGGGTAGTTCAGGCAGGGCAGCCCCGGTAGTTTATTTGCTTTGGCAAAGCTTGCTGTCTCTCATCCATCGCCCAACCTAAGATTGCCTCACCACAGCATCGATGGACTTCGCCACGTAGTCAAAGTTGCTCTCGTTCAATCCAGAGACGGTGATACGGCCAGTGTTGACTAGGTAAATGTGATATTCTTTCTTGAGGGTTTCGCATTGCGCTGGGGTTAGGGGCAGAAGACTGTTTGTCGTTAGTGATCAATTCATCGAAAATCAAGGGGGAAACATACGCAAAGAGACCGTTTCCTTTTGTGATGACGCTCCAGTCGCCTGGTGTCTTATACACATCGGTCAAGAGTCCAAGGAGCTTGGCTCGGTTATAATGCAGCCTCTGGTGGACGCCGTCGAGCTCCTCCTTCCTGTAAATCAAGTTTTAGCGCGACAGAAGGACATATGTATCAGAAATAAATCTTACCAGGCAGCTTCCCTTGCAGGGTCGGAAAGAATAATATCAACAAGGCGTGAGCCGTATGCAGGAGAGGACGAAAATTCTGAGCGGATGAGGAATCGCAACTGGTCGTGTACTGCAGCAGCGCTCTCGGCTGTCTCAGCGACAACATGGAGAGCACCGGCTCGCTCGCCGTACAAAGCAAAGTTCTTTGCGAATGATTGACAGACGAGCAGCTCGAATCCCTGCTCGGCAAAGTGTCGCACGCCGTAAATATCCTCTTCGAGACCGTGTCCGAGACCCTGGTAGGCGACATCGAACACGGGGAAATGCTTGCGGGCCTTGAGCTCCACTGCAAGCACCTGCCACTGCTCCTTTGTGAAATCCGCAGCCGTGGGATTGTGGCAGCATCCCTGGAGGATGAAGATGCTGCCCTCGGGAGCAGTGCGCACAGCGTTCAGAACGGACTCCCAGTCAACGGTGCCCGTCTCGGCGTCATAGTGACGGTATGTGTTGGCTTCAAGGCCGGCGTAGCCCAGCATGGGCACATAGTTTCCCCACGCAGGAGTTCCTACATATGCAGCCTTTGACATGCCGGGGACGGAACGGCTTAGTAGCTCAAAGGCGAGATGGACAGCACCAGTGCCGGAGATTGTTTGCACGGAAGCAACCTGAGTAATTAATACATGGCTAGATAAGCATTGATAAAGGTCAACTTACTTGTCCTGACTTAATTAAGGGAGAGTCCTTGCCAAAAACGACTTTGGCAGCATTTTTAAGATAACTGGGGTTGCCAGTTGTGACTTCGTACTAAAGCTCACGGGTCAACAAGCGACAAGTACGTTGTGATAAGCGCGACTTACATCGTGGTCGGGGTTGGCAGCAGCCAGCGCAGCCTTGGCCTTCAAAAGTATAAGTAAATAGGTTACGCATCAGCTGGCTACAGAGTCATCACAAACCTCTTTTAACACCTTCATCTCATTGTAACGACCCTGCTCATTTCGGTAGATGCCAACGCCTAGATCGACCTTCTGAGGGCTGGTGTCTCCATCCGCCTGCACCTTGAGGGTGTACATGGGGTCGGGAGCACCCTTCTTAACGTCGTCAAAGAAAACCATGGTTGTATTTTTTTTTATAAGACTTGAATTTACCAGGGGAATTAATTACAGGCAGCATCTTCTTGTCCACTTCGAGTGCACTACTTATATCAATGTCCAAGTCACTTGGTTGGCGGCGGCTGCCATTCCCGCAATCGACTCTCTGTACCGCCGAGCGGCTTACATGACTGGACGAAATGATAATGTCGGCATCGACCTCCGACTACTTTAGCTTGATGGCTCGGGCGCCAACACCGAGCCCCACCAAGGGGTCAAGTCAGTTGCTCCAGATAACAGCTATACCCGTCAGGAGAGCATTACGGTTGGATTGAGTGGATTTATAGGCCACTTCATCGTACTCATCTTTTCAATCCTACTCCAATAGCTTAGGTGGCGTTGGTAAGCACAATGCGATTGTGTAGTGGTTGAACCAATAGCGGTCACTAAAGGGCCCCAAGGGGAATCACAGTGAATTTGATCACCAGTGCGGCAAAAAAGGAGACATATAAAAGAAAACACAGTTGCTAATTATAAATATCATATACGTAAGCGTTTATTGCTGTTTTAACCTTGAACGAGCCGATGAACGGGTTAGTCAGTGTCCAATCTTCGATAGTGACGCTCAGTGACAGTTGTGGCGTAACCTACCAGCCGGAGAGCAGGGGTTAATTAATCCAACAAATTTACATTATGTGGTATTTTGCATGAAAGGTCTTGCTACAAACACAATCTAGAGTCCCAATGGCAAAATATATCGTACGCTGCATGTTCCCCAAGGCCATCAAGCCTTGGTGCTGAAAAACACATTTCTTTATTTCGCTCTAGGGTATCTGTTTCACATGCACTTCTGATGTTATCTTATCGCTGTTGTCATGTCAACACGCCTAAGCCGCTGCCGCAGTCAAATGAGGTCAATCCACCATGCAACAGAAGCAAAAATGCCAAATAAAGACCCAACTACAATACGATACGGTTTTGCATATAAACCCCGCTTTCATAAGAGACGACCTGCCCAGCCCGTACTGCTGATTTGATATGGTGTTCAACTGCGATTCGGGCGCATCCGACCCCGACCAAACCACCACGCTCATCGAAGCTTGGTTCAGACGACTCGAGATTGCTGGCAACGAGGAAAACGTCATTGTTAGACCCGATCTAGACGGCATCATGTCGCGCACGCCGAGCCCAACGAAGCGATCGCGGATTACGGATTGCATCCCCGATTTCGACGTCACGCCCCGAAGGACAGGTCTGTTCCCGAGCCAGACTAGCCTGTTTTTCTGGTAGTGTGCTAACGGGCTGAGGCTATAGGGACCATTGTGAGCAGCCTGATTGAGACGAGCTTTGGTGATGCCGCCTCGGATAGCCATTCCATAATAACGACCTCGAGCCATCGTGGGGGATCTGCAAGTCCCCAGAAGCGAGAGATTGAGCTGCGACTGGCTACCAATTTTCCGCTGCGGAGAGAGCACATCTCGTGTATCCAGCATCCGACGCCCCTCATGCAGGACATTGCCCGGCTGCGAGCGGCCCCAGTGATCCCGCTTTCCATGAAGGTAAGAAAACCACAATGGCTACAGGGAACCATTGGGTTTGCTAACATCCAGGAATTTGCAGGCTCGCGTAATGAAGGATTGCAGCTGGGCAAACCCGCCAAACGACAGCTGGTTCTACGACACATCTGCTCTCGAGAGCGACCACAACGAGGCAATCGACGAGTACATTTACAGACGACTGGAAGCTATTCGACAGAAGACGATCAAGTGCAAACAACGAATGGAGCACGATGCAGGCTGGAACGATGCTGTTCACTCCTCACTGCTCGAAGTTGCACTCGACGAGCCGGAATATTCTGATGTTTCGTATCGCAACATGTACGTTTCATACCCCACCCCGAGAAGGATAAACCGTGGAAACTGACAACCATATTAGCACACAATCTCGCATCTACCCCGACCTGCGCGACCCAAACCCTCTCTTGTCTGATGTCAAAGCTGACTATGCCATTTTCCTTGACCCCCCGGACGACTCAAGGCTTGCGAAGTCGCTTCGCAGATACAGAAAGCTTGACCCAGCTCGCCGCCGCGCTACACACATACAGCTGAGCGACGAAGCCAACACACCTGTAGGCATTGGTATTGATACCAAGATCAGCAAAGCCGATGGTTCAGTAGTGGGGCCTGAACGGTTGGTGGCCTGGACACGAGCCCAATTTCGACATCTCGAGTCATTGCCAAATGCTAAGCCGGATGACCTTCCTATTATTCCTATAGTTCTGGTTCAAGGGGCGAGCTGGCGTGTGGAATTTGTCCAACGGACAGAGAGTCGCATGGTAAGTTTTCTTCAACACATGCTCCCCTGTAGCCCTGGCTGACAACTGAACTAGATTGTTTGGGAGGGATTTCACATTGGTTCATCAGACGAGATATATGGATGCTACTGCATTATCGCAGCACTACGGAGGCTGGCAAGGTGGTGCCAGGGCGCATTTTTGCCCTGGTGGGAGCAAGCGCTCGGGGCGCCTGAGCCCTTGCAGGAGAGCGAGAGGAGTAGCCGGGTCAAGTAAACAATGTGCATTGGCATTTTTTCGACAGAGCAACAGTCGTGAAGCCAAAATAATAGATTAATGAAGGAAAAAAAAGAACTGTTATTTGCAACAAGTTTCTGTGCTCACATTGTATTTATGGGGCCACACAATTGCGAACTTCGACTGAGGGTTTCGCGTCGCATTTGATCCTACAGGCTCACCACCCAGTCGATATTCACCGTATTGAAGCCACTTCAATTACAGTTTGGTCTATTGGCAAGAAAGGCAAAAAGAAAACATACAACAGCGAGGATTCCCCGGTCGTCACCGACCCGAGTACTAATTCACCGCTTCTCAGCTTGACTATGGGAGAGCGGACGGGATCCCGTATTTTCTAAGAGCTATGGTCGTATGTGCTAGTAGTAGCTCTCCACTGGGATAATATGGTGGTGGGTGGTTGGACTCAGTGCTTCACCGGCATGCATATGCAATCCATCCTGCCCCTGGCCGTTGAAATGATGCTGGTAGTCAATAAATAACTCGTTGAGTTATTCGACATTTAATAATAATATTTTTTCCATCGGGGATCATTTAACCTAAAAAACAGCCTTAGAACTGACCGAACCAACGAATCGTTCTTCTGTCTGTATCGTTTCGTGGCTCAGCTGGTAGTTCTGGGGCTCGCTTTCATCCGTCTCACATCAGCGGGATCTCTCTGTACAGGCACTGGAGTATAGTGGGGCACATTGGCGGCGAACGATGGTTTCCAGAAGGCTGTCGCCGGTACGATGCCAAGCATTGAAAGCGGATCTCATGCTGCAGATGCCATTATTTTGTACAGCCCTACTGGAGCGCAGCTCCCCGCCATTGGCTAGGCCTGCCCGACACGAAGATGTCGATTGGAGTGACAGGTCACCGATCTCCGTAGACGAACAACATCTTTCAGCGGATGGTGATGGTCGGCGAGGTTCACATTTTGTGAAACAGGGGATCCCGAATGCTGCCATGGCATTGATGCGCAGCAAGAAACGAGGCCTCCTGAAGAAGTCACTTCAGGATTGAGATGAGTATAAAGCAGCGCATCACCATGTCTTGGAATTGAGAATCATAACTCACAACCAGCATCTTCTCAACCCATTCTTCCCTGAGCTACTATCAAAACTCGAATCCTTTTAATCCAATCTCAAAATGCATTTCGCCGTCGCCACCACCTTTTTTATTGGTCTCATTGCGAGCACAGCTTCTGGTAAGTTGAACCCACCTCGAAAAAGTGCAAAGGACGTCCAACGAATCGATACTAACGAAAAAAATATCCAGCTCTCCCATCGTCCATTCCTGCAACGGAAGATTTCACCCCGGAGCAGTCCCTTAGGATTCAGGAGGAGCTTGAAAGAATTTTTCTCGACGAAGGGATTGAGGCTCGCGATGGCTCTAGGCTGGAGGCCCGCGCAAAGAAGTGTGATCCTACCTCAGCTTGCGCCCCTATGTGCAATGGCTCAGGCCCTTGGCTTGGAAGCCCTTCAAGATCGGCTTGTGCAGTTTGCATTTCGATCTACCTCCTCAATGGCCACAATGGTGGCTGCTAAGTCGGTCCCGCTTCTGGAGATTTGCTAGAGGAGATGTACAGTGTGTTCTGAAGTGTGAGGATATGAGGTAGATTTCATATTTGGTTCAATATGCAATAGACTATTCAATTATTCGCTATCAATAACAACGCTCATCGTGTAAAGTCGCCAGAGATAGTATTAACTTGTATCATTGGGTGGGCCAAACTCTCCAGCTTGCTTGCGAAAACGGCAGCGTCCAAGGTTTACGCTAACAATGCTGCTCGTCGATCTGACCCTCTTTTCTCAGATGCGGGACAAGTCAAATTGAACGACAAATAGTTCCAGTGTCCGTTGTTCTTTTAAAGGTTAGGCTGTGCGATGCTCGAGTCATGAGATTTGAGACAAATGGAACTCAATTTCTTCGGAGGGCATTGGGGTTAGGCAGGTTTGCTTGCTCGGACCGATTTGCCCCATCATTTGCTGAGTGCAAGTGATGCTGCACATTCAACAGCGAAGCCAAAACTTCGAGCGTACCACCCGGGACCCCAGTAACTAATTTCGATATTGTGCGGCGCAGCCTTGATGACGCTTGTGTCTACCCTGCTGCTATTGGGGAAGCTCGCGGCAAAGTCTTGGATGTGTTCGTCTGTGGCATTCCAATAATGATCCCTCTCCGCTAGCGCAATCATGACTGGAGCGGTGATGTTGGCACCCCATTTCTGCTTCCATGTGGAGAGCCACGACTTTCTCAAAGCAGCAATTTCGTCAAACGGCATAGCGTGATCAATTCGTTCCGATTGGGCGTACACTTGCTCGGCAGCTGTTCCCGGCAATAGCAGAGTACTATCTTTAACCTGAACGGGGATGTTGACATGAACTGGTGGAGGATCAGGCGCAGCGACGTGGCCACCAGTGTCCTTTAGGAGAGAACCAAAGCCGGATACGACAACGCCTCCCAATGGGTACGTTGGGGCTTCACCCTCGGTAGCATGAAGAGACGCGGCCACAAAAGCGCCATTGGCACCGAGGCTGTGACAATGTAGTACGATGCAGTTGCATTCGTTTGGCACTCCGAATTCTGTCCATAGCGCTGGGAGAATAGACTGATGCAACCTTCTGCCCCATTCTTCGGGGAAGCTGGAGCCTTCTGGAATTGGAGTGACTGCAGTTGAGTCCTTGTATCCTGGGCGATCAATGGCGACGAACGGCACCGATAAGGAGTCGCTTGTAAGACTGGCTGTATAATCCGGTGTAACATCAAAATACTGGCTGGTGTAGCAGCCGCCGTGAAGGCCAACCACCAATGGGCAGTACTTGGGTCTGCATGACTTTTTGGTGGGAATGTTTCGGATTCCCGAGAGGAAGGTATTTCCGGGAAGGGTGAGTTTGAACGGCTCCATGTCGGCTCTCATTAATAGACGTACGCTTTCTGTCGGTATATTGCGCAATTGATAGCATCCAGTCTCAGGAGCAAAAAGTCATGGACGATTGCTGACATAATGAGGGATATTCACCAGCATGAATGGGGGTAAGTGTCTTGAGATGGGCCCATTTTTGGGGTCGAACCCCGTCGGATGCGACCTCACTGGCGCTGCACACGCATCTTCCAACTCTAATTGCCACTGTCCTCTCATCCTGGAACACTCCCCTGCAGTTGAAGATCTGCAATATCAGCGATATTAAAGACTGAAAAAATGACAACTCCTGTTGCCGGAGAGGCAGAGCCGCCTCGTGAAGACCCGCCCATCGAGTCGGAGGCTCCGCAGGATTCTCTTGATGTGGATGATGCCCGCACTGATGATGGCTATTCGTCTGATTCAAAGTCGTCGACTTCGACTTCAATCGCGTCTAGCGTTCGCGACTATCAGTTTGAGAACAGTCGCAGGTACCACAAGTTCAAGGAGGGTCTTTACAATTTCCCCAATGACATGCCTGAGCAAGAGCGAGAAGACATGAAGCATACAGTTGCGGTCCATCTTTTGGGAGGAAAGCTGCACAATGCGCCGATGGAGAACCCTCAGAAGATCATCGATATTGGCACGGGCACAGGCAGCTGGGCCATTGATAGTGTGTTACCTAAAACTATGGCGATAATGCTGTGCTAATAATTTTACCAGTCGGTGACGAATATCCGGGCGCTGAAGTCATCGGAATTGACCTGAGCCCCATCCAGCCCCCTTGGGTGCCTCCAAATGTCAGGTTCCTCGTTGACGATGCTGAGGCTCCATGGTTGTATGGCGAGAACTCGACTGATCTGGTACATCTGCGGAATATGTCAACCGCTGTTAAGGATTGGCCAACTTTGCTTGAGCAAGCATACAGGTATTCTCGAAACACAGCTAAATTATATATCCGTTCACGCTACTAATTTTCATTAGCACTTTGAAGCCTGGCGGCTGGATTGAGCTCCCTGAATTTCGCTGGGTTTATGGATGCGATGACGGCACCATGCATGATGATTACACGCCACCAAAAATGGTGGCCAACATCAAAGAAGGATTGGCTACATTCGGCATTGACATGCACGCTTCTGCAAAAAACGAAGATCGCTTGAGGGAAGCGGGTTTCGTAAACATTCGTCATGAGATTAAGAAGGTACCGGTTGGACCATGGGCCAAGGACCCCAACCTCAAGATGATTGGTCTTTATAATAGGAGCATCATTTACGACGGGCTCCAGGCTATTACTCTTGGACCCTTCACGCGAGGCCTGGGTTGGACGCCAGAGGAGGTGGAAGTGTTCCTGGTAAAGGTGAGGAAGGATTTGATGGACACTTCAGTGCATTCCTACGTACATTTTCATTCTTTGTGTGCACAGAAGAGGCCTGGCGTGTCATCTGAATAAAGGCACCAAGAATGTAGTGTCTGTACATATGATTTTGTACATGAATGCAGGGGCGGCAATAAAGCATTTTTTACAGGTGAGATTAGACTTGACCAAGTCCGACCATTCGTCAATTATAGAAATAATAGCCGGATAAATACACGCGTACGGATGTAAACCTGCCCACGTGTTGAGATTACTAAGAATTTGTATCACATGTGATAGTAAAAGGTCGATTGTCGCTGGTTAAAGTGAGTTTATGCTAGGTTATTTGAACCAAGTGACATAATTTGGCATTCAATGATGGACCAGGAAGATGGAGTAGTCGATTATAGTCTCGATAAATTGATATATTTGTGGGACTGATCGATCTGATCGACAGTTGAGTGGAGTATTCGTTAGCGGAATCAGATTTTGCATTGTGATAGGTTGTATCGTACAGCTTCCCGTCCTGAAGTGCCGTGAGTCACTGCAGGAACGCCACCGAACGGGGCTGGATGGGTCATCTCGTATAGCAACTTTAGGGCGGTGTGGAGATGTCCTAATTCAGCTCGCTTGCCAAGAGATTGAGGCAAGGTTTATCTGGGGAGGGCACGGGTGAATTGGACTTCAGGACCTTTGTGTTGTGGTCTCATGGGCCTGCGTGGTTTTGATGCTTTTATGCTCGACTCGGACTATCGCGAATTAAGATATATGCGGTGGATGTGTTATATTGATAATTCGAATTTATTCAGGATTTACTGTCGTTCCTTCTAAACCTTCTCTTCTGGAGTCCATGGAACCTCCTGAGTGGAACAGTGAATGCCCCCTCCAATCAGTGGCAGCTCGCGTATGAGCACAGGATGGACCTTTTTCTCCTTATATAACTGTTGGATGGCTTTCAAGGCAGCGCTGTCAGCCTTCTTGTCTCCAAATTGGGGAAATATCACCCCTCCATTCACCATGAGCCAATTGACGTACGTCAGAGCTGGTGCGTCCTCTTTTCCTTTCTCAATTTCTTTTAGCAACCCTTCGTCAAGCCCGATAGAATACATGTCGGCTTCAACAATCTCTGTTACGTCAAGGCGTCTCCCGTGAGCATCCGTAGCGTTAATGAGGATATTGCGTGCTTCGCCGTAAATCTTTGTCCAATCGCTGTTGTCAGGCTTGTTTGGTTTGCTCAAAACAACCTTGCCCGGTTCAATGAATCTGACTAAACCGTCGATGTGTTCATCTGTAATATCCAGGCCTTTTCTTCCTGGAATCCATATAATCTTTCTTACACCCAGAGTTCTCTTGAGCTCATACTCAATTTCTTCGCGTGATTGTTCTGGGTTTCGGTTCTGGTTAATGATTGAACTCTCAGTGGCAAGAAGCGTCCCTTCTCCGTCCACTTCAATGGCGCCTCCTTCTAAAACCAATGAGGAAGTGATTTCTGGAATCTGGGTCTTGTTGAGTATGATCTTTGCCAAAGATTCACAGCACTTTGGAGGATATCTGTTTCCCCAGCCGTTGAAATTGAAGTCGATGCCGTAAGGACGAGGGAAAACATCTTTACCAGTAGCCAAAGTGAATGTTGGTGCCATATCTCTCACCCAGAGGTCAAGATCATATCCTTCAATGGAAACGATGTCAATATCATGGGTGTTGAGCCTAGCTTTGAATCGCTTCTTTGCTTCGGAAACTCGCTTCTTGCCAACAAGAAGAGTTACAGGTTCAAATTGTGACACAGCATCCACGATTGAGGAAACATCGTTCGTTGCCTCTGCGAGTTCCTCTGGGTCATCAGCGTACCAAGTAGCATTGTCTGGCCAGGCAAGAATAGTTCGGCTATGTCGAGCCCATTCTGCGGGGCGATGAAACACTGCAGAGACAGCAATGGCATTCATTAAAAACTGCTTGAATAACATTGCAAAGATTGAAGTGAAAGAGGATTGATGGGGGATGGCGATTGAGGGATATGGAAAATGAGCCAGCAGGGCAATTTTTATACTCACTACAGGTGGTCATTACAGAAGTTTACATGAGCCCCTTAGAGGCGAAACTTAGAACAAGCATATATGCCAAGCTGGCGGTGGCTGATAAGGCGGAGGACCGTGATGAGGCTTTCATGACACTAACGACACTGGTGTGAGATGTTCAGTCGTGCACCTACGGCCCCCACTCTGGCCTACAATTGTATTGGCCAACCCGTATAAATTCCAGAGCATTTTAGCGCGAATACTAGCCTCTGACGCATGACTGTTCACTTGTTGTCTTGCTCTGTTGATCAGCAAACAGTAGATTGTAGCAGTGGTCTTGATGACAAAATCGATGGGATCAGTGCTTTGAAAGCTGCAATTTGAGCTCGATATGAAGTTGATCGGCAAATTACTAGCCATTTTTGATGTGAGTCGTTATGATACATTCTGATGTTTGGTGCAGTTGCTGATGGCCGCCATGGCCTAGCGGATGGTACAACATATGCTCAGGATATTAGGCAACTGAAATGACATAAGGCAGATGGAACATCACCGCTAGAAAGAGGATTGGCCCTTTTCTCGAAAGCACCGGATGAATGGATTCTGTGTTTCTATGAGAAATATTAGGTTTTGTCGGTTGGTGCTGACCTAGCCGGTGATAATGATTGGTTACGCGGAGGCAATCGACGTTGCATCTATGACGTTACGTTCATGGTGTTACATTCATGACGCTACTTCCCGAAGAACAATGACCATGCGAAGGTGTCTAGGAATAGGTAAACGTGAATGAATTTATTAGTGAATGATAACATAACCATGGAATCGTCTACCCGTTTTTGTAGAGTACTAGGCCTGTTCAATGTTACCTCCCTCGGCCGCAGGCTGCTTGCAATAGTCATGACCTCCAGCAACTTCCTCCCACAGAGTCCCATTCAAGGCAGTCTCTTTAATCCAATCTTGGCAGACTTGAATTGGATCAATCTCATCATCGTTATCATCATCAACGTCCATATCAACATCATTATCATCGTCTTCATTATTCCCGTCTTCGGTGTGTGCGGGCATATTTGGAGCTTTGGTTAGGATGCGAAAGGAATTTTCCGGGTCTAATTGTTGCCAGTGCTCAACATGCCGTGAAAAGTTGGGCAATCCGGAATCGCAATCGACTAGACCCAGGGTCATGGGCCTGATAGGCATGGCAATGGGCGTCATATCTGGTATATGATCAGGCCGTCTCCGCTCCAGCATTCTTTGAATAATAGCATGAGCCCATTCCATCTTCATGTTTATTTCATCTAAGATGCCGCCTGGATCGGCTCGAGTAAAGATTACCGTTTCCAGGTTTGGAACATCAACCATATCCTTCCACGTTTTATCTCCGCTGTCTAGGATAGGGTTGTAAAGTGCTAACCGGCGTAGTTTTGGCCAGCATGTCGACCACACTTCCGGCTCAAATCGGAATGAGTTTGGTAATGTGGATAGGAAAAGCTCATCACGCACGCTAACGAATTCCTCAATATGAACAAGATGTTCAAATGCACGTCGAAGAATCGGGCGTACCCCGTGAGCATCATCGTCTGGATAAAGGGTTCGTAAAGGCATATCGATGACAAGTTTTGTGAGTATCGGTGATAGCAATCGAAACGTCTCCTCTACAACCATGGCTGTCTGGGGATCGTTGAGAGGCGAGGGGTGCTCAATGGGCGTGCCATCTTCTGTGGTCTCGGGCTGCACCTCAATCTCAAAATCAGAAGCGACTGGTGAGGGAGTGTCAATGTCTATTATTTGTTGTAATAGAGCGCGGCCTTCTTCATCGTAGTCAAGAGGGAATGGGCCCATATACATTCCTATCTGTTGACTGCCAGATAAGAATCGTTGCAGATTTGGATTTGGTGCTTTCAGACGGTGTAAAATCTGTGATGCCTTCTCGGCGGAATCGATGTAGAGGCAGTGTCGCCACAAGAGGTCAGAAGCCAAAGGATAGGTGGCCGAGCAGACTGTTGTAAACGCAAGTATAGTTTTGCAAAGGGGGTCGGATGGCGGTAGAATGACCTTTCTATCGCTCGGGACGAGCGCCTCGACTATAGCGAGGAGGATTTCTGTGGGCAGTCTTTGAGCAGGCATGTTGATTTCGACTGCGGGGTTCACCCAGATGACGTTGCATGGGTTCTCGCGCGGCAACGAGAAGTGATTGAGTGATGGATGGGTGTGCTGGGAATTGCACAGGTGGTGACCAAGTCAATGATATGCTTAATGTGATGGCGAAGCTCGCATTATATGCGGCTCAGAGTCAATTGTGTTTTGCAGTCAAGTGAAATTCAGGTTGAGATGGGATGGTTAGAGATGGGGGTGCTCAGGGTCTAGACCGTGAATGGTTAAAGTGGGCAAAACGGCCAGTGATCCTGGGCGGTCTAGCGCCATCACACTGCTTTCCCGTGCTGGGATGCGCGAATCATGGGTGCCTAACAACGATTTAAATCGCCCTTGGGCTGCATTGGCTGCATCTTCTGGCGGTTATCCCAGCCGAGCATTAGTTTCGGTAGTTGCTGGCGGTGTAATGCCAAGCCCAGCCCCCAAAAGATAGCTGCACGAGTTTCGTGGATATTCACACCAGTAAGTGGGTATTTAACCCCTCTCTGTCAAATCTGCTGCCCATGACAATACCTAGCTTATCAGTTGATGTCCACCACTCACGCGGACTTTGAAGTTCCCACTCAATGTATGTTTGTTTGGATAGTATACAATGCCCTTCTACATAGCTTTGGGCGAACCATCTCCGTGCTTTGACGCTTAGAGCACGATGATACCCCTCCCCACGATATAAATACCTCACTGTAGCCATCCCTTCTGCATTCAATGTCTCACATACGCAAGCCACAGCCTCATAAAATTGCTTTGAGCAGTACGGCAACAGTCCAGCTACCAAGGTTCCCCCAGTGGGTCAATCTTCCCCCAAAACAGGATGGATGGTATCCCAAGCCCAAAGGCTTGGGGCGATTCAGGTTTAACTCAAGAAGAATACGTCGCTCTATCCAAAGTGCCGGTTCATAAAAAAAAAAGAAATGTCATAATACAAAACATACGGAGGGCGCTATATGGCCTAGATAATGAATAATATTGATGTGAGAATAGACTAGCCACTGTAATGATGGAGGTCTTTCTAGGAACAAGTGATCTTGCAGCAATGATGCTTGTGGGCCGAGTTTGCGGCAAGCAGCCATTCGAAGATTGGCTCACTATCTACGATTACCCTCTGAATTAAAACTAGATGCTAGCATAGAAAGCTTTTTGGGTGGCAACCAGCGAGATAGATGTGTCAAAATCTGAGGTGTCGCATGACAAAGATATCATCTAGCGCCAATACCCCGCTTCTCGCTTCTTGCCACTCGACTTCGGCTGCATATGTGATGATACGAACGCGTTGTTGGTCCAGGATCTTCGAGCGCGTATCTAATCCAATTATTTCAAGCAATTCCCGTTGGTTCCCCCCAAGAAATGTTTGATTTGCCGCCGATCTTTGTTCAGCTAGACGTGAGACAGTCAGCCCTCGAGACTAGCCTGAGACCCCAAAAGCAATTCTAAAATACGAAGCATTGTTGCATTTGCTTACGGGCTTATGTCGTCATCTAATCTGAGATATGAATTATGACAGGCCATGGGGGTGTATGTGTCGTCATTTAGAAAACGAGTCACGCTTGATTGGGAGAATTCCTGGAAAACGCACTCATGAACAAGGTTGACTCTGATCTACACACCAAAATTGTCCCGCCTGGAACTAGCCATGCGTTTTGGATATTTTGACATTTGCATGTACTGAGACTCTGACCTGATGATGGGTTCTAGAAGTTTCTCGTCGTAGCAACCTCCATGGACTCAGGATGCTCCAAGGAGCCATGCCTAGAGGGACTTAAATATGATATAGTGGGTTGTATTGACACTTAATCGGCATACAATCTTTATGGAACATAGGGAGATGTTCTCAATTCGCGAGAAGCAGTACAATGCCACCATGCTGACTAGCTTTGGTTTTTTTTCTTTATTTTTCTTTGGTGGTAATATTCCTTGGCTATTACAAATCCCACGTTGCGAATTTTATGTGCTTGCTGTATTCTTTCATACTTGAAAAAGTTTCTGTGCCATCATATCCCTTTATTTACTTTGCTCATCTTTTCTTCTGATCCATAATGTGCTTATGACTGTACATATGAGGCATTCCTACTGCCAGAGAAGACGTGATTGATCACCTATCATTTTGGGCATCAAGCCATTTGTGGCGATCGTACATAACATGGAGCTGATCACATTTGTTTAGTTAAATTTATTGATTGTTAAGGAAAGTGATGGATTTAGTGAGTGGAAGAGGCTGTGGCCCTAGATTTGGTGCATTGGCGCTTTGAGAGGTTCCAATTCAGTCCAAACATGAATCCATCGGGTTGCTGTGGTTTGTCCGGAAGCGAGGAGATGTAGAGAATATTGTAGGGTGATATCGTCCATGGATTTTCGATCTTCACCTTGCCTCTCGATCTTAAGATTTCTACCAATGAAGAGTCATCATTTTCATGCCATTAAATGACCAGCTATCGATGCCGACCGAGATTGGTTCTGTTGTGACACAATTTCATGATCCGATCTTACTGCCGCAACATCAACCAAATCTAATTTGCTGCTTAGATGTCATTGACATCATTGCTAATTTAAATTTTATGTCGCTGTAGCCAATAATCAACAACAGCATATAGCAGACTCCAACACCTAGAACACGTGTATGTCCCATATCAGGATCCATCCCAAAGTCCATCTCTAGGTTGAAATGCCGGGTCTTTTAAGTTACTCCGGGGGCTCCAGGTGAAGATAGAATGGCTTTTCATTTATTGCGGAATTTCAATCGCTTATTGTGTGGAGATGCCTTTTTCGTATTTCCTTGTGCGATCTTTGACAGATATCGCGGGTGGAGTAGTGGTGGGTCAAACATGGCTCGCGATAAGATCGAAGCCGTTTACAACCAATTCACAGCAAATTGAGGTACCGATCAATTGGTTCATCCCAAGAAGATGAGCTGATTTGGACATTAATTATAGAAATAATATACGTCATCTTACTAATGATGTCAGCACCTCAAAGTACTTTCCAAATGCTGAGGTCTGTGATTCGATAGCGCTAGGTATCTAGAGGCGAATCAAATCCTCTCCCGATGCAATCATATGGATCCCAGCGGCACATCAGACCAGATCGGGTAAGTGGGAGGATGCTTTTCTTGGCCACCACCGAGATCACAGATCTCTGGCTGCCTAAGGTTATTTTTTGAGAAATAAAGACACGAAGCGGGCCAAAAATCTGGTGCTAGCTTTTGTCTTATGCCATCCCACATCTAAAACGGGGAATTTGAGGCGACCCCCGGTCTCCGTTCTATATACCTTCATGCATGTGGCTTTGATCGACAGAGTCGCAGAACATTTCCGGATTTTGATCTCAGTGTAGTTAATTGATCAAACGATGCCGGGAGTCCCATATGCAAAGGGATGCAATGCATGCCGCAAGCAGAAGAAGAAGGTGGGTGCGACCTCAGTCTTGTCGAATCAGAGCTAAACGGCTGGACTAGTGCGATCAAAAGAAGCCATCATGCAGCAGGTGCGAGCGGTTGTTGATCCAATGCGTTGGAGCAGGCGTTAAACGAATCAAATTCGAGGCCCAGGCATTCCAAGTTGTCGATGGACAGGCCAAGAAGAGTAAGAAATCTAGGTTAGCTGTTGTTCCAACACATACTCCAAGGCCCGCTCCGAGCAACAAGGGAACACTATTGGCAAACAGATTAGTGTCACTGTTTGAGCTGAAGGACATGAGATATGATATCTTCAACTATGGACTTGTTTTGCCCGAATTGCCTCGTCATATTGGATATAGTCCCGCACTTGATGGGGCAGTAACTGCTATAATTGCAGCATTTGACGCTCTTCATCACAAGAATTCCCAACAGGAAGCACTTGCCCGCCAGGTTGATGCATTGTCAGCTCTAGGAAAGGCTATGGAGGATCCGATTCGCGCCTGCACCTACAATAACATGTGTGCTATTTATATATTAAACATCTCTCAGGTGCGAATTATTTACTACCAACGTATACAATGATTGAATGCTAAGAACTTGATGAATAGGGACTAATCAGACAGCAAGGTGGGGACTATGCGAAACATGGTCAAATTCTATCACACCTTCTCCATGACGTCGCTATTCAAGGTAGACTTCATGAGTTTAGGCCAGGCTTAATAAGAACATTTTGTGCAACAACGGTAAGAAAAGCCAGACCCAGGTATTTTTCTGGTCCCAAACACTCTAATATTTAGTTTTAAGGTCATTGAGAGCTTTTATAACCACGACATCAAGTTGGAACAATGGTTTTGGGACATTTTCTACAAGTGCCTAGCACCACGACCAATAGTGACCAACACCCAGTCGCTCATTAGCATCCAACTAAACACGATCGCCGATATCGCTGTGTACCTCCGTGCACCAAGAAAATATCTCTACCAGATTCGCACTACTTATGATATAATGCAATCTGAGTACCCCATCCTTCATTCAGAATATAGAGGGATGTTGGATATAGCTACGAAGCCAGACTCTGACTACGAGACAAAGAGACTTGGTGCCTCGTTCATAGCAGCATTCGGGACATATCTGGGTCTTGTCTCGATTCTTAATCGCATCCTTTACATACACGACCACACTAACCCGAATCTCATCAAAGAATCCAACCGAATCTGTAAGAATGCTGTGGAGCTTGCACATGATGCCAACCCGTATCGGCCTTTGTCAGCAGCTGTCGCGGGTAATACCATTCTGGTAGTTTGGGCATCTGTCATAGATTCACAGAAAGAGGAAGAGTTGGAGTCAATAATGGCGGATTACGCGGATGAGTTTGATAGAGTATGTTATTGGTCTCGTGTTCTGAATTTAAAAGAGTGGTATGGCAAGCTTGAAAAGCATCAGAGACTTTTGGCTGCACCACGGCTTATCGAGATGGAGACACACGTGACGAGTGATTTGGAAGACACGGATGACAGCTGTGTTGTAATGTAGGTTACACCTAAGCGTTATTGTGGAGGATTGCAACTGCAAGTATTTGCATTGGAACAATATAATAGATTCTTGATGTTGTAAAAGGTTGTTGTACAGTCAAGTTCGGGTTGGAAAAAAGCAGATAATTGCGCAAATGTAGTCCAGCTAATTTTATTTCGACGCCTCTATCAATTGTACAATGGTTCCAGTATTTCATTTCCGCATCAAGTGTTGAATAATGGACCGTCTCACTCCCCAAAGAATTTAAACACAAGAGCTGCTGCCCTTGACAAAGGTACCATCGGAGTTCTCGCAGCCGCAAGTTCCGTCAGTGGGGTCCTTGATGCAGGTGGTGCCGACGCCAGAGGACTCGCCATTGTCACTGTAAATTGTCAGCTTAAATTCCGGAGATGGAATGGGTCGCATAAATTACTCACCCCCAGTAGAAGGTCCAGTAGTCGGAATCGGTGGTCAGCTCAGAGTCGGTGGGAGCAGTGCAAGTGTAAGCCATGCAGGTGCCGTAAGGAGCACCGTTGTTGGCATCGTACTGGTGGTCTTGCTTGAAGACAGCGAAGGTCTGTGTTCCAGAAACACGGGTGTTGTAAGCGCACTCAGCAGCCTGGATGGCAGTGGAGGTCTTGGAAGCTGTTCCGGTTGGTTAGCTCATAGGCCATTGGCGAAAAGTAGTGTTATGAGATCAGCACGTACGAGAGCAGGCAGGGTTGGCGGGGTATTTGCCCTTGGTGTTGCTGGTGGCAGGGTCAAGCGTCGCGCTCACAGAGGCGGCGATGGCCAGAAGAGAAACGAAGGTCGAGAGACGGAACATGTTGGCTGAGTTTACCGGAAACTGCGATGGGTTGAAAAGGTTGGAAGATTGATTGATAAGAAGGTGAGTGAAGACGATAAGACCGAATATGGGAGGTTATAGAAGATCTCTTTATACCCAGCTGCCATCGTGGGAAACCGCCCCAGAATTGGTTTCCGCTGTAGCTGGCGATTGACTTGAAACATCGCACGCCAAGATGCCATGGATACTGCTAGGCTTGGTGGGCAATTCTCCCTCCACGGGTTGTGGAGCTTGAGCCCCTAAGCTATTCCGCTTGCAGGCTCAAACAACCCAGGTGGTTGAATTGCCAGGGTCCAACTGGGGATTAGTGGAGCTCGTGTAAGCTTGGGCAGGTTTGAAGTAGACAGCCGTGAGCAATTGACAAGGAGAAGGGAGGATGAATTGTTTCGTCTTGCGCGTCTCGTTGGATTTGGAAGGGTTCCCCCTTTGTTCTAGGTGCGCTAAGACTTAAAATCATCCGAGCTAGAGTCGTAATCCGGCACCTTTCTAGATGTCCCCGTCAACAAGTTTATTGTTCCCATGGGGCTAGCGGGGATTTAGCAGGGGACCATCGGCGCTGAACTGTCAGGACCACAGCGCACCGACCAGACTTTACTGCCTGCAACTGGTGGAAGTTCTCTGCGAGCAAGAAGCTTTGGCCTACGTAAACACTGACCGCCTGGGTCTCAAAATAGTGTTTACGTGTAGGGCGAGGATCGAGGCCTTGCTAAGCGAGGTCCTCATGTTTCTCGAGCGCATCGATGGCGGAGAGGGAAATGGTGAGCCGATGTTCCGATTTCGATGCACTTTTTTCTCCGACGCACGCAGCGGCAGTCAATTTCATATGAAACAGGCATGCAAGGGTACATCGGTCGTCACTCCCCAACCAGCCATGTATGTGTTGAGGCCCCTTCGGGTCTTCTGGGCACTGATACTAGTGACTGTCAATTCATTCGTGTGGTGATACTGAGTCCCGCCATTGTCCGGTGGCGCACAGAGCTGTTTGCAAACGTCGGCCCTGACACAACAACACGCTTAGACGACACAGCTGCACCACCTCGCTTAGAGATGGATATGATTTCGCTTCAACGCGCGTCCATCCGCTTTACTTCGCCACCGCTACTTTTGAAGAGCTCCCACATAGCTTTGTTAATAATTGATAGTTATTCTGAAACTTGACAAGGGCAGGAATTACGACGCAGCTCCCTCAATATTCCCAAATAAGCAGCATCAACAACGTTTGACCTAGAGTGCATATATCAACTAAGCCAACAGAAATGGCGGTTATTCGGACCTCGGATTTGATTTGTAGTTCTGGGGGCGATGGTAACAACGGGGAAATGATAGGGTAGCAACAATGTTGAGGGCTGTGTGATTTGACATCCTTACAACCTAGTTTCTATTACAGAAGATTGGGTCTGTCATTTACAGAAAATCGACAAAATTACAGAATCAAAGGCAAAGTATTCTCAGAATAATAGAGACTAATCATCTTCGGTCCCGTCTTGCTATCGATGGAGCCGTGTCACCTGCGGATATCCCCATTACGGCATTGTGCTCTCCGTTGTATTGCATGATGGCCGACAGATATTTTGAGGATGCCTAAAGTCGTCGTCCAGCGCCGCAATACATCTTTTTTAAGTGACATTTTTATTAGGGTTAGTGTTAAACGAGAGGATTCTTTTAGATTTGCGACAATGAAGAGCGCTTGCAAACGTATGGCTCAAGAAGTAAATGATGCTCAGAAGGCACAATGAATTTGGTCTCCGAAATAGCCAACCCAAGCAGATCGATGGAATCACCGAACGATCATATGGACAGTCGGAATGTTTTAATATACCAGGAAATATTTAGATAATGCTCATCTCTGAGGAATAAAATTGAGGTTTATAGACATATTATGGTAACCATCCTTCTAAATGACCGAGCCTACCCTGTTTGGCCGCACCCAGTCCGTGCAGTAACTGGTATGTACCGAATCGTGATCCTGGAAATGCGTGGTGAGCATTTCCTCGGGAGCGAGTCACACTTAGATTACCGCAAAACTATGACGCTAGTTTTGAACTGTGATCTCAAATACATCAGGGTAATCGGGGTCAAAGAAGAGCTTGATCGAGTAATAAACTGCGCTCGCGCCAAATGATTACAAGTCTGTGTTGCTAGTCTGCCAAGAGTGGCTGCCGTGATAAGTCCTGCTGATAGCATGCTATATTCTACGCTGTCAGACTTCGGCTAATATCACCAAGTACTCTGCCGATGACATCAACACGCAAGAGTCAGAGCAAAGGTAGAAAACAGGCTTGTCAGCCTCCGCCATAAAGAAACTGCAACATTTGCATCGATGGGATTTTTCCATCGTCTAATTCAGAACCGAAGAACAGAATGCAGTTTTCACGTATTTATTTGATCCATAAATTTAGAGTATTTCTATTCGTACACATACATTTTGCTATTCGCACACATAAAGCACCCAGCTAAGATTTTTCTAAGGACTTTTCTTTTTAGAAAATAAATTATTTACTGTAAATAATTCATTTAAATAATTTTATTATTTATATAAATAATAAAAATTTATTTAATGTGTACGAATAGAATTACTCTAAATTTAAAGGACCAGCTTTCCTCTGATTATATCATGGCAGAATTGAGGTTTTAGCCGGGTAGATGCTGATTTATCCTCAATCATATGAAGATCGAAGTCAAATGAGGGGGTTACATTGAGCCCACCGCATTCTGAGATGCAAATTCCCGAAATAAGCGTGGCATCAGGCATCCATTTAAGCACTTAGAAAATGTTACATATTGGATGCAGGTTAAGCATCGTGTTATGATTACCCTGAGATTTTCATGTTCGATTCTAGTTGTGCATGATGGCTATACATACAAAGCTGTTTTCCTTGCTTCTTTTCATTCTTCTCTTGCCCTCCCCTAGCTACGCCGTCAGCGTCTACGGTAATGGGATTGAATATGTAGGTATCCAAAATCAGACCTCAAGGTAGGAATGTCTTGCTCGCTTCAGTAACGTATATTATTGACATTTGCGTTTGCGAAAGAATCAACACTTTCTTGGGCATTAGATATGCTCAAGCACCAGTAAAAAATCTCCGATGGAGAGCACCAGTGCCTCTAGATTTGGGTACAGAGCTTATGCGTATCAATGCAACAGTTCCGGGCCCGGCTTGCATTCAAAGCAGTCCTACATGGAGTGCCCTCGACTCGTCAAATTTGGTGCAAGGTGAAGACTGTTTATTGCTCAACATCCAAACTCCAATCAAACCTACCTTATCAAAGCTACCCGTACTCGTTTTTATCCATGGTGGAGGCAAGTGAGAGGCCAGATTCGTGTTTTCTAAACGGAAACTTATGCTTTGCAGGCTATGTGACCGGTGACGCCGTGACGACAAGCGGAGATAGCCTAGTACACCAATCAAACGGATCAATGATCTATGTAGCGCTCCAGTATCGCCTTGGACCTCTGGGCTTTCTTGCTGGCCAAGATGTCAAGACAGATGGCACATTGAATGTGGGCCTCTTGGATCAACGGGCTGGACTTGAATGGGTCCGAAAAAATATCCATATTTTTGGCGGCGACCCCTCTAAGATCACGATAACTGGAGGCAGTGCTGGAGGAAGTTCAGTGACTATGCAAATGATCATGTTTGGTGGTGATGAGAACCCACCATTCCGAGCAGCCATTCCAGGTAGGCCAATGAACCATTTCTGGTACCTCATCAAGTTTTGGGCGATAGTAACTGTTTCCTTTCTAGAATATCCTTGGTGGACCCCGATTTATAATGAGTCGTGGCTCAACAATCAGTATACCGGATTCTTGGAGGCCGCGAATTGTTCAACCCTCACTTGTTTACGCGGCTTGTCAGTATTAGACATTCAGTCTACAACCACAAAATCCTATGATTCCGCATATTTGGCTAAAAGCTATACGTATGGAACATTCTACTGGGGACCCGTTATCGATGGCCATGCCATTCGTAACCATCCCTTTGAGGAATTCTACGAGGGTCACTTTACCAAAGTTCCTACCTTGATAGATCACAACGAAGATGAGGGTTTTATGTTCACCAATTTCTCAATGACCACGGAAACAGAGATGCTTTCAGACCTCTTGACACTGTGGCAGGACACTGATGGTTATTACAGTGATATTGCGACAAGTCTTTATCCTAGTTCAGTCTACAATCAGAGCCATCTTGACGAATTGCCAGCATTCAAATTATTAATGAATGCACTGAATTTAAGTTACAACCTCAGCCAAGTGATCTTTCAGCGCTCAGCTCTTTTCGGCGATGCCCTAGTACGCTGCCCAACCCGTTACGTTGCGAAGGCTCTGGCGAATGCTGGCCAGCCCGTTTATAAAACCATTTTCAATGTTGGATATCAATTTCACGGAGCAACGGCAGGATACTTATTCAGCAATTATATAAATGGTATTTAAACTGTTATATGATTTAGACCGGTCTTGGCTAACAATTCTAGCTGACGGGGAATATCATTTTCGAGATGCTACCGTACCTGGAAATGTCACTCTGGCTAGTTTATTACGGAGTTATTTCATATCGTTCACACTTCATTTGGATCCAAATCTGGGTGCCTCAGCTGTGGTCCAACCACCAAACTGGCCCAGATACCAATCCCATGACCCTCATATTCTTTACATCGGGGCATCTCAGATTTACGCCATGAGTGACCTGGAAGTTACGAGGCAATGCCAATTTTTCCAAATGGGGCGAGGAAATAACGCGGGGATTTGGCCGCAGTGGTGATGACATTGTATTTCTTGAGCGGGAGACTAAAGCCGGAGCTATATCGAATCCTCTTGTAGCGAGGGGTTGATGTGTTCGCACGATCCATGCAGATGGCAGGAGTCAAGCCACACAATTTTACATTGGCGCCTGCAGATCATTGACGAACGTATGGTGCTATTGACTCGAGCTTCCAATGAGATTAGCCCCTAAGGACGCAGGCTGGGATTTGAATATTCTAGAATGTCTGGTAGTAAACCCACATCTGCAAACTAGTTCTCATCCGAATTGTCACATTTTTTTCGTGGTTTGTCACAGAATGGTTTTCAACGGCCCACTAAGTGACTGTTTGGGAAATTCATGCCGATCGCTCCATGGGCTCGTGCCGAGATCACCCTAGTGCAAGCCACGCAAGATTCAACCAGTCGCTTGCTTTCGTTTTTTGTGGGCGTTTTTGGCCCGAGCGGAGCTTGGGCGTTCGAAATTGCGATGGAGATGTTCATGTACTTTCGAGAAGCAGCAAAGGTGGACTTCAACAAGTTGTCATGCTGGTGATGAGCGATGAATAGGCATTCTAATTGAAGACCGTCGCCTAGATCGAGATGTCACTATTAGTGAACCTGGATTTCGATCTACAAATGGCTGGTTCCCGCCAATAGTCTGTGCTTGGCTTCGTTGAACCAGGCCTATTTAAGTAAACCATCCCGAGTCATGGCTGCCGGTTTATGGTCAGTGAATGCTTCCCAAATTGGCCTCCACGTGTATGCACGTATAAAATACCACGATGAGTGAAAGGAGAGCAATTGGTCCGAGAGCCCACGTTGTCTCATTTTACAGTCCCAATTTGCTCTTTTTAATTCCCTGTCCGCCTCCTCCTTTGTTGTCTACCCCTCCAGGAGCCTTTTAACATCGACACATCCTCAAACACCGGTCCGGCTCTCAACCATCTAAAACAACACAAAATTTGCACATCAGCATTTAGCAAACAGATGATACTGTCCTCTCGCTCAACCAAACCACCACGGAACCTATTGATGGCTAAGATCTCAACGCTGCTGAGCTTGCCATTGGCAAAATGGAGTCGAGAACGCCAGAGCTCGGCAATAGCACTTGATTGGAAAATCGACAGTCCACCAATAATTTTCACAGGCTCCGTCATTTCTGGTCATATGATTCTCACAGTTTTGGACGATGCAGCCGACATTAACAAATTCGTTGCGACATTGCACTCGCATACAACCCAAAAACAACCTTTTCGAAAGAACTGCACCGATTGCAAGACTCAAGACATCCAAATCGGGGAATGGAATTTCATGTCCAAATCTACGAACTTGCGGCGCGGCAAGCATGAATTCCCTTTTTCTCTAACATTACCTGACAAACTTCCGGCATCTATCGACAGCTCTGTAGTATCCATTTCCTACAAATTCGAAGCGAAGGCTTACCTTGAGCCAATGGGGGGCAAAAGCAGTGAGGGGCTCGTCGCAAAATTTAAGCGGGATGTTTCGATTCAGTCGTCGTCCCCTATCCCAAGGCTGCCTCAAACTTCGAGTTACATGTTCCAATCGACAGGGATCGAAGTCACCGCTCGTTTTGACCGCATGATTGACCCTCTTGGTGTAAACCAAGCAAGTTTCAAAATGTACGGGTTGCTCAAAGATGCAGATAATGGAGAATATTCCGAAATATGGCGATTCTCCAAGGGTAGCTGGAAATTGGAAGAGTGCATCAACATAGTTGCACCAGCGTGCAACCGACACGTTCTCGATGGTGACAGCACTGAAACAGGTGAAGGAGTCATCAGAACCAAATCACGAACTCTTGCCAGCAAAGATCTTTACGACGGGTATAAAGCATACGATCGCAATGGTGTCGCTGAACTGAATTTCACTTTTGGCCTTCGCCAGTCAGTCACCATTGATTCCCGTGCCCCAAACAACTTTGACGCATCGCCTGAAGGAGCCGAAGTGCTTCACTCGTTTGTTGTTAAACTCATATTTATAAAAGAGCTTGTGCTGAGAGATAAACCCGAGTCTGCAATACGAACCGGCATCGCGAGAATTTTGCACCTGCCATATCGAGTCATGTTTTCCGACCAACCAGAGCTCAGGCAAGATGCCAATAATGATAGTCTCCCATTCAGCAAAGACGTGTTTCTGTATCCTCCTAGCGATGAAGAGGACATAAAATCAACGGTTCTGGATTACTAGTTTACATACTTTCACGATTATTTAGAGGCACCGATTTTGCATTCTGTTTAAGCGAATAATAATGAGATATTTTTCTGTGTGTGACAATATGTTTTGTTCTCCTTGCTGTTTCATCATCATGGCCACGTAAATAACCCGCAGCGTTGTAGTGAAACGATGACTGCATCATCTCAGAAATGATACCTCATGCGAAACTCGCGATGGATTACCTAAACAGGCTACTTCTACCAGCCCCGCGAGTAGTTAGCGCACCTCACCCAACGCGGGTAGCCATGAACGCAATGATCGGGAGACGGATCTTAGTGAAGTTCGTTGCTCCACAGCTCTAATTTAGCTCACGGTAGGAATCTCCACGCACTAGAAGGAAAATGGCGACAACCCTGATGTTCGCTTGTGCGGACAAGCTCAAACTGCTTCTCCAAGGGGTGTTGGTACTGAAGTACGCAAATGTGAATATTTTGGTAATTTCAGAACTGTCCATGACATCTTTTCCCATTAAATCTCTGATCGGCGTCTCCAACCTGCGGCGCACCTTGGATCTTTGCAGGTCTGCAGATTTGTCGAATAATTTAGTTTCTGAAAAAATTTAGCTTTTTTCCCGGGTCATCAAAGATCTTTACACACTCCATGGATTGTCATCGACGTCGAGTACAAGTACTGGCGGTAGTTCGCAGAAATCACCTATCAAACCGCCTTTTATACAACTGTAATCGCAGTATCTTGCAAATTTGAGGTCATTATGCCCCTTTTCCGCATCATAGAAGCAATGAAACAGGTAAGCATCAGAATCGCCGCCTTCCATTCCATCTCTGCGTGCAGCATCTTCAACTTCATCAGAGGTTTCTAAGACGACATGTTAATTTCTTTTTGAAAGACAATGCCATATCAATGGAATTGGGATACCGTACCAATAAATCCTTCAAGATTATAACCATAGTAGTATTTGCCTCTGGTACAATTCTGTTGGGCAACTGTAAGGGGGAATATGACTGTCGTAAGGGATAAAAGTGCGGCCTGAATTGTTGAGAATTTTATCTTGCGAAGTTGTTGGCTGAGATGTAGAGTGAAGTTAAAGAAAAGAATGTTATATGAGATGGCAAGTCTCTATGTAATGGCTCGGACGTCGACCCTTGTAGTCTCGAAGCAAGGTCGATTTGCAACAGCAAAACCTTCTTGTCAGCTGATCAGGATATTCGGGTAAAGATTGGGCAAACGCATAATGAGGAAGCACAGGAAATGTGGCCATTAATCTTTGTCAATTTTGGTTGCATAAAAGTCAAAATTTTGGCTACGCTAGAACCAAATAGATGCATAATGCCCAATTTATGAGAGTGTTTGGCTGATGATTTATCACGTTTCAGTAGATTATCCGTCGCGGCAAGGATTAAGGAACCAATATGCGATACTATGAGTTTACACCTTAGCTGAGATGACTCAGGAAAAGAGAGAGATAGGTCATTCAGGAAAGACGAGCCAATATTTTTGAGAAAAAGGATTCGAAAGTATGGCGGTGTTCGTGCCTGGATTGGGTAGCTAGCATCAGCATAGAAGCAGTGCTCATGGACCTAACCTATATCTGGAGGCAATTAAACAAAACTGATGAGGTGCTCCACTTGAACCAAGGCCCTGGTCATTTCTTGTTATCGCGATGTGTGTGGTTGTCACGAAATCTAATCGATAGTGCTAAATTTGGCTAATCTAGATGGTAGTGTCTTGGCAACAGAGTACGTTTTCTTTCATATTCCCATTCGCAAACATAAAACATAAATTAATTATTTATTTACCTTAAAAATAAGGCCTTAGAAAGACCTAAATAAATAGCTTTATATGTGCAAATGGAAAAATGTATGTGTACGAATAGAGATGCTCTTTCCTTAGCATCTGGAACGCGTGGTCCAATCTTGAGCCCTCAAGTTGGCTTCGATCCAACGAAGCGGCCCTCCGAACCCAGATCTCCATGTTTAAATATCTATATCCACATTGGACTAAGGTATTTTTCCCCCAGTTTGAATTTGACTACTGTCTTTTGATCAAGCATGGGGATGAGGCTTGCGGCAGCTCCGCACGTGAGCTTTCAGGATGGTCGTGATCCTGGCCGCTCGATTTTCCTGCTAGCCAATCGTGCATCGGAAGATTTTGTAGCGCGTGCAGTTCATTGGACGGTGACCACGCAAAGGGAAATGGTTATTCTTGGCATGTTGACGACGACAGGGAACAGCGTGCATTTCAAGATCCACTCGATTGTATGTAATGGAAACGATGGCTCACGTGTGAAGAGGAGAAATGCGCTGTAAAAATTTCTGGAGGAGGATTTCACGATTGGCTACAGTCCAGTAATGCGTTTACGTAGTGGCCTCGATTTGGAGAAAAAAAAAGGGGCGAGGGCGAAGCACAGACTTTTGGAGGCATTTTTGCATTCGTCGCTCTTAAGGCAAATCGCCACCAGCCAGATGGACGGATGAGTTTGGGCCACATTCGCGGCACGAGAAGACCTCGGCTCCCCCGTAGTGGCCGGGGTCAGCTATCTTTCAATAAAGACGATACTGAACGTTTTATCTATGCATATCTCAATCGAGAGCCCAAGTGCGAGCCGGCGGCGAACGCAATCCATTACGCAAAGGGAACCCAACTATCCACGTCACGGCCGTGGGCTGGGAACAAATGCGTCGTTGCGTCTGCTGAAAATTATGGCTCCTTCCTATCGTGGCGACCCATAGAAAAAAATTGGCCGTCTTAACCGATTTCCCGGCTCCATCCCACACCAAAAATTTTGCGGCCCTTGCTGTTGATCTGTTGCAGGCTGGCCTTATCTCGGAACAATCGGCACGCTGCGTCAGTCGAGTTCTTTATCCGGCCCTTCTTGCAATTTGTGATTCGTGCCACAGTCCGGCCAAAAGAAAAGCAAATGCCTTATCAGCTGCGTCATTAAAGAGGAGCTGCAATCTCTCATATCGCAGTAAAAGCCCGTTAATATGGAGCACGTGGAGTGTACAAAAGCTCTCGTAGGAGGCTTTCTTAACGGGTGGACTTTTCTATTCTAGGTCTGCGATCCTGGCCTCGTGCGCATTACTTGGTGCTTGGCTCCATCTTTTCACCATGTCAATAACGGAGAAGCAAGACATCGAGGCCGGCAAGGTTGTCGAGCCCACAACCTCGGACCGCGATGTCGAACAGGCTGAGGTCTACGAGGTGTCGCGAGCCCGAGAAATTCAAAACAAAATCGCCATTCTTCGAGTCATGCGACAGAGCGAAGAATGGCTAGACAAGAAGCTTGGCGTCGAAACACAGGGTATTGAACGTATCCCCGAAGAGGAAAAGCAACCACCCTCAATATGGAACATCTTCTTTCTCTGGTTTTCGATGAATACCCATGTGGGAGCTATGGCATTGGGTCTGCTGGGACCTGAATTCGGTCTTTCATTACGACAATCAGTTGCAGCCACGGTTATTGGAATTATCCTCGGTTCTTTGATGACTGCGTTTACGGGAACCCTGGGACCAAAGGTACGTTGATATTTCGAAACAAAAATATTAGGTGAAACCATGATTGACTTTTGAAACAGCTTGGCATGAGACAAATTACCACATCTCGTTACTCATTCGGTTTCTGGGGAGCGAAGCTCTGCAGTATCCTCAACATCGTTGTTGGAGGCGGTTTCGGAGTTGTCAACTACGTCGTTGTCGGTCAAATTTTGAGTGCCGTTTCAGATTACAAGATGAGCATCACCGTCGGTATCATCATCATTGCCGTCATCTCGTACGTCGTATCGATTTTCGGCTTCAAAATCATCCACACTTTCGAGAAATACTCTTGGATCTATACTTGGATTCTTTTCTGCGTCCTCATCGCCCAAGCCGCGCCTCATGTGGATCCTAGTGCACCAGGATCTGACGGAAGTTCTGGTCTTCTGCTCTCCGGATCGTTCTTGTCTATCGTGGCTATCAACTTCTGTAAGCGCTAACCATATTTGAATATCCCTATTTGTTCTAACAAAAGTCTCTTCTACAGCCAACTCCTCTGGATGGTGCTCCATCGCCGCTGATTATTATTGCAATTTCCCTGCAAGCACTCCCGCTTGGAAGACATGGATCCTCACATTCTGGGGCATCGTTATTCCTTCCACATTCACAATCGTTATCGGCACTTGCATTGGAAATGCTGCCACGACTGCCGCCTACCCACCTTACGCAGATGCCTATACTAACCACGGTCTTGGCGGACTTATCGCGGAAATTTACCACCCTAACGGCTGGTCGAAATTCTGTCTCGTGCTTCTCACCTTTTCGGTCTTGGGAAACAACATTGCAATCAACTATTCCTCTGGACTGAGTCTGCAGCTTATGGGCGACTACTTCCACGCTGTTCCACGCTTCATCTGGTCTCTCGCCTTTGCCATTGTCATCGCTGTTCTTGCGATCGCAGGTCAACAGAACCTCTCCAACGTCATCGACGATTTCGTGTCACTTCTTGGCTACTGGACCGTAAGCTTTACGATTGTCCTTTTTGTCGAGGATCAATGGTTTCGCCGCCACTCTGGGTATAATCTTTCGATCTGGGACCAGCCGAGCAAACTACCTCTGGGTATTGCCGGAACCACAGCGTTGTTGGCGGGTTACTGTGCTGGAGGTGTGCCAGGAATGAGCCAGACGTGGTATATTGGACCCATTGCTGCCAAGTTTGGTGGTGGTGGTGGTGATGTTGGTATTTACTTGAGCGCGGCTATCACTGCTGTGTGGTACCCCATCGCGAGGTATATTGAGTTGAAGTATTCGGGAAGGTGATCTAGGTTTAAGCCGAGATCAAGTACATTTTGTTCATTGTTTGTAAAATTAAAGTTAAATGTGAAAACTATTAAAAGAAACCGTGGTGATCATATAAGTGAATGTCTTGGATTCTGAGTAATGCTAGATTCATTGTGTTGGCTACTGGTGTTAAATAACAATATGGATTTGGAGATGGAAATGTCGGATATTGCAATTACCTGATCGCTTATGAAACTATTCCTTGATATAGATTAGAGTTTATTGGGCAGCCTATGTTCCACTCTCGCTTCGTGTTTGTATTATCATTTTGATGTTTCTAGCTTCCATGCAACCTTGGCCCACCCATCATAACCCGGACACACTACTGTAGATAACGAGACTAGGCGTTCATGCAAGGATCGGCTGCAGACAAACCCTGTGCCCCAGTTATGCATCGAAGCTATTTCGAGTAAGTAGAGTTCGTAACCAAATAATGGGGACACCAGTCCATCCCACCTAATTTTCGGGTCATCTTGAACCAAGCTACGAGACGTGTGCAGCATACTTCTGCACAAGCGATTGTTTTGCCTTTTATTCTTTATTCCCCCCCTGAAGCTCATAGGCTGATATTATTTTCGCCATGTTTCGCTTGAAGCTGTCCAAGAAATCCCAACCCAAACAGCACATGACAGAATATATACACCGCATTCAGCAAAGGAAACAATTCGATTTTAAATGTCCCAGAAGTGCAACAAATATTCTACGATAGTACCAGAAAGCCACTTATTGTCGAAATTAGGCTTTTGTATTTGACTCACCCAAGCCTCCCTTTGCCCCGGCTTTGAGCAATAATCATTAGTTTTTCTTGGATGACTGAGCTAAAGCTATCCGGATGAGGCTTGTAACTACACATGATAAGACATACAAAGGTGAAACTTAAATACCGACCTACACGCAAGCTTGTTCAATTTCGTATACGCCCTGCCTAAGGGGTGTATCCACGGAAAATCTGGTTCACCCTACTAGAATACTTCCCTCGACAAGCAATCTTAACATCAGTGCCCTGAAAGGCTGCACGTGCTTCTTTTTCAGCATCATTACTAGTTTCATAGCCAACCCAGGCGGCGTAGTCTACACCATCCATTGCATGCGTGGATGTCAACTCAACATCCCTCAATGCAGCGAACCTGCCTTTTTGAACCTCGGAGCCCAACCGTACAACATCTTCTGGGGTTGGAATAAGCCGCTTGAAATGAACGAGGAGTACTTTTATGGTAGGCGGAAGAATTCGAGCCAGACATTCACCGTTGGATGGCTCCCAGTGATCCTCACTCAAGAGAGCGTGCCTGCAAAAACAATTCTCACTCAGTTCGAGTCTTTGCACCGCTGAAAATTTCTCGAATTCGGGCTCATGATGGATTTGACTTTTAAAATTCACAGATTGTCTATAGTCGAAGGTAAGGCTTTCCAGTGATTTTTGATGTGGTGCAAGCAACTTGATAATTTCGCTCGGTGGCACCAGAATATCATCATCAACAATATCAATGCGAGTCTTGTATGAAAACTCCTCTAACTTGGAGCAGCCGCCGATTATATGGCGGAGTATATCAAAGCAAGGCTCAGATGGGTTCTTATCATGGAAAACGCCGCCAGAGACCTCAAGCGTTTTCAATTTTGGAAAAAGTTTTATTGTTTTGCCTGGTGCCGAAGCGTCTCAGCTGGCCAGTTCAAGAAAGCGGCCGGTTACAGGAGTGGGGACAGGAACATGGAAGTTTACTTCTCGTTTGTTATATGCGTTTCTTCTCACCCAAAGTTCCTTAATGCGGATCCGAGATTTTTCGTCCAGAGTACCAGAGTTCATTTGTTTAGATTCGTAATCAGGATCTCGGAATCCGTAAAAGGTACTCCTGTTTATCGTCAAGGCTTCCAATTCGGTTGCCAAGACTAATAAAAGTTCATGTCGAAGCGTCTTGGGAGGTATACCATCCAGCCCAGCTTCTTCAGGGTCTAAATTTATCCCACGCCTCGCGAGATACCTAAGAGCAACTTGCTTAAAGTAGGCGAATTGCTTTTCATTTGGCATGATAATGAACTGGAAGGGGAGGCTCAACCGTTTAAGCATTGATCCTAAGGACGGCTGGCTGTCAAGAATGCGGACTTGAGTTATGAGACAAAAGTATCTGTTTAGGGGCATGTGGAACATAATCGGCAAAACAGTAGCACGCATATGCTTCGAAGTGTGGGAGAGCGCAACTAGCGTCCTCATAGATTCTGTTGTCTTATAGTATGATATTTCTGTGCAATGCGGACAGAAAATCTCAAAAATAAGTAGATGAATTTCTGTAGAAAGTGCTTCTAGCAGGGCTAGAGATGTGTGAGACACAATAGACATGATTGTAACCAAAGACTCAGATGTCTATTGTTTAATAGCGACGCAGACTGGCGGGATTAACGGGCTCGGGATGTCTCGAAGTGAGATCGATGATGGAAGAGGAGAAAATTTTCTCAAATGTGCAAATGAAAATCACATACTTGCAGTGAAACATGGCACGCGATTATATTGGCTAAGAGGTTGACTAATCCATGGCGTATTGCCTGATTGAGAAAAGGATGCATTGCAGTTGACCTGATTACTCACGGAGATGAATTGACAGCTATTCAAGGAGCGATGATCTACCCAAATATTTAACAAGAGGTGGTGTGGAGTAAAAATGCCAATTTTCTCCATCATCTTCTCGAAATCGTGTTTGGGGTTTATTCTGGAGCATAGTCAGCCTCACAAGTTATGACGGAATGGAAACTAGGCCTTCGGACCCACCATAGCACCGAAACCCGACTGCTACCGAAGCGCCATGCAACATAAGCTGAAGAGGATTCGGGAGTTGCCAAATCGGTCAAGGTCGGATGTTTGCCCGACCAATGAGATGGTGTTTTTTCCATCGTTTAGCTCGTATGCTGAATTTGTTTTAGCTTTCGTCCATGATTGCTTACGGAAGAATGAGCCATCCATGTTGGAGGCTTTTGTCTGAATCGCAGCGAGCGCTTTACTTTCAATATAGGGAGTCTCTGGGACTTCGGCTCGACTTCACCCACGTGTAAATGGCCTTCACCGAATCTCAGCATCAATGTTTCAACAATACCCCTTTGCAGTATCCTCCTCGGTCTGTTCCTTGTCTACTTTTTCGCAGCCCAATCTTTATGGAGCGGAAATCCTGTCCATGACAGCGGAGGCTGTCACCAATTACTCTCGAACGGTGCCACAAGAGTACAGCTTCAACCACGAGGGGGTATCTCTTCAAAACGCGTCATTCTGCAATGTTACGGTTCGATATACACACCCTGGCCAGTCTGACTCAATTTATGTCGAAACATGGCTTCCAATAAATGATTGGAATGAGAGACTTCAAGCAGTAGGCGGGGGAGGTTGGGTTGCCGGCCGGTTTCTGCTCACGGACATGCTTATGACGGTGGCGCTCGCCGAGGGCTACGCAACGGTCGCCACAGACGCTGGGCTCAGGAACTCGACGTCACCTGACGACTGGGCTTTCCTAAGCCCGGGAAATGTCAATCTTTTTGCACTTCAAAATTTTGCATCTGTGGCCCTGAATGATGAGGTGAGATACAGAGAGAATGGGGCGTTGATCTTATTGACATTAATGATGATCTTAGGCCATCATTGCCAAGTCACTGATCAGAGACTTTTATGGCAAACCTCAAAAATACTCCTACTTCAGTGGGTGTTCCCAAGGAGGGCGCCAGGGGCTTATGCTTGCTCAACGCTACCCTCTTGCCTACGATGGCATCGTAGCATCGGCGCCGGCCATCAATTGGGGCGAGATAATTATGAGTGGTTACTGGCCCCAGTTTCTTATGAACCAACTCGGTCACTATCCTCACCCTTGTGAATTCGACTATTTGTCCGAAGCCGCCATAGCAGCCTGTGATGGCCTAGATGGCGTTGTTGATGGAGTGATTTCGGATGTGGACGCTTGCAATTTTGACCCATTCTCAGTTGTCGGAAAATCAGTTGAATGTCCAAAAGAAGAGGGAAAAGTCTATCTCAGCAAAGAAACCGCAATGATTGTTAACGCTACTTGGTCGGGCCCCCGAGCTTCGGACGGCCGCTTTTTATGGTATGGGCTTGGGTTCGCCGCAAATCTCAAAGGTGCAAAATACGAACCATCAACAGCTGCCACTAGTTGCCATAATGGCACCTGCGTGGGTGTCCCTGAGTCACTCTCAGTTCATGGTATCAGTTGCTTTTACGCCAAGAACAAATCCATTGATTTGAGCATCCTTTCCCATGAAGAGTTTGATCATCTTTTTCATATTGCTGTTTCTGAGTATGCTTCCTTGATCAACACAAATAATCCAGATTTATCAGAATTTAAAAGTGCAGGAGGGAAGCTGTTGACATTTCACGGTTTGGTACGTGTTTAGAGTTGGCATCTTCAAGGACTGGCTCGCATGTCTCAAGCCCGTTACTAACTATAGCACAGGAGGATCAAATAATACCGCCTGAAGGCACAGCACACTACTATAAATCAGTAGCATCCCGGTTTACTGATATCGAGAACTTTTATCAGCATTTTGAGATTCCCGGCTTGGGCCATTGCTTAGGTGGCAACTACGCCCAACCGACCACTGCATTTGAAAAATTACGGACGTGGGTGGAGGACGGCATAGCACCTCAGGATATGGCAGTTAGCTTTTCTGATACGCAAGGGCAAAAATTTGAACGCCCCTTGTGTCCGTACCCGCAGAAGGCTCGATTCGACAGCGGAGATCCCACAAGGCTTGACAGTTTTTCATGCCAACCGTGAGCGAGCTAATCGCTAACTGGGTCGTCGCTAAATTGGGACAAAAAGCAAGTCCATAATCTCATAGAACAAGGAAATCTCGGATTTTTCTCTAGAAAAAAGATACATTTGCGTTCAAGAGTGACGCAGACAATGAAAGCTATCGTGCCATTCAATCCTGATTAGATATGCGGTAACAGGGTGATCTGTAATTTTTTACTGTCTGGTTATCTCATGATATTCATTATTTGTTGCCCAAAAGCCATTTACCGCTGTTTAATTGCTCAGTGCCGCCGCGCTTACTTTCGTTGTAGGAGGCACTGCAGGCTAGCGGTCAGCACCAGTCGACCACTACCAATGGACAAATTTAGTGCTTACAAGCAATTCATCAATCCAGAAATAGAGCACACCGCGCTAGTTGAGGTGCTAGCTTAGGCCACGGCGCCCTGGGAGATTCGACTTGGCGGGGCTGGCCAGGCAGACTCCCGGATGCGGTTAGAATTATTGTTCCTCCCCTCGTACCAGAGCCAACAAAACGTTGTACACCATGTTGGCCAGGGGAAAATGTGGCTGTTGAACAATCCGGCGTCGTACGTTTAGTATCTTCTTCTCCATCTACTTGAGTGCCATTCTTTGCCATCATCATCAATTTATTGTCCAGAAAGGACTAAAGAACGACAATGGCTTCAGAGCGATTTCTCAATCTCCCAAACGAGGTGCTTGCGCTAGTGTGTCGCAGCTTGTGTGGGCACTGCCAGCAGAGCAGCGCTGGATCGAAATCTGCAGCAGAGATCTCGGATGATATTTATCTCCAAGAGCAGCGGCGAAAGGCACAGGCCAAAGATTTGGCAAATCTATGCCTCACTTCAAAGCGAATGCGCGACATCGCCCAGCCAATACTTCACCATCAGCTCCGCGTGGACACACAAGGATCAGATGGCTTGCCCCTTTTTGCGCGAACCATAGCCAGACGCCCAGATCTTGCCGCTGTTGCGTATAAAGTTGAACTAACGGATTTTGCGACGGACGAATTCGATTTGACCGATGAGGATGTGGATTTCTTCAATGCCGCTGCTGAACGCCTCGGCCTTATAGACAAGGGCCAGCAATGTGGTCAAGTAGGTGTTGGTGGCAATGAGCCCGAAATGACATGGGTTCTAGCATTACTGGCATATCTACCAAAGCTCGAAGACCTTCACACAGTAATCACTGCATCTTCAGATGACGATATTGAGGGCAGTTCCTTACTGAAACTTGCGACAGAAGCTACTTCGTTGCCCCCATTGCTCCCATCGGTGCGGCGACTCAGCCTTGAGCATTGGGACACTGAGTACGGCTTCAACCTCGACGAGATGGTGCCATTCATAAAGTTAATGCCAAACTTGCGACAACTGGAACTATTTTCCTGCTTAGGCACAGAACTGGAACTATCACCTGGAGCGCTGAGCAGCGTTCGCGAGCTCCGAGTCAAGCATAGTGCCTTTGTTCAGGACGACCTGGGGCGCCTGTTGAAGGCGTGCGGGCCTCTTGAATATTTCGGTTATGGATGCGGCTCAGCGACAGTATCGCAAGGGCTTCCAGGTGATGAATTTTACCCTCGGCACGCAATCCAGGCGCTGGTTGACAATGGGCACGGCAAGACGCTGCGCCGGTTTGAAATGGATCTCAGTGAATGCGAATGGTACGACGAGGATCTCGACGAGGACGCGGTTTTCGGCGACATGAAAGGCCTAGAGGTCCTCGAAATTCTACGCGTAACAGGTACCTGCGTGTATGCCGAGAATGACGACGACTCGTGGACCGATGGAAGGTTGTTCGTCAACGGCCTACCACAGTCCTTGAAACATTTTGAACTCAGCGGAGCCCATCGCCACATCTTTGAAGACCTGATGGCTCTGGCCCACGCTGCCCCCAAAAAGTTTCCTTCACTCAAGACGGTGAACATCCACGCTGATTGGACTCATAGCCAGGATGCATTGCAGGAAGAGCAGTTTAATTCTATTCAAAACGAGTTCAAAGCTGCTGGTTTGAACTTTTCGAACAGGGACTGGACGTCGTTAACAAAGTACTGCCTCTCATAAGCATTGTTCTTGGAGTTTCTCGGAAGCTGGCCCCAATACTTCATGTACTATATCAACACTTGTCGAGGGAAATATTTTCTGTCAGAGATATGGTGCAAGTATTAACACACATTTCCGGTCTTGGCTACTATTGGGGAATCAAATACAATTGATAAGCAGTCCGCGATATGAAAGCAAATGTTTAGATTAGTCGCAATTCATATGTACTTGCATACCGTATAATTAGCTGTATGTATTAACCAAATCCTGATATCAGATCACACTTCACACAGTATTGCTTTGGGCGCTCTCGCGTCTCTCTTTCTTCCTCATCCATGCCTCACGCAAAACTTCTTTCAACGTGGCCTCGCCAGCCTTAAAATTAGCCTTGCACACATTAACGAGCATGTCCACTTGCTCCGGTTCCCAAACTAAATTATACGAGCCCGAAAACTTGGTTGTGGACGGGTCAAAATCCGGAACTACACCTTCGTTCGGCAGCAAAGGCATGTATACCATCGTGCATTCTTTGGGGAATATCGGGGCAGGCGGATTTGTGACAGTCCGACCATAAGAGTCAACCACAACAGCAGGGCGCTCACAAGGTAACCCATCGTATATCTGAGCGTACATGCCCTGATAACGATTGGGATCCTTGGGGTCTTCGCCAGGTGTGTTTTCATACCTCTTTGTAAACTTCAGCCCTCGGCGACTCCCGATTTGATCCACCCTCTCCTGGAAAGAATCCTTTTGGACATCGCTGGATGCGTCCATGTTGATGATGATGTCAGTTTCTCGGTGGGGGTGGAGCAGGACGTATGTGGGACAGTTATTGTCCATCCCGCTGTCAATGAGTTGAATAGTGCGCGAATTCTCCAAACCAGGTGAAGCATTTTTGCCAGCCTCAGGCGGCGAAAATTGATACATGAAGTTGTGCTCATCGCAAGCATGGAGCGGGTGGTGGTTCTCAAATTCCTCTGTCCCTTCTTTACCCCAGAGTTTGGACACACCCCGGGCCATCTTACGAATTGACTTGCCAAAAACGCCAGTGGAGAGATTTCTATCCACAGTAGAAAGATAAGATGTGAGAGGTGCCGCTGGTGCACTCGTCGCCAGACCGAGAAGTAAGGACAATGACTGTTCAGGAACGTTCATTGTGGATCTTCCTCGACTGAATGGACGACCGAAGCCCCAAGTGGGCACCCATGCTTGAATTTCATCACACCCGACTTCGTAGGGTGTCATCTCAAACCACTGGTACCATGCGTCGGGAGGTTCCATCTTTTCGCCAGCCGCTTGCTGAGGCTCTTCAAACGGACGGTCCTTCCGAGCCCATGTTTCTCGCGGTCGCTCATGTCGTATGGCCGTCATAATGGGCATCGGTTCCTTGCCCTCGTCAATGTATTCTCGATAGCTGGAAAACTTGTACCAGGTGCGGTGATCTAGGGTGAGAAGCGTTCTGTATGGGTTCGGCATGGGATGTTGCACGAGGTCGCCCTGAAAAAATATCCACCCGCTTGTGAATACAGAATAGTAATCCATCATAACGATATGAAGTCCTGTTTTTTTCTTCTGTATCAGTGGGCCAAGCGTGATCTTGGCTCCGCCAGGTGCACTAAGCAAGGCACGAATGGCCTCGCCTGACAGTGGATGATATGGCGAAAGCCTGTGCTTGCAATGATCAATCACAGCCTCCATATCGCACTGCCCGAGCTTGTAGTACGCAGCGAGCGCCCAGCACGCTCCAGATACACCGGCGACATATGATACGCAATCCCAGAATCCGGTCGCCTTCATCTCTGCGCCATAGCCCAAGCACCCGATCATAGCGCGAAATCCCCCACCGCTACCTCCAAAAGCGATGACAGGAACATCATCAGGATGCACGTCGTCGGGGTTGAGATCTAGGTACTTGGCAAAAGCGAGTCGCGCAACTGCTTTTCGCTTTGTGATAAACGCTTGCTCATCCGGACTCAGGTGCAGTCCTCGGCGTACATCTGCAGCCTTTGCAATCTCCGGATGAATCAATGGGTTTCTTATCTCCAAACCAACACGCGTCTTCAACGCGGACATGCCAAATATAATTTTAATGTCTTGGACCGCTTCTGGAAATGCAGCTTTGATGCAATTTTGCCAGAAGCTCCTCCAAAGTCTCGCGAAGACACCGCTCCTCTCAGCATCGCGTCCCCCTGGACCCAGCGGATCCCCAATCAAGCTGCTTCCAAAGTCAGTATACAATTAAACCTGGGGCCACTTGAGGTCTGGAAACGGTTAAGACGCGTACAATTGATGCTCGGGAGGGTTGCCGGGCTGGGGCGCTTCCGCGCCATTTTCGCTGTCGGGCTGTCAACAAAAAACATCCTTCATAAACCGGTGGCGACTCACAGTTTCGGTGGCATGATGCGATGTTCTCCGATCGCCTGCAGGAAAATGTTGGAGCATGCATGTTGGGCTATTGATATATTGCACGAATGCCATGTGGTCGAATGGTGCGATCGAATTGGTGGAGATGGGGCGAACTAATAATCATTCCTAGCCTGCGCCGGGGACTTTTCTGTCTTACTTATTCAGCACCGACTTGGGCTTCGATAAGATTGAGAGTCCAAATTACACGTGCCTCTAGCGAGGTTAACGTGGTTTTATCACTGGTCACTAATGGCAGTCAATTGTGCATGCATAGCTTATGACTGGTTCCCAGCTCGGATCGAGTTCAACCTGCCACAACCCAGATCGAGGTAACGCGATTGTCGCTGTATGAGGTATAATGAATATAATAATAGTTAGACACTAGTACCAAGGAAATTTCTGGCGTTCTCTGTGGCAAATTTCTCAGCAGCCGCCTGGGCTATTCCCTCGCTAAGCCCTCATGATAGATCATGTACTCCATGACACCTACAGCAAATTCCCCATGCTTAACAAGAATGGGCCGCATCAATTCCCTAATTTCTTTGCGAAGAATTCGACTTCCGACAAGCCGACATACTATTTCACGCATAGCCGTGTCTGTGGGAGGGGTAAAGCAATAAAGTTCATCGACAACATCTGGAAAGAAATCGCATTCCTCCCAACTAGCCTCAGCCACCCGATAGAAGCGGTCCCTGGCTAATAACCTGAGGGCAGGTACGTCGTATTTGTCCCCCATAATGTAGAGTCGAAGAGGAATAAAGAAATCATCGCGCATATTTGTTCGGGTCTGCGGGTTATCATCGACTTCTAGTACAACTTCGTCGTAGTCTTCCTCTAGCTCCTCCTGGGCCTCCTCCTCCCTTGGATATTCTGCTTCTGGTCTATTATCTTCACGATCCATTGCGGCCTCTGAAGTTTTCAATTCAGAAAATAATTCATCCAAGCTCAAGTCTGGAGTGGTTTCGAGACGATCATTGACTTCTTTCACAGTCATGAAACTCGCTGCCGATGGTTTCTTTAAGCTTGCTGAAGTTCTATCCGTGTAATTCCCGGTGTATAGAAACTCAAGAAACCGCTTTAAGATCTCTGGATCATCTTCCGGCAAGTCAACGATGCCAAATGTGGCCTCCTGAGATATATTGGGCGTCAGTGACCCTGGGTAGTGTAATTGAGAGAGGGGAAAGACCACCTTGAAATTGAGATTCAGAGCTTTGTCAAAGAATGGTGACTGCGTGCAAACAATAGCGCGATGGGTATGGAATTCACATCCATTGCAGCGGATGGCCATGTCAGAGTACTTCTCGCTGAAAAGCAGCGTCGAGATACCTGCGTGGATCGAGGCAACACCTAGATGGCGCCCATCTTCTTCCTCGGTGTTTCGATAGGCGCTCCCTCTTGATGATGGCGCTCGGTTATGGGAAGCTAAGATAAATGCCATGGATATATCAGTTGTAGGTAAAATCAATGCGTAATTGGTGATTATCGCGCTGGTGATGTGTTTCGCAAGACCATCGTCTCAGTGGGTGCATGGCACACAAAAACAAAATCTCACCAATTCCACGTGATTTCCCCTCTTTAAATGACGATACGACGTCGCAATGCAAATAAACTTCGTGCCTTATCTTGCTCTATTGGTATAGTGAATTTTTAATCCATAAAATTAAAGAGCAGAGCATGTTTTAATCGTGCTGGTACATGTACTAACTAGGGTCATCGTTCTCTCGAGGACTTTAGCCTATTTTCATAGTTTCACTATAGCGTGTTGAGATGTAACAAGACCTATAAAACACTTTCCTACTCCTGAGAAATTCAAACAGTGCGAAATGGGTCACTAAAATATGTATTCCACGAAACCATTATGTCGATTCGTTCAATGATTGATCAAACAACTCCCTACGTTCACCTTCGAGATTTACATATAGCAATATTTTGATACCGATTTCTTAATATCCCTTCAATATATTTCATCATTGGTGGTAAGTGGTGCTTCAATTTTAAGTGACTCAATGCATATCTAGACAGGAACAGCATATGCCGAGTCTGCGCACATAATGAACCAGACGTCTGTTCTAGGTATACATCGGCACCCTACTGTTTCATAGAGTACAGATATCTTGTCACTTCATCGCTGAAAATGCCATCCCTAACCAATTGATCCGCAGATTCGACTATCCAGGTCTGACAATTCCTCTGGGTAATCTTCTTCCCAGAAGTACTCTATGCGATATACGTCAGTATTTGCGTTCAAATTATAACAATTCGTATCAAGTTTCATGCCCTTCGGTCATTTTTGAATGTGTTCCCAGCCTTGAAACAAAGATGGAAGAACTCTAACCTACTTCGTCGTTCAAAGTCTTCCCTGGAGCCTTTATCTTGAACAAGCTGCGTTCGAATTCGCATACCGGCTTGTCGTCAAACTTCATTTCACCGTAGTTGAGCATAGCACTTTCATCAAAATGCTTGCCATCAACCCATTGCAAAAGAATTCGCTTCGTGGGAATATCGTGCTCCTGGTTGTAAAAGTCGTAATTTCGCTTGACCTCTAATCTGAACCCGTTTCTGACGTCGCCAGTTGCGTGAAGGACAACGCCTACGTTGTGGTCGGAATGCGAGCGCACCAAATACGACCAGTGATCATTAAAAGGATACCCATTGAAAAGCAACAGTTCCACCATAAAAGCACCTGGCGGACCATCAGAAGCCACAGATGGTGGTTCAGGCGTGATAGCAGAAGCGTCAGCTTTTATTGGGGTTGGTGGCAGTGGAGGTGGAAGAGGAGGATTACCAGCCACTGAACTGATGGGTTGAGTTGGTGATGAGCTCATTACGAATACTTTTGCCAGTACTGGGCGCAAGTCTCCTTTCGGAAAATAAAGACGAATCATACATGCAAGATAGATTACAAACGCGCAAAATATCTGGAGCAGCTTACAGACACACGATGGCTGCCTAAAATGAGCGGGGTTGTCTCCATGAAGATTCAGTTGTTGGTTCGTCAGTAAAAGGCGGCTTGTGAGGCAGAACCTGCATGAACCACGCGTCGTTGCGCCCTTTATTTCTAGTCTCTAGACAGCCGACAGCGAATTTATCGCTTGAGAGGGTTATATTTTCACGTCCATAGCTGATGCAAATCAAGGCTGCCTCATTTTCTTTTTCCATTGGCAATGTATGCCAAGGGCCAAATGCCAGGCTTGGATCATACACTTGAGACGCTGAAGTCAGCGCATCTTAAGGGGGCGTCTGTATACTACAGATGATTGAATTGATCATATTTGTTAAGCTTTACCTATCTTTATGCTTGATTTGCAGTTTATTATTCGAAAACGAACCTCCGTTCCGACTCCAATGGTCAAACCTGGCTGTTTCCTTCTTGAACCATTCTTACACAATTCATGACCTCTGACTCCTGATATTCTGCTTATTCGATGGCACTGTTCCAGTCTAAGTCACTTCGGTTCGTCCAATATTTCAGAGTTGCATTAGCCTTATCTGCATGCATGGATGCCAGCATCCCCGCGCGGGAAGTCGGTATTTGCAACAACGTGCTCCAACTAGAGGGTCAGCATGGATCTCGCTGCACGCATCGATGCATAACATGCACGCCACTTCTGTTAGTGTTATAATTAAATTTAGCTTAAATAACTTAATTATATTGTGCAGATGCAACTGAGGGAGATTTCTCACTCACCACTCACACCGTTCGGTACCTTGCATCGCAGTCGGAGCCATGAAAATGTCTCATCCGGAAATGATTCACCATTGGTGGACTAACATTGGTGGTCTATAAGTACAGTCTTAGCATGCAGGTATCCCTATCCGATAGAACGGCTTCTATATCTGAATTCGGCAGGGGGTTGCTTACTCGTTCTGTACCCGCCCACCCACTCCCTGCAAATCTGCTCACAGATGCCAAATGCAGTTATCAAAACCGCGACGCTCGCTTGGGCGTCTCAAAGCAGCTAGGCATCGATGCTTTGGGTCTCGAATAGGAGCCATTTCGTCCAACCACGTGAAAGTAAAGGTGCTGCTCGCTTCAGTGAATCACAAACTCGCCTCGGTGAGCCAAGATACGAAAATATGGCCCGGAATGAAACGTCGGCGGCCAGTTTAGTCTCATGACACTCGGTTATATAGGCGTGATAGTGATTCGGTGCATGATGATAAATATCGCAAGTTCGCACTCTCACGGTGTTTAGTGCGCATTCAACTGGCAAAGCCACCAACACTCCTTTCTCTCAAGATCCAATCATGTTCTCCCAAGTTACGCGCTTGGCTCTCTTCGCTGGGCTGGTTTCCAGCGCAGCAGTTTCCTCGGGCCCTCGCATCTCCCCTCTCTACGCCAGAGCCACAAACGGTTCGAGGATCGGACATGAAACCACGCTAAGCCCGATTCCCAACTCCGACACAGATACAACAAACCTTAAGAACATTGTCCCAGCAAAGAATATCTCACTGGATTGGGGACAGGAAGAAAATGGTTTTGTGCATGTCTCGCTTCAAATGAACCACCCCTCGGTGGTTCTCGAGGATATTGATGAGGTCGCAAGTGTTGACTGTGATACTACGTCCGTGACCGTTACTTTCAGCCACCAGAAGGCTTTTGATGAAGCAGTGGCCGATTGGTCAGATGATGACCCTCTTATTCTGGTCACAAACCACCTTGGAAACTGTGACGCTGAGAATGAAAGAGGTATTTTCGTCGCGAAAAGCTTCAAGTCGGATAGCAAGGCCTTGACTGTTACCGCGGAAGGAGAGAGGTCAGATGTTAGCAGTGCAGCAGGTAAGTCATACTCTTCCCTCATGTTTTATTCAGTCGATTCTGACCCAAACTAGAATTCACTGAGATTGAATTTTCCTCCATCCCGGCCGGCCAGGCCAAGCGGGCCATTACCGTAAACAGCGATGGCCTTACCTTCGCTAACACTCTGGCCCTTGCTTCTACCACACTGTACTCTTATGCTCCGTACTTGAACGTCGTTGCAGATGAAGCCAACCTCACCACATCTGTCAGACTATCCGGAAAGCTTCGATATTCCATTCTCCAGGCGAAGCTATATGAGCTATCTTTTGATGTCGACACATACGCCTCTGCAGAACTGGGCCTCACTGTCGACGTCACCGCACCATATAGCCAAGATGTGTCCTATGACCCCGCGCCTCTTACATACAGCATCATTAATGTCCCAGGCATTGTCACCCTGGGCCCAGCATTGGACTTTGCCATCGGAGTTAACCTGTCCGTCGACGCTGCTGTCACATTGACCACGGACCTTGGAGTTAAGATTGAGGACGGCAACTTCCACCTTGATTTCTTGGACAGCTCAAACTCTTCGGCGACCGGTTGGACTCCTGAATTCACTGCCAAGGCCAACATCAGCGAAAAGGCTGCGGCCTCAATTGACCCATATGTTGACATCACCGTCATGCTTCAGTTTGAGTTGCTCGGTGGACTCATCGACCTGAGCGGCGGCGTCACAGCACAGCCAAAGTTCAACAACGACTTTGTCCTAACCGCTAGCCAAGAGGCGAGTGGAAGCTCGAGCGGCACCGGAAACATCACGCAGCCTATTGGTGAAGGCTGCTCTCAGGGATTGTCGGTGAAATCAGAGTTCGAGTTTAGCGTAATCGCTTTTGTTACACAGTGGTGGAGAGAGACTGTATACAGCGTCACAGTGCCAGTCGCAGACGAATGCTATAGTTGGCTATGAGCCCTTTCAGAAATTTAGTTTAGGATTCAGTGTCCATATTGAATACATTGTATGCATTGCGCTTTTACGAAATTAAAAAAAAAAAAATAAGCTTGTTGAAAAATCTTCCCAAAGTAATATCTGCGCCTACCGCTTACAAGACAGATTGAGCTATTAAAATGATTGTTCGCACATGGTGCCATGCAATCAATTATAGTGAATACATTCCAGTGCCCATACCTGGGTGATTCTCAATCCGCCGTTTAACTTCCTTGACTAAAAGCATGTGAGTTTGTTGAATCATGGATAACACACGACCGAATCACTTACGTTGTTCCCATGTGTCCGACAATTCGCTCCTCCCTTGTTTCCATAGTCGAGCACACCAGCAGGTAACTAATAGATCGAGGGTTTTTTCGTCAAGGGCAGACTTGATCTCCAAACGAGGTGGTTCCAGAACATTTCCTTCTTTGTCGCGTTCCACCTTGGTTTCAACCGCAATCACTTTGCCGTCGGTGTCCTTCCACGTTATTTCGCTGCCATGTTGGACGCGGTTTCTGACGCGTTGCTCTGTTTTAAAGTGGCCAGCGACGTTGAAGGATGAGGTGCCAAGACCGCGGGACATGGACACATGCGGGAAAACGCGTTTTAAATTGCCTCTTCCAAATATCGTAATGTCTCGCATCCCAAAACTGAGATAATCTCCTTTGAAGTCGTAGATGTGATCTCGACGAGATCTGACTTTAGTCTGTCCATTTCCTTCTGACACCCTGTACCGAATCTTTTCGACTCCGTAAATGGATTTTGATGCATCGCATGGAGGGTTGCTGACTTCGTAGAGGAGGCGGTCCTGATTTAGCCGGGAATAGATCAAGCACCCATCCAAGACCAAGGTTGGGCATTCCTCGTCTTTTGGTTGTTGCGTTGGGCTATTCTGCTCATTCGTTAAGGCATAAGCTGGCGGGGTTTCAGCGCTGGCTGACGGTGCGCTGAACGAGTCGTATGAGGGCAGTTGGTCAGAATCCATGATGGTTGACTGTAATAGACAGGATTTTAGTGATGGACAAGAAAACTGCACCCATTTACCCTTTTATCCTCCTAAGATGTCGTCTGCTTGGCTGCGCCACTCCAAAATTCATGATGCAGCATCACAGGTGATCAGCGGGCGCCTACCAGCGAGCCTTACGGGGTCTGACCCCCCTGCGCATTTCTTGGCAGTGGTGGCAGGATCAGCCGCCAGACCTAATGACGGAAGGATCAACTGAACACCAGGGCGCAGCGAACGTACTGCCACCAACTATCACGGCATCCTGCATTAGAGCCCTTCGGCCCTTGGGCCCAAAACCGCGTGAAGAGATCTCATCTGCCATTTTCTACCTAATCTTAAGTCTAAACTAGACTTCGTCCCAATCAAACATCGAGAATATCAGAAGGGTCCACATCTCCGTCCACTCGTTGTTGCAGATGGCGGCGGAAAAAATCCCGTTGGCGCGCGAGACCATACGGCGTTCCTCCACAGCCATGCTCACCACCTGGAATGAACAAGAGCTCGTAATACTTGTTCGCCCCGTTCAACGCATTGGCAAGTTGCATTGTGGATGAGGGATCCACATTATCGTCCAGCTCACCGACGATCAGCATCAGCGCACCCTTCAATTTGGCAGCGTGCGTGACATTGGACGAGTCGACGTAGCCATCGTCGACTGGGTAGCCCATCCATAGCTCGTTCCACCACATCTTGTCCATCCTGTTATCGTGGCATCCACTATCCGCAGCCGCTGCCTTGTAGAAGTTGTTATGGTGCAAGAGGGCAGACACTGCGCTCTGTCCACCAGCAGACGGCCCCATGATGCCTACGCGGGACAGGTCCATCCACGGTCTAGTTTCCGCTGCTGCTTTCATCCAACAAATGTGATCAGGAAGACCAGCGTCGCGTAGATTTTTATAGCACACATCGTGGAAGGCCTTGCTGCGCCAGTTCGTACCCATGCCATCAACCTGCACAATGATGTAGCCTTGGTCTGCCCATTTCCGTTGGCCTCGCAGGGCTGCAAACGATTTCGGCGTGAAAAAGTCTTGCGGCCCAGCATAAATATCGTCGATAATGGGATACTTCTTGTTTTTGTCAAAGTTTGAAGGCCGGATGATTATTCCAAAGATGCGTGTCTTTCCATCACGCCCAAAAGCAGAAAATCTCTCGGGTGGATCCCAATCACCACTCTCTCCCAGCAGCTTCATGTCAACGTTTTCAATTTCCAAGATCGCCTCGCCTGATTTGCCATTTCGTAATACTACTGTCGGCGGATAATCAACACGCGACCAAGTGTCGAGAAGATAGCTTTTGTCAGGAGACCAAGTCCACGAATGAGTTCCGTCACCTTCTGTAAGAATCCGGAAGTCTGATCCATCGAAATTGACAGAGGCTAAATGTGCGTGGTAGGGGTCTTGGTCAGGGTACAGCCCATAACCGCGCAACAGTATCCGTCGTTCTTCTTCACCGATAGACTCGACGAGGTTGACATTCCAGTCACCTTTAGTTATCTGCGTTTTGATAACACCTTGGGCCAAATCAACCAGATACAGATGGTTGTACCCGTCGCGTTCGCTTGACCACAACATCTCTTCGTCATCGAGAATCTTAAAGTATAGCTTTGTATAGTCAACAAAAGTGTTACTTGAGTCTTCGACAAGTGTTCTGACTTGTCCGTTAAGACCAATCCCAATAACCCTTAGATGAGAGTGTCCTCTTTCATTAAAAAGAAATCGATATTCGTCTTCACTTGCATTCCATCCTATATGGCGTATGCTGTACGGATTTTTGAATAGGGCATCATCGGCAGAGACTTCGCAGTGCTTTTCCAAGTCAAACAGACGAGGTCTATCAACTCGTCTCCGATCGCCAGGCTTCAAATATGGAACTTTGAGTAGTTTCGGCTGAAGTTGATCATCCGGACATGATTCTATGAGATTCAACTCGCGATATTGTGATGGAGTGTACTGCCAAACCACAGCATACCGATGCTCATTTGATGATGAGTATATGTGATCCTCATCGTAAGGATTTTCTTCAGTGCCATCAGAGGATAGTTGAATATCCTGACCATCTTGCTTGCGCAACCAAACGTTAAAATCACGAACGAAAACAGGGCAGTCTTCCTCGCCGTCACTTGATTCAGCTTCCTCTTTCGACCCCTCTCCAGCCTCGGGCAAGCAAGCATCATCGGGAAGATCCCCGAGATCCTCAATAATGACGACATCATTTCCTTGGTCCGGAGCGGAGTATATTGCTTTGACCTTCTCCGTTGATGCATCAACCAAGCGCCATATATGGCCAACATAGGTTTCTTGACGCTCTGTCGCGCCAACTCCAAGAGAATTATAGAATATTGGCTTGCCGTTCCAGTCAATCCAGAACATCTTCAGCGTGATTCCCGTTCTATTGGCAAAGTCAACAGATATTTGGTCGCTACTGTTGGAAGAGGGTACTTCTTTTTGTAGTAGAGAGCTGGTTGCCTGCGTGAAATTTCCATCCCATTCCTGTAAATGGTTGTCAGGCCCATATTGCCATTTTCTGCCAGAAAGTTGGAATCGAATGCAAGCCGACTCGGGAACCAGCTCAATCCATTGAAACGGCAGTGCTTCTTCGTCGATTGCGTCGCCAGTTTGGTTTGCAAGCGCCACTGCCAATGCCTTGTGGTCGAAAGCTGGGGAACGACTCTTCCGGCTCGCATCAACCGTAATGTACTGAAACTTGCCAGGGTCCAAGCACCGCTTGTACCAAAACACGGTTCCGCCTGGTAACCAACGAGGCGAAATACTTGTCGATTCAATGCACTTTTTTGCCAATTTTTCCATCGCTTAATTTCTTTTCCTGGATAATAGAATGGTAGATCAGTTGGCAGAAAAGAGATGATTTCACCAGGGTCGACTCTCAAGAGGCTGAGCGGGGTTCATTAGGCAGCTTTGGGTTCAGCTGAGACATCGCGCATGCATGTCAGCCGCCTCTTCAAAGTTCCACACGATCAGGTAAACCAAAGCCAATATACGCCTATGACTTTAGTCGGGTTATATTTGAAGAGCTATATGTCAAGAAACAAGTGGCTCTCTTGTATTAGAACCTAAAACTGTCTTTTTCTATGCTTGGCCGGCCGTGGCCACAGCCCCAGCCTTGGGGTCCCCATTGTGATACACAGTAGAAGCCAGTGTACTCTCGATCCTAGCGCGACGCGCCGCTTCTTCCTCGCCAGTATTATCGTTGAAAACTTCGTCCATTTGCTCTAGCGTGCGGCCGTTAGTCTCCGGAACCACAAACCAAACCCAAACAAGAGCAATTCCGCAAAAAGCACAGAAGAAGACATAAGTCCCAAAACCCGTGTTTTGAACAAGAGGCGGTGTGATTAGACCAATAATGAAGTTATTGAGCCAGTTCGACATGGTTGCATAGGCCATGCCCTTGGCACGAAGCGAGGATGGGAAAATCTCAGCGGGCATGGCCCATGGAATCGGTCCCCAAGTGGCACCGTAAGTAAGCATGAAGGTGAAGAGAAATGCAACTGATACCCATCCCTCGGTCGTATGTGTCGCCCAGCTATCTTGATATTTTCCGACCAGAATAGCTACCACAAGATGGCTGGCCATCATGCAAATTCCACCGCCCAGTAATAACGGCCGGCGACCGAATTTGTCCATTCCCCAGAGAGACCACCAGCATGCGACCATCTGAATAATGTTGAGAACTCCCGACATATCAAGTTGCATCTGGTAGTTCAAACCCATGGTGGCGAAAAGAGTTGGTGAGTAGTAGATAAGAGCGTTGACACCAACGAATTCTACATTTTAACCGTTAGTCGTCAGAAATTGGCATGGGCATCGAATAATCATACGTTGAAAAAACATCAGACCAATGCCGACGTGAGTTCTTTTAAAGGCTCCTGGGCGGAAGCAGTCCAAGTAGCCAGCAATCTGCAGCTTAACGCGACTCCATCTGCTCCCATCTTGCAAGTGGGGGTGTCTTTCAGCGTCTAGTTCCTTCCGGTATACGACTTCGGATCGAATTTCAAACCACTCGCGGAGTACTCGGGGGTCGGTCGCAGGGAGATTTCGAACTTTGCACAAAACTTGGAGAGATTCGTCGTCTCGGCCTTTCATTGCCAGCCATCGAGGAGAATAAGGAAGGAAGGGAACGCCAAGGCCAAGGATAATAGCCGGGGCCATCTGGAATTAAGGTTAGATCCGGATCACTGCCAGATATTTTTCGACCATCACTTACCTGAATGAGGAAAGGTGCTCTCCAGGACCATTCATTTTGGATATGCCTTGTTCCGTAAGTCGTGTAGAATGCGGCAACGATCGCGGTAACAATAGACAGCTCTTGAAGTACAAGCAAGGTACCTCTAATCTCAGGCGGAGCAATCTCAGAGATGTATAGTGGAGCGACCATAGCAAGCATACCGACACCAATACCGCCTACAAAGCGGCCTCCAACCAGCATACTGAAGCTCATGGCTCCAGTTTGCAGAGCAGAGCCAAACAAGAAGATACCGACAGCCACCAGAATCGACCACTTTCGCGACATTTTGTCAGCAATCCAACCTTGATTCATAGCTCCAAGGAAAGCGCCGAGCTCAATCATAGCAGTCATGAGGCCCTTCTTGAATCCTGCGCCAGATGCCTCTGAGCTGACTTCTGGGAACATCTCAAGGAATTGAGGCATGACGAGCGTTACCGAAATCACGCCTTGGTCATACCCAAAGAGGGCACCTCCTAGAGTGGCAAAAGCTGCACAGATTGTAACATATTTGTTGCTAAAGATACCAGCAAATCCTATTAGGTCATGGTTGTCAACATTCTACCAGTTAATATTATCATAGCTGTTCCTTTCAACCTACCAGCTTTCCCATACGGCTCTCGGTCATTGCTCATGATTTGTTCATCATGGATGACTCGAGATTCGAGACCGTTATGCACGCTGCCGCTCTCATTGTGAGAGTCATCGGGTGATTTCGAGGTTTTCTCGTCCATGACTTTAAAGATTGATAACTATAAGCAAGTCTGGGGAAGCGGTCACGAGAATGATGCAGGAAAAATCCGGGGAATACGGGGAATATAAATATGGCAAGTACGGAATCTGGGGACTGTGGAGAATTCATCCTCACTGTGCAAATGCTTCATCTTTTTCACATCTCAAGTCATATGTTGTGTTATGCTACTGGGTCGATCGTAAAATCTCGGAACATGAGGGATGGCGCTGCCCCAAGCGTCACGGGTTGGAATTTCCGACGCCATCATGGTTCTCTCTCGCCACCCCAACCGGCCTCAAAGGGCGAATCGCTTGATCTGATACAGAAAAGGATAAGCCTCACCCGCAAAAATCACGGATTAGGCCAGGTCAGGGATGGCGCGGTATTTAGTGTCCATAATCAATCTCCAGAACCACTGCGTGCAGGATTAACTTTATCAAACGGCTCACTCGGCTGAATCGACCAACAACTGACAGGGGATATCGCTCGGATTCGCTAATCCCGAGAATGTCTCACCACGCGCTGAAAGAAACCCGAAATATTTGTCATTGTATGAAGCAGATCCATAATCATCACCAGTCTGATGGCGTGAATTGAACAATTTTGTGCTCATTCGGGCACAGTATACAACGTGTAGTAATTCCGATGTCAGTCTAAATCAAGCATCCACAATAGCACAAAAAACACACTTCCGCTTCTTCCATTTCTTTAAAAGTGACATATTAGAGATTCTGTATTCTATAAATTATTTTTCCACAAATGGCTGCTGGTTCTCTCCCAATCTCAGTGTTGATGTGCAGGGCGGTCAGCACCCCAGAAACGCCAGCTTTTATTGCAGAATATGGAAGTTAGACCAACATTCTGGACGTTGCCCTCGGGCAATCTTCTAGTACATTCAAAAATTTGACTTTGGTGTCGTGGTAAGGACTAAAGTCATCGTGTCTTCTTGTGAGAGCATCAAAAGTCGGGCATACTTTGCTACAGCCGCCAAGGTTTGGCTAACCGTATAAGAACTATTCTATGTACATAGCTCGGTATATCATTTCTCATTATTACCAAACCGAGATCTCTACTACCTGGATCTAAGAATTTAACATCTATCCTTGACCCCCGCACAGCTATTCCCGGGATCATAATACTTCTATAAGATCATCAAGCGAGCTAACAAGCCTTGGCAAATCTAATCGGGTTTTTTTTCACGGACAAAGCGGTGATACCCATTACGTTTTAGTGAAAAGCTTCTCTCCGAGTTCAGCCTTCGCATCCTCCGGTTGGGACCATTCAAGCCCTGGAAGTATGACCTCCTGTCTGTTGCTCACTGTGGCCAAGCAAAATAATGCTAACGATGGTTCTAGTTGATCTTGAATTTCCGTGAGAGGCACCATATCCCCGCGATCGCCCTCTTTTGCATTCATGAAAACGACTCAACTGCCAGCAAAGGAAATAAATAAAGGAAGTCTTGGCGAAGCGACCTCAATGCTCTTTTGAAGAGACCTCGATGAAATCGAAATTTGATAAGCATCATATCTTACCGATGTCAAATACAACACAGCATCCTTCTAACACCGACCGCATCAATCCACCACACTACAAACCATGCTTGTTATTTTGGTATCGGAAAGTGGCGCTCCCGGTCAGCTGAGCCTTACGAGAGTATACCTCAAAAATATCCAGCCTAACCTAGACTTTTGTCTCAGGTAAATGCACGTGATCATTTTTATTTTGACCAATAAGCAAAATACTCAGAGCGCATCTGCAGACAACAATCTGGAGAAATCCTTGATTCTTTTCACGCTACATGAAACGAGTCTCCGGTCAAGCCGATGGCCCCCTTGCCCAGGCTGACCACAGCCCCATAAAATTTGAGTTGTATGTAGATCTTCCACAGATTGGGGATATCGATTGCTCACCATTGCGAAAGCTAGCAAACACCAATTTTCCCGCTTGGGAATTGCAATCGATCCTATTTTTGAGATTCCACTCAGTTATCCTTGTTTCCCAAGACAGTCGCGCCCGACCAAGCTTAGCTCCGGGAAAGGAGCCGGGAATAGAACGGCGCTGGGCTCATGTTGCAGAGCGCGTTGGACAGTGCTCATACGCGAGACACAACTCAGGCTCAAGAAACCATGGCATCCCTGGCTCCCTTCGGCTCGAACTTTTAGCTTTGACATCTTAGCGTTGTGGGATTCAAGCATGCTCGGCAATGGCTCGCGATCACAAGCAATTTCATGATGTTGGATCTTATGTCACAAATCATTATTCATCATATGGTAATACAAATAGGGCTGGGCTATTATGATCAATGATCTAATACTAAAGTACAAAAAGCCTTATTGCGTATGCATCCACGTGTGCGTGGCTTGTCCCTCATATCCCAGCATCATGGCACGGGATGTTGACGATGCGCACCTGCTGCCGCTGCATTGCCGATGGAAAGATTTCTGAAGCGCCAACGCCGGGCTAACCGAGTCATGATATTGCAATGATCATTTTGGATTTTAGATTATCCGATACGCGCAAATGCCACGATGCCCTCTATGGGCCAGGCTGTCCTTGCCCCTTGAAGCAAAAGAAATTAGGAACACGGGTGAGCCGGTCTTAAAGTGCCGAGCCCATGGCGCAGGGAAGCTCAGCCCAGCCGAGCCACACGAGTTTGCCCTTGAAAAATACTAGTGTTGACGCGTCAAGTCTTGGGGGTGGGGTATCAGTGGAAACGGATCCCTGCCATGACGCAACGACATATAACGAACTACCGGCGCCTGGCGATTCCGAAAGCGAGAGTTTTCGTATTGATGATAAACAAATAAAGACAGTCTCGCACTTTTCTCCTCGTCCTGTTTAAATCCTCATTGAAATTCTACTAGGGCGCTGGAGAGGCTGAAATCTTTGGCCAACCAATTCCCACACCACACACAATACCAACATGCACGGTCGACCACGTTCAGGCCATGGAGCACCGCCTCATCATTTTGGAGGCGGATTAGTCGAAGAAGCTCGCAATAATTATCAACGCCATGACGGGCCTCCTCATCATGGAGGACCTCACCACCACGGCGGATCTCATCACTATGGAGGAGGCTTAATCGAAGGAGCTCGTAATAACTACGATAATTTTATCGAACCTCCTCCTCATGGGGGACCTCATCACCACGGCGGATCGCACCATTTTGGAGGAGGCTTAATCGAAGGAGCTCGCAATTATCAGGGACCTCACCAGGGCAGTCCCCCTCACCATGGAGCACCTCCTCATCACGGAGCACCTCATACGCATGGACGGCCTCACCACCATGGAGGACACCCACCTCCCCCGCCTCCGCCGCCTCCTTACCAAAGAGGGCCTTCACCCCCGCCCCCATATTCTCCCGGGCCTCACCGTCGAAGACATTCTTCTCCTCCTCGACCACTCCGCAGGGGACCTGTCCCTCTCCTCGGATACGACTTCCAAGGACCCCACCCTCCTCCCGTTGACCCTGTTCACAGAGATCCATCTCCCGGCGCATATGAAGAAGGCCACGGGGGACTTTCAACAAGACTTGGAAAGCTCGCGGGGGGTCTCGGTGGCCGAGGAGGTCGAGGAGGAGGCCTCGGAAAACTTCTAAGCCATGGCTCTCACGGCTCCCACGGACTCCAACACGAATCAAATCACGGGTTCCACCATGGTCCTCATCATGGCCATCACGAAGGACATGGTGGACATGGCGGACGTGGTGGGCCTGGATGGTAAATGTCAAATCGTTGACATTTTTTTTACGACATTTAATAGGCTTTTATATCATGACTAAAATTCATGTTGGTTATTCAGGGAGCATGGTTATATGGGCATTTTGTATTAACACCAATTGGCGGCTGCTATTGTGTGTCATTTGATACCACACTTCAATTCTAAATATGTATATATATTGTACTATTTATCTTGTTTGTTCATTTCATATATATTCTTCAATTTATTGTCAGATATGACTGGATTTTCGCATTGTGTGCAATGTTTTTCAGTCTCCTGCGTGAAAGCGAGATGCGTTCTGTCGAGGACTTTTTCCTCTGCTAAAGAATCTGGTTGAACCTAGAGCATGATTGATGATGAGTGCATACATCTATAAGTGCCTTTGTATGGAAATCAGTCTGTGCGGTAATTTGTCTCTGGGCAGCATGGAGGATACAGAAGACCATCCACGTCTAGCTGTTCCGCTAGATCCAATAATTCCCGCGGTGAAAGCCCAGCCATGGCGCTAGCCGCAAAATGATCCCATCCAGTTTCATCAACAATGCCTTCGTTCTGCTCTTCCTCTTCACTAATGTGTTGATCGATTTCTTCATCTACGCCAATCGACTGCTGCAGGTCAGACTCTTCACTCACTGGTGTAATTGCAGACAACTTTTGCTCCAGCTGTCCTAGTTCCACTTTTCGTAGAGGAGCAACTAAGCTTCCTTTGGATATCATCGTGTCCAAGATGTATATAATATCATCACGCCAAGAATAGTCGTGGATGAACTGCGGACAAATTACGCTAATAAGATGCAGTAAAAAGCCAGATGAAGATGCATATTCGACTTGGAACGGCAGAAAGGATTCTAACAGACATTCAAGTTAGGTTATTACCATAAGCATGAATAACGGATATGAAGCATACCTAACAAATCTTCATCCGCCAGAGCTTTGAGGGTCCTCAAAACAGTTTGAGCTGAGTCAACACATGATTGAATCAGAGACGAGACAGGGGCTGAAAGGTGAATCCCACGAGAAACCTGCGTTGAAGACTGCTCGATGTGCATGTGTAGAGCACACATTATCTGTGGTCGGGTAGTAAGAACAACACACTAGAAAGTGTCAGAATAACAGTTCGGGAACGATAATCATCATATAACTCACATGATGGTAGCCTAATATTAATCTAGTTGCGGTTCGTGATGCTTTGCTGATGGAATCTTGAAAGTGGGTGCTTATGAGAGAGTTCAAATCGCGAGATAAATCCGCAAGGTTCCTCAAAATTGACTGTGTATCTGAAATCAGAGTACCATCATAGTTTTTGCCCACACCATAAACAGCTAAGGACAAAGGTCTCTATTAGTGACTTGGGATTTGATGTGAGCTTATGAATATTAAACTTACTTGTGAGAATACGCGATGTTAAACGGGATAATCTAACATTTAATGTCATTGTTAAAGCATTCAGGGAATCGTCTATTTCTGACGGAAGTTTGGTGGAAATGTCTTCATCTCGAATAGAGCTCGTTGCACCAATGAGAGCTGCCCAATCTCGATCTAGCATGTAGACAATCCAGAAAACAATATGGCATCTCCTTGAATGCTCGACGCCGACAACATCTTCTCGCATGTGTCTGTGCATTCCGGCCAGAACACACACTCGTAAGGCTTGTCCGATCTGGACTCGTCATATATTTAGCGTTTATCTTAAAATAGAGGTCGGAAAGTACTCACATGGTGAAAGGCAGGGACTCGCATATCCACAGACTGAAACCAAATGGCAGCCAAGGTAAGTGCTTGGGCAGAAACAACGGGTTCATATTCGAGACTGGCCATATCGGGGAGCAGTGACATAGCGCGGGCAGCATAATTGTAGCCCGGTGGTTTATCGTCCTTGCTTCCATTTCCCATGAAGGCTTTTCCAAATGCTAGCATAAGAAGAAACTGAGAATACCAATGCCTTGATCTCCGAGCTTTGTTGGGCGCGTCCTCATACAGCTCTTTCATGTGTCGGAGGAATTGCTGTTCATCAATAATGTTTGCCAACGGGCCCAGGTAAAACATTGCAGTTTTGACAAGAAACAGTGCAAAATCGGAAGGGGGCAGATTGGAAACATCCGGGGCCTCGTCTGGGCCTAAGGGACGCCGTTGCATTTTAAAGGCAACTCCATCAAGATGCCAAGGAGGTGGATCGCAATCGGGAAGATTCTTCCCCACAAGCGACAACACACGCCGACAAAACGCCCAGGAAGAGGAAGGTCCCATGTACCCTGTTCATTCAGTGTTAAATTTTAAATATGAAGTGAAAAAGACCAAATCTTACAATATTTCCCATTGGACTCTTGTGCAAATGTGTAGTCAGTGTCAACCAAAGGGTTTTGTCGAAAAGCTGGATCCACTCTATCAAGAGATGGCTCAATGAGACTATCGGCGTGAAATTCATCGGCTGGAGGATCCAAAGAGGTGCCTGGAGTAGGTGCTACATTTAATTAGCACAAAACAGAATCATGTAGTTTTACTACCATCCTCATCTCACCTAGATCTCCTGCTCCGTCACCTCGGCCTGTCGTTATCGAACCATCATTAGAATCGGCTGTCATGGGTCTGAATCCAGATAGAGATGGCCTTTTCGAATGAAGGCTCTGGCTTTTCCAACTTTCGTCAGGCAAGAATGGATTTGAGGATATCCCATCTTTGTGGCTTTCCAACGCGCGTAAATAACTATGTGCAGCTGGGATTAGTCTAGGGGCATGTTCGGGACAAAACACAATTGGATATTCACCTTTCCGGAACCGATATCCTTTTATCTGTCGCAGGATATTCACAAGCCACGCTCCTCCTTGCGCATCTCGCACATGGTTCTGAACCGGAGCATTTGACTTTCATAGACCGGCACCGGTTACATCTACGGAAAAGTCAGAGCGGGGGTCCAGCCATTGGAGTGGGGACAAATGGAATGTAAGTACGCACGCCTTGGGGCACTTTTTTGCTATTCTGGTACGCTTCTGATTATTCGGCATATTGTTGGTAGAAAGGGGGTCTTTGGTCGAGTACGAGACAACACTCGGATGAGGAGTCGGGGGGCGGTTCCGACTTTTTAAGTGAACCAATGCTGATTTTAGTCTTGCCTAAATCGGCGGTCCTTATCAGTGCCACGCCTTGGGATCGGGTGACCATCCCGACTCCACGCTAGTACAGTCGGCGAAGTCGGTGTGGATCCCGAGAATAACCAAGGTTAACGATTGTATGACAGTCAAGAAGTCAAGTAAATTGAATAGTATATTGAGGAGCATGAATTTCGAATTTTAAATTTTCAAAATCTACTGCTTCCAACTTTCTACCACGTTCATAAGCCATCATATTTCCTCAACTTGCATTCCAGCAACTATGGCTACAACACGCTCTCCGCACTCACTTACAACACTGAAGTATGCATTTCTCTTATAGATTTCCTAGTTTACAAACGATTCTTGCTAACAGTACGTACAAGACAACTATCTTTGCACCGCAAACACCTTTTTGCGCCGAGATTGTGGCCTAGCTCTCTCAGAATGAATTCCTCAAGCGCTAAACCAGCTGCTGCATTCTCGGCTGTGCAACCGGTCAAGAACTTTGCAGAGACGCTTGCCAAGAGGCCAAACTTTGATCACTCTGCATCCTCAATCGAGATTACAAAATCCCCAGACCCAACTTGGACCTATGGCGATGGCGTGCGGGTTCAACCGATTAATGCTGATGAGCCAACCAAAAAAGTTCATAAGGAAATCGATCCTTACTCTTCGGACCGCTCAGTAGGTCAGAACTACAGCCTCTTGATATCTGGTATCGCCCCTCGTCCTATTGGCTTTCTGAGCACACTATCGAAAGAAGGCAAGAAAAACCTTGCGCCGTTCAGCTACTTTCAAGTCGTTGATCAAGACCCTCCCATGTTTATCGTCAGCTTTTCATCACGCCAGGGTCCTGAGAAGGGTACATTCCAGAATCTCAAAGACACTGGCGAATGCGTGATCAATACAGTTTCCGAATCCATGATTGAGGCTGTCAGCGCATCGTCTATTGATGCACCCCACGGGCTGTCTGAATGGGAAATCACCGGGCTGCACGAAGCCCAGACCACAACTGTCAAGCCTTCTAGGGTGCAAGAGTCGGTCTTCTCCATTGAAGCCAAAGTAGTTAACATGATGGAATTTCCTTCCAATCAACCGGGTATGAGTGACGGGGGAATAGCTTTGCTCAAAGCAACCCGGTTTTGGGTGCAAGAGGATGCTGCCAATGAAGACTTTAGTCACATCGAACTTGAAAAGTTGCGGCCTATTGCGCAATTGGGCGGCATGTCGTATGGGCGTATCACGTCTACTTTTGAGCTTCCCCGAACACGTTGGCAGGATGAGCAACCAAAAAGCGAGTTGCTTAGCAGCCTCGAAAAAGAATTGATGAAGGAATGAATTTCTTCCCTTCTTAGGTACAGGTCACTCAGCACATAGAATAGTTACCTATAGATATAGAAATTATGACAATGAACCAGGATTGGGCAAACGTAAGCTTTTTTCATTGCCCCGAATCTCTCGTCCATAGTACGTCATTGCAAGTCTCTATCAATAAATGCGGTCTAATTTCCGACCCAATTTGCACAATTTATCGTTCTAATACTTTGAGTTTCACCCCTTAAGAAGCATTAAAATTCACTTATATTTCTTTTTATCTACCCAAAGATTCTACGGCGCAACTCCCTTCTCATCGCTTCCGCCATATGCTGAGTTCGCTCTACCGCCCCCCGATTTTCCACTGCTCGGCGGAACAGATACTCCAAACACTCTCCAACAGAGCCCCAGGGGATACACTTAAGGATTCGAGGCGATTTGTCCCCAATCCTGGGGTCGGCCAAGGACTTCTCATAGTCTTGGAGGAGCTTGCAGCTCAGCTCGTCGGCCATGCCAAAAATCTGACCACATTCAAGCTTGGAAAGCGGAAGACCGGCCAAGACTCGTCGTCTGTGAGTCTCAAATGCCTTTTCGGCGCTGGCAGCGTTATGTGTAGCCAAGAACAACGCCGCATCGGGGAACTGTAGGTCTTTCTCTGCCTTTGGCATGCGTCGCGAGATGATCATGTCAGCGATGTCGTTGTAGGAGTCATCGGTGTCCTCCTTCGTGTCATGGATGAGAGACCGAACTTCGTTCTCAATGTAAGCACCGCGAACAAGCTTAATAGCCACAACCCATCCTTCTTTGGCAGCAGTCGCAATGTGACGTTCAGCATTAGCCCTAGCTCCCTTGAGGTATCCTTGGATAGTATTGTATAGCAAAGCGTAACCTCCATGGTTGTGCTTCTTCATTAATACCAGAGCCCAGTCATCTAGAGTTGGTTGAAGAGCTTGTTGTTCGGCATCAAGCCACACGCGACACCCCTTCTTCCTTGCTTCGTAGCAGATCTCATCCAATGCCTTCTCTACATGTTCAGGCATTGGCTTTCCAGCTCGCATAGCATCAACTGCAACTGGACCAGCTCCAGTAACCCTGAATTATGATTAGCGATGGGTTGTGCAAAGGTCAATAGCCAAACTTACTTAAGGCCAACAAAGTCACCAGCATCGAGCATGGCAAGGGTATCGAGATTGCCCTGCTTCCACTCTTCGATCGCTTCATAGTACTGTGGCCCATATTTCATCTCACCAGTCTGAGAATCAGGTGTCGCATTGTGGTCGACCACGATTTCCCTGGCGTATCCAAGAATGACACCATGAAATCCTAGTCTCTTCACCTCCTTGACCACCTCGGTGACCTCTTTTGTGTTGGTGCCTGCACAAAACTGGTTGTAGATTGACCACCGAAGCAATTGATTCATGACGGGGTTTTTATCTGCATCCAGCAAAGCCGACTTTGTTTTGGTGAGAAAGCCCATGACAGCGAGGGATGGTCGAATAAGCCAACTAGTAGCCATGATTGTAGTCAGGGCTGCAGAACGAATAAGGACTTTGTTGGAAAGCTTGCTAAGTGCAGTGTTCTCCTCTGCAGGGGTAATAACGGGGGGTGGCTTTGTTGAAGCATGGCTTATTAACCTCCGACCTTGTTGTACCTGGCGAGTATACGAGAACAAAGGCAGAGCAGCCTTGGAATTATAGGTATAACTCTGTGCACGCCACATTGTAAGTGAAATTATGTATGTATGAAGGGGAAACTGTGTGCTTACCAACAGTCGATACGGAGAGCGGCCAAGCAAAAAGATATACTTGCTCAGTCTGCGAAAAAAGAAAGTATTTCCGTCATATCAACCCCTCATCCCCAAGCACCAGACCAAGCCTCATCGGAGATTTCAGCGAATGCCGGATTGAAATCCCGACCCTTTTATCAACGCGATGATCAATCTAGTTGAGCCATCTTGGTAAAGTGGCGGGGGCGGGGACGGCCCAGTGGTCACAAGATAAGATGCAACGCACGATGACGATGTACGTGGCACGCCGATACGATGTTGTCCAATCGACCTAAGATCCTTAGTGGCGTCTACGATGGTTTGGATAGGCTACTGTCGGTTCATAAGAAGTAAGGTTGCATGCTTGGCTTATCGGTGTGATGCTGCCGACAGTCGGGTCACGATTCCGACCCGATGACGGACGCAGGCACGACAGATACATAAGATGAACTTGAATTCTCGTCAAATCATCTTTTAATTACGGTTCAAGACGCTCAATTGGAATCTCCTCTCATTTTAATTGAGTCGCCTTATTGATATCTACCATGCAAAGATCACAGCTTGTTCGTCGCCTTCGATTGGCAGACTTGAACGGTGTAAGTCGGGTCAACAACGCAAGCCGACTTCAGCGACGGTGCCTAAGCCTTTGGCATCCTCCCAAGTTTGAGAACGAGAAATTTGTATTAATTCCCTCTCTTATATTATGTATCAAAGCTAATTTTGGACGACAGCTTGAATATGCCAAGGGATCCCCTGAACGCGAGGAATTAACAAAAACATTGGAAAGGCTTAAGGGCTCGTTCCCAGTGTCAATTCCAATTTCAATCAATGGTGCTACCGTAAGATTTCCCAGTTTGGAGTTTATTTTATTTACTGACACTTGCGGCAGGTCGATAGTGTGCAAACACGACAGCAGGTTAACCCTTCCTCCCACCAGGATGTTGTAGCGGAGTATGCAGTTGCAACCCCCGACCAGGTCAATGCAGCCATTGATGCAGCTCTCAAGGCCAAGCCAGCTTGGGAGGCCATGCCTTTTGAGGACCGTGCTGCCATCTTCCTTCGTGCCTCGGAGTTGATTGCTGGGAAGTATCGCGCGGAGATCAATGCATCCACCATGCTGGGTCAGGGCAAGAACATCTGGCAGGCAGAGATTGAAGCCCCCTCTGAGACCGTGGACTTCTTCCGCCATTACATCCATGAGGCCTGGTCCTTGTATGCTCAGCAGCCCAAGATCCACATGCCAGGCCAGTGGAACAAGATGGAGTATCGCCCACTTGAGGGTTTCGTCTACGCCATCGCACCATTCAACTTTACAGCTCTCGGAGCCACTCTAGTGGGACCCGCTGCTTTGTTGGGTAACGTTGTCATCTGGAAGCCTTCTGATTCCGCTATTCACGCTAGTTGGCTATTGCATCAGATCCTGTTGGAGGCCGGTCTTCCCAAGGATGTGATCCAATTCATTCCTGGAGACGCCGAGGAGGTTACAAACACTGTTCTGAAGAGACCTGAGTTTGCCGCTCTCTCATACATTGGGTCAACTCAGGTTTTCAAGGGTATCCAGAAGAAGATTGGAAACGGCATCGGTGATGGCATCTACAAGTCCTACCCCAGAGTTGTGGGTGAGACCGGTGGTAAGAACTGGGGAGTCGTCCACTCATCTGCCGATGTAAAGAACGCTGCATACAACGTCATTCGTGCCGCTTTTGAGTACCAGGGTCAAAAGTGCTCTGCCAACTCTCGAGTGTACGTGGCCGAATCAGTTTGGCCCGAGTTCAAGAAGCACCTGCAAGAGGAGATTCCAAAACTCAAGGTTGGAAAGGTGGAAAACTACGAAAACTTCATTACTCCCGTCATTCACGAGAGGTCTTTTGACAACTTGAACAAGGTGATTGAGGACGCCAAGACGGACCCAGAGCTTGAGCTCATTGTAGGCGGCAAAGCATCCAAGGAGAAGGGTTACTATGTTCACCCCACAGTCTACCAGACCACCAACCCTCGCCATGACATCATGTCGCGGGAACTGTTTGGCCCCATCCTTGGCGTCTATGTTTTCCCAGACAACAAGTGGGAGGAGACCCTGGAGCTTGTCGACACCACCTCTCGTTACGCTCTTACTGGCAGCATCTATGCCAAGGACCAATACGTCTCGCGTCAGGCACAGACTGCCCTGAAGCACGCTGCCGGTATGCTCTACCTCAACACACGAAACACTGGTGCGTTGGTAGCCCAGCAGCCGTTCGGTGGCAGCCGTGACTCTGGCACCAACGATAAGACTGGCACAATGGCCCATCTCCAGCGATTTGTCAGTGTCAGGACGATTAAGGAAGATTTCAATGCTTTAGAGAAAATCACATATCCCTCTAATGAGGTCTAAAAGGCTCTTAGAATGTTAAAAATAAAAAATAATTAATAACTACCAACCGATACGAAACTTGTTACTACATATTTCGGTCTCTGTGTAGCCTGTGAGGTCATCTATCCGCTCACATCAGATTTTGGAAGATATTAGACGATATTTCACTGCCATTTCAGCACATAGTTGTCAGTATCACTACACTACAAACTTAGACTCTTCACATGACTTCGGAAAAGCATGATCCTTTTCCTAAAGTTACAACCGTACGAACACCTTGTCTATAAATGCTAATGAAACAATGTGCGGCAATCCACTATTGCATTTTTACTAACTAGTTCAATAACATGCTGCAGCTACTTGATTCTAAACCAGGTTGACCCCCTGTAATTCCAATAGCGCGATTTTCAATCTGTATGGGAGTTCTAATCATCTTGTCCGCCAACATGTGCTTCTGAATAGTTGATAGGGTTTTCAAGCCCTACTTCTAAGTCTTACGTTGAAGTTCAGAGGCATTACGAACCAGTGAGTCTCTGTCTTCCAATGCTCTCCGACGTCTACAAGCTCAAACTCAAAGTTTTGAACCAGGACTGGGAGCAGCTTGCACATTTCAAGCATCGAAATATGCCTGCCGATGCATGTCCTTGATCCCTTCCCGAATGGGAGAAAGAAACTCTCCATAGTTCGCAGCTGATCCTCGGATGCTTCCAGCCACCTTTCCGGCCTGAATAGACGGGCGCTAGGGCCAAAAACATCCTCGTTATAATGTGCAACCCATGAGTTGATCCCGACGATGTTTCCTTCCGGGAAGAAGCGCCCGCAGACCTCCGCACCTCCTTCGGGAACTACTCGCCATAGAGGCATACCCGTTGCTGAGTGAAGTCGCAGAGCTTCTTTGATACACGCTTGCATGAACGGCATGTGGTGCGTTTCGGCAAAAGGAATACTGGAATTCGTACATTTACCCTCGTCTCTTAGGGTGATGACCTCGTTAACTAGTTGTTGCATCGCTTTCGGATTGCGAATCAAGTGATAGAGAATGGCTGACAAGCTTACGCCGGTCGTGTCGCTGCCGGCACTGATGTTACCCCATCCAAGCATGAATACATGGTCATCGGTGACTTTTTCTGAATCAGCGGCTTGAGCATTCATGATCCTGTCGAGGAAATCTTCTGTTGCACCATGACGTGACGACTCGGGTTTGGTCTTTTCTGTCTGGCTGCTGTCTCTGACTTGTTTGCGATTCATGATCAAGTTGCGTACAGCATTTGCAATTACATCCAACCCGGATGTGCTGGTCCCCGGTAGTCGTTCGAGTAGCGGATATATATAAGGGTGAGCTTTTGGAAAGAGTCCGACACATGTCGAATAAAGAAGCGCCTGTTCATTGGCCTTTATCATTCCGCCAATATCTTTGCCCTCGTCCAGAAACCCGAACCGTCTCGAGAATGTGATGCAGCCTATTGCGTCAAAGGCATAACACTGCAACCAATGCGTGAAGTTGATGGTCTCCCCGGTGTCGACGAAGCTTTGGAGCTTTCGAACAAACAAAGCATTGCATTCTTCGACGAGGGATTCATAATAGACTACGGAAGATAAAGAATATAGATTTTGTAGCCTGCGTCGTGAGTCGCTGTGGCGCTTGGTATTGGTATCTGCGAAAAGCGTGAGGCTGTCTGGGTGCTTCCACGCGTCGTACCAAGAACTTTTTGCGAAGCGACTGCCGGCTCCGTACACAGCCTTGTCGGGTTCAGATATAGAATACATATTGGGCGCAATCCGAACAATTCGACCGTGCTTCTTGTGAAGATCAATGTTTGTGAACTGGAAGTCGCCTGCGTAAGACTGGTACAGATACCAAAGGCGCGAGAACCGGGCTAGATATGGACCGGGTATGTCACGCAAGGTGGAAGTGGCCTGCCTGAAGATACGAGCGATAATATAGTAGAGAAAAGCAGCCAACGCTGCGTAGACAATGATGATAAAATTCATGATTGAGGGCAGATGGGAAAAAAAGGTGGTGCTACGGGCAGATCTCCATGGGAACTTTTACTCCTCTTATATATCTAAAGGACCGCTTATACAGGAAATATATGAAGGACATCTGGAAAGACAACCAATAGTGCCAAAGAGGAGACTGATGAACGCCGAGATATTGAAGAGATCCGATCTGATTTGATTCGATAATCGGCCCGTTGACCAATAGACGATTGCAGGTTCCGATGGATAAACTAGTCCGTACTAGGTTAACGTTAGCAAAGTTGTGGGGCGTGAGGATAACAATACAAAGTGTCACATCTTCAAGATAGATAACGGGCGTAAGGCTTTTACCGAAGAAGATTTGATTGATAGCCAGTGAGCTAGGTCATATGGAAATGCTAAGTAATGTGTTTCATATACTTGAGGGATCGCTGTTGTCAAAGTGAGCAATGATGCACATTTTGCCCACTCTGGCAGAGTGCGATGGATGGTGTTGTGGTTAGATAAAAGAAAAGTGGGGTACGGAATCAACGCGTACAAATATCGGGACATGTCCCGGCATTTGGCTGCGGGAGGGGGCCTTTCGTCGGCATCGGGATACAATACCAGGCCGACATCTTCGGAAGTCCAGTATCGGATTACTTTTGCTCATTTTCGCGTTTGCAGTGGCCATGGAAACAGAACACCGAAGGCAAAAGCGAGCACAGAAGGCGTAAGCCACTTATCTATGTTTGAAAGCGATGGAAATTCACTGACTTGGTACACAATCAAAGATGTGAAAGGTGTCGCGGGGACAAGGTCAAATGTACTGGATCATTCCCTTGTGAACGATGCGTGAAGAAAGGGTTAACTTGCAACCTCAACCATGGACCAGCCAAGATTGGTAGACCTAAGCGGTAAGTGTCCGAGGTCATTGAGCCCCCATGTCGCACTAATCATTTGTAGATACCTTCGCAAACTTGAGTCGAGAGCGACTCATAGTGAACATGACTCCGAGCCCATTCAGGAGTCTGGGCCTACTTCAACACCACAGCTTCCCACACCACTTAGACAGTCGCCAGAGGCATCCATTACCAACCCTCTCGCAGCAGATCGTTCTACTTGTTTTTCGGATGCAAGTGGAAGACCAAGTAAGACATCAAATTATGGCTACACGATGGGCTCGACTGACGTGTCAAAACAGTACATCTGGGGACGTCTTCGAACTGGTCTTTTGGTCGACGAGTGCTTGTAATGTCTTACGAAAAAGTCAAGCATGTCCATCTACCGCCAAATCATCTGCATGTTGATGGTGAATCTTATAACCTGGGATGGGATGAGAAGCGAAATCTACCCTCGGGGCCTTCCCAAGCATGTCATGAGCCTACTATACTCCCTTCAACGGACCATGCCGTACACCTCGTCAACTCTGTAAAATTCTATTGCGGCCAACTATATTATTTATTCGAAGAAGAAAAATTCATGCAGAAGTTCAACCTATACCATGAGAACAAGCTCGACCAATCAGACCTCTGGTACGTCCACTACCTCTTGATTTTAGCTTTCGGAAAGGCGTTCGTTGTGCAAGCGAGCAAGTCACAGAAACCAGCCGGTGTTGAGTTTTTCGCACTTGCCATGAGACTTATTCCCAACTTTTACCTTGTAGTTGGCAACCACGTAGAACTGGTTCAAATCATGTGCTGTGCGGCGCTGTACCTGCACTGTATTGACTTCCGGGGAGCTGCATACCGCATGGTGAACCACACTACTCAGGCCCCAGGTCGGACCTTGGCTAATGGCGTATAGATTGGTCAAGCTCTTCGCGTTGCTCTCGAAGGCGGTATGCATACCGATATGCATAGCCAAGATGTGGATACTGTGTATGCTGAAAGATGCCGCCGCGTTTGGTGGACAGTTTACATACTCGACCGACAGATGTCGTGGCTCATGGGTGTGCCTATGGCAATTTCTGACGAGTCAATAAATGCACCATTGCCCACCTTTCCGGGAGATCCTCGTAAATCAGAAGCCCTAGAGATACAGATCAAACTGTCTCAAGTAATAGGTCATATAGTCAACAGTAAGGCTTTCTAGTTCTTTTGTGTTATGGGCATTCTGACTGACATGGACGGTCAGGTGTATATGGTACAGACGATCGTTTGGGCAAGCATTTTTTACGCACTACAAAAGATGCGTTGAAAAGAATCGCCAGCGTCACTGATCAACTGAATTCATCCTTTGAAATACCACAAAATGGTTCAACCCACGGTATCTCTAGAGTTTCCGCTTCTCTACATCTACTACATCACCAGGTACGTCTTTCTGAGGCACGTCTACTCTAAAATCAATTTCTGACAAGGACTAAAGTGCATCGTTCTCACAACAAGACCCTTACTTTATAGCTTGTTGCAGGGTAGAATAGGGCAGTCTGACGTCAACCCAGCCCACGCACTACGGTCCGCTAGGGTAAGGCCGCTATTGTTGATGTGTGTTGATTCCGCCCAGAAGATTATGGATATTCTTGTCAAATTAAAGGAGCAGTGTTTGCTAGGTAAAGTTGAGGAACACTGTTAGTGTTGGGAAGAATTATTAATGGGTGCATCACAGAAACCTTTTTGCGATCTGACCTTGACGCTACCTTCACATCGACAATTACTCTGCTGATGGCGCCCGTGATTGACACGTCTTTGATAAAGAATTCGACCCAAGGGCTAGAGCGTGGCTATGCCGTATTGGATGAGATGATATCACGGGGCAATATGGTGGCGGTTCAGATCAAATCCGAACTACAACAGCTGGACAGTGTCTTTACTTGTCTGTCCTTTGAAGGGGCGGGGTTATCTGGAAGTCATCCAGAGTCAAGGCCACATGACCATTTGTCAGAGGAGGATCAAGCTTTTCAAGCATCGGCCCCTGCGTTGTCACCACGAACAACTGAGATAGTGACTTCTTCTCCGACGTTGGGAAACGATCTGCAGCTAGATGAATCATTCTGGCAGGACGGCCTTACAACGGAACAGTTGATTAATTTCGCTAACTCAATTGATATCAATAGTTTTGATCTTCTATAACTGGAATCGAACAGCGGAGGATGCCAGGGGACAGCAACTGGGATGTGGACGAGCGGCTGACTGGCAAGCGCAAACCCACCGTCAAAGCAGTAATCATTCAGTGACGAGAATAAGAGTTAGTTGGATAATAGATAAAGAAGTGTCTTTCGAGCAAATACGGCAGACATGATAAAGCTAGGCAAAGTCTATATAGGGGTCAAGGTGCACAATTGTGACTCAAGCCAGTGTGCGATATCTCTGCAGCCCCCAAAGGATTTGTGACAAGCGTTGCACTCACTGGTAGTGGTGGTGTCTGCGCAGCGTGCAGCCTGTCACCCCTCATGCCGCACTACCCGGCGGGGCACTCTCCAGGTCTTTGTACCATGGCCAGAGATGCACCATTGGGTCGAAAAGACAAGTGGGTCAGCTCCTTGCTTGCTCCTTGCTCCATGCTGCCTTTTGCCTTAGGCAATAAGGTATTTTGTGCAAGGAGGCACATCTTTATGAATGTCCTCTGTTCTATCTGTTGAACCGAACTTGTGTGTAAAAATTGCATTGTTGCTTTTCTCACTTTTAGATGTGTGGTTTTCACTTTATGTACTATAAAATATTACCCGCAGAGATCAGCCAATCGCCATTTTCTTTAGCTTGCCATATCCGGCTTTTTTTTTTATTTTCCCGCCTCTAACAGCGGCGGTGATAGACGGTATTGCGCGGGGGCTGGGCCTGTGGGGGTTTGGACGCCTCCAATCTTCACACTAAAAACCTGCAACGGCGCCGTGCAATGTTCGTCTAGGGACCAAAAAGTTCATGCCCTTCACCTTTTTTAGCGGATTAGTGTCCGGTCCCATCACCCCCAAACTCGATAAAAACCAACCCCCAAACCTCCAACCCCCCCAGGGCCCAATCCCAATGTGACGCACATGACCAAAGGACCAGAGCAACACACCCCTCCCCATCTCCACAACCCGAATTCCGTGAGCCTCCCTTCCCCCATACTTTGGCGAGATTCATGAGTGTGTCGGCACAATCATGGGGGCTGTATGGACGGGTAATTTTTTCCCGTCAATCAGCGTGCCCAGAGCCTTCTCCGAGCATCGCAGAAGTCATGATATTCTCCACAATAGTTGCATGCTGGGCCAGACCATCATGGTTCGAGATGGAGCTATAAAGCAGACTTGCGCAGCCATTTTTCCGGTTGGCCACTCCCAGTTCAATTAATTACATTTATACCCGTTGCTTCACGCTCGTGAGCATCCTGTACAGTGTTTTTTTTCTCCCTGGTGACGACGGCGTGTTTTGGTTCGAAATTCGCTGCAACAAACCCATTCCTGCCCCTCCCCCGCCTTCGGCATACCACCCCACCTCGACTCGACGGATATAACCTCATCCTCTCTCCCATTTACATCTCTATTCAACTTGCTGCAATTGTACAATCATAAACACCGCAAACATGCCTGAAATCACCATTACCGGCTGGAAGACCCGAGATGTTCGGTTCCCCACCTCCCTCGACGGCACCGGCTCAGACGCCATGAACGCTGCCGGCAACTACTCTTCAGCCTACTGCATCATCGAGACTGACTCTGAATTCAGCGGCCACGGCATGGTAAGTCAATATTATTTATTCTCTCGCTCAATTGGCACAGCTGGGGACCTGATCGCTAACTTATTTCCAGACCTTCACCATCGGCCGTGGAAACGACATCGTCTGCGCCGCCATCAACCACGTTGCTGAGCGTCTCCAGGGCAAGACCCTCTCGTCCCTCGTCGCCGACTGGGGCAAGACATGGCGATACCTCGTCTCCGACAGCCAGCTCCGCTGGATCGGCCCCGAGAAGGGTGTCATCCACCTCGCTCTGGGTGCCGTCGTCAACGCCGTCTGGGACCTGTGGGCCAAGTCGCTCGGCAAGCCCGTCTGGCGCATCGTTGCCGACATGACACCCGAGGAGTTTGTCAATTGCATTGACTTCCGCTACATCACCGACGCCATCACCCCAGAGGAGGCCATCGCCATGCTCAAGGAGACCGAGGCCACCAAGGCCCAGCGCATCGAGGAGGCCCTCAACAACCGCGCCGTGCCCGCCTACACCACCAGTGCTGGCTGGCTGGGATACGGCGAGGACAAGATGAAGAGCTTGCTCAAGGAGACACTCGACGCCGGCTACCGCCACTTCAAGATCAAGGTCGGTGGCGACATTGAGCGCGACCGTATGCGTCTCGGCATTGCTCGTGAGGTCATTGGCTACGACAAGGGCAACGTCCTCATGACCGACGCCAACCAGGTCTGGTCCGTCCCTGAGGCCATTGACTACATGAAGCAGCTCTCCGAGTTCAAGCCCTGGTTCATCGAGGAGCCCACTTCTCCCGATGATGTCCTCGGCCACAAGGCTGTCCGCGAGGCCCTCAAGCCCTATGGCATTGGTGTCGCCACTGGTGAGATGTGCCAGAACCGTGTCATCTTCAAGCAGCTCCTTGCCACCGGCGCCATTGACGTCTGCCAGATCGATGCCTGCCGCATGGGTGGTGTCAACGAGGTCCTCGCCGTCCTCCTCATGGCCAAGAAGTTTGGCGTTCCCATCGTCCCTCACTCCGGCGGTGTTGGTCTCCCCGAGTACACCCAGCACCTGAGCACCATCGATTACGTCGTAGTCTCCGCCAAGCTTTCCGTCCTCGAGTACGTCGACCACCTGCACGAGCACTTCCTGCACCCCTCCGTCATCAAGGACGGATACTACACCACCCCGACCGAGCCCGGTTACAGTGTGGAGATGAAGCCCGACAGCATGGACAAGTTCAGCTACCCTGGTGAGCAGGGCGTAAGTTGGTGGACCTCGCAGGAGGCCAGGGTCATTCTCGATGGCGAGAAGATTTAAAGGAAAATATATATTTTTGGCTACAACTAAATAAAGGCGAAGGAGAATCATGATTTAATGAAACATAAAACTTAAATAGATTGGACAGTCCCCGGTCTATACTATTAGCTAGAAGGAACTAGCACAATATATATGCCCCGAGAGAACGGGCCAAGTTTATGAATCCTTTAGTCCAGCCCAGTTGTGTTCGTTCCATCATTTAATTTTGCTCTGCAAAAACTCAACCATGTGTTCCAACATCTCAGGGCAATACCAATGACCTAATCCAGGGTATGTACGAAAATCCACATCCACGTTCATTTGTTTGAGCAAGGCGGCAGCTTTTTGGCCATGCTGCAATTCCACCATTTCATCCTTGTCGCCATGACCCACAAACACAGGTGTTGATTGGAAGGAGAAGAGCTGTTGTGAAGACGCGGGTTCGAGTTCGGCCTCTTCACGAAGCTCATCAATAGCTCGTTGTAGGGGAGGTTTAGGCTCGCTTGGGATCTCCCTCTCGAAAATGTCGTCCTCAGAATCGGATCCAAATACGATGCCATCGTCATCATCCACCTCGCTCTCTTTCTGGTCTTCGAGGACAGACATCATGCTGGAAGCAAGTGGCATAAATCCACACATGGCTACAGCTGCGCCCAAGGGGTCCCCCTCCCACAAGAGCAAGCTTGTCAAGGCCATAGCCCCTCCCTGGCTGAACCCCGCCAGTACCACACGGCTCGCATCACCATTGAGGCGCTCTATCTCGTTCTTCAATATTCCTCTAATGTGCTCAACGCTCGGGCGCATGCCACCGCGCGATTCGGGTTCCCAATCCCCCGTGCCCTCATACCACTGGTGGATGGTGGATCGGCGGTATTTGGAGGCCCGACTGAGGGGCGCAGTCGGGAAAACGAAGCGCGCATCAGATAGGGCTTCGTGAAATGTCTTGGAACCATCTAGTAGAGTAGCCGATAGTAGAGGGGTGTGAAATTTCTGGGCGTTAAAGCCCCGGCCATGTAGGACGACGAGGGTGAGTCTGTGGGTGGATGACAATGGTGGGACAATGAGTGGCGGTGGAAAGACTCCTATTTGAGAACCGCCAGAAGAAATTCGAGGCTCTGATACATTGCTATCTTTCATTTATAGGATTCCTCTCAGGACTCGATTCGATATAGTAGTCTTGAAGCAGTCGCGTCGAAATTGTTGCAACACAGTAAACTCTGTCTTTACCATGTCCTACTACAGTGGGGATGTTGCAAGGCTTCAATCTGGAGTTCCTCAATTGGGTTATCAAAATCTCCCGTTGCCGCGACACGGATGGAAAGTCTATTTTTATTTTTATTTTCACATACAATGGCCAATGGTTCCCAATTCCTTCGGTACTGATATAACCCTAAATAGCTTTTTCTTGATCAAACTCCGTAGACCTCCGCGGAAAGATCCCTCAATGCATAGCCACATTATGCGCGGAAAAACCATTGTCCCGGTAGGTAGAACAAGAAGTCACTTTTTGTCACTTTTTCAATACTGCTTTCAATTCATGTCGGAAAACGTAATTGTGTCTTTATTAATTAATTAATAAACACATAATATTTTATCAGAGCCTTTAAGTGCGTCATGGTTCAATTTGATGGGCGACAATACGTGGAAAGTCAACTTCTCAATAACTTGAACCTTACACTGCAATTTTAGTGCCACAGAGACATGTCTGCCCCACTCTCTCTGCACCTAAATATCTACAATACGCCCCTGGAATACTTCACAAAAGCATGATCAAACTAGATAACCATACAACCCATAAAAAAGTTCCATCAGCATTAAATATTAACATATTATACAATATGTAGTAATGGAAACCCCGCAAAAAAAAAAAACAGGGGTCCGATGCTGGGGGTACGGTTACTAGTGACTGGCAACAGTTTGGATGCTGACAGTACAATTTTCATACTCCTTCGGAATGAAAAGAACGAGAAAAAAAAAGATCATACTCGAAATAAACCAGCTGTCTGTCAATCCTTTTTCCCTCTATTAATATACTTTTATCCAGCTCCTAAATACCTACGTACTCAAGATCGAATTTAAGGTCCCGTGTACTGCAACCCTTGGCACAGTGTCTCGCAGCCCCACGGACCACGATGTGACAAATAGCACAGCAGAGTTCCAAGATCATCACTTACCTCATCTACAGCTCGCGCCTCCCAATTGTGCCCATCATGGCGCTTCTCGACCATGAATCTCGGCCCTTCCTCTCACTGACTGCCGCCTTTACTGCATGGAAAGGATTCCTGCTCGCCATCGCGCTGGGCGCGGCCGTGGCGCCCGACTATGACACGTCGACATCCATCTTCTTCGACGTCTTGTACGGCAACTCAACGCCTGTCCCCGAGCTCGCCACGCGCCTGACCAGGTGGGACGCGCTGTATTACATGCGCTCCGCCCGCGACGGCTACGTTTTCGAGCAGGACTGGGCTTTCGCCGCGGGACTGCCGACCGTCGTTCGCGGCGTCGGCGCCGCACTGGCTGCCCTGGGCGCCGAACCGGCCGGGGTTTGGGAGCCGCTGGTCGCCATCGCCGTTGGCCATGTCTCGCACCTCGTCGCCGTGCTGGCCCTCTACCAGCTCACGGTAACTGTCTGCAACGACAGACGACTTGCCTTTGTGGCCTCTGTTCTCCACATCCTGTCCCCCGGCGGCCTGTTCCTCTCAGCACCGTACTCCGAGAGCCCCTTTTCGTGCCTCTCATTTGTCGGGAACCTCATCTTTGCCATCGGCATCAAGCAGGGGCCCGACTCACTGAAGCGCAACATTGCCATTATAGCAGCCGGCCTCGTATTCGGGCTCTCCAACCTCTTCCGCAGCAATGGGCTCTTTAGCGGCCTGCTGTTTGCCGTCGAGGCCGTCCGATGCCTGCAGGCGCTGGCCCGCAAACCGAGCTTCGCTGCGGTGCTGAGGCTTGTGGCCCCGGGAATTGGCGGCATTCTCGTCGCTACGGGCGTCGTTGTTCCACAGGTGCTCGCCTGGATGAGGTACTGCTCCGACATCAGTCCCGAGCTTGGGCAGCGGCCCTGGTGCACCCGCATGCTCCCAAGCATCTACACGTTTGTCCAAGAGGAATACTGGTGAGTCCCTTGTCTGCGGATGTCAGTGTTATAGGCAGTAGTTAACTTAGTTGAATAGGAATGTCGGCTTCCTTAGATATTGGACGCCTAACCAAATCCCAATGTTCTTGCTCGCGGCGCCAGTGCTTACAATAATGATCAAATCAGGCATCGACGTGGTACAAGAGCCTTCGCGGGGCCTAAGACTCCTGGGCCCAGGCACAAACGAGCAGTGCCGCACGTTTGTACGGACACTAGCAACCGCGCAAACGCTTCTAGCCGTGCTGGCCATCACCAACTACCACATACAAATCATCAACCGCATCTCGTCTGGGTATGTCGTGTGGTACTGGTGGGTTGCTGCCTGCCTGATGGACACGAACAAGCAGAGGCAGGGCTTAGGACGCGGTATCACAGTGTTTGCCGTCATGTATGCAAGTATCCAGGGCGCGCTGTTTGCGTCGTTTATGCCCCCAGCGTGAGGGAACATAAGGGCTCTCGGTTTGTAAAAAAAAAACATCTTGTAAAATAACAAAGTAACCCCCAAGCCATGTGCCTAATACATCCTGTTCAACGCTCGTCCACTGCACCGCGCAACCGCAGCCATGATGCCGGAACCAGCGAAGACGTTTTCTGGCGATCTCGACGCACAGAATTGTTTGCTCAAGCTCAAGCAGCGGCTTATCGAGCGCAAAATCGGCCAGTGTTTGTCGCTCCCTCCGCGCCCTACTAAAGATGCAGCTGCTGGGGCGAATAAGCAAACCGTTGCCAGCTGCCCGCCACCTCATCTCCCCACCAAACCCAAGGCTTCTCAAGCCAGAGCAACAATTACCATGCCCGAAACTACTGCGGTAGCAGTCCCAGCAGTTGCTGATACACGCCGTTGCACGCCATCACAAGACCAGGCGAAGTCTACCTCGACAGCCTCTCGTCCAGACTCCAACGGCGTGAGCGGTGCGTCTCCAACCGCCACCACCACCACTGTTACATCTCCTCCGACTCTTCCTCAGCCCAAATCACCAGAGCCCATCGATTCTACCCTCATGCAAGCTTTGATCAAGGAATCCTCCGCACCACCTCCAAAGAAAGCTCCTGTCAATCAGGCCACCAGCACCAAGACGCAGCAGCCCTCCTTAGCTGGCAAGGCAGTGCCAACGGGTCCGTCGTCGAGCAATAAAACTGCCCCAGGTAAAAAGACGAGAGTAAGGCCCAAGAAGCGAGCCGCGCCATACAACATTCATCAAAGGACCATGAACAAGAAACCCCAGAATCAGGGCAAAGATGCCGACCTGAAGCGTCTCCTCCACGCAGACAACGATTTGAAGCTATGGCTCGAGCACACCCGCTACTTCGACCGACCACACCGGGCCAAGGTCTTGGACGGCGTCAAGAGACTCAGGGCCATCGACAACGAGCGCAGCAAGCTCCTCTCCCAAGTTCAGGACGACATGGACCTTGTTTTGAACCCCGCGATACACTCTTCCGCCTCTCGCGGCCGTCTTGTATCAGGTCCTCTCGAGCGCCAGAGGAGTCGCAGCGCACACCGCAGAGCAGAGTCCCCCTCCGTTCGAGACCGCCGTCGTCCCTCTCGTTCCCGCTCTCGTTCCCCTCACTACCCAACGCCGCCGCCCCGGGTCACCCTCTCACCCCGGCCTAGGGAGGTTCGAGACAAAGCCAGTGCTCGGGAAAGTCCTTACTCAACGACAAAATTTCAGCAAGCCTTGTCACAGGGGGGGCCTACCACTGATCTCTACACTGGTCCATCAACAACAACAAGTTTGGAGCCAATCCTGCCATCCAGATCGGCTTCCACTGACCTCTACACGAGTCCGTCAACTAATGTCCTAGACAATATTGTACCGATGAGACAGCCTAACAAGACTCCCGGGGCTCGTCCGTCTCGTCTTGATTTGGGCCAAAAAGGAGGTGAGTCCACCATTGTCTGGTTTCCACATAGCTATAACATCCGTGCTGCTAAAGTTGACATGTCTAGACACGCGATTCTTCCTCGTCAAGTCCTTCACTGAGCAGAACATACGCCAGTGCCAGGCCGACGTAAGCAAATTCGTTTCAGCCAACTCGGGTTCCCCTAACATGTTCAATGCAGGGCATTTGGGTTACCCAGGTCCATAATGGTCCAGTGTTCACTAAAGCTTTTCGCGAGTGCCGCCACGTCATCCTGTTCTTTTCAGTCAATCAATCCCGAGCCTTTCAAGGATACGTAAGGATCATTGTTTCTTCTCTGTTCCCCTTTCAAACCTGACGCTGCTCTAGGCTCGTATCGTTGCTCCCCCCAACTCTTCGATCCCTGCACCCTCCTGGGTCAATAACCTCCAATTCCGGACTACTTACCCTCTCCGCGTCGAATGGCTCAACACCCAGCACACCTCATTTCAATACCAGCGCCTCGAAGGCATCAGAAACTCTCTCAACGAAGATGCCTCGGTCATAGTGGGCAGGGATGGGCAGGAATATTCCGATGAATGTGGTCGCGCACTGCTCAACATCATCAACTCCTCCGTGGATAATCGCAAACTTCGAAAGGTTCTCGGTTAATCATGGTGATTCACTTGTGTTTTAATTTCTCGGGGGGAGGGAAGAGGCTGAAGAGGTGTTTCTAGCCAACAATATCGCCGTGTATTGGGCAAATCACTTCACCGCCTGACAGTAATATTTGCCCAATTTGCAGGGAGTTACAAAAAGTATCCCCTCTTTGGACTTGGTTTTGGTTTCTTTTCATTGGGGTACAGAAATAGGGACCTGGTAGATTTGACGGGGCACGGTTTGGACTTGGGCGCAAATTGACGTTTCCTAATGTACCTACAGCACATGATGGATTTCCTACATCGGGAACTCTGATGGTACGCTACAGACAAATCCACAATAGGACATATAAGATTTCCACATGGGTATCATCGAGTTCTTTCGTGCGCTGCATTCAGTTACGATTCCAACTTGTCCCCTGCATCCAATGGACTATCATCCACGCGTCCATAATCACGCCGCATTGGCCAAGGAAAACAACACTACAGAATGGTGCTTGAGGGGTTTGGATGATGATTTCACAGCTTCATTCGTCAGTCAGACTCTGTTAGGGGAGTAAAATTGTGCAACTTTCCTATCTCTCCCAAGCTTTCCGCACGTCACATCTATTCTTAGCACAAAAAAGATTATGGTTTTACATTCACCAATGGCGCCATGTTCCAATCCATAATTCATGAAAGTTAGGCAGTACAAATTCAACCTCCTGCATAAATCCAACACTGTGCACCTTGCTCATTACAATCTCCCCCCACTAGCCTGCGCCGATGCGCTAAGACTCCTGCGTGCCTGGCATAACCCTGTCAATATGCGTCTATAGGACGGACAAAGGCCTAAATGATATTTCCCAGGAAAATGATCAAAGACTCTGAAGGGATTATTAAAACAGCCACCCAAGTTCCCCGGTATACCAGCACATGCACCCGAGATCCCATAGAAACCACTGTTGTGGAGGATATTGACTGCGATTGTCCCGATATCTGAGCCTCTCAAGATATCAGATTCCATAATGATTTCTTCAGTGTCGAGAATTCCATCCATATAGCGCGTTGTTTGGAAATGTAAATATGTTCGCGATTCCGCCTCAAGTTATCGTATCTGCTGTTGTATGAATCCAACCTCTGTTCGCATTCAGCCCCTTTCCAGACCACGCTAGCTGCAAGACCTCGTTGTATCCTTGAGGCTGAGTTATGCCTTGTGATTCACTCATGTCAACTTCGATCTCCAGATAATTGCCACTCATCCCCACGCGAGTCCGTGTGTAATAGGCTATTCATTCTCCCATAATCGCGATCACATAACCAGTCACCGAGTTTGAAGAAACTAGTAGTCATCTTCAGAGTCGCTGTTGTCGTTAATCCGGATTGCTCGCCACCTTCTATCAGTGAGGTCTTGGGCCGCTGTGCCTTCACTCTCAGGGTCAACGTAGCCTTTGCCACCGGCGATGCTTAGCGCTACCGGCAGGAAGACCAAGGCATGGAGCGCGGCAAAAACGACCAGCGATAGCCACACCCGGAAGTAGTAAATCTCAAAAATCTTGGAACGAGTAAAGGCCAAAACACACACGCCCAACAGCTTTGTGACGGTGATGCCAGAAAATACGGATCCACCCACGTTGACGAGAGCGGTCCAGGCACGGGCATCGCGACCGCGGAAGGCATTGCTATTAGCTTCCATGACGGTTCGAGAAGGGAACATGAACGCCCTAGCAATGTGGGCACAGAACTCGACCGAGATGCCCACGCAAATAATGAGATTGACGAGAGACACAGCATTAAGCGACACGTTAAAGACCGCCATGGCGCCCATGATGTCGACAACACTCATGACAACAGTAAGGGTCACGACGAGAGAGGTGAGAACTGATCCCAAAAGTACAGCTGCGACCACGAAAATGATGCCCACCGCAGCAGAGAGGAGCCCGGCAGTAAGAGACACGATGCTCAGATACTGGTCAAAGAAGATATAAAACACGCTGTAGGGGAAGATTTCGGCGCCAGTTCTCTGGCCAACCTCTGAAGCAATGCGTCGAGCTGAGGTATACGCCTTGATAAAATCTTCCTGGCTTCTAAGAGGTGTGTGTGCAGTTCTAAAGTGGCTAGCTCTCACACTCTTCTCATCATCCTCGATAACCACAGCCTGGCTATAGGCGGCCTGGCCACCAAGGGGACAAACATCATCCGTAGGGCTGGCCAAGAACCTCTTCAAGTAGCCGATAAATTCGTCATTCTCGGGCATTCCATAGAGTGTAGTGTTCCAAGCCGGCTGCCGACGATCAAAGCATGCCCTTCTTCCGTCCTTGCAACATTGATCATAAATAGGGTTAAGCCAGAGGAAGAAGTCATCAATCCAGCTTGCAGTTGGGGAAGAAATGTACGAAAGATCAGATCTCTGTCGCTCAAGTTCGAGAGTGTTGGCAAGGGAAAGAGGGTGGCAAGTAGTGAACCTTGAACAAAGCTCCTGCTGCTCGTGACGCTTAGAAACATCAACGCCCTTGGTCACAAAATAAACCGGCGGGCCGACCTCCATATAATCGTACAAGTCGTTGAAATAAGGGATGAGGTAGGAACCATCGGGAATGGCAACTCGCTGGTCGAGGCCAAGCTGAATCTCAGGCAACAAAGCCAACCCAGCAGCAAATAAACCAAAGAATATAGCGACAATAGCCAACTTGACCTTCTTCCCAAGAAGGCTGGGGGCGTATGTATTCTTGATAAACACTTGCAATGGGCTTTCCTCGACCATGTCCGATCCACGGCTGGCGCCGTGTGCGAAACCATTAGCGCCATTGAGGTGGATTCTGGCTTTAGTGATCTGCCACCAAGGCCACAGCTCACAGCGGTGATCCTCCACTCGCATCTGGTTCAGTGACAAGAATGAAACAAACATTGTCATTTGGAGCACAGCATTAACCAAGACCGCACCGGCTGCATAGGCAGCAAAGTTGCGGACTGCGGGCATACCGACAGCGGTGCCCAGAGCAAATGCGACAGTCTCGGTAAGAGCAGAGAAGAGAATAGAAGGTCCCATGCGGCCAAGAGCCCTTGCAACTCGTTCTTCAACCATCTGGTCAGGGCAGCTAATGTTGACTCTCTCTAGCTCATGGACAATCAGGAAAATATTGTCAACGCCTACGGCAAGTACAATGAAAGGAATGACCTCAACAATGATAAGTGTAGCCTTGAGGCCAACCCAGGAAAAGAAGCCAATAGACGCAGCAATTGACATGAGGACAATGATGATGCCGACAAGTCCAAGGGTGATCTTTGACTCCACAAGCAGGAGTGCTGGGTTCCTGAAAATGTGTTTGAAGGGCGTTCCAAGAGCCATGCAGGCATAAATGAACATGACGATATAGCTTATGACAACAATCTTGGCATCAGTGTTTGTTGATTTGTTGAGCTCCTGTTCCAAACTGATTTCTGTGTTGAATGAGAGGCGAAGTCCCCTGTCTGTAGCCTCTTGTTGAACTTCCAGAAGCCGGTCGCGGAGAGCATTCTCCCAATCAATAGCTCGTGCCAGGGCATCGGTGCCTTCTTGCGCATTGTTTACAACCCAAGTGGTCGTGATAGCGTGAGCCTTGGTTACATCATCTCCGTAACCGCCCAAAACCATGTCAGGATCGATGGGTTGGCCGAATGCAGGTCGGCAATCGACAGGAGTCTTAGCGCACGAGCGTAGGTCATTCTCCCAAGTCGCTAAGGAAGGGCTGCCCTTGGACTGCCAATAGCCTGAAATGGACTGGACAACACAAGCATCTCCAGTGGGTTTGAAGCATATATCGGAAAGATATTTGCCGTATGTCGGGCTTTCAATGCGTTCGATGCTCTTCTCAACGTTTAACCACCATTGAAGCGTCTCGTAGCTGAGAACAGGCCCTGGTCCTGAAGGGTTTGTATCGTTTACAAGGAAAATCTTTTCGGCACGATAAAAGGGACCAAAGTTCGAGTCGAAATAGCTCTTTTCTTGAGCCGCGGGAGAGGAGGGACTAACCCAAAGTCTTGCAGGGTCCCTCTCAAGGTCGAAGCGAAATAGCCCGGCACTGAGGATAGCAACAAACAAAAGGCTGAAGCCAATGGATAGTCCAGGGAATCTTGCTGCGAAATGACCAAGCTGATAGAAAGCCTTATCACACTTGTCATTGAGCCAGTATCGCTTGGTAGGTCGATCGCGCATGGCTTCGGTCTGAACTGGGCCGCCCTCATCCTCGTCATCACTATGCGAAGATTCATGTAACAACCGGGTTCGCTCGACCCTGCGTTGCGAGTACCTCTTCCAAGCCACATTGCCGAACACAAATACTGCCAGAGCAAGGACAAACATGCTGTAAACAAAAACGGACGCAAAGGATAGACAAGGAAGGAGGCCAACATGGCATGACTTTGCGTCCTTGACCTCTGGCAGCTCTGGACAAACTTCAGGACAGTCTACACAGACGCAACGATAATCGGGGTCCTCGTCATTACACTTTTTGGGCTTCATTTCAAGGGCGTGCATGTTGGGGTCGGTATACTCGGTCGGATAGTTGATCTGGAACGGAGATCCAAGCATTGGCTTCTTGTCACCAAGGAATTTGAGCATTTGAGTGTAGTTCTGAGCACCTCCACCGATAAAATCCATGGCTCGGCTGTTGGCTCCTCCAAATTTGACTTCCTTGCAGCTGTTGTAAAGGCCGGAGCCATAGTCTTCGGAGATTAACTGATCAAGCTCGGTGACGAGTTGTTTGCCGTTCTTGGAATCGAAATCGGTCACATTGATGAACAAGGACTGGTCGGGAGAGCAAGTGAAGGTGCAGAACATGTTGAAAAAGTTCTCCTTGCATGCAGGGCAGGATCCGATGATGGTGTTTGGAGTACCCATTTCGGACTTTAAGGCTTTCACCTAAACGTTGTGTGAGCATCAGCGTCATCATCACCAAAGCGCAGAGCGAGTGTTCTTACCTGGGGCAAGGTACAGCAAACAGGTCCAGTCCTCCATTTTTCTCCGCAAAGTGCGACAAGCTCATTGCGGAGCTCCTCCTCTGGGTCCTCAGCGAGACCGTTGTCGACGCAAGGCAGCTCTTTGCCAAAGAAGCTTTGCTTGCCACATTGGCCACGGAAAGCACATCGCCCGGGTTCGTGCTTCGGGGTAAGGAGCTCGGCGGGTGCCAGTCCAGCCAGGAGCAAGGCCGCAGCCCCGATCCGAGAGGTGATGCGATGATGCATCTCGGACAAGAGAGCGGCTGCTCAGCAGCGTCGGCAGCTGGAGCGGGCGCGGGATTCGGAGTCGGATTCGGGGTTGGGATCAGAGTCAAAAACTGGTCGGTCGGGGGCACGGGCTGGGAGAAATGCAGATACGGAGATTGCCAATGATGGTAGGACCTTGGGCGAAAGAGTGCTGCTGCCCGCTGGTGAGTGTGTACGATGGATGCGGAGGAGAGAGGTGACGTTGTGTCGCGTGGGAGTAGTGTGAGGACGAGGGAGAGTGGGCTGGCTGGGAAGGTACGAGGATTAGCATGGCGCATGCGCCTAGTTACGTCGTGGCGGGAGCTTGCTGCCGACAAGGTCCTTGTACCTTGTGTAAGTTAATGCCGAGCTCTGGGCCACAGGCACCTACGACAGCTAATGTTTTAGTGCGCCTCTCCGATGTGCCGAGCCGTCATACATAGTTCGTCAGCGTCTCACACGCGCAAGAATCCAGCAGGAATACTGTTGCAATGCTAGCCTTGGACGTGGTCCAGGCCGCCAATCCCCCGGACGTGTTACTGCAACCGTGACGCATGATCGCATGTTGGCGTCCCGGTCTGAAAGTCATGCGTCATTTGCCGGTGCTCAGACCCTATCCCCTGTCATTTGTGAGGAGATCTGATTTGCTGGCTCCACCATGGCAGCGGTGGCTGAGGCTTTTTGCCCGAGTCGGACAAGGTTGCTTCGGAGATGCATCGCACGAGCCAGCTTACCCTGTATCGCTGATTTTCAATCTGGCTGGAACTTGACGAACATTAGGAATTGATTGTACTCACCCGCCTACATACTGATGAATCTCAATTTTCTGATCGCAAGCAATTGCAGTTTCTCAAACAAGGTACATCGAGTATTTAAATTAAACACTACAATCCTTAAGAACGTGACCATACTAGCTGCGATTTATCCTAATTATGAACGACTAGTGTAGTCCAATGCAAAAACCTTATTTTGCAGACCCAATACACTCTATTTGACGGCTCAATCTCCATTTGTTGATAAACCTTCAGATTTTGAGGTCATCCTTCTATACATATATACATATATACATATTAAAATAGTAGGTACATTTTATGACAATCCTGCGTAACTTGCACCCAATGTTTTACGAAGTTTATACACTAGCTAGCTATTGATCCTCAAATTTGGCGGGCACACTTCGACTTCACTCACTGAAACCTCAATTTTTACTCTACTTCAATGCGTATCCGTTGCGCCTTCGTGATTTTTGTAATACTGTGAAATATCTTTCTGATAATTGCTGCGCTGACGACTAGCCTCGGTTCCCCTCTCTCGATTGGTTGTGAGTAGCCCAACCAACCAAAGAGTGAGACAAGAGCATCAATGGCTCTTTGTAGAATTTGATATTTGAATAAAATTTATGTGAATCTTGATGCACCCCCCTAGAGATCGCGCTCTTGAACTATTTCGCTGGACATCCATTTCTTTCACCATGAAATAATTCCGCCGATTTCACGACCTGTCCATCAACCGAAAGCCCGACTAGGTTGTGCAGGCATCTGCATCAAGGGCTGACACGGCTTGTCAGATGTGCCGCCACCAAAATGATTCGCTGGAAATATCTGCCCCTTGCCCTTAATTGGCCAATCTTTCAAGCTGTTAACCATATACATGCCAAGCGCCGCGTGGGTGCAACATTCCCTTTGGTACTCTGCTACCAACGTATACGAATCCCTCGTGTGAGGCTGAAAAAATTGGCCCCTCGCGCTGGCCAGGAATAAAATCTCGTTGGTTCTGGTCTCCCCAGGTTTATCTCTCGTGCACAACTTTGGACTCAACCTTATAAGTGCATGCTTACTTGATCGTTTCGTTTCCCATACATAAGTGGTAAGCTATATATATGGCTTGGGTTTTCTTCAAACTCACAAATTTACCTTTTCTGACAGACCTAGATAGGGTGGAACGTCATTTTTGGTCCCTTTGAGGGCCAGAAACGGCCTGACAAGGAATTTAGACCTATAAGGGTGCGCGGGAGACCACTTCCGCGCCCACAACATCTCTGAAGAAGATCATGGTCATCATTTAATTGACAGTGCGCCAGCCGGCGTACTCGACGATTCAACTTGGCCAACATTCTCTATCTTCTCAGACAGCGAATCAGATTTCTGGCTGAGCGATCTGCAGCGGATATCACAACCAACGCCCTGGGACCAAGATTTTCTTTTTGATCCCACTACATTTGGCGAGGGCTGCGACCAAGCATCTCTCAGTAACATATTAGCTGCTACGACTCCAGACATCTATGATCCAAATTATCATTTTGATCCTGATCAATCATTGTTCCTGACTTCAACCCCATCTGTTGACCCTTCTCCGTCTTTTGGTCTGTTCCCCTACTCTGTTCCACCAATCACCACCACGACTCTCTCGACCCCTTCAGCAGTCGGTTCTTGGACGCCTGACACACACAGCACTGCGGAATCCAGTAATGCATCTGGTATTTCTGATGGAAGTCGAAATACAAGCCCCAATAATGCCGAATTCCATCAACCAAAACATCTCATCGAAGCACTACCGCACAAACTGTGCCGCAAGTGTGGAAAATGGTTCGCTGCCCATGACGCGCAACGGTTCAAGTGCGTAATACAAAATGACATCCTGTCTTCCCCCATACAAAAATTTATTCGTACTGATTGCTCACTTGATAGACATCACGTTTGCAGACCTAGGTTCATCTGTCCAGCAGAGCAATGTGGGAAGCACTACGCTGACCGACCCGGGCTTGCACGCCACGAGCGCCAATGCCAATATCTGCACCAAGGACAGCGCCCAGCAGGATACCAGTGCCGATGTAGCAAGTCTTTCCTGCGCTGGGATAAATTTCTTAGCCATCATCGGATATGCGATCGCCATCGTGCCAATGTTGGCAATTCTGATGTTGGCCAGTCTAGTGTTTGCGACGGAATTTCAGCGCCATATGTGTGCCAATGTTCACTTTCCTTCGCCACCATCGACGAGTTTGTTGCTCATCACAAGACAGAAGCTAAAAAAGTTGGACGCCCAAAAAAACACACACCAAGGAAGAACGTCCTATCAACTACATAAAACAATGAAATCGGAGCTCGATATTGGGCTAGGCGACGTGAGCAAATGCTTGAGCTTTTGTTCTTTCCACTGTCCCAAAGTCTTGTTTCGAGATAAGACTGGGTTGGTTTACTGTTCAGGAAAACTGAAAGTGTGTGCCATGCATGAACGTCGATATGTCAAAAGCGCTCCCAAGACAATGATGGCTTTGTTGCCCTGCCAGAAGCTTCGATCGCGGTGCCTCTTGTCGGGCGCCCGACTTAGTTTCGGAACTATTAATATTAGACATATGTGTCGAAGAGGTAGGTGTTTAGGTTCGTTCAATTCATATATGACGACAGCTTGTGTTAGGGTGCCGTCCGCGGTAAGGGCGCGGTCAACGGAGGGTCTATCTCACTGTATAGGCTCTGAGGCGCTGTTACGTGCTGCAGGTATTGCCGCAATGGCGATTGTCCACCTATCATTTTCCCTTTGTACAATGTCTTGTCACAATCATTACGACTAGTTATTCTTTAGGCTTCCTATCCCTTGAAAGGGAGAAACAAGTATGAGATTCATGTTTCCCTGAAAACAAGAAAGAAGAAAAAAATTAGAAAAGGAAAAAGAGACAAATAGACAGAGCAAGAAGTATATCGCTAGCTATAGAGGCCGCATGTTATATTTGCTCTCTTGGTCTGTCAATTGAAAAGTCTATCTAGATCATATATAACTGCTGAAGCTATCCACGATGCGTGACAAAGGGAATAAGGTTTCAGATTGCCAGAGGTGTCCCTATCTCTGATATACTCAACAAGTTAACTTATATCTTATTTATAGCTATGGAGGCAACATGTTCCATTGGAACAATTAATGTGTCAATTAAAGGCCCTGCCTAACCTTCTCGCTGCCGGGGCTAGCGAGCTGCTGTGGCTCTCGGGCTTCGTGTTTATGGCTGAAGCTATCCAGGGCTTGACGGCCTTGGCCACCGCCAACATCCAATACGGCTAACAACCCTCTATCAGTTGTGGATTTATTCATTACATGACATCTTAACCAAGTTTTATAGCTTTTGGATGTGAAATAGGGCTCATAGTATGCTATAGTAGGTTGGGTTGACCTAGCCATTGTAGGAAGGGCTAGGCTAGGCTACTAGGGGTTATCCATCAAAGCAACTGTGGAGTTCTTCTCGGAAGACCTTTAGTTAAAGGAACGTTAAGAACATTGTGTAGGACCAAATTTGTACGGAGATAGCCAATTACTTTTTCACAATTGCGATCTTCCCTGAGCAAGACAATGAAAGAGAATGTAGCTAACACACGATTCCATCCCATATACTTTTTATCGTTGGTTTGTAATTTGAGAGATAACTTGGCCGAAATAATTATTTCGTTTTTATTGACGAGTATTTACGAAGTGCTCATACGTGGTAAAATTAGGCGGCAGACGAGTTGAACCTAGCGCTTGTGGACCCGTTCATCTTGTGTTGGATCTAGAGGATCTAAATGTGACTGATTCTTATTCGCCGTTAAGACTAAAGTGATCTTACCGTGTCAAAAAACAGGTATTGGGGATTTATCTTATTCTAGAATCGCTAGGATAAAATTAAGCTTCTCCTGTAATCTGCCTGTGCTTCTTCTTTCTTCTTTACGAGGCCAGCAAAACCCCTTGAATCCAGAATGCCATTTTTTACTAGCGCGATCTCGTCATCAACCTTTTTCCAGACTGGACATATAGGAAGGAGGGATGCTTGATCTAGCATCAGAGAGTCTAGTTTACACCTTGCTTCTTCTTGGTAGTGGCATTTCTTTTGCAACTCCTTGAGTCTACAATCCAATTGTTTTGCTAGCACAAGTCTCTGTTGAAGAACTTGGACTTGTGCCTTCAAAAATGGTAGCATAGTATCACGGAGAAAGCTTGCCGTACCCTTGAGGGTTTCCTGCAGTGGAACCGACTGAGACGGATGATCAGGTTTCAACTGACCCTGAAGCTTCTGGCTGTAGATCTCCCAAGCGGCCTCTCTAAGTAGAGGTAGGAGGTAGATTTGTTTTTTGATGTACGCAACTTCGGCAGCCTTTGCATTGCCGAATCGCTCTAGTTCCTCTGTGCTTTGGAAGACTCGCCCTGATCCCTGGTCTTGGTTGTCCCAACGTTTCCCCACAGCCCGGGGGATGGCGATTGCTGTATCACCATCAAAGCCTCCGTCACGCTGTAAGTATTCTTGCCATGACCGATTCTTGAGAGACAGCTGAGACCATTCATGCATCTTCATGAAGAAAACTATGCACCGCTCCGCGGGTGGAGGGCGGAACCATTGGCTAGACTTTTTTAGATCTGTATCACTGTTTTCCTCCATGATTGGGGCAGTTGTGGCTTCCTCTTCAAATATTGCCGTTTGATCTAATTGCTGCTTGTTCGACCTTTTAGTTCGCCGTCTAATGCGCTGCTTCTCACGAGTCCTTTCCTTTTTGCTGCGATTTCCAGAAGGGATTGGGAGTTCATTATCTTCTGGAAAGATCATAATTTTCTTGAATTGGATTGAGATGGCCTCTGCGTGGTCATCTTGGGGGTCATTTGCCGTTGCAGCAGTCATCGGCGAGAGAGCCTCTTGGGATAGTTCGGGTTGGTTCATTTGTCTTTGATAAACGCGTGCTGTGTGCATCTACTAAAATAATGACAGATTGAATAGACTTACGGGTAAAGGAATGAAGCGATGAACCTGGTAAGCCTGAAACGGAATTTGACTAGAGAAAAATGATTGGCTGTGCAAATTGGCCCCTATGTCGCTGCTTTGGTTTGATTGGTGTTTCAATATCAAAAGGGCCAGAAGTTAGAGCCAATCAACTCAATTACTAAGCAATAGCATTAGGTTCATACAGATTTAGGGTAGAAGGGTGAGTATGGCTCTTTTGGAGTAATATGCAATATTGCCGTCTCATGACTCAAGCTACCTTCTTAAAAGAGTAGACGGTGGATTAGGGCCAGTTTTGAGGGCCATTTTTCACAACCTCGTGTTCCAGTTGAACACCTATGCAAACCAGGCTAGTATGTAGGGCAGGTTTTCTGAACGAGTCACTCGTAGTAATCACTGAGAGCCAAATTTTCTATCCTGTTGATGTCGTATTATCTGACAGGAATCAAAGGGAAATTTTAGGCCGCCTTATTAGGCTACCACGGTTCAAGACCCTTTGGATTTAGATATAAATATACCATTTTATCGTTTATTTGAGTCAACAAAAGTCAACCTCCAATTATATAGTCTCGCAAACAGAAAACCTGTTTAAAGCATCATTTTCATTAATCTTGGATCCCTGAAGTCCACCCATCTCTCGACCTGTGTATATACACTCATAAAAACTCTCCGTCCAATCCAGCGTGGGTGTTCACTGCTGCTCGGAAGCAGACGATTGTACGTAATTCTCAGAGTAGAACTTACGAGCTTGTCGATTCATAAATATGTCCGACTTTTCGAAGATTTCGAAGGGTAATGGCGCTACCGGTCCTCGGTCGACTTTACTGGGACCTCAAAGGGGAAAATTGAGCGGCGGGGCGAGCTCTATGAAGGCAGAGGGGAATCAACTCGACTGGTAGCTTTCACAAAGCAGAGAAGAAGATCCGTGGAATGGAATTGACGTAATATTTCAACATACAGGAAGCAGTTTTAGCTCCCAGGAAGTCGATAATACAACAGGCAACTCAACTGTTATGGGAGAGAACGGATCGCGGGCTAGAAACTCGTCTTCTTAACCACTCCTTTCAAAACACATACTCTAGTGTTTTTGAAGAAGTTTTGGGTTTATTGGTGGGATAAGAAATCAATATAAGAAATATCCCATTCATACATAAAAATATGCCAAGTAACCATTGTCTATTGTTAGTCTCCAGAATACTTTGGCAGGTCGGGCGTTCCTGCGCGTTTTTCTTATTCATGAGAACAGTACTCCAAGCCTTATAGCCTTTTCTCATGATGCGGAACCCACAAGTTCCCAAGAAATACAGTTGATTATCGTATCCAAATTGCGGAGAACCATCTTGCACCCGAGCGCTACGTAACAACCAAATCATGGTGGAGACTGTCCCGAAACTTTAATCTGCCCCCAATCGACCCCAGTCGGCCAATTTTCGTCGTAGCTCGAGCCATCCCTTGATGAATAATCGGAACTTCGGTGCTGGTAGTGAGCCGGAAAGATGGAAGCAGACGACCAACATCATGTTTCATTGGGCTGCAAGAGCTTTGAGGATCCGTTAAAAAGCCCCCCTTACGCGCATTGACATGAAAATAATTCCCGAGCCAGATCCCGAAGCATGAGACGACTCTTTTCAAGACCCAGGTGCCGAGGAGCGACTACTCCCACCGAGTGGGATAACACATCGATCGCTAACGAGGCTCTCGTATTGGACATCGTATCTTGTGTTGAACTTAATGTTAGATGATGACTTAGCGGACACTTAGATAATATTCAGATAGCATTCTATAATAGGGTCGAATTTGCCATCGTGACGAACTAGTGAGCCAAGCCAACTTCAAAGAATCCAATATGACATCAGTAACCACCACTGTAAGAAAGAAGAGCCCCTATGAATTGCAATTCACCACCGGCCTTCCTCCGGGTACAGACACGCCCGGGCAATTTGAGAGTCCTCGATCTCCTCGCCTAGCTCCTGAACTGAAGCGTCCTACTCCCCAATGGCCATCACCAGAAAATCGCCGTGGCAAGTGGGTGGCCAAATATCTTGACCAAGTACGTATTCCAGGTCACGATGGAGCCATTATCTAATGTGATGACGATTAATAATAGCTTGATCCCGAGACCGAGTTTGACCAAATAGTCCGGACTGCTTCTCTTTTTAGCGGCTCCGACTTTTCCACTGCCTTGGGCTATACTGCCAACTTTGTCTGTCTTACTGCCACACCATCTGGTGCCTTGGCAATTCATGGAGGCAAAGTCAATACCAAAGGCCATCAGCGCTACTATGAGACGGTGTTGTTCATTCTAGATTGGATATTTCACGGTAGCCTCTCGCCAGAATGCCGAGATTCGGTCAACAAAGTCAACAAAGTCCATTCAGCTATATGGAAGCGAAGGCCTGGCACTTACAGTGCCCCGTGGGAAGGCCAAATGGCCCTCGTCGGATTTGCCTTCTTTGAAACTCATATTCGTCGTCTCGTGGGCACAAAGAGTCAACAAATCCATCCAAAAGTCCAGGCATCTTGGCCTTATTGGGGAGAAAAGGTGGCCGGCTATTTCATCACGGAGCCGGATGATGGGTCGCGGACTATGGACATAAACTACCCTCGTACCTGGGAAGAGATGGAGAAGTTCTTCTACTGGTATATAGACTTTCCCTTTAACGATCAGAGAAGCCCCGAGCTTCAGCAGAAGGGACATGAGACGGCACTTGCTTTTATAGATCAGTTTTCCGAGTTTTGGTTCCCCAGGTATGCATCACATCTCATCGTTTTCATCCTGTTGCAGGCTAGCTAAATCCTTTGGAAGGCAACTCAGATTCGTGGGTCGAAGTGTATTGCTTACCTTTGTACCTCAAAATATTCGTACCGCCCAAAAGCTTCCGGATCCTAATTATGTCGTTGAACTTTTTGTCAAACTGGGTTTGAAGATTCTGCTAGACTGGCAGGATTCGATGGCTGACCCTGTCGACCCACCAGTAGCAGCTTTTCGAGAAAAGCTTGTCAACCTGAACATGTACTCGGTTGACAAAAAGATCAAAGCATTGAGAGATTCTCAAGATAAAATCTTCAAGATTGTATCGTCGTTTCTTATTTTGGGACTTGTGATAGTCTTGGAGCGTGTTGCGAGATTTCATGGTCTTTTTTACTAGTTTTTTCGTCTGTGTGTCGTCTCTATGTAGCATTTGACAGTCCCGGGATGGTGTCTCCGTAGACACTTTTTCCTCACAACACCAAAAAAAAAAAGCATAGATCGCGTCCCGTCATAATACACGATGGTCATTATTCTTGTCGCATCCACTGCAGAACAAAACCCTGTTGTAGAATCCACAGAAGGCGTCATGCCCGATTGGGTTGCTTTGGGAGAGTTGGCGGGGGTGGGGGCGGGGTGAGAAGATGTCCGATGCCCTTTCATCACGCCGAGGCAGGCGGTGTTGGGACACTTCTTTCCATTAACCCCAGAAGGCGCTTGCCAGGAGAACCAGTAAATGGGTCAGAAACCACTGTAGCACGGCATATTGACTCACTTCAGCTGCGTGGCATCTCATTTAACGAGAGACACTATTGCCGCTAGTGCGACGAGCCGGCTGGCGGGCACGTGACATGACTGTGTTGTCCTGCATCGCGGGTGACGAACCAACATCGCTTCATGAATCATCCAACCCTGCCTGACCTTGTAACCACTCGATATTGTCCTCTGAAAGCCCAAGAAAGCTCGCGATTATTGGACTTGTCGGCGCGCTCGGGGTTGTTATTCACGTACGTTCTTGATCGCATCATGATATTTTCTGCAACCGCGTATACTTGCTCTCGTTCTCTCCCGCCCCCTCCTTCGCCAAAGAGCAAATGCCGAGTGAATCATCCGCAGCGCTCGTCCAGAAACTCGTGGTAGGTGACCTCATGTCTCGGGCCGCGGCGCGATAAGACGCGCCTCACTGCTTTTTAGGGGGAGAGGCTTGCTCTGGGATCAGATTGGCTATGCAGAAACCTCTATAGACCATCGCAAAATAGTCTTTAGAAATGCAGGCAAATAGCTCGGTTTGGCCCAAAAATCCTTCCTCAAAGGGCCCACATGCGACATGTCGCACCAGAAAAATGGCTGTTGTAGGCTGACCCCACTCTCCAGGACTCGTTCCGCTCGCTTCTGGACGAAGCCCTCGTAGTGGCCATCGCAAGTGACCACGACCTTCAAAAAGATGCAGAATACAAGTCTGCCAAGGCCATTCTGGAAGATCTCGCAAAAAATGTGACTCTGGAAGAAGCCACCGGGTTCAACCCCAGTGGCATCGCCGAGGGTCCCGATGAAACTACCGATGGTCTAAGCACCACGGAAACAAGCATCAGCCATCAAGCCGCGCGCACTCACGATACAGAAACAACGCGGAGTGACCAGGCGTCATTGACGTCTGGCGGGGAATATTGCGTGCCTAGACTGACCACCTTTAACAACGATAGCGAGGAAAGTAAGATTTTCCAGCTACAAAGTATGTTTATGGACTTGAAACAGCATGACATCAAGTTTTCCCTAAAGAAGGCCAAGGGGGACTTCCAAGCTGCTCTGGATGACTTGCTTCATGTCCAGTACCTAAAGGAAACGGATCAGGAACAGAAAGGCATTGACGGCTTCTTCCAGCCGGATGAGGAGGTTGGCAAGAAGAAGAAGAGAAAGAATAAGAAGAAGGGCAAGACTTCTTTGTCAACTGACCTACCTCCGGCGCGAGACTTAATTACCTCCCCCCTCTCCCCTACTTCTCCTAAATCTCCTGATGGCTTGAAGGATATGAAGCGTAAGATACTCTGTGAATGTACGCCCGTGAAAGAGCCCTCAAACTAATAGACCATAGGTCAAGATGAGATTTCCTTTCTTGCAGATAGGCTAAACCTCCCTTATGGTGAGGTATCCGATATTTACTACCGGAAGCGCTTCTCCAGCGGCGCTACTGCAGCTGAAATTATTGATCAGCACATCGCACTGGGAATTGAAGCCCAGGATGAAGCCAGTAAAAAACAGGCACATGAACTTGCAAACAAGTACCGGAATGTTCCTGAAGAATACATGTCTACAGTTGTTCAAGTGACCGGGTCTATTCCGCAATCATCCGAAGACATTGCTGCGCTCCTCAGCAAGCACTTTGCCAAGAACCCGTGGAGCCAAAAGTTGGACATCAACTACACACTGACGCCACTACTGGATGATGACATTGAAGGATTTGGAACCACTCCGGCAGCTGGCAAAGGGGCGGTCAGCCGAGTGCCGCGAACGGGCTCCAGATCTGGCGATCCCGTCTCGTACGCGCAGGCCGCCGAAAGGGTCAGCCAGTATCACCAGGGCAGGCGCGAGGCAGCAGCCAAAGCGGCCCAGATGAGCCGCAGGGGCGCGTCGAATCCTTTGTTCCGCCAGGCCGCAGGATACTTCGCCGAGATGGCGAGGGAGCAGGCCCGACACGCCAACCAAGCTTCGTCGACCGCGGCGGACCTGCTCGTGGACGAGCAGAGCACCGCGCACTCGATTGATCTGCACGGGGTTTACGTCCAGGACGGCGTGCGGATCGCGCGAGCAAAAGTGCAGACGTGGTGGACCAGCCTGAGCGAGTTCAGATCCGACAAGGCAAGGCAGCAGCCTTTTACAGTTATTACGGGTCTTGGCCGTCACAGCGCCGGTGGAGTGTCCCAGCTCCGTCAAGCCGTAGCCGCCGCGCTGCTGCAGGACGGATGGAAGATGAGGGTCGAGACCGGTCACTTCGTCGTGACGGGACGACGATAAAACACACACAGGTTTCGAACTACTGCAGGAGGCTGGCCATGATTGGCGCGTATGCATGCGTCGCATTGCGCCTTTTGGCAGTGTATATTTTCTAGTGCGCATCAAAACATGTGCACTTGATGGTTTTGGGTTGGATGCGCTTACTACACAGCCACGCTTCACTACGTCAACTATCGAATCATGACCCGGACCATTGGAATAGGGCCCACGATGGCCCTGTTTTACTTTGTTGGTTAAAGGGGAGGAGGACGGGATATCACTTGGAAATTTCACTCGTATATCTGATCGTTTCTGGAAAACCTTGATCAGAAAGATGCACCATTTAGGAATGCGAGCCGGCGTTGGCGACCGTGGTAGATGGATATAGGAGTCCACCAATGGCTTGATGATCAATGAATAACAACGCATATGTATGGATATAGATATACTCTTAGATTATTTGAGTATTCCAATGTTGGAATGGATTTTTATTATTTTTTAATCGCTCTGCAATTAGGAATCGCACCGTGAACAGAAAAACTCGGGGCGACTAATACGACTAGTTGGTTGGTTAACCTATACCTCCAGGGTGACACGCGACAAATGCATGCCGACCGTTGCGATCAACTCAGCCGCTGTCAAACGCGGCACGGCACAGCTGAAAAAAGTCTGCCTGGGACGGTGAATAGATGCCTCGAAGGATCAAGAGGGGGTTTCCAGATGCAGATATTGACCAGCGCGACGTTGCTATTCTAGTGGTGCATTGCCCAGGGATCGCCCCTCTTGTGGCGGTGTTAGGCATCCAGACAAGGCGAGCCAGCGATCACAACTCACCCTTTCAATCCTTCGCTCGCACCTTATTCGTCAGCTCTGGACATGGGGGAATGCTGTTACTACCCTGCGGAGCGTCTGCTGGGTCGATTTTTGATCATGTATATAGCATCACATCTGCCAGGCTTGTTTCATCTATCTCATCAAGTCAATCAACATTCGAATATAAAATCCATCAATCTTTCTTCAATATTGTATTAACAAATTGCAAATAAATAACGGAAAAAAAAAAGAATCCATCACCACCAACCGTCATCATGAGCAAAGAACCGCAATACCAGGCGACGCCCATCCGCCTGCCCAGGGAGGACGATGTCTCTGCTCGTCTTCTGGAGCCCCAGGATCTTGAAGAGAAGCCCAGACTCACCCTCACCTTCTCGACGATCCAGGTCCTTCGAGTTCCCGTCGCGCCTCTGGCAATCACTGCTTGCGTCTTCATGGCTCAACAGAGCGAAATCCCGTTCTGGTCCATTCTGTTTGTCATCTTTGGCGTCCTGCTTTCCATCTGGACCGTCGCCCAGGTCATCGGCCTCCACGACAACAAGAACAATGGCATGTTTGAGCTCAGGATTGGCAGCTTCCTCTGCGTTTTTGGAACCATGAACAAGATTGCGCTGGGCCCCCTCCGTGGAGCCACTCGTCCCTACGGCGTCATCCTTGTCGACCTGGCCTTTTGCATCCTGTTCACCATTATTACTATCATTGCCAGGCACACTGACCTTTGGTGGCACTGGAGAGATAGTGAGACCATCTTTGGCTTGGGCCTTACCTTGACGTGAGTAAACTCGCTAACCCCCTTGAACAAAATCTGCTTACGGGTGATTGCTAACTTGAAATAGTATCCTACAGCTCATCATTTCCCTCCTCAACTTCTTCTCACTCTCCCGCCGAGCCAAGATTGCCATCTACGATGCCGAGTATAACGACAGGATTGACTACCCAGTCCAGCAAATCTACACAGACATTGAGTCCGAGCCTAGACAATCGACCTCGTCTATGGTCTAAGAGTCGTCGACACACACCCGGGTCGAGACAAGATCTTATAACCTGATCCACATGCTTAATATTTACCGAAAGCCATGGTGGGTAGCAACGTGACTCGGAAACCTGGAAAACCTGAGACATACGAACGATGATGTGATGAGAAAATTTATGGGCACTTTTTCTTAGCTTGTTGTAACACATAGCAGTCATTCCTTTAGCATCAAAACATATCTTGTTTTGGTTCAAGACAGGGAAGCATCATAGGCTGCCCTTGGTCTTGTACCACGACAGTTTAAAAAACCTTGAAAAAATACAATCAGAAATAGGCCCATGTCCTACCGCCTGTCTTTACCGAAAGCATGCAGCACCATCGCTTGCCATGTATAACATAAAAGGTCACATATGCAAAAACAACCTGTCCATGCACCCTCCAAGTAATCTAATTCCTTCATTTCTGTTTCTGAAGCTTGGCTCCGACCTTGTCCCACACAGCCCATCCTGTAGTGAGAGTCGTAAAGAACATGGCAGAGCTGACCTGGCCGCCGTTGATCTTGACCCAGCCCACAGCAGAGCCCGGCAGGAGCATATCCACAAGGTCGGACACGATGGCGCGGAGAAGAACCTTCTTCTGGGCGGCAACCTCCTTCTGGTGCTGCTTCTCCTTCTCGGCGTCCTTGGGGGACTTCTCCTTGGTGTCCTTGGCATCCTTCTCAGAGACGGCCTTGACCGGCTTCTCGACGGGTTGGGCATTAATGTTGGAAAGCTTGATCAGAGAGATGAGAACAGATGACGCAAGACCGAAAAACCAGAGGTACTGGGACTGGTAGTCGATCTCCTTGCTGCGCTCAGTGCCGAAGATCTCAACGCTGTCGATGCCGATCAGGTCAACCAGAGTAAGCGTCTCAGTCAGGCCGAACAGGCCGAGCGAGGTCTTGCTGATGACATCGAGCCACACAATGAGGTTCTTCTCAGGGGCCGTGTACGACTCTAGGCCGGCGTTGAGCGTGTCCATGAAGCGGAACAAACGAAGGAAGCGCCGCGAGATGTTGAGCTGGCTGCGCATCGCAGCGAGGCCCGTCGACTTGGCGACCAGGACAGTGTCCTGAGCACTGGGCAGCAACGCGGCCAGCATCAGCGGGTAGGAAATCAGCAGCGAGCATGACGCCTGGAAGAGACGCAGGAGACGCTCAAGACCAACTGCCGGCGGGTCAGTAACTGCACCATGCGTCGGACATCTATCTGGCGGCTGAACTCACCGAGGTCGGTGCCAAAGGCGACAAATTGCTCATATGTGGTCGCCATGATTGATAAGGAGCAGCGGGGACGGACGGATGCAACGGGGGAAAAGACAGGGGAAAAATGGCAGAGACAAGAGACCGAAACTATTTGGACCCTTCTATCAACCCCTCTAATAATGCTAAACAGTAAAAAGGGTGAAGGGGGAAACGGACTGTCGGCTGGTCGTGAATTAGCGGTGTTAGCAACCGGACTCCGGCTATTGGGCGAGTCAGTCCGTGGATCCCCACGCCGAACGAGACCAGCCGCGATGGCGTCAACGCAGCAAACGCTCCTAGGAAAGTGACCCCGAGCAATTCAAATTCTTGACACAGCCAACGCAATATACAACTGGGTTGAATCGTAACAAACGAGTTTTTCCACTTGCAAGTAAAACACGCAACAAACCAACATCACAGCAGACGACGCCCAAACTCATTGAACACACACAAAGTAAATATAACACAGGGCATCTACTACGGGAGGTAGGTATGCATAGTTACACGGCTGCCCAACCTATTTCTCTCTCTTGATGCGGCTATTTTTCCAATTCGAAACCAATTATTGACCAGGAGACACCAGCTTTCCCTGGGCCCTTGCCGAGTGCTCCCATCCACCACCCAACGCCTCACCACCAGTCTCCTCGGCAAACTTCTGCATACGGGCCTCGAGCTCAGGTCGGAAGTGACGGATAAGACCCTGGATAGGCCAGGCGAAAGCCTCACCCAAAGCTAATTCAGAGTTAGCATAAACAAACATCATTATAGGAACAGTGCTTAAAAAACATACCGCAAATAGTGTGACCCTCAACCTGCTTAGTGAGCTCCTGGAGCATGTCAATCTCGCGGGGTCGGCCACGGCCCTGCTCGAATCGGCTCATGATCTGCTCAGTCCACTTGCTACCCTCTCGGCAAGGAGTGCACTGGCCGCAACTCTCGTGGCGGTAGAAGTGGCTGAGACGGCTGATGGCTCGGACAACGTCGGCGCTCTTGTCGAGAACGATAACGGCAGCGGTACCAAGACCAGACTGGCTATCCTTGAGGGCATCAAAGTCCATCAGCTGGTCATCACAGACGTCCTTGGGCAGAATGGGAGTCGAAGAACCACCAGGAATGACGGCAAGGAGGTTGTCCCAACCACCTCGGACACCACCGCAGTGCTTGTCGATAAGTTCGCGGAGAGGGATAGACATCTCCTCCTCGACAGTGCAAGGGTTGTTGACCATTCCGGAGATACCGAAAAGCTTGGTGCCCTGGTTACGCTCACGGCCAAAACCCGCAAACCAGCTTCCTCCTCGTCGGCAGATGGTGGGGGCGACGGCGACAGTTTCGACATTGGCAACGGTGGAGGGGCAGCCGAAGAGACCGACGGCAGCAGGGAACGGGGGCTTGAGACGGGGCTTGCCAGGCTTGCCCTCAATCGACTCAATCAGAGATGTCTCTTCACCGCACACGTAGGCACCGGCACCGCGGTGGATGTAGACGTCGAAATCGTAGCCGGATCCGCAAGCGTTCTTTCCGATCAGGCCGTCGGCGTAGGCCTCGTTGATGGCGTTTTGAAGGACATTGGCCTCGAGGACGAATTCACCACGGATGTAGATATAGGCGGCGGTCGCGTTCATGGCTCGGCCAGCGACGAGGCAGCCTTCGACGAGCTTGTGTGGGTCCTTTCGCATGATCTCTCGGTCCTTGCAGGTTCCAGGCTCACCCTCATCGGCATTGACGACGAGGTATCGGGGCCTCTTGTCGTTTTCCCATCCCTTGGGGTTCATGAACGACTATAGAGCGTCAGAAAGCCAATTCGAAGGTGTCGAGGGCCATTGGTGGCCGGAATGTGGCAACCTACCCATTTCAGACCCGAGGGGAAACCGGCACCACCACGGCCTCGCAGACCGGACGCCTTAACTTCGTTGATGATCCAATCGTGACCCTTGAGGATGATCTCCTTGGTCTTGTGCCAATCGCCCATCTTCTTCGCATGCTTGAGGTCGGGGGGGTAGCGGCCGTACAAATTCTGGAAAATGCGATCTTGATCCCTGAGACCGCCGTACGTCCGCTTCGGGGCGCCATCTTGGACGGTGGCCAGACCTCTCACGGCAGTCCGTGAGAGGCCGACGGCCTTCTTGGGCGCCGTTCTCGTGGACAGCATTGTGTTCGTGTCGGGTCGGGTGGCTGATTGAGGCGATGGAAGACGAGATGGACGTTGGGATGCGGCACTTCGAGTTTCCGTAGAGAATCGTGACCGTCCACAAATGGCCGCTCGGTGATTGGCCAATGCGGAACCCAAGCTTACTCAGCGGGTCATGTTAGCCGATACCTGCCCTCGAGCGAAAATTTACGTGCGGAGGGTAGTCCCCACTAACAGAGGTGTTAACCACTCTCTGATTGATTTGTTTGGTCCAATCCATCCTGACCTCATGAACCCGAGGAAAGCTCGGAGGTACGTACCGAGCCGTGTAGCATGCATCGTGCAGCTGCATCTGTACGTAAGCTGGGATGCTCTCAGTGCTCCAAGTGAGCTTCACGCGACCACAACCCCCCAGCCAACCCCTTCGAGAAATGAGGGCATTGCTGCTACGAATACGTTTACCTAGCACTCGCCACTCATAGGTGGCTTCTGCTTCACCATGTCGAGCAAGCGACACTCTATCCTACCCGCCGTTGACCGCAGTGGCCCGAGACCGCCTGTCAACTTTTCGTCCTCTCTCGTCATCTCCGAGAATGCGATTCTCCAAGGCACCCACTCCATCACAATGCAGTCCGAGACGCTCATTCACCCCCGCTCAAGGTTTGAGTCGCATCTGGGGAGTATCCTCATCGGTCGACGATGCCTGGTTCACGAGCGAGTACAAATGGGGGTCCGCCCTGCAGATTTGGACAGGGCCAGGCCTGGCGGAGTTGCTTTAGGTGACTATGTCACCATTGAGGCTGGTTGCGTAATCGAAGCTGGTGGCACAGAGATTGGAGAATGCTCCCTCATTCAAGCCGGCGCTAGGATTGGAAGCGGTGCCCAGATTGGCAAGGTATTCATTCAGCCCCTTCGACCCCGATGAACCATGGGCTGACTTGTGGGAAAGAATTGTACCATCACACAGATGTCTACGGTTCCTCCCGGTGCAGTTCTGCCTGACGGAACTGTTATTTTCTCGAATGGGACGCGACGAATCGATCGCCGAGACATAACCGATCAAAAGAAACTGGCCTTAATTAAGCAACTTGGAGTTTTGAGAAAAATGATACCCAGCAATGCCGATAAATTTAAATAATATACACGACAAATATGTAGCCAGGAGAGCTACTCGGACGATATACAGTGGCCCCGTCTAACGAGCTAGAAATCTAAAACCTTCGATGCGATGATAAACATCGTCTAGATGTATAATTTACGGTTCAAAATCCGTCCAATTCCCAATGCACAAGGCAGCTATAATCATCACACCAACAGAATCAACACAAGCGCGCACATCATGCTGATCAAACATGGACTCCCCCTATGCCAAGCTTCATTACTGCTAGTCTCTGTTGCCATCGCGATGGTTGGCAACGTTAGTGAAGATGCTGCAGCACCGCCTCCATATATTGTGGTAGAATAGACTTCAGCGGTTCCCAGAAATATGGATGTTGCCCCTGAGGTCTTGGTATTCGTTGCTGTGGTTTTTGGGACCGAGATTGTTTTGTTTCGTGCCTTCTGCGCCGAAACAATACTAGAAGGCATTGGTGCCACAGTATAGCCGTCTGCAGAGCATCTTGACGAGTAATACTGGTCTCGGACTAAACCAAACTCCCCAACTGAAAGTAGACACCAACGGCACCTGTCCAGAGTTGATTAATTATTTGACTTCCTCGACATGTCGATGTCTTGTCTGTTTTTCTTTCTTTGGCTTCACTTACGCTCTATCTGTCGGAACCCAGCCGGTCTCGCAAATGCATTTGTAATATTTTGATCCCGTTTCCTTTTCGCAAGTGTCGTCGAGTTCTTGGTAGGCTGCGCAAATGGACCCGTCTCCTTGACAATATTCGGTTCCAGAATTTGCAATTACTGCAAGTGGCAACAATAATAGGCCAATGGCCAACACGCAAAATTGGCTGAATCGAAACATGTCAAAGGCAATGTTCGTGACAATGGTGTTGGTGATGCTCTTGGTTGACAAATGCGTCCCAGGCCGCTCATGATTAAAGCGTATCCAGCTGTCAAGGTTGGCCGTAAGGTTATCACAATAAGCTTGAGCCAGGGCAGAATGTGCGACTGGCTGAAGCGCTTTGACTAAGACAGCCTTATTGGACCCATTTTCGGAGAGAACCGACGGTAGTCGATCCCATTACCCCTGGCGAGCATCTTCAGCTCGTTTTCGATCGCCCAGCTGACCGACGAGAATCATAGGCTCGGTTTGAGTACCCGAGGGCTGAAATGGGGCGCCATGGTGCAATGTCGCACCGTCTTACACTGGTGCCTGCGTTCGACTGAGTCCTTGGGCTGGTTCTAGCGTCGCTCTACTGAGACAGGGGTCATGTTTGTTCAACATTGGCTCATTAGTGGCTTGAGGAGGAGGCTTTGATTGGACCACCTACTGGCGCCGCCAGTTTGAGAGACTGCAATGGTCCGGCGCAACTTCGCGACGATGCATGGATGTCAGGAGAAAAGGTTCTCTTTTGCGAGTAAGACGGTAGAATGGTGACTAGTTTAGTTAATGCCATTCCTTGGCAAGAAGAGGCCCACAGCACCGGTCTTGTTGATCATTTCTTATGACTGCCCTCTCTTGATGTAAAAAATCCGCCCTCCCAGCTCGTGGCGGTGAACAATTTCGTGGTGCCACGGCTGGCCTAAATCATCATGGTTGAGTTAACGACTGGTTATGTGGCTGGCCTCATCGCGTTTGGCATCGTAGTTGGCAAGTTGGCTGAGAAATCATTACCGCGCCGGTAAAGCTAATAGTGCAATAACAGCCCAACTCTGGTGTCCAAATGCTCTTACATTCTTTCTTGCTGGACAAATCAAAGAGCGCGAATCTGCGGCCACATGGTAAGTGGAATGGTAAATTCGGTATCTCATCACTTAACACCTGTCCAGGACTGTTGCCGGAAGGTCTCTTCAAAACTCATTATGGCCAACGCTGCTTCGAGCAGACTCCTCTAAAACGCAAGGCGTTCGCAAATCAGTGAGGTTAACGACATTGAGCGTTCCGCTCATCGGCCTTTTAATCTCACTTGCCAGTGTCATCACTCCGCTAGGGCTCTACGAGCTAGACGAGCCGGATACAGAGTCTACAATTGTCCCCTTTCAATATGTTGCTGACTCAAGTGCCTTTCGTATGGGTACATCTCCTCGGAATGACAACCCGTTTACAAGAACTTGCAATTACCGGCCTACCTGTTATATGCCGTGTCCTTACACCTCAGATGTCTTCGTCTACGAACAAGATGAAGAGTCCTTCACCTGTGACATGAAATATGGAACTAATGCTACAGTGCCCGATATTGTCCAGCAGATTTATGGCAGCGGTACGAAAAATCGCAGAACTACCGTCTCGAACTTTTTCGACATTGAGTGGAGGCAAGTGACCAAGCAATATGTCCATTCACTCAACAACGGAACGCCCGTTGCCAAGGGGACATTTCGATTCCTCGAATCACTTGCCCTCGGAGGAGAGTTGCGAGCTGTTGAAGGCTTGGTGGTCGACGGACGAAATGGAAGCATTGGCTTTCGCAATCACACCCTGCCCATGGGACATAGTAAAGGGGTGACCTGGTCCGAAGACTTGCTTTTCTTGGAACCTGAGACGGAGTGTGTTAACACGAACGTTACTATCGACTTTGAGCTTTCCACCAGTAAGGGAGGGCTTAGCAGCGATGCGGCAGTTTCCAAGTTGTATATGACTGACCGGGGGGGCTTCGTCCACATCAACACCACATACCCTGTGGACAAAAACCAAACTACAACAAATGCCCCAGACCTGAAGCAGCGTGCATATTACGCTGCCTGGTTTACAAACGGTCTCACTATGATGTTTATGAACATTACGGACCCTACCGACGACGAGAAGGGCACCAAGGCCTATGAACGCATCGACTCGGAGCTCAACAAACAGTGGGAGCTTCCAATTCCAGATGGTGACCAGACTGGGTTTCAGACTTTGGACATCACCACCATGTTCAGTAAATACCTGGGCTTAACATCTACGGTCACCAATAGCTCCGACTGGAAGAAGATTTACAAGAATCCACACAACGTAACTGCACCCGAATTCGATGCTGCGAGTATGTGTCAATCTCATCATAGATCTTTTTTTGAACATGGCCACTAACAAGATGAACCAGGGAACATTTGCCAGGGAACATTACTCAATGCGCCAGTTAAGCTGAACAACACTTTTGTCACATGTAGCTTTGTCAGAGGAGTCCCAAAGCGCACAGATTCTGGTCCTGATACCATCTTTGAAGATCGCAGTAAATGGTCATCGCCAACATATGCCTGTGCAGCTTCTGTCAAGGCAACTATTAAAACAGTGACATTCTTCCACAACGGTACAGACAGCAACTTGGATAACCTTGTTATCCAAAGCATCAAGGACAAGGAGTACGAGAGCGAAGATGACATGCCCTTGTGGGGTGTGGAAGACTGGGGTCACACCCTCGCCCAGCTCGATCCCATTTGGGGCATTGTCGACTCGGCCTACAAGGGCTTCCCTAATGTCACGACCCTCAGAGCACCATCATTTCATATGCTCGGCGCCCCTGGAAACGGCTTGTATGCTGACATACTGGCACCGAACTCTTTAAACATGAACTTGGCTGGAGCCATTGCCCCCAACGCGGCCCTGCAATCTGTGGCCACCAGTGGAGACGACACGCCCACATTTGACTACGGCGCTAAGAATAGTATGAGCTTGTGGTTAAAGTGGAAGGAACTTTCTGGTTCTGAAGAGACGATGCCAACGGTCTTCAAGCTGCTGTGGTCTGATCTGGCGGCTTCTGCCCTGGTTGGATCCAAGGGTGTTCTCGGCCACTACAATGCCGAAGCCGACTCTGCTGCCAACATTCCTGTGCTGCCTACTGTTCACCGGGTCAAGTACCGATGGGCTTTTGGAATTCCAGCATTTATTCTGCTGGTCATCATGGGCCTTATCTTCCTTGCCGTTTTCATGTCAACCATTACTGGCAGGGCAAGTTTCTCCAACTTAAAACACAAGCTTAAACAGGTCGCCGTTGGACGTTTGCTGACAACAATTTTCCACCCCGATTCGAGTAGCTTCATGATGACGCCGGCAGAGTGGAGCAAGGCCAACGGTGACAAGGTGATATCCATGGCCACGGGTCATCCAATGCCTGACAGGGACGGAGGACCACCACTTCCGCTGGTGAACAATGGCTCACAGCCCTTTAATGGGGCACCGCCTCGATGCGTATTCAAACCCCCAGGAGCATATTTCCCAGAACCTCAGGGTCACGGGAAAGAAGAAATGAAACTGCATTTTCCTGAGCCGAAACAAAAATAACACATAGAGACAGAAATCTTTTTGTTTGTATTATAATTGTCAAAACTAGAATTTCGATGAATGATAGATCATGTTCTCATTAGGATACCCTTGATCAACTACACATGAATGTCACTTCATATCAAACCAAGACGCCCGGTATATTTCCTTCAGTAACTTGTTTAAGAAACCGTAGCGGCGGACATATTGCCCGCATTTCGTTGACGCCGCACCTTTTGGTACAACGCACAGGCTGTTACAACCGCCATGACGGCCCATCTCTCTCCGAGCTGGCCAGAGGCTCCCGTGCCCATAAAGTGGAATTTGGCCACCTTCGTCATGCTCGAGCCGGCCATGGCCCATGCAGCTACCACCTCATGCCCGTCGTCCGTGTAAGTGCCGTTGCTGAGTCTGCCACCACTGGACACCATGCGCACCAGCTTATACCCACCCCACTCGCCGTCGAGCGACTTGATGGACTCTGAGCGCGAGTGGCGCCACTCAAACGTCTCGCGCTGGTTGTTGGGGCCAACCTCGATGCTGAACTGGTAGCTCAAGAGGCCAAAGGCGTGGTGCACCGACTTGACTTCTTCGCGGGCTGAGAACCCGGGTGCAGGCGGCAGATTAACGTCAAAGCTGTTACTGAACGAGCGGCGTTCTGACGAAGCTAGCGGCGGGAACGATGTGTCTGGGCCCGAGTGCAGCACCACGGAAGGGGAGCTGGACAAGCCGCTGTGCGAGGCAAACATGTACAGCGGCTGGTTCTCATGCTCGCCCAGGGTAAAAGTCGAGTGCCAGGTGCTGTGGCGGTAGAGACTGAATGCCTCTGGAAACTTGCGAGGGATGGGGTGAGAGGGAGCAGAATATACTTCTGCTCCTCCTCGTGAAAGTGATTGGTTGAAAGGTGGATAAAGGGATTGATTGTAGGATGGGGGCACCTCCTCGAATGAAGATCCACCCCGGGCTTGTTCTGGATAACCCATGTTGAGGCTTTCAAATAGAAATTGATTCAAGTCGAATTAGCAACTCATGTACCAGTTTCTAATGTTTAAGCAAGTAGAAATTGTAATGATTTAAATGCCACTGAAAGAACTGCACTTCTATCTAAATGCACACAATGCTTGGCAGCCACAACTTCACTTTATATCATCACGAATAAACGGCATGTAGGGCTGAACGGGTAGCACGGCAACATTAGGGGATGGCCGCTGCGCTGTCATAATGAGTTGACTTGCGTTTTTGGTTAGCGAGGCCGGATCGACAGCGCCCACATTGTGTTGAGTTGCCCGCAAAGCTAGGCTGAGCATGGTCATCATGTGGGGTGAGATGATGGTTTAGTGGCAGCCTGCTAAGTAGACCCAGCCTATCAGGTTGCGCGTTGGCCAGAAGGATTTGCGACTTTGGGGCAATGCTTATTACGCAAGTGCTCGCCCGTCTTCAATTAGGACTGTGACATCATGCTGATGCAGCAGGGGTATTGCTGCAACTGGCGCAAGACGAGCAGATACGGTTGATACGACAAACGGGGTTACATTCACAGGAACGAAAGTCGACTTTTGAAAATAGGCGAGCTTTTCAGCTGGCATTAATAGAGTTACTGCTGCTACCTTAGTGTGCCAATGCATCCTCAAATAGACGTCGCAGCTGGTCTCTCTCCCTCTCGAGCTCAGATGACAGCCCAGGAGCTAGCATCAGTACTCGAGCCTGGGGGATGGTACCCTCTACCAGCGCTTCAATGTCGGAGCTGGTGAAGCCGAGCTCCTTGATGCCCTTGGGCTGGTCCCCAAGGTCATCCAGGAATTTGGTAATGGCCTCGGCCAACACTTCACCGGCGCTCTCACGCTTGACATTGCTAATGTCGACCCCGAAAGCCTCGGCAGCGGCAAGATGGCGCTCAGGGTTCGAGGCTGCGGTGAAACGGAAGACAGCCGGAGCCGAGACAGCAACAGACACACCGTGAGGGATGATTGGTGTGGGGACCTCATAGCCGGCGTGCTTATAGCCGGGGTTCTGGCCGGAGATGGGGTATGACATGCCTAAGCACGCGTTGAAGTCAATACGGTACCGAATTACGGAATGGGGAAGTACGCACCGTGGCACAGATGGACACCTGCGTTTCCGAAGCCAACACCGGCCAGGGTGGACGCGAGAAGCATCTCGCTCTGAGCCTCCAAGTCATCGGGGTTCTTTACCGATCTGGGGAGGTATTTGACGGTGGCACGCAGAGCGTGGAATGAGAAGACGTCTGAGATGGGGTTCGCGCCCTGGTAGGCAGGACGGAGGATAGGGTTCGTTGGCCTGGGAGTTCGCTCGTTGAAGGGAATGGCAGTCCAAGACTCGAGCGAGTGGCACAAGACGTCAAGACCGGACGAGGCCTTGACAGCGGCGGGCATGGTGCGGGTGTTGAGAGGGTCGCAGATTCCCAGCGTAGGCTTCAAGTTGCGGTGGGCGACACCCGTCTTGGCCCGCTTGGAGACGAGGTCGAAGATGGCGGTTCCCGTAGTCTCACTACCTGTGCCGGCTGTGGTGGGCACGGCGATGAGAGGCTTCAGAGGTTTGTCAACGGGGAGGCCCTTGCCGAGCGGTGCGTTGACAAAGTCGAGGAAGTCGGCATCGGGGTATGCCGTGTAGAGGTTCATGAGCTTGGCCGTGTCAATCACTGAGCCACCTCCCACAGCAAGGAAGGCATCTGCGTTAAAAGGGCGGGCCCAGGCAATGGCCTCCTTGATACTAAGGGTGAAGCTGTGAGCAAAAGTGTAACTGGCCGTAGGGTTTTGTATCAGATACATACGAGCTGTCCTTGGGCTCAATTCGGACTTTGTTGAACACCTCAAAGTTGATACCCTCGCGGGTGAGAGCCTCTCGGACCTGTCTCATGGCGTCGAGCTGATCGACAGTCTGGTCGGTGACGACACAGATACGCTTGGCACCCATGTTCTTGAAATCCATGCCGACCTCCTGGGTGACGCCGGGACCGAAGCGGATAGACGATGCGGCCATCTCAAAGGCGTACTCCTTGAGGCCCGGATTCGTCGTAGGCGTGGCATACTTACGCTGTCCCGCGTGCTTGGATGGCGAGAAGCTCGGGGGTGACTGGTGATAGCCCGGGTTTGAATGGCAAGGGCACGAAGGTGGGTGGGCGTACTGAACGGTGCGGAGGAGGCTGGTTGCTCGCTTGGCGGCCTGGAGTTGTTTGCAACGTCAGATGAGAAATGCCCAGCCGGTCATGAGATGGAGAGTGAGAGTGAGCCGGCGAGCCAGCACCGGGGGGTACGAACATTGGGAATTGCTCTCACTGAGGGCACCATTGTGACGGATGATGTGAAACGCCGTTAGCTAGTACCAATTCTAATCACTCCTCGAGCTAATTGAATAGAGAAGGTGGAATACACTTCTGAGAGCGGTTAAACACAGGATAGTGAAGCTTCCAAATCCCAACAGAGCTATGCAACCTGGAGGCGCGTGGCGGCTAACCCTGGCTTACATATACTACTCCGTACATAACTTGCCTAGGCTCGCTCGCTAGTTCGCCGTCGTAGGTCAACCTCGGATGGCCGACTTGAGATAGCTAGTGCGGGGGAAGCGCCGATCTGGGGCCGATAGAGTAGCGAGCCGGTAATGGCATTCGTCCAGCAAAGCCGAAGCAGCCATTGAGAAGCTTCCGATTGGAGCTGCCCATTTCTTTACTGCATTTCCTTTTTCTCCTTTTCGTGGCCAATTGCTTTCTTTTTATTTTAGCAAAACCGTAGGCCAAGGGCTTTGCGTCGGAGAGTTTGGGTATAGAATTTCCTATTCTGGATTGCCGAGATGGCGGTGCTGCTAAGCTCAAAGTGGCAGCAATCTCACTTCTCGGCCGAAAGAGTGGGCTGTTGGGCTCACTCGCCATGACCGTTCAGAATGGTTTGGCTGGTACTCCACGAAAACAGTGAATTCGCACCACGAGAACAATAAAGGAAAAAAGAGATTCAAAACTCGTAATCAAGGGAAGTAATAATTTTGATTTATATGTCTTCAACGCCTGCACTGTACACCCCACTGTCGTATCCCGCCCATTGATCCGATATCGTTCACTAATCCATCAGAGTAGTCAGCTTGTCGGATTTCTGAGACCCTTTAATTTCAATATTTTTTTTCTGAAAAGATAAACAAACTTTGAAAACGCTAAAACGCAAATGAATTGCAGAACTGACTTATTATGTGCTCTTTCACTACCCCAGCTTAATGGCCTTCCTTGTCAGACTAGGGAATATGATGTAAGCTATCTAAATTCCTCGCCAAATGCGGCCATAAGAAATCCGAATAGCATATAAGAGTTGGATTTGGGGGAATAAAGATCCCTTATTATTTTTTTCTTGAACCGTATTCATATTGCCTAACGTTTTATTCCCCTCAGATGATGTCCCATGTCCCATGCATGGCCTTTTGGCTTAGTCCAGTCCTTGCCAGCTTTAACTGTGGGTATGCCTAGACCTGTATTTTGGCCTCTAGAATGCATGTGTTTAACGCTCTTGTTCTTTTTTTTTTTTTTTTTTTTTTTTAAAAAAAAAAAATAAGTCTAGAGCAAAGGTGAATACACCGTGGCAACGGATTGGTCTTAGTTCCCATATTACAGGAATGCTCAAGGATAACGGTTGCGGTAAATTTATCGGCTCTCATTGGGTTGGAGTTGATGGGCTTACTAACATCACCGTCAAGCTATCATGTTTACTGTTCCTCTCCATCTTGTCATTAAAGACCTTCAGCGCCAATTCAAGCGCTGCACCTGAGGTCAGTGCCGCGGTAGCCTCATAATAAGAGGCTATGTGACCAAAGGGGACAAATCCGGCAGCTGTATTTCTGAGAATCACATTGTTACAAGCACTTCCAAAGCGGACAAGACTGGTGTTTTAGTGTGGGTGAAACTTTGGAACCATAGTGCATCCGCTCATTGACGGCGAGTCATCGATTGGGTGCATCATGAAGACTCAGGCAAAGTCAAACACGATAGATGCGTGGCTCCCGGGATGGATGAGAGCGTCATTGTCGTCATCGCGACAAATGTGTCTTTAATGACTCGGTTTCAGCGCTTACCAGGCGAGCGACCGTTAGGTAGCCCAAAATGGACGGTTTTGGCAGGCCGTCGGGAGACATTTCTTGCTTTTTCGACGGCAGCTAAGGTATCGCTCCAAAAGAAAAAGAAAACGGCGTAGTTGAGTGTTCCGCACACTGTCGCATCAAAGACCAACACTGGGCAATGGTGCAAGTAGGGCCCATTTACGCGGTGTCACAGACATATAGGCGAGAGAATGGCGAGTGTATGCATTGAACTACAGAGGGATGCTTGTGATGCACCCGGTGTCATGGGGGTGGATCATGCATCGGATGGCGGGAGACGAGGCATAGCTTAATCGAGATCATGACAGGCTCTCGCACATGATGACTCCCCCAGACCCAGACAAGTCACTTGGCTGTCTAGGCCCATCGCAGCCCTATGCTAACTGAGCGGGCCTGACCCCGGCCGATAGTTACAGCACATGTGTGTAAACAGGCCTGAGACAAAGGCGAAATTCCGATCGAGGTGTCCAAGATGGCCGAATACAGCCAGCCGACGATGTCTCGTCTCCCTGGCCATACGTCAAAGGGGCGGGGGGGCACTGGGAATTGCAGCCCCACCATCACCACCCACGCCGCCTCCATTTCAGCCAGTCGCAGCAGGTCGCAGCGGGAAAGGTACGTACCCAGCACCAGTGGAACAGCTGCCTCTAGCAGGGAAGCTCTGATGGGCCACTCCTGCACCTGGCCGCTGCACCTGGGCTGCACCTGGCTGCACCTGGCCCAGTGGCTCGCTCCTCCCCCCAGAGATTGTGAAACTAGGTGGCCAAACGTCAGGGAGCTGGAACGGACCCAAGGCAACTCCCAACCAACCTTCGTCGCCTGGAGACCTGTCACCTCCGGCATCATCGCCATCCACTCGATTCACCGAGCACGCCCGGTCAGTCCTCGGCCCCGGCTTTAGCCTCCGCCTCCGCCTCAATATCTCTCCACCTTGAGCTTGGCTGTCGACTCCTCTTCCACCTCGACTCCTTCGGCGCCGCCTCGTCGACCGATCCCTTCATCGCCAACCCCAACTACCCCTCGAGTCCCAAGTCGAAACATGCTTCCGCGCCCCTCGCGCCCCGTCGCTCCCGCGTGATCGATCCCACCTGTCTCGTCCTCTCCGCCCACGCCTCGAGCTGCCGTGCCCATGGAGCGCGCAAATGGTGGTGGTGGCGGCGGCCCCGGCGCGGCTGCCAGCAGGGCAGAACGGTTTGAAGAGGAGAAGCGTCGCATCATCGACAGCTGCTTCAACAAGAAAGATGTCGATGGCTCTCGTAAGTTTTCATTGTTCGCCCTTGGACACCATGGCGTCCACATTGTCCTTGGACCGTCCTCGGCTCACTCTCAACACCAGTCCTCGAAACCTACATCACCCATATCCGAATCACCGAATTCTCGTCTCATCCCTCGACACCTCCCCCGCCTCAGGCTCGAACCCCGGAAGTTCAGAAACCTCGAGTCATCATAGTGGCTGTTCGCAAATCAGGCCGTGTTCGCATGCATAAATCTAAAGAAAACGCCAACGGTACCTTCTCAATCGGCAAAACATGGAACCTGGATGACCTTACTCATATCGAGGCCTTTTCCGGCCCTGATGTCAACCCATCTCATCGCCAATGGGTTGGCGACACTGGTTTTGTCGTGACCCTCGGCAAGCCCTACTATTGGCAGTCCCAGTCGGACAAAGAGAGGAAGTTTTTTATTGCCAGTCTCATCAAGATTTACAGCAAATATACCGGCGGCAAGTCCCCTGAACTTGGAGGATTTGACCCCAGGGAATTGGATCAAGTTATGGGAGCTGGAAGACGGCCACCACCGGGCCCTGGCGGTGCCTCCAGACCACCACCTCCTCCTCAACCTCCTCAATCCGACCAACAGGGGCCAGGGCAGCCAAATTCAGCGCCCTCACCTCGATCTGCCCCTCCTGTTCCCGCTGTGCCTTCCGGTCCGCCTCCGCTTAGAGGAAACCCTGAAAACCCCCGTTTTGCGAGAACTCCTCCGGCGCGTCCACCTATTAATGGCACCGGTTCTCCTGCTGGCAGCGTAGATTCCAGCGCCTCTAGAGAACGACTTCAACCACCATGGATGGCTCAGAATAATAAGAGCCAAGATTCTGTGGCCAATTCTGTGGCAGGAAGGAGTGACGACGGATCCAGTATACCTCCTCGATCACGGAACGGTATGCCTGGTCCAGGTGCTTTTGGTAGATTTGCAGACCCCCCTTCACCTCGATCAGGACATTCACAGCCTCCTGCTCAACAACAGCCCCCACCGCAGCTTCGACCTCAGGCATACCAGCAACCTGAACGACCCCCTCCGGAGCGGAGGAGGCCCCCGATGGATCCAACTCGCCCCCATGACCGAGATTTAGTTCCTCCCCCATTGGTTAGCCCGGGTAAGAGGCCCGATCCTATGGCGCCGCCCCCAAGGAGCACTGAACGCGATCGCATGGGCTCTCGCCAAGATTCGTCAAGTAATAAGTCAGTCGCCCCGTCCTTGCCAGAGAGCTTCAGAGACCGTGATCGAGATGCTTCAACGCCACCCTCGCGGGGCACACCTGAAATCGAAAGGACCATTTCTGCCAATCAATCCCCAAAGACTTCTGCGAATGCTTCGCCAAGGACGCTTCATGCACAACCTTCATCCTCTCTAAAAGCCCCACCTGCGACTTCTTTGCCCAAATATGGAAATCATTCATCATCACCCAGTCCAACCAACATATCAGCACCTGCCCCCTTTCTACCCCCTGAGCCTCGAGCTGCCCCATCAAACCTCTCTCCAGGTGTCTCTCCTGGCGCTTCTCCAGGGGCCTCGCCAGGCGCGCCGCCGGCAGCTTTCCCCGCTGCCTCAACTACCTTTGCTAATAATTCTCCCGGAATGTCCCCTGGCGCTTCTCCTGGTGCTTCCCCGGGAGCTCCCCCAAGCGCTTTCCCAGCCTCTCGAGGTGCTCCTCCCAGTAACTATCCTGGCCATTCACCGGGTGTTTCTCCTGGCGCTTCACCTGGCGCCCCTCCCGCTGCTTTCCCCGCTGCTCCTCGAGCTGTCTCTCCTAGTCCTGGGGCTTATCCTGGCGGCTCCCCAGGCGTTTCCCCTGGGGCTTCGCCGGGTGCTCCTCCAGCCGCTTTCGCTCCACCGCCTGCCTTTTCCAACAATGCGGCTTATTCAGGCGGCTCTCGTGATGTTTCTCCTGGTGCCTCACCAGGTGCTCCACCAACCGCCGCTTTCCCTCCTCCTGCTCCACGGGGTATATCCCCTGGCGCTTCTTCTGATGCTTCTCCTGGCGCTTCTCGAACCGCTTCTCCTGTCATGTCGCGTTCTCCACTTCCAACCAGGCCAAAACCCGAAACGCCGCCTATTGCAAAACCCCCAGTGGAACCGCCAGCAGAACCTGCTCTGCAGCCGCCGCCGCCACTGAAGAGAGATACCTCTGACACTGCATCGGATTCGGAGGAGGCACGCCCCGGTCTGGGTCCCATGATTAAAGCCAAAAAGTCCAAGGGTGAAATTGCCGGTGCCCTGTGGAAAGCGGCATCTGCTGCATCTGCTGCTGGCGCCTTCAAACCTCGCAAGGGCGGTGCGGGAGAACGTCTACGACAGCTTCAAAGCAAGGGCGAAGAAGGCCCTGATGGTATCACAGGTGTTGTTCCGGCCCCACGTCGTGCTCAGGATGCCGTCAAAGATTCGCCAAAAGAAACGCCCTCGACCCCTGAACCACCCAAAATTAATGCAAAATCACCCCATCGAAATTCTCTTGTGCCTGAAGTCAAGGTTTCAGTCCCGAGCAGACCCAACAGCTCCCATGGGCCTGTTGAAGAAGTCAAGAAACCAAAGCAAGCTGAGAAGGTTGAAACGCGCCGCCGCTTCAACGCAGGCAATGATGTGAAATGTTTCCAATCACTAGGTATTGAATCATCCATTCTGGATGATAGGAGCGAAGAATTTTGCAAGTGGCTAGATCATTTCGGGTGGATTCCAGGAGAACAGATGCGGACAAGCCACGTCGAAGAAATGCAAATCGAAGTTGAACGTGAATTAAACAAGGCGCAAGCTGGCGGCTGGCTGGCTCGCTTCCGAGAGGAAGACGAACGCGTAGAGGCCATAAAAATCGGAATAGACATCGCCATTGCGGAATGCGAAGAACTCGACAACCTCCTGACCTTGTATTCTGTCGAACTCTCGGTAAGTCATACATACGGCACTACGTAGATGGTGCTAACACTTTCCAGACTCTTCAAGATGATATAACCTACATCGAGGCCCAAGGACAGGGTCTTCAGGTGCAAACCGCCAACCAAAAGCTCTTGAAGAAGGAATTAGAGTCTCTTCTCGAAACCTGTTCCATTACGACGTTTGACCTCAACGCATTAAGAGTAGCGCCATTGGACACCACACGTGGCTTGGGTGAATGTGAGGCCGCCCTAGTCACCCTCTTCAAGGCCATGATGAAGATTGATCCTACCCTAAGCGGCGAGCAAGGCAAAGACGTCACCTTGGACTCGGATCAGACCGGCTTTGACATGGATTATGGCCAGATGCGAATTGTTCGGGAGAAGAAGGAGACCTATCTACAAGAAAGCAATTACTTTTTGAAGCGATTGATTGATTTTATGACAAAGCAGTATGACGCAGCCTTTAACCAGACCAAACTGGCAATGGAAGGCGCCCTGTCAAGAAAGGTTGATTCGAATCATCACGATGTGGGCCGTGATATATTGTGGAAATATCATCCTCTGATGATATACGCAAGAGATGTCGATTTGGAGAACTGGAATCGCATGATTCAAATCTACCAGGACAAGAGCCAACCTGTTTACCGGGTTGAGTTTCAAAATGTGGTTGCTATATGGCGCAAGAACGCGAGAAAACTCACGGGCGAAGAAGCCGAACTGCTCTTCTCAACCCAGAATGAGAAGCACCACCAAGAGAGCGGTGTTGCGAACACCGCAAGGAAACTGACGGTGAAGCGAAGCCAAACCTTGGCACGAGCCCTTCGATCGCCCCGCGAAGATGGCAGCAACAGTCGAGCTTCTCCTGTCGAAAAGTCGTCCAGCGACAGCAGAAGCCTTCCATACGAAGTGTTTGCTGGTGTGATGGATGACTTGTTACCCCTGGTTCAGATGGAGCAAAACTTCATTGTTGACTTCTTCCACGCAACAACTCTGGAACAGATCGACTTCCCCGATTCTGTAGCGGCTGCCGAACCACAAGATCGCCGCGGAGGAGATCTCAAGCGACCTCGTCTAATGGAACCAGATCGTGATCTTGCTAGACGCATCACACGTGCAATGGAAGTTATATTTGCGTTTTTGGAATCCGAGCTCCAGAGGCTCGTCGAATGGGTCACAGGGCAAGATCCTTTGTAAGTTGGCAAAACTCTTTTGTGGTGGAGCAGCGGCTAATACTTTTACAGGCAAGGAGTGGGTGTCTTAACAACTTTAGAAGGCAAGCTGGGCCAAATCAGTCAGTCCAACCAAGATTTCCTCAATGCGCTCATACAAAAGCTGCATAGCCACTTGGAAGGAAAATTCAAAAAGTTTGTTGATGAGCAAATTCGAGCCATTGAGGAAACCAAAGTCAAGATCAACAAGCGCAAGGGCGTCATCTCTTTTATTCGCGTGTTCCCTCTGTTTTCAGCTGCTGTGGAGAACATGGTACCGAGCGACGACCCCAACCTGTCAACTCGACGAACGGTTGACCGCGAATACGACCGAATTCTAAAGACCATGTTTGACTCGCTCATGGTGATTGCTCGCGAGAATCCTGCCGTAAGTGTGACGAGCGGATCCGCGGACCCCGAAGACAAGGAAGCGCTCAACTTCCACATTCTCCTCATTGAGAATATGAACCATTTCCTCGAAGAAACAGACACCAAGGGATTGGAAGTACTTGAGGAATGGAAGGAACAAGCCAATGCGACATACCACGAACACATGGATCTCTATCTTAATGCAGTCATGAGGCGGCCTCTGGGCAAAGTGCTAGAGCATTTAGAGAACATGGAGGCCCAGTTACAGAGCGGCAAATCGGCAGCCTCGATTGCCGCACAACCTTCTAACAGCAAGACTGTTTTCAACAAGGTGCTAGGCAACTATGACACGAAGGAAATCCGCAAGGGTATTGAAGCACTACGAAAGCGAGTCGAGAAGCATTTTGGCGATGCTGACGATCCAGCTCTGAGCCGAGGTCTGGTAGTCAAGGTGTTGACTGAATGCGAACGATTCTACGAGGAGGTGGAGACGCGTATTGGACGAGTGACGACAGATGTTTATGGAGGAGATGTTTTGTTTGAATGGCCTCGGGCTGATGTCAAGGCCGCGTTCCGATAAGGCATGGAGTTGATGATGGGATAGCGTGACGAGTACGGGCAGCATGACAAGCGTGTTTTCAGCTGCTAGAGAAAAGACGGAATGGGCTGTAACTTGTACCAATACACATGAGACATACTTGACCATGAGATAAGAAGCCACCTGTACGGCATGCCATGTCAATTGTCGGGAGAATGCAAATGGCGTCTTGTGAAAATACTTTTTTAGGTCAAGGGCTATTATTAGATACATGAATGTGTGAGTGAATATTGGAATGCCATGACCAAGAAGCAAACAAGCAAGCAAGCAAATGAGCAAACTCGATAATGTGATTGGTGATCTACCAGGTTTAGATGAAGAGAAAATCCAAGTGGGGGCAAACAATTTATCAATGATGCAATGGTTAGTTAATTCAAGGGATGCCTGGTGGCATCAGGTACCTCAGATGAGTTAAATTAGACGCGTAGAATGCCCATTTACGCGACGCGTTCGCGGTTGCCGCTGGAGGTTCCGGGTCCGGGATGCCCCACCCAACGAAGCGCCGGCAGGGCAGGTGACGAACCACAGGTTCATGGCATGAAACTCGCAACCTCGACACAGACCAAACAACTTGAAGGACAAGATCCAGCTCTACGCCACTCCCACTGCTGTTCTACATTATCTCAACACCCGACCGAGAGGCTGCTCATCCAGCAGCCCACCCCCCGATATGTCCCCGCAGACCCGCTCTCGCGGCGTCCCACAATCCAGCCGAGTCTATCACTCAACGCCCACGCAGCAACAGGCACAGTTCCCGCCACGACGAAAGGTAGTTCGCACATATGGGAAGCAGAAACGCAAGAAGGATGCCGTGGCGCCTGCGCGGTCGTTGCGCCAGCAGACGCTGACTCAGATTGACTTTGTGTCGAGCTTCGAGGAGGATGCAGAACCCACCGTTTTTAGCGACAGCGATGAAGACATCCAAAAGAGGAGCGACGAGGACGCCCCTGCCGATGACGACAAGGAGAACCACGCCACAAACGATGAAGCCGAGGACGAGGAAGACGAGGAGCCCGTATCAAGTTTTAGGAAAAGAAGAGCCAGCTCAAAAACGGCGACAGCCAAGAAGAAGGGCAGCAAGCGAAGGCGCACGCTCGGGGACGAGTCCGAAGGCGAGCCCAGCGTGAAGAAGGAAGATGAAGGGACTCGACGCAAGACACTTGGCGACCTGCCGACTTCCAGCTATCACACCCAGACCCTCACGCAGTTTCTCGGCCGAGACCCCGCCAACGCCCTCTACATCAAGGATTCCGAGGATGAAGACGAAGATGACGATGGCTTCCGCGACTGGCTGCATGACCCCACGAGCCCAAGCCCCCTCCGCCACCGCCCAACCAACACATCACCATCGACACAGCGACGACTACGGTTCGCGTCGCCAAAACCACACCCCGCCCAAAATGATGAGGCGACGTCAAGTCGGGCTGCCGACCGCGAGGAATCTGTGGTTCCCCAGACTCCTGTCAAACGCACCAGGCGTGACGAAATCCCCTCCTCAAGCCAGTTGTCTACGCCGGCAAGCACTATGATGGACCGTTATGGTGCACCAAACAATATCACCTCGCCTCTCAAAAACAAATCATCGCCGATGGCACCCAGGTCCATTCTCAAGCATTTGCCGGGTAAGCCCCGAACATCTGTAACACCCCGACGCAAGGAAGTAGTCATCCAAGACTCGTTTGCGACAGAGAGCTGGCAGACGGGCGAAAGAACGCCACTGCGTAGCCAAGTGCTCGAGTCACCTAGCGGTAACAAAACTCCATCGGCAGAAACATCATCAGCCGGAGATGATATGGATACCCCAACCAAACCCCGGCGGAAAGGAGAGAGCAGCCAGTTGAGTGAGGGGAAGAACAAGTCTGGGGGCTCAACACCAAGAGCGAAACAAACTTCGCCTCGAAAGGCGCGCAAGAAAGTTGGCTTGGATGAGATTCCTGATTCGGATGCTGATGACGATTTTGAAGTCTTCGCCGATGGCGACGACGACGATGAGGAGGAGCAAGAGGGGGATGATTTCATGGCGGGCCTGGAGACACAGTTTGTCATGAATGAGATCGCATCTTCTGAGAGTTCCGAAGAAGATTCGGCCAAGGAAAACAAAACGCCGCCGTCTTTGTCCGCCGATGAAGACGATCAAGACGCCGTTGTCGCATCCTCGGCCACATCCAGATCACGACAACGGCCTCCCACCTCATCCCCACCGCTCCCAGCTCCCCCAAGCTCTCAACCCACAACTCTACCTCCGCCCTCATCACCACCAAAACTTCTAAGGGCTTCAGAAGATAACCGGCCGCGCCTTCGCAAACCCCTCCATCAACCTTTCGCTCACAATGCTACTCAAACACAACCTCTCGAGTCGCAACGGGTGCCCCTTGCAACGCTTCAGGCTCTGCCCGCCCCATCAGCCCGCACCGACATTATCCTACCGCTAGATTGCGGCTCACTCTTGTCCATTGTTGAAGGCTTCGAGGCACATGTGGTTCTGCCCTTTCAGATTCCTGCCCAGGTGGTGCGCTTCTGGCTCTTTGATGGCAAGGTGCTGCAGTATATGGCTTGCTCGGATCCTCGACGTATTGAGACACCCGGGTCATGGAGATACGACCTACCGCAGGTGTACGAATTGAATAACCCCGTCTCGGACAGCGATATGCGCGAGGAGGAATGGGTAGATGGTGGTAATATTAGCCGATATGCTTACCTACCGCCCGCCATCGTAGGCCAACTCATGTGGAATCTTCGGCATGCCATCTTCGGCGAAGACGACAATGCCAACGAAGAAGAAGACGAGCCAGTGCAACTACTTCCCAGCTCCTCTGCTCCACCTCGGCTTAGGGGCAAGAACCCAACGCCGACTCCAAGCATGAGCGTCTCTCAGCAAGTCGAGGCACAACTCCAGAGTGACATTGCCCAGTCGACGCAGTTCCCCACGTCGGATGACATCCTCGTACCTTCAACTCCCGAAAATGAAGGAAAGCAGAACGATGTGCCTGTGGAATTAGCCTCGTCAACACCAACCCGAGCTACACCCACTCGAGCTACTCCATCCAGTTTCTCGGCCAGAAAACGTCCCTCTCGTCTCCCGCCAGCCTCCTCCATGCCCGCAGCTCGCTGCACCTCCCGCCCCTCTATGAACCCACCTCCCTCTACCAACGTCGTGCGCCCTTCGCAAGCCACGACCGTCTCCCAAGCCTCAACTCCCGAAAAGCCCTCATCCTCGTCTCACCGTCGTCCCCCCTCATACCCGCAACTGCAGTCTTCCAGCAGCATCGTCTTCAACGATGACTCGCCGCTCAACATGCCTCCGGTGTTCCACTCGGGCTCCGCCGCTGCCGCCATTGAAGGCTCCTCGCAGCTCCTGACCAAGAGTCAGATGCTGCCAGACAGCCTGGTCTGTGATGACGAGTGCGAGCCCCCCGAGATTTGGGACTCCGACGAAGATGCCGACGATCATCTGTAAAGCTCAGAAGACGGTGCAACATACATCCCACACTGTTCTTTTTTTCTCTTTTTTTTTTCTGTACAGTTTGGAAGAATCAGTCCGCACTGCAAGGATTTGTCTTCAGTCATGTGAATGCAAGGAAAGGATATTGCATTATTACGAAAGCAGCATTGTAGGATTTTAACGTGTCAACCCCTCGGTCGTTGTTAGCTTGGCGTCAAGGTTGTTTTTGTCAAATAGTTGAAGAACGTCTTTAGTAAAGGCCCACAAGGGAAAGTAGTGTACGAAAGGATAGCATTGAACACAATTCATCACATCATGTTTAATACATGTACAATTTTCCAAATAACGCAGATGCAACCAAAGTGGAACAAGCCAAACACACTCAATTTCATCTCTATGAACTACTTCAACCTGCAACACTTGCACACCATTTTTGCCCTCCAGACAGCCCTTCTCAACCCAAGACGGAAAAGTTTAGAAACTTCTGCCTGAGCCTTGGTTCCTGCAATTCTGATAGAAATCCCTGCGCCTAATTACCCCTGCCATGCATTTGTTTGTGTGAGAGCGCATAGGGACCAACCCTATTCTATTCCATCTTCCTAGTCCATCAACAAGGTTTCTCGTGTTCATTTCGTGAGAGGTATCAAAGCGAGCATGAGCGTGGTCGCCATGCGATTTTAAGGGAAAGTATGAATGTCGTGAATTATATGTGTCATGGTTTCAGAGCTTCTCTTAGCATCGCCATCAAATTCACAAGGCACGCTATGAAACCGTGCATGTGGTAAATGTTTCATCTTTCTCGAGGTTGCGTTGTTCTAGGACAGATGGAAAGCTCCCTGACCTTCCCTAACTGCAGTAGACAGCTGCTTCCTCATTGTTTCTAAGTTGGTATAGTCGGGAAGCTTCAAATAGTTGACACACGTCATGACACTTGGGAGATAATCATCAGAAGTATAAGGATGCTCGCTGGGCTTGCAAACCACTGTAAACATGGGTGTCAAGCTCTTAAAGCCTGTGTATCTTGTTAGCATAGTTCACAATTACATTACATTCACTAGTGACAACTCACCTCCAATGGGAAGTTTGGGACTTCCAGTGGTAAACTGCAGAAAGTCCCGTCGTTGAGCGGCGTCATATTCGCTCATAATTTGCAACAAGTTTTTAACGCTCTTGCTGTCCATGTTGTATCCATGATCTGCTTTAATCGAGTCTAGCAGGGCTAAAGAAATTGTTAGTACCTCACCAATACCAAGGAGCAGCAAATACAACTTACTCTCAAGGGACCAATCCTCGTCCACTCTGCCAAATAATGTCACAAGCTCATCAGGCGTAAAAGCACTGAGTGCAGAGTATGGGAATACCTGGGAGAAACCAATCTGGAAGGCATCAACTTGACGGCGCACGCCGGATCCAAGCGTCATATCGATAACCTTTTCCAAATACGAGTCGACGTTATCAATAGTAACTCGCTTCTGTGCGCCGTTATCTTCCAGTTCGATGTTAGGATACCCAGGCAAGGTGAAATCCAGACAAAGGTCATCAAGTTTGACTCCATCGATGACAATTTCCTCTGTATCCGCCACCTTCTGGGCCGCTGTGCGCTCGGGATCTTCGTCTATGGCCTTCTTTGCTAGCGCGAATTTCTTGATTGTCTTCAGCGAACGAGCCAAGCCCGGATCGACAATCTTGACGGCTCCCAAGGACGGCTTGACTCCTGTGGCAGAACCATCTCCAATACGGAAGAAGATAGGGTTGAAGTGGATGTCAATAATGCGCGAGTCAATCATAGACCTAGCCACAAACTTTCCAAGCATCTTGAAAAGATGAAGAATGCGTTCTCCATTGGGCGTAGAGGCTTCTTCATCGCTCAAAGGTCGAGGGAACAAGCCAGCGCCACCAGAGACAAATTCTTCAGGGCCATTCGAGTCCATCTCCCGCCACAGCTTCAGCTTCTTCTTGAAGAATTCCTTGGAGACGGTGGAGTAGAACTCGAGAGTCGGGCCAAGACCCGTACCAACTTCCTCGAAATATTCGACTTCCAGGATGCTCTGCGACGCGCCGTACAGCTCCATAACCTTCAATGCTGATTCAAGGATTTTCTGTCGAGATATCCTCACCTTCTGGCGCTGTAATCGGCCTAAGAAGGGGCGTTCATTGTTTCGATCCCTTCGGCTCTCCTCAGCAGACTGAGTGTTCTGCCACCTGGCCATAGATCTGGCATATCCGAACGAAGTGGATTGCAGGAAGAGATGTCTTGTCTCAAATGGGAAAAGGAAAGGATAGAGGCGCGCAAGGTCTTCTGACCAACTAGGCAGACAGTTGCTCGCCACAATCAGCGGCTCCTCGAGTTGGCGGTTCAGTTTAGCTGTGAGCTTTGTATTGACAAATTGAGACAGCGGCTCAACATTGAGGCCAACAATGTTGGTCTTGTGTTCGACCAGAACATCTTCAATATTAGAATTAAGGTCATGGAGGATATTCAGCAGTCTAAGAATTGATGCTGTTGTAGGATTTTTTGCAAGCGAGGCAGGAATGCCATTCTCATCCTCTCCGTCAGTCTCCGCATTGGATGCAAATGACAACGACTCGGCAGGAGGTGGTCCGGGGACTCGCTTGAACTTAATAGGATGAACGGTTGACCAGATGCTTCGGCTGATGTGCTCGTCTGAATTAGATGCCGAGTTGTGAACGGCACGGTAGATTGTCGTTTCATTGGGAATCAGTTTGCTGTCCAACGAAAACTCAATGTGCCAATCTTGCGGTACAGCTTGGAGGGCCGAAGCATATGACATTGGGCGCGAGGACGTATTTGATGGCGTCGGTGTACCATGGGCCGGAGGCGGCGGTGCTGCGCCACGTGTTGGGGCACCAGATCCGGTTGGAGTCGCAACCCTTGTCCCATCCTCCTTGCGAGCAGTGATGTGACCGCCAGTAGCAACCTCCATATTGACCGCAGAGGTGTCATCTGGCGTTGAATCATCTTCGACATCCTCCTCCAGTTCGCCAACAATAGCATCGAGCGCACTGCTCTCTCCAACTTCGTCATCATCAGTCAGCTGTTTCTCGTCAGCACACTCCAGCGTATCTTGCATCTCTTCGTCATCTCCCGGCGGGGGCCTTGAGTGAGGAGGCGTATCTGCTGAGGCTGCCTGGCGCCTTGAGGAACGTCGGAGGAGAGTCTTGTCTTTAGATGAGCCAGCGGTTTGGTCTGGTGTCGCAGGAGTGCGAGATTGCCCGCTAGATTTTCTCGCTAGCCGAGAGCTGGAGGGAGTCGGGGCAGAGGGAGGGGGAGGAGGAGGTGGAATCGAGCCGCTTCCGAATGGGGATCTATCACTAACGCCGAGACGCGCTGCCGCAGCACCACTCAATGGAAGGCCAGCTGAGCCTGCCATTGCGGCAAGTGCCCTTGAGAGACCATCTCTTCGAGAGCCACGTGGGCGCTCAGTCAGGCTGATTCGTGGACGAAGATAATCATCTAGCGACTTGAACGTTGCGATTGCATGGATGGAGACCATAATATTGCGATACGGTCGCGGAATATCCGAATCGTCGTCGGCAACCAAGCGAAGGCGGATTTGCTTTCCAAGCATAGAAGCCGGGCTACTATGGTTCCCGTCGAAGGTGTTATGGTGCACGGTAATGACCTCGAAATGCTCTGACCTACTGAGCAGGTCCTGGAGCTTGTGGATCATGACACTGAAGGGAGTTGCAGGAGACTCAGCAGTGGCTGTCTTGGGCTTTGACTTGACAGTGTACCCCATGAATACCTCAAGGAAGGTTGACTGGGCTGCGCGAGCCAACTCCTCATCGGGGTTACTGAAGACTTCAAGAAGGACACGGACAAGACCCGACGCCAGCAGCTCGGCGCTAGTGACACTCTCCAGCACATCTGTATCGAAATAAGATGCCAACTTCAAGAAAAGTTCAGCCCCCTTATCAGCAGGAATGCTACCTGGGCTTCTCTTGAGGTAAAAAGTCTCCAACTCCACAGCTAATTCTGACAAGGCATCCAAAATTTGAGTCGCTTTGGCCTTCATAGTCTGACCGTGTCCCTCAGTCTCATGGGTATCGAGGAGTTTCTTGGCCACTTGGCGAATACGAGTCTTCATAGATCGAACATCGGAAACGTAGCGATGCAGAGGAGCTTCCAGGGACATGGTAGATCCTCGGGAGCTCACTGGAGACATGTCTTCTCCATTTGCTTCATTTGCCTCTTCGTTTTCCTGATCATTCTCCTCGTCCTCATCATCATTATCAGAAGATTCTTGCCCCTCCTCCTCATCATCATCGCGCTCGGAGTCTTGGTCCAGGTTTTCGTTCTCATCTCCAGATTCGCCAGCGTTGTCAGGCTGGTTCTGGATAGTTTCCCCGTTTTCGTTGTCTGCTGTCTCGGGTTGCGGTTCAACTGGTTCCTCTTCGTTGGCGATCTTGGTAATCTCGAGGAAGACGCCTTCGCGATAGAATTGATACCGGTAGATCTTGTCAAGTCGGCTAAGCAAAAGTTCGGTCGCCTGCAGCCCCAGCATGACGAGGGACGGGTGATCTTGCTGCGACAAAATTGATGCCATGAATGACGCATAGGGAACCGGGGTCAATGCCTCCACGAGAATATCTTGATCTAGATTCGACAACATCTTGAGCTGTGCGGTGAGGACTTTTTGGCGGACACTAAGGTTTACGGTGCTGGAAAAGGCATCCGTAAGAGTGGGGAAAATAATGAGGGCAAATCGGCGAACTTGATCTTTGCATTCTTCTAAGAGTTCAATGCGCTTGTCATTGGTGGTTCTTCGGCTTCTTCCACCCCCTGAAGAGGGCGTGATGGGCTCTGCGGAAGCTTGCAGCTCAACAAAATCGCCAAAGGCTGGGTCAGCATTCCGAGGCAAGCTTGGTAGAAGCTCACAGATAACGTTAAGCGTTTCAATTATCTGTTCTCTGGGTCTGTGAATGAGTGCTTGCATGATAACCACGCTGTCTAGCTTGGAAGCTACATCCTCGGTGCCTGTGGGAGGGGAGACACCAGTGAGAATCTGATAAAGTGTCTCGACAACATTAAGCTTAAAAAGCTCAGCAGACAGACGAGGGCTTGCGCGGGCAGTGAACGCCAATACGCGAAGGAACTGCGTGTGGATGTTGGAGCTGATCATGTTCGTGGTGCCAGGTACGAGGAGTCGCAAAACAGCCTGGAGTAGGTCGACGCTAACCAGCTCCTCGAGCTTGGACGGGTGATATTTAAAGCTCTCGACAATCCCAGAGACACACAGGGACGCCTGTTCCACCACCCGCTGGTCGTTACTGCTCAAGACATTAAGTAGCGTGGGCATGACATCGCGAACAACGCCAAAAGAATCCTCTGGGATGTTGCGACAGCAGTTTGCCGCTGTTGTTACAGCGGTTCTCTGGGTGCCTGTGGCAAAAAAGTCGAGGTATGAAAGACAAGCCGTCAAACCCCCTTCACGAACGATGCTATTAGGATACTCGACTGAAATCTTCTCAAGGGTACTGAGAGCTTGCTCAGCCAAGTCAATGAAGGAAATTTCAAGAAGCTTTTGGCACAGAACTGGGACGGCGTTGCCGTAGACGACATTAGCCACACTCGCGGGAAGCGCCTCCATAAGGTTTGCAAGAGAACGGCAAGCAAGGAGCATAATCTCTGGGCTATCCTCCTTGTTCATCAATAGAACCAGCTCTTTGACAAATGCATCGGGGGCAAAGTGGCCCGACAAGTTGTCCTCGTTCGAGACCAAGAGAATTTCGGACAATTCCTGGAGTGCAATCAACTGGATCGAGGGGTCGTCGGATCGCAGATTGTGCAGTAGTTCTCGCAGCCTCGAGGTAAGACCCGACATCATGCCCGTGAGAGCTCGAAGAGTGCTTGACAAAGTCCCTGCACCGCCTGGGCCGCCAAATCCGCCAAAGGGGTCATCGTCATCGTCATCGTCATCGTCATCATCTTCATCCTCGTCGTATCTTCGTCGCCTTTCCTCCTCTTCGTCCTCGTCGTTCTCTTCACTATCGTCGTCGGCATGAGGATCGGCAGGTGGTGGAGGAGGAGGAGCAGGCTCCTTGGCGTCGTCCGTACCAGTCATCGGTGTGTCCTGGTCGGCTGCATTATTTAGATTTCTTTTAGATCTTCGGGTTGATAGTGTTGGAGCCGGGGTTTGATCTACATGCAAGGTTAGCCTTGTGCTCACACAGCTCTGCAATCATGGCCCGAAACCCATATCTGGGAGTAGCACCGACCTTGAGAGCCGTTTGAGGGCTTCTTGGTTCGGCTCGACTTACGGCTCGACGAGGCTGAAGGAGTAGAGGATTCGTTGGCAGTGGCGGGCCCCGGAATTTCGTTGCTGTGTCTGATGTTAGTCATGGCAAATCCGCACAGAAAAAGCAGTCGCCCGAGCAAGCTACGCAGGTCGAGCAATATCAGGGATTAAACTCACTCGGGGCTGTCCATATCGGCAGATGGTTTTCCCTTCCTCCTAGGCCTAGATGGAGGGGGGTTGGTTGGAGCGAGTGGAGAGGCTTCGGGGATCTTCTGTCTCTTGGACCGTCGACCCGAGGAACTAGGCTGAGAGGCGGCAGAAGGGCTCTTGTCAGTGGCAGGGCCCTTTCGTTTTCGGGTGGTTGGAGTGGCAGCAGACGCGGTCGGGACGTCAGCAGCGGCAGCTGGAGCAGCAGGAGGAGCAGGAGCAGAGGATTGGGCTGCCAGGCTCGCTGCTTGACGAGCCGAGGATCTGGTGATTCTAGAAGACATGAGTGTGCATAAGCTTTGGTCCTGTTGATGCGGATGGAGGACAAAAATTAACAAAGGCGTGGAGGACGGGGGGGAGAGGATGGTTGTGCGTGGTGTTGCACAAGGCGGAAAGGGAAGGAGAGCGATAATAAGGCAGGAGGACCGGGCTGCAGCCTCAATTCAATAGATTCGGACGACGCGAAGAGCGACGATGTCCGCTGCCGCCGCCGAAGACGTGCGATGGATGAGGTCAGTCAGGATTGCAAGCATGCAAGCCGACGACAGCACAAGACGGATGGCAGGTCAAGGGTAAAAGGCGGATGGGTGGCCATTCAGCTTTTGGGGAAGAAGGCTGCGGCGGCAAACGAGATGGGGTGGGCACGAAAATGTGGTGTGAACGGGTGTGGATGTGTGTGAATGGGTGTGAATCAGAAACAAGGCCGCGGCTCCGACAACTGCATCGCATCGAGTTTAAGGCTGGGGATTTTGGTGGGCGACCTTGACAGCGCGGCGATGCGGCAGGCTGAGGTTTACAAGGTCGGGCCCAGGGCGGTGGTGCAAAGGGCGGAGGGCTGCAGCTCGCGGCACCGGGTACGGACGAGAGGACGAGATGATGGACGAGGATGGACGGTCCGGGGTGTCATAGATGAAGATGTGATGATGGTGTTGCAGGTGGATGAAGAACAGATCAAACGGGGAGGAGACAAGGGTTGGCCCTACCTCTGGGAACCCGGAGATGTGGCGGCAGCCGACAGCGTTACGGTGGAGGCTGAGGATGAGGCTATCGAGGTAGAGGGAAGTCGCACTTCGTTATCACCTGCCGATGTTCGTTCTGCCATGCCCAGACTACCAACTACGCCATCAGGAGGGCAGTGGGCAGGAGCGGGCAGGCGCAGGCACAGCGGGGTTCGGATCGTGGCTTCTCTGGGACGAGAAGGTCGGGGGGTTCGCAGGTGGATAGGACAGGTGGAAGGCGGTCCGGGCGATGCTCAATCAACGAGGGATATTGGAGAGCGGGATGTTGTTGGATGCTAGTGTGGGAAAGAGGGAAATGTCGTGGGATGGTGTCGGCGGTTGGCGGATGGCGGTTGGTAGGTAGTTGGCGTGTGGTCACTAATCGGCGGTGGTGCTCGAGTGTGCTCGGGGTGCTTCGGGGTACATGATACTGTGCCCAAGATTGACAAATCCATACTGTATTGTAATCAACCTGAGTGGGTGCAAGACACAGAAACATGGCACGAGGTGCAAGCTTCGAGCAGCTAACTGTGCCCAAGAGCTGCAAAAAATACACTGGAAAATATGGACCAAATAGTAGGCAATATTTACCTGCATCTATACCGATTTTTTGGCGCATGACATCTGTCTATTTGATCCCTTCGCATCTATTCCTAGGCTCCTCCGTCTATGACTCTCATCGCCTCAGGCCGCTGGGTTCGTTCAGACTCCACTGCCTGTTGGCGAGGCTGTACCAAGAATAGTTCTCCACACTGTGCCAGGCTGTGCCGTCTCCCACTCCTCTCTGTTGGTGCTCGGTGTTGGGCAGTGGAGCATCCTTCTTTTTTTCTCCTTTGCGTGAGGCAACAAAAAGGTTGTGCCATCCACTAATCCCTCTGCATCGCCAAATCGATATCGCTCACGGAAACCTGTTCCCGCACCGGTTTCACGCTGACCTTGCCGAAGTTTTCGACCGCTTCCGGCGTGGCGCATGGTGTTTCTGCTCCTCTTGGTCCCAACCCCAACGTACCCCATGGCACTCATACGCTACGATCGACTCCCGCAAGCAGCCCACCCACTCACTCTCTCCAGTCACCAGCTAATCCTGGACCCTATGTACCTAACATCTCCTACCTTGACAGCAAAGACAGCAGAGGTACATGATTCACGGAGGGGGTGCTGCGGCTCCGAATACAACCGGCATAACCGCATATAAAAAGCGCGAGAATCCACCCCCAACCTCCAGCATATGACTGCTTATCAGGACAAGGAAGGGCACGAAGCTCGGTCGTGTCTGCCCTTTGCTCTTGTACCTATCGTCCCAAGCTCCGTGTCAAGGTCAAGGTGTTTGGGGCCAGACCCAGGTCCCCCGTTTCGTGGTTTTGTGGGGAGGTCCGCTGGGACCACACATAGTGCGTCGTGGCGCCGCTTCGCCCACTGAAAGAGGACCCTGAAGGGCCCCTAGTCCCTTACGGAGTACAGGGCTTAACAGGGGGTGGCATCAGAGATTCATCCTCACCGTTCAACTCGTCATGGCTTGTATGCACTGCCAACTGGCCCTCGTCTCACCCCGTCACGGGTTTCCAGCATAGAAGCCGTTTGCAACCAGCAGGACATGCGATAATGGCAACGCCACACGTCCTGCTGCCCAACCCGTCGTCCGGCCTCAAGGAACCCCGTTGGTTAAACTCGCCCGCATGCCAAATTTCAGTGTCCCAAGTTCATTATGCCGGGCGAACAGGTCCGCTTTGCGTTTGAGCATGGGCCTGGATCCCTTGACCAATCTATTCCTCAAGGACCCACACTGCCCCATAACCCCATTGTATCAGGCTTCGGCGTATTTACATCGTTTCTTTGGATATTTCCATGTGGAAACAAAAAAGCGATATGCTCGAAAGTATCATATTTTCGTAGAACCAGAATTAAGCATACAATTAACCCTCCTCTCCAAGCCATGTATCAAGCCTTTAAGCTATCCTTGCCTCCCTCGAATTCCGCAACATCGTATTCTTCAGGGTACTTATCTAACATCTCCTTGAGCTCAGCCATTTGAGACTTCAAATCATCCGTCAATTCTTCATACACATCCTCAAACATACCCCGGATCGGTGGCTTCTTCTCCCGCTCTGCATCGCTGAAGCTCTTGAGGATTTCCTTGCGCAACGAGTCTCGCGCCTCCTTCTCCTTGGCTTCATCCCAGATGCCCTTGGCCTCCATCCACTTGCGCAACCGGGTGATAGGGTTGTCCCGCCGCTTCCAGTCCTCAACCTCTACTCGGGCTCGGTATGCAAACGAGTCATCAGACGTGCTGTGGTGCGACACGCGGTACGTCATGGCCTCGATGAGCACCGGCTTGCCTCCATCCTGAAGCGCCATCTCCCTCGCCTTCTTCGTTGCCTGTCGCACTGCCCAAATGTCGTTTCCATCAACACGAATTGTGTCAATCCCGTATCCCAGACCACGGCTCGCAATACCATCTCCGCGATATTGGTCGAGCGTTGGTGTTGAGATTGCAAATCCGTTGTTTCGGCATATAAATATAACGGGGCATCCTCGCGTAGCTGCAATGTTCAATGCCGCGTGGAAGTCTCCCTCACTTGCGGCACCTTCGCCAAAATATGCAGCAACCACTCGAGGCTTGGCGCTCGGGTCTTGTTGCTTCTGCATCTTTAACGCATATGCTGCACCAGAAGCCTGTGGAAGTTGAGTTGCCAATGGTGATGAAATAGAGTGCTATGCTCTTCTTGTCAGCTTAGAAAACAGTCATGGCGAATTGATCGCACTCACGATGTGCAGCTCTTTGCTTCCATAGTGCACCGGCATACTCCTCCCTTTGCTCGGGTCGTTTTTGTTGGCAAACAGCTGGGCCATGAATTCCTTTGCTGTCCACCCTCTCTCTTTGAACACGCCCTGTTCTCTATATTGGCAAAACATCACGTCCTCTCGGTCAAGCACACTTGAGCTCCCTACGCTGACGGCTTCTTCGCCCGCGCTCACCATATAGAAACTCAGTCTTCCTTGTCTTTGGGCATCAAACATGATCAGATCCATAATAGAAATGAATAACATGTCCTTGTAAAGCCGAATGACCTCCTCGTCCGAGATGTCGGGAGCGAACTCGGAGTCCACAACGACTCCATTCTGGTCAACCACGCGATACGTGGGCAGTGCAGGGTATTCGCTCGGGTTCTCGAACTTCAGGCTGTTCGTAAAGGCACTCTTCAGTGCGCCTGGGAAGGATACGAAAGCGGAATTGGGTCGTTGCGAGACGCTGCTGGCTGCTCGAACAAGGGGCGGCGCCGTGGGGTTGGTGAGTGCCACTCTCCTCGAGGCGACGTGTCGAAATGCCCGCGAAGACCTCATTTTTCGATGTCAATTCCGTCTCAATTAGGTGTGCCTTGGGATTTGGAATGCCAGCAAGTAGCAGGCAGTATTCCAGCTTATGGTAGGATTGGAGGTCAGAACGAATGCCGACCGAGGAGCCACGGGTAGTGAGGTTCGGTGTAGCGACGTCATTTTGAGCCGACACCAACCGTGTAAGCCGAACGCTGATAAGCCGCCGGTTGACGATGCGGCCCGGGGTGGCTCAGAACGAGCACCGAGGGGCCGAATTGCACTAGGCGAGGGTCTGGTACAAATCCCTGCCCCTTTGCTGCAGTCTGTTTCTGCGAATCAAGTGCGCAAAAATACCGAATTTGGCACATCCCATGTCGTCTCTCCTAGCCATGCAATCATTCTCTATTCCCCACTCAGCTGCTTATCGATCGACCCCACGTTTCGATAAGCCTCCAGACCCCGGTCGCCGATGGCAGCTGGCAAGGGCTGGTGGTGGGTGTGTGCCAGAATCATGGTAGCACCCAAACAACAAACAAATCAAGAATCACCCAGCCAAAAGGGCAAAATTCATGGCTCATTGTTTACTCGTGTAACGTGGACGACCCAAGAACCATGTAGAAGAAAACAACAAAGGCAGCCTTTCTTGTCAAAATACACAACATCCAGATCGCTTCATCGCAAATTATTCGTCCCTCATCAGCCACAGCCGGCTTATAAACACCAAAGAAGGCAATATATATATCAATCAGCAATGCCCAACCCCGCGACCAGTATCGCGCTTTTACTGTTGGGTCTTCTCTCCTTCATCGCCCTCGTCACTTGGTTTCTTAAGGGAAGAATCCACACCTTCGCGAACGCCATCAACGATTATCGTCTGAAGATTCGTAACAGACAGACTGCGGAATCCAGCGCATCCACCGCAGGAGACACTTCTGTCTAAATTAAATGTAAGTGATGCAAAAATTATTATTTGGTTCGCCCTTCTCATATGGCTTGCCGCATCCACGTACAAAACACCTTTACCCTGTTCCCGCCCACACTCGCTAAGTTATCCGACGCGCACCAGCCACACTGCGGCTCGGACAAGGCTGAACAGCGTTCCCTCGTGGCGGCCCCACCCACAGCGCTAGGAAATTTCCAATTTGCTCTCAGCCTCGTATGATAGATATTCTGAGGCTTCTCGACTGACCTCTCCATCACAGCGCCTCCCGTCACGCCCTCGCCCACAATGGCTTCCCGAACAGCGCTCCGGGGCTTCTCCCGCACACTCAAGCCCTCCGCATGCTCCGCACGCCTCGCCCGCTCCTTTTCCAGCACCAATGCCGTCCGAAACGACTCCAACCCCAGCCGCACCACAACAGCGGATCGTCCTACCCACTTTGGCTATGAGACGGTCACCGAGGGCGAGAAGCAGGACCGAGTTGCTGGCGTCTTCTCCAGCGTCGCCGAGTCCTACGACAAGATGAACGACTTGATGTCCCTGGGCATCCATCGCCTATGGAAGTGCGTTTTTTTTTCCCTTCCTGTTGCTGTCATACCATAACGTGGGGTGAAGGCTAACACCAGTGCTCAAAGGGACTACTACATCTCCTCGCTCAACCCCGGCGCAACAAACCCACCCGGCCAGCCACAACGCATCCTCGACGTGGCCGGCGGCACTGGAGACATTGCCTTCCGCCACTTGCAGCACGCCCACGAGTACAATGGCAACCCCAATGTTCACGTCATCATCAGCGACATCAACCCAGACATGCTGGCCGTTGGCCGCCAGCGCTCGCTGGCCCTCCCCGCCTCGCAGCAGGCCGCCCTGTCCTTCCTCGAGGCCAATGCCGAGGTGCTCCCCTCCTCGATTGAGGACAATTCGCTGGACCTGTACACTGTTTCCTTTGGCATCCGCAACTTCTCCAACATCCCCGCAGCCCTGCGCGAGGCCCACCGTGTGCTCAAGCCCGGCGGCGTCTTCGCCTGCCTCGAGTTCTCAAAGGTCGATAAGCACCCGCTTTTCAACACCATCTACAAGGGCTGGTCCTTTGGAGCTATCCCCCTGATCGGCCAGCTTGTGGCCGGTGACCGCGACAGCTACCAGTACCTCGTCGAGAGCATCGAGCGCTTCCCCAGTCAAGAGGAGTTCAGGGACATGATTGTGGATGCCGGCTTTGTCGTGGCAGGACAGGGCTACGAGGACCTCACAGGTGGCGTGGCAGCTATCCACAGAGGCATGAAGCCCCTATAAACGTCTTTAACGAGAAAAATGACGCTCTTCTTCTTCTTCGACTTTGTAGCCGTGTGTAATTCTAGGTAGCTAGAGCCATAGCCAGGCGATGTGAGCGGTCTGAGAGAGGAATGCTGCTAGTGTATAATAGAAGGGTATTCCATAATATTGCCTTGCTCCGTCTTCCCAGTCTACCTCAGTTTCCACATACACACTCATACACAATACCCACAAGACCTACAATAGATGTCCATCCCAGGAAAGAAAAGAAACCCGAAAAAAGAAAACAGCGTCATCATCAGGGCCCAGAATGATTTTTTAATTCTCTTCGCGACTGAACTCCATACAGGTCAAAGCTAGAAAAGCCGAATCCTCGATGCCGAAGCTCAACGGCCCCGAGATCTCATTAGGTACACATACATGAAAACGCAAGTCGAAGGACTCCTTCCTCCGGTTCTCCTGCCCCTGGCCCCCCCGAACTAAAATCACATGTGAACGAGAAAGGGATACGCCATAAAGGCAGCAAAAACTTGGTGTTGCGACCGTGGGTACGACCCGCGGTCAAGAAGGGACAGAAATGTGTCCATGTCGAATAATGATCAGGTTGTTTAATCGGCAGGGGAGGGAGCGGGTGAGGAGGTGCCAGTATCACCCTTAAGGCCTCCTCGACCACGGCCGCCACGACCGCGATCACCACCGCGACCTCCTCGTCCACCTCGACCACCGCGTCGGTTAGATTCAGAATCGCTGGCACCGCCACCAGCACTGCGGTAGCCGCTGGTGCTGGAAGCACCGCCGCGTGAGCTGCCGCCCCAGTTTCCGGCACCGCCTCGGTTGCTGAAGGGCTTGTTGCTCTCGCGGTGTTGGAAGATCTTGACCAGAGGCTTGCTTCGATCCTCCTGAGTTCGAGTCTTGACCTCTTCGGGTAGTCGGGTCATAGCGGCGTCACGATCTTCGGTCGTCTTAAACTGAACGACCTTGTTAGAGTTACCCCATTTCTCAATCTTGAGAATCTTAGGCTTGTCCTCGTCGTCAAATAAGTCACGGCATTGCTCCTCGGAGCTGACATTCATAATGAACAGTCCAATAATGTCGGAAGCAGGTGTCTTGGGTGCAGGCGACGATACAGGCTCGGGGCCGTTAGCGGAACCGTTGGTGCCCGTAGTAGCGGGAGGCTTTTCGGTGTCCTTGCTGGGGGGGGGAGGAGCAGGTGAGCTAGTTGGCTGAGGAGTTGCCGGCTTGGGAGGAGCCGGCAAGGGGGTTGCCACTGCTGGCTTGGGAGGCTGCGCCGCCGAAGCCTGTCTACTGGCAGGAGGGGGAGCGCCAGACTGGGTCGAAGGAGGAGCGGGTGGAGGAAGACCGCTGGCAGATGCGGGAGCTGGGGTCGACGATGAAGCAGGGGGGCCACCACTTTGCTTGGCACCGCGGTGTGAGAAGTTGAAGCCTTGAGCGCGCATCTCAGTACCAATTCGACCGTCCTGGATCTCCAAAACTAGGTAGCCAAAGGCAGCATCTGCAAGGTTAAAGTTCCACATGTTCTTGAAGGCGCTCTCGTCTACTTGGCCAAGGGCAGCTTGGCCGGCGACAGGACCACCAAAGGGGTTACCGCCAGCAGCAGTTGTGGGCATCTTCTCGACAATCTGCAGAGCGTTCTTGAGTAGGTTCTGCTGGGCTTCGTTTTGCTGGATAGCAGGCTCAACTTCGCCCTTAACAGTCTCCCACACGTCGTTGAAAGAAGCTTTAGAGGCGGCAAGCTTGCCGCGGTAGTGGTCCAGGGTGGGGTTGACGCTGAATTCGTTGTACGAGCTGCCATATCGGAAGTGGAGACCGGCTGAGATAGAAAAGTCGGCCTTAAGAGTTACGGACAGCTGGTTTAGAATGCCCTCACGCGCAGGAGAAGCATGGGTGACGAAGATTCGGGTCTCGGTAGGGTCGTAGACTCGGTGCGCTGTGTCGACGAGCTCTCCCATTTGCAGAAGCGTTGTCCACATAGTTCCCTGCCCACCAGCAATAGTAGTTCGGCCCTCACCATTGTCAAACAATTTGTGCATCACAACAGCACCACCGAGACCAAGTAGTCTCAGCTTGACTCCACCAATCTCCAACAGCATTGAACGAGCCTCGTCGATGATGTGCAGGTTGGGGACCTTGTATTCGGCGGTTCGGAACTTCTCGAGCACTCGTACATCTTCACAAGCACCCCATACGGTGTAGACGGGCACATCGAGCTTGAGCTCTCCGGAGAGAAGTAGGGGAAGCTCGGAGAGGGGTAGATCTGTCGCAGGAAATCGGGACTTGACAGGGCCAGGGCCGCCTTGTTGAATGGCCTTCTTGACGGGCTCAGAGATCAGGGGTGAGTATTGGGCAACATGCTTGAGCGTCTTCTCGGCGATTCGTTCCAAGGAGGTGTCGTCGTAGAAGCCAAAGTCACCGGTGTGGATGATGTGGTCAGCTCGGGCCTGTTTTGCGAGGTCGTTGAGAGATCTCAGGTTTCCTGGGTCGAGGTTTAGAGGAGGCCAGAGCGCAATAGAATAGGGAGCAGCTCACCTCGAACGTCTGCGATGCACAGCACTCTGATGGGACCGGTCTGGATGATGCGGCCTTGGTTGGGCAAAAGCGGAGCAGCGCCAGGAGGGGGGAGGCCGCTCGCACCGTTTTGCAGGTAGCCTGAGCCTGGGTTATTGTACGGTCGGGGCTGGACTCTGTTAGCGACGGGCCGCCAGGGGATAGAGGTGCAGCTGTGGTTTCCGGGACGAGACGCCATGGCGGAGGGTCGTGATATCTCGCAAGCAGGCAACCCGGCGCAACGGGCTCACAAGCGAGCGGACAGGGGAAGATGACGATGTGGGAAGGGCGAGCTTTGTGCGAAAAGCCAGAGCTGTAGGCAGAGGGCAGAGACGAGATGAAGGCATGCTAAGCACTGCTGCTGCCGGCCCTGCCAGCTGCCGGGCGGGTGACGGGACTGGCGAGCAAGCGATGCGGATGCAGATGCGAGTGCAGGTGGAGATGATGGTTGAACATGGGAGGCGGAACTCACAGCAGCCATTCTATCAATCAACTGATGCGGGCGAGGGCAGCGAACGAGGTGGTCAGTCGGTCGGTCGGTCGGGCGCACGGGGGGCGGATGCTCGGTGTTGAGGGAGCTCCAGGGGGGTGACGATGGGTATCAAAAGAGGATGGCGATGAGGAATGGAAGGATGGGAGGCAATCACGGGGGGTGGATTTTCGCAGCTCAAGCAAGCAAGGCTGGCTGGCCCAAGAGATAATTTTCCCAAAGAGAGGTGGCCCCAAAAGCTGGGACAACCACGCATGTTTCCTGTTTTGGCTTAGCCCGCTTTGTTTTTTTTTTTTCCCTTTTTTCCTTTTTCCCTGCAGTTGCCGTCGATGTTAATAATACTGAGCAGCATAGGTCGTGGCTAGTATGTAATGCTTTCAAATAAATATGAGCTAAATAGAAATTATAATCGCGTCCATTGCCACCTATCAACGAATTCTATTTACATCACGTTTGCTTTTTTATCTTTGCAGGGCTACAATAGAATTTTGCCTCGTGCCGTGTCTTGTTTGAACTGCTAGTCTGCCTCCAAGGGCAATTCTCACCTTACACGACATGCAGGTGGCTAATTTTCGGCACTGAAAAAAGAAACCTCAACTCGGCATTCCATTTTCTTTCCAAGAAAAGCGCCATGCATATATATTGCTTCTTGATAGTCCCTTCCCCTTGGTGGCGGATAACCTAAGCAATAACAATTGCCTTCATTTCCCTATCTCAAAGTAGACTGGCGCCGGGGACCACGGTCACTAGCCCCGGATTGATTGCGGGTCGCCATGGCTAATAAGTGACCTCCCTTGTTATTGCGACTGACTACTCACTCTTGCGCTGGAGGAAACTACTGCGTATCGCGATATGTCAAGCTTGAGATGTGACTGTAATAACATACAAGTCGAACTGGCGCCACAATCCCACGTACCTATGTTTCTTGCACGTTTATCCACGTTTCAAACATCGGTATGGTATCAGCATCAGTATACATTAACGATAACCCAGGGTGGCGCAAGGCGTCCGACCCTCTAGATACGCCCACTCGCACACTTGAGTGTCTGCACGGCGTTACTGGCATAGCAAAGGGATTCATCCTTCTAAAACAGTGGCAAGCTTTCTTCAAGACGTCGGTATACAGAATTAGCCTTGTAAATTGGACGGCGCCAGGACATCATATGCGTATTACTATATGATCAGCTCCTGGTTTATCCATGTCTGTGCTTCTATAAAGGCAATGTCCAAGTCTTTCCGATACTGAATCTTCTCTTTGCTTTTTTTCATATGACCATTTCCTACATCATCAATGGCTCTGTGTTCAATGGGAGATTCGTCGTACGAAGGTATTATTAACCGACACTGTGCGGTTTTGTTGACGGGGATCTACCAAGCATTTAAGGATAACGCGCTCCGGGGAAAATGTTCAAACTTGAAACCCGTGACGTTTTATCTTCTTCATCACATCCTTCCAGAAAATTTATTGTCGTTGCGACTCAGTCCGCCCGTGTGGGTTTCTGATAGCGCATATTTTCTGATACTTGTGTTCCCTTATCCTTCCAATCCGGATATATTTTCAGCGTTATAAGCTGCATATCACATTGCCATAGACTTTTGGTCAAAGTGGCTCGTATACAAAGTTGCTCGTATACAGTAAAGTCGCGGGACTACGGACCAAAGACGCAGGCATTAAAGTTTGGGGGGTTCAACACACACGGTTGTCACTATTGAGTTTTACAGGGTTGTTTCTACAGGTATATCAAATTGTTTGAAGTATGGAATGGATTTTTTACCTGACATATGCTTCCGAGTATACCGGTTTGTCCAAACCCATACGATCATTGAAGCGCTTCATTTCCAAAGCCATACTTCATTGCGCCTTATATCAACAATACCCCATTGACTGGAACTTCTTACCGATAGCCCCAAGTAATACCCCCGGTTCATACCAGACAGCATTCAACCTAGTTACCCTAGTACTCGGGAATCCAAATCTTATCACTACGCATGGGGCTCTCAAGATTCCATGTAATTGGACTGCCTCTATAGGTACCGGAATCCCAACCCACAACTTGGCGGTTTTGTCATATTTTATGTTAATTTACGGCCATGGAGTATACAAATGCGATAAAACCATGCCACCAAGAAGCCGTGTTAACCTAGTTCTACGCACCATTAAAGAGGCATCAAAGAATTCACACATGTCACACAAGCAGCACTCCAGAAATGAGCAGATAAATATTCATCTATATTTTTTTTCTCTGATCTGTACCAAACATGGCTCTCTATTTGGCACGTCCAAATGCGGGTACGGAGTGCACACACGAGAATATTATGGGGATTCTCGGAAATATAATTTTCGTCCGAATTGGATCTCGCCCAAAAAGGCAACTGGAGATAAATAACGAAAAGTCACGAATAAGTGCCCTAGTGCTCCCACACAACTATACTGTACCCTTCGTACTTGTACAGTTCACATGTATCATCCGTTTTAGGGGATTCGTATTTTATTCCCCGGACCTATGTCTTTCTCCAACGTATTGTGAACTTTTTTTTCCGAACCATTGCCATTAATATAGTTGATAACCAAGCAAATCGGTGGAGAGAAAGCAAAATGAGCATGTCGCTGATCTAATGGAGGGGGTCAGATTCCAGTGTCATCATTTCTCTCCACCTTGAGTGGTACAGTGAATCAAGATATCTCATATTTTGGTACATCTGTTTTCGTTTCTCGTGTCTAAAAGTTATTCCTGAATCATTAACCGCAGGTCGGGATGTGTGTGTGTGTGTGTGTGTTGAGAGGCGCGGGGCTAACAGGCGTGAAAACTACATTTGGACAATGTTTGGTGTAGTTTTGTCGCTGCATTTCAGACGAACCAAGCCGAAAACATGCGAAGACGGCAATGGGGAAAAAGCAAACAGCAGAAGTGGCAGCGAGGAAAGTCCAATGAAAAATATGAAACTATATTAATTAAGCATCAATGCCTTGATCCAATAATAGATGTGTCTGATGTCTGGCAGTAATATAATTTTAGGTTTAGTACTGTTTAGTAGACAGGTTCGAGAAGGGTTCATTTCATCTGCAATGTCTTTTGCATTTGCTTGAATCGACGTTGTGAGTCGTGTGTTACCCAATCTCAATAGCACTATACAGAATGTTCTAAATTGTTAAGTGGGCATCTTAGTCAACGACGTTGGTTGACCAATCTACGCGTACGCTTGGCATCGCAAAGAGGTCCAGAAATAGCAACCCAAGGCTGCATGCCAAGAAATCACAAGGCAGAAATCCCGACGATGCCATAAGATGCCATGGGTAATTCACTCATGCGTCAAGCAGGTTTTGCTTGAATCGTCATATGATGGTGATATTGCTACCCTGAAGCGTCCGGGCGGTGTGGGTCGCCTGTCTTGAGGCAGCGAGGCAGCGCGGTGCTGCAGAAAAAAATAGTGACTCACAAATGCCCACGTCAATGGCAAGTACCATGTATCCTGCAGCAGGGAAATGTGATTCGGTATGGGCCGAAATCATTGGGGCGAAACAGAGGCAGAGGCAGATGCGATGGCAAAAGGTGGACTTTGCACGCGACCAACCACAGCGCTCGGTTATCGCTCTCCTAAACAGGAGCCGGCGGTTGGCAGCATCCCTGCTGCGTTGTGAAATGAGCGAGGGCGCTTAGGGAAAGGGGCATTTCATCGCCAGGGCACATGCACCAGCCAGGAACCTTGGCCAGGAGAGGCATGGTGGAGAGGGCGACTTTAGCTGAAGCCACCGGGTTGTGGGAATTGTGGCGGCCCTGGCGGGGTTTTCCATGATCAGGCCCGAAGACGGTGCCGCTTCCCGACCAGAACGGCCCAGATTGTGTACTATTATTAACTAAATGTGTTAAGGAGGCCGATCTTGGAGCACCTGTTTGGCACGGCCAGGCCGTGATCGTCACAGGTTACACAGCCGTTCTTGTTGCCTCCCGTCGCAACCATTGCTTTAGGGAAAATCAAGATTGCGGCCGCATTCTGGGACCGGAGCGGGCCAGGTTGGGGTTGGGGTTGGGGTTGGGCGGCCAGGGTGGGCAATCCATTCTGGAACACCCTCTCATCTTCTGGGGAGCCGCCGGGGAATTTCAAGTAGGTATGCGGACGCCGCTGGAACGCAACTGACATGCCTGCCGTCGTGCAAATCATGAGGCGCGGGCTTGCTGACAACAAGGCCAAGGCTCCTTGTTCATGACGCGCCTTGGACGCCCCGGCCGCAGCAGGCGAGTGGGAGGCCCTGGGAGGCCCAAGGAGCCCAGAAAAGTTGCTAGCGTGCGGCGGAGACCACTTAGTGGTGTGCGCTTGTGTTGTTGCTGTTATCGAGTGGGTGATGTTTGATCCATGAGGCAGGCGAATGATGCCCTTTGCGAGAAATGAGGCGCCATCACAAGGTGGTTCAGCCTAAACAACAACGATAACACGAGTATTCTGCACTCTCCCATGATCTATCTCATGGCCCCTATTGACACCAGCTGACGATTGCCATTTTATTAGAGAGCAGCCAGCTGGCCCGTTTCTTCTTTCTTTCTTTTTTATTAGCGGGCTAAAGTCTACTGATAATCGCCCGCAAATAGAGTGTACTTGTGTGCCATGCCATCCGCATATGTGGCGGATGCATCCCACAGCCCAACAAGACGAAAAAAAAGGCCGAATTGGAGCGAGGCAGATGGCAGAGTGCCTGCAGTGAGCCCAGCAACACCCAGATAGATATTTTTGCCCTCATTTGTCATCGGCTTGTCGGCGCTCTTGAAGAGCAGCCGCTCAATCAAGGGTTAAATGCGTAACTGGTAGCCCGTTTTAAAGTTAGGTGCATGGAGACCCTCTCAGGATCCTGGCTCAGCCAGGGGGCCCTCCAGAAGGATATTGGAAGGGCGCACCCGTTACGTACCCATCCTCATTAGTGGATGATTTCGGGGTCCACGGGGACGGACAGCAGACAGCAGGGAGGCGCCAGGTACCCAGCAAGCCGCTGAGCTGCTGAGCACCCCCATGCCCCCCCTTCGGGCGCCGTTTCTAGCGTCAGATACCGCTGTAATGCAGTGGAACTGCGCGCTGGCAAGTACTGTACACACCACGTGACACATTCATGCCCTCCCCAATACTCCAGGCCAAGGAACGCTCCATGCCGACTATCTCGCTCTTGGCTTTGGGCGCTTCGACGAAATACCCCAGCGATTCCGTCTCCCTTTTTGGTTCGAGTCGAGTTGAGAAACGACAGCCTCGTTTTTTTTTTTTTGCCAAATTTTTTTTTTTACGACGGTGACTACGACGACAAAACTACGCCCCGAGTCCGCGGCTTTTTAGACAAGTCACCCGGGATCCCTTGACGGCCTGTGTCCAGTTCCAGTCCAGCGGCACTCCCTTGGCGCCTCCTCCCCCATGCGACGACAGGCTCCGCGAGGACACCGACTCAGGAGGTGAATGCACCTCTCCGAACTTTCACCACCGACCCTTCGACGACGACATCCCTTTGCGCCGCCTCAGCCGTGGTGCCCGCCTGCTCATGAGAGCGCCCGGAACGATTGAGAAGAGTTTCCACAGCCAAGCCAGGAATCTGCAGAGGCTCCAGTCGGTGTCTTGGCCTCCGTTGAGGTCCCTCCCCAGCCGTCGATGATGGTGCGTCTTATCATCCCCTCCCTCAACGCCAACACCCGCTCCCCGAATGCTCTATGCCTGCTCTTCACGGCGCTCGATGTCGTCTTTGCCCCACGACCTTCCTATCCGTGGGACCGCTTGCATTTCCACTCGATGTCCCCATCGCAACCCTTGCTGACCTTGTCATGATCTGCAGACCTCATCTCGACCCCGCGGCGATGTTGGCGGCAGCTTCGCCAGCAGACGCGGTCATGCCAGCCAACTCTCTATTTCCGACCCAAGCCATCATGTTACTGAAGCCATCGGAACCCTTTATGGGGACGAGGATGACTCTGGATCAGAGGCCGGCCGGCCGCTGAGCTTCATCGGTGGCACCGGCTACCAGGAGCATCTTCCAAGGCCGCCCATGGAAGATCGCCTATCCCCAGATCCGCGACGCCCAATCACTCGTTCTACTACCGAGCCCCTAGATACCATGGTCACAAACGGTGGGCACAAAACACCTCAAACCTTTCGGAGAAGCTCGAGCCAGCGAAATAGCACCTCTTTGGATAAGTCACCTCTCTCCCCGACTCTTTCGTTGCGAGATGTACAGTCCGACTCGTCAAACTCACCCTTTCCGCTCACCAATATCGATAACCCAAATGACATTGCCCAGGAATTGAGCAACTTGCAGGCACTAAGACGGCTGTCTATGGATGTTGGAAATAATAAGGACCCCGATATGCCTCCCATGTCTCTGATGGCCATGCCCGCCATTGCACCCACCGGCGACGATGACGAAAACGACCCTTCGAGACTTTTATGGGTGCCTGCCAGAGTCCACCCTGAACTTGCCCCGACCGAGTTCAAGTCTTTCTTGGAGAAGAGGGTGCACTCGATACGAAGACGTTCCGGCGATTCTCTACTCTCTCCGGATGACGATTCCGGTCAAAGCGGCTCGGAATCGGGAGGACTGAGACGGAAAAAATCCATGCTATCCCGCCAAATTGACAACTCTGGAGGGCGCGCAGGAGTTGACTATGTTGACGGTGCTGAGAGACTGGAGAGGCAGAGGTCCCGAGGCAACAGCCATAGCCACGAACTCAGCCTCGATGAGCTGGTGAAGGATCCTACCAAGGCCGTGCAGAAGCTTGCACAGGAGTCGCAGAATTCCTCTGGAGTAGAAGGTGGCGTTGATGACATGCCTATCCTGCCAGTAGCACCCGGCATGGGACTTCGTCGCTCCACTAGAACAACTTATCGTAAAGGCGGAAGTCTACGTGGTGAAAGGCCAGCTTTTCGACGGACCGCACGGTACCAAGACAACGAAGAATCCGGTAGCTCGTCTCCTATTGATCCGCCCAAAGGCCATTCGCTCTCAAGAATACAGTCGGACCTTGGATCGGACAATTATTCACGGTCGAATCGCGCTGTTAGACGACAACACAAGTTTTCGCAGGAATCTTTGGGCGATTTCGATCCATTCGATGGAGCGGGACAAGACTCATTGGACGGAGGTGCAGCCCCGACGGCCGAGACATCCTTTCAGCAGCAGCAATTGCCATTGCGAACGTCCTCAAATGCGTCCCACTCAACGGTTCCTATCATCGAGACAACAACTCCGGAGGAACATTCTGATATGCAAGAAGAGCAAGCCTCTAGGAATTTCCCTCAAAGATCATCATCCCAAGCAGCTTCCGAACCCGAACCGACTGTGGACGAACCGCCTCCGAAGTCAAGTCGACGCAACACGAGCCGCCAAACAGTGCCCCAAGGCTCACCTCAGCAAGCCCCGCCTCAGCAGTACACTTCATCACGCTCTTCATATCCCCAAGGCCAATCTGTCAACGAAAATCTCGCAGCAAATCCCTCACCTTTACCTGGCGGTGGAGCCACTCGCACGGATAGTCTAACTTTTATTCCAACTGCACCAACCGAGGAGAAGAAGCCCGAAAAGAAATCCAAGAAAGACAAGGATGATGACGCAAGCAGCATATCCTCCACTAGGTCAAGCGCCTGGAAATGGTTCAGAACAGAGGACAAGAAGAAGAAGGATGATGATAATAAGAAGTCCAAGTCCAAGTCGGCAACAGAACGGAACCAAGACAACGCGAGATTAGACGTGATCCAGACATCTATCGACAAGAATTCCCCTAAGGGCCGTGAAAGTCTGATCCTGGAGCGGGAGAGCATGGATAATAAACTGCAAGAAGAAAGGAAGAAAGAGAGTCACCGGAAGAGCGACTCCAAGAAGGAAAAGGATGGCAGCATATTTTCTTCCATTTTTGGTGGCAGCAAGAAGAAGGAAGAGAAGGAGAAACATACCAAGAAGGCACACCATCTCAAAGTTCCGGAAGAACCAGCATACAAGCCCATGGTGCCAGATGTCGACTACCACTGGACTCGATTCCCTCTGTTGGAGGAGAGAGCTATTTACAGAATGGCTCACATCAAATTGGCCAATCCACGGCGATCGCTCCTCAGCCAGGTACTCTTGAGCAACTTCATGTATAGTTACCTTGCCATTGTGCAAGCGATGCACCCGCAGATGAATGTCCCGACATCGCCCCAGCAAAAGCGTTTGGAGGAGGAGGCTCGACGGAAACAGGAACAAGAATACTTGGCCCAGCAGCAAATGCAAGCGGAACAAGAATCCCAAGATGCCATGGATAACTATAACTTCGACTATAGTCGAGTAAGTGTAGATTTACTCTTGTAGATGGATTCATTGCTAATTCGATCGCAGGGGGCGGTACAATACGCTGATGCAGGTAGCAATGGCGAGGTGGATTACGTGGATGATGCTCAGATCTACGAAGATGAGCACGGCAACGATTCACACGACGGCTATGCTTACGACAGCTCAGACGCCTACGGCCAAGGGGTGAAAGAGTATTACCAATACCACGACACTGGAGATGAACGCCGGAATGACGGGCGAGATGACATGTGGTGAGAAGGCTTGACATTGCAAAGTCGGCCTGCCACCCCAATTTCCAAATCTTATATATGGCCATTCTATCATCGGCACACCGGCAGCAGCAGTAGCAATTGCGAGACAGTCGAGTATAACGTTCCTAGCAGAGTTCTAGCATATGGCGGAGTTTTGGGAGACGGGCGCGTGAAGGTGTCCAAGGTTTGCACATCCAATCTCAAATCACTGTATGAGACGAGAGTTGGCTTCATGCACAACGATGCTGAGAAGGCACAAGATTGTATGAGCCATTTCATTTCTCTCTGTGTGTGCCTTTCCATTCTCTATTTTTTCTCTTTCCACGTTTGGGTTTTATTCGCGCTCCACAGCAGGCCTCTTTTTCTTTTCTTGTGGAGTTCTTTTGTGCGGCGGAGCAATTGGGAACTTTTCTACTTCTCTCATATATATACATGCTAGGAAGACAAGCAAATGGGCGGATGGATGGATATGCATAGCGAAACATGGGGGCCGGGAGGCGGACGGGCTGGCAGTTTGACCTTGTTGCTCGGGACGTGGATTTAATGATCCGAGGTGCCAGGATGGGCATGCAACATTATTGGGGCCATGGATGATGAGGCTCCCAATGCTGATGGCTTCGGGCCCTTTGCGAGGACAACAATGGAAGAGGAAGCCATGGTTGTAGGATATTGAATAATAGAAATGGATGAACTGAGCGCCAAATGATCACCTCTTATCTGCCCACATGAACTTCAAGATGTGTTCGACCGTGACAACGTTGATATGGACAAGGCTAGGCAATATTGTTCTTAGACCAACATCGACGATAAGGGACCAGCATTGAATACAGCAATCCTTAGAAGTTATCAATACTATTATCCATACAAATAAATTCGCCGTACCCAACAAACTATGAAACTACTGATCATGAGCCTCATTTTGAATCTGAAGCGCTTAGAATGCCATTCGTACCTCTAAATTTTCCACCCATTTTTTCCATGACTGCCCGTCAGTTTCTGCGACAGGAAGTTTTGACACTACCATATTCTGAAGTACTACGGCAAGATAAACACGACATAGCAAATATACCTTGATCACACGATAGCGACCGAAAAGTTGGCCTCACTCAACTATTGCCTTTGCCTTTTCATATATTTTTCGTGAATATATCTAAAGAAATTAATTGGAATTGTTTAACTATTAAATATTCTCTTGGTGGTCCATTATCTTAATGTGTTTGCTTGTCATAAATCGTTTCCGAAATGGCAGACCCTCACTTTCTCATTCAACCCTGTACTTGTCCATGGATTCCTTCTCGGACGTTGGTGCCTCGGAACACGAGAGAGTAAACTCAACATCTTTCCTGATCCGACCCACCGGTGCAGCGCCGCGAACCATTTCATCAGAACTGCCGTCGCGCGTATCCATAAATATGTCGTGTCTCGAACCGCCCTGGGTCCGGACCATCGTCTTGGTTTGTTTATCGCGCCAGCTAGCTTCACTTCCTCTGTATCTTTCACCCTCATAGTCATTATTACAGTGAGAGTCCCCAGATAGCGGGCATGCAAAGTTTCCACACAATCTTTGCCGTATGAAGCCCCAAGTCACTGGCAGGTTCGTAGTCAGTACGCACACGAATAACTCTCGGACCGCCCAGGCAGCGCCTTGCCTGGGGCCTGCATACTCGTCCTGCAAATAAGGGTCAACAATAAACGGGTTTTACAGTGCCATAAGTGGTGTCAATATTCACCTGTAGAATAAGTGTGCATCTAATAAGTCCGGCGGCGAGGACGAAGAGGCCGCCAGAGAAAAGGAGTGTGAGACTTAGCTTTTTCAGCATGGGGCTATTACCTCCCCATATCAGAGGGAGTGGAATTAGCATCAAATATATATCTGTTGTAGCATTGGAAATCATAGAGACATAGATGCTGAGTCGGTTGGTGGCCGGTTGGCATAGGTCTGGAAGGTTTCTTTTAGCCCTGTTCCCAGAGTACAACGCTCCCAATTTTTTCGCAAGTCACAAGGCAACTTACTTCCGGGGTCCGGGTCAATCTGCCAAAGCTTGTGCATAGGACGACAACTAAGGAGTATGCAACACATGCAAGCGACATATGACGTGGCAATTAATGCATATCCTACGTATATCCTCACTGCAAAGCCGTCGAGGCCCTCCTATTAAATATTGATTAGTCTTTTGCTGGATATTTCGTTTCCGTTCGCAAATGCTCGTAATCGTACAGTCAATCGAAAATAGAAGGCACACATCGAGGTCTTGATGATCCATGTCACTGTTGTGTATAGCGACCAGCCGACGACTTGGTTTATTGACCCGCCAACCCTGTTTAGGTTAATGAAATCCGGCATTTTGACCACCGGGTCGCATTATGTTCGTCTCAACTCACCGGATTCTATGTTCTTCACTATTTGGAGACACAGAGGCGCGCTGTTCGTCCGTCATGCCGCTGTTGGCGAGCCCATGATATACCATGCCGACCGTATATGAAAGACCCGTTTCAGCGATGTAGGGAATCATGGCAAGGATCATGAGGTAGTCGTCCGTCTTGATGTTTCGACACCCGTGCCTGGCCCGGCAGAATAACCGGAAGCTGACAATGCAGAGGCTCACCGCCAGGTAGGTGAATGCCTCAATTACCAAAGAATCCATGGCCATGATCACCAAAGGCCAGGTCGGCGATGAGAGGGCGGTTGAAGAAAGTACAACAAGGCCAGAAATCTTCCATCATAGCCACCATTCCTCCGGGGCTCTTTATAGAACCAGCGAATTTGGGCACGGTCAGATGGCCTAGCGTAGGGGCAAAATGTGATCTCACTCTGGCGCTGATAGTAACCGGTCCCAAAGTTGCAAGCTTAAGCTTTGATGATCTTGGACGTCCAGAGTAAAGCGACGTTCCGGTGGACCGCATAACGTAGGCCTTAAAACCCTTCCCGGCTTGGGGGCTGCCCATCTGGCTTGCTAGTTCAATATAATCGCTGCGTGAGCTGGCTATGAGTTCATCTAGATTCTTGACGCAAAGCTTGTCTTGGTGTTTGGGCTAAGCCATGGTGTTTATAGCCAAGCCTCATCTATTGGCTAAGACTCCCATTGGAGGGGCCCCATGTCTAAGGCGCCGCGTGGCACTTGGGCGAGTTAAATTCCAAAGTTTATAGTGGCCCGAAAAACCTGTCATCATTGTATCCTGAGAGCTACGTGCCACCGTGGATTCGAGCCAGTGCCATATTTCGAGGCGGAGCCGAGAACTGATTTCACCAGCGAGGGCGCAAGCCACTTCGCACTGCTTAAAATCCTCCATTGGACAATGATGGAATTTAAACAATTCTCGCTGCACCGATACAACTAAATCATCTTCCCCCCTTTTTTTTACTCCATGAAATATTAGTTTGAGGTCGACGAGGGTTGTGCACAGGGAATATCGGCGAGAGCCTCGGTGTGTTTACCCTACATGCCTTGATGTGATCAAGGTTGAATGCGGATTTTATTCGTTGCAACCGGTAGGACTCGGAATAAAATTTGCAGATAAGGTCTTTTATTTTTGAGCATCCGGATTTTGTGTACCGGCAAATGTTTATCGGACATAATTGGACCCGAATCGTTCAGAACTGGGGCTGCATTCCAATTGCGACAGCATCCGCTAATAAGGATACACCATTCCTAGAGGACACCACCCTCACAGGCCACCTGCCCAAAATTGCGATATTAGGTTATCCCGAAAGATTTCCCATTTAGTATGCCCGGGATTTGTCGATGGGCATGAGAGAGGGTGAGAATCTTGTATCCGAAAACAAAGTACTCGTGGGTATATCCATGTAACTTGACGCTCTTGGGCAGTCATCATACACAAAGACATATTGAGAGGAATTGAACGGCTGCACGATATGTTTAATACTAATGATGTTATATATTTCATATTTTTAAATTTTTAAACCAAAACTTCTCCTAAAAATACATTTCCGCATTGGCTTCACCATCCCCCAGCGTATTCCGAGTGTAAGTGGTCAATGTATGGCGTCTAGCGATGCGCTATTCATCGTTTCCTCATGTTTGGGAACCTTTCCAGACTCTTCACTGGGCAAGCTTTGTAAGCGCCGCCTCATTTTGCCCGTTGGCACTGGGATGGTATGGCGACACCTCCTTTTTGATAGGCGAAGATAGATCGTGCATGATGCAAGTAAGATACATCCATGCCCCGAAAAGACCGAATCAAACGAGTCTGACAAATAAAAGAAGGTGTTTGCTTATCCGAGTGGTACTTTGCGAGTTTTCTTCTTTTCAGGTTTTTTTTTCTTCCCCCCTGGCCTTGTTTACTCTCGAGCTGAGCTTTAATAAACAAGGGTTTGATTGCATTTATTGTAATGAGTGGGAAAAAACTAAATTGCTAAGCCAATATAATGCTATGCTAATGTCATTCGCGGCTTGCTTTTGTGACTTGGAAAAAAGAATGTGACAAGGATGCCAGGTCGACTAGTGGGTGACTTAGACAGTGCGTTTGCCGTGACGTGAGTTGAATACGATGTATTTCTACACAGGAAAACTACATCACAAGATAGAGAATGTGCAAGAATACGAGAGAATACAACATTTTCTTATCAATAAAGTCATAGTATACATCATCTGCCCAGTTTTTTTCTGAGACTCCAAGAAGTCTGGACCCGGGTGTCTCGGCTTTGCTCTGAATAATGTGCCAGCTCAGGCAAGACAAGCTGAGAATACGAGGCGCCACCAAGCAGCCATTTGATCCCACATCATGACCTGACAGAGGCCACGAGCAAAAAACAAAGGAAATAAAAAGAAATATGAAAAGAAAAGAGAGACACCAAGGGAATGAAAATGAACGCCAGCTGAACGAGATGTGCGTGGCATTACGCAGCTCGTCGCATATGATCTGTCGGAAAACCCCGCGCCTAGTCGACTCAGCCTATCCGCCCGGCGGAACCTGCGCCGAAGAGTAACGGAATGGCTGAACCACCGTGTTTGAAACCTCTCGGGGAGGGAAGAATCTCGTCAATCTGAAGACATGATGGAATCTGGGATCGAAGGCTTTTCCCGTTTTTTGAAGTTCTTAAAAAGTTGCGTGATTGATCGCCGCCTTAGATCTTTGGCGGGGCGCTCGATGACGACGGCATCGACCAGGTCGAGCACGCCGATGAACCTGTGAAATTCGACGTCGTCCTCGTAACTTAGGTTCTTGTCTCGTAGCGTGTGGAATTCGTCCTCGAGATCTTTGATTGACGACTGGCTCGATGTGGTTGATCCGGTCGAAGGCGATGGCAGAGTCGGCGGGATGAATGTGGCAGCCATGAGATCAATGGTTCATGGAAGTATATGAAATCAATCAATTCGAGATGCAGCGGAGGCAATAAATTGCTCTCTTTTGCATCCAGAAGAGGCAGCAAAGGCATGGGTGGCAAGGCCGGGGGTCTACGGTACTTAAGATCGGACGAGCCGGGCGGGGGAATCTGGATGTGCCACCACCATCACGTTCTGGATGTGAGCCGACGTAATGCTTGCACAATATAGTGATATGTTTGATATGTCACAAATGTTGTGTGACGCAGCAGGTGCAGGGCCATAGTCGCCCGGTCCCTGGCTCGTCAGCTTTTGTTTCCGAGGCGGTACCAATCATCTCGTCACACGTGAATGGTTAAAAGTACCGTCATGCAATTCCGCAGAGCTCAACTGCGTAAGCCAGCCCACTTTCTCCCCATCACCCCGTGTACAGCATTGAGAAAAATAAGAGTTGAAATAAGGCTCCCAACGGTTCCCTTCTAATTTTTTTTTTGTTTGCCCCTCTCTCTTTCTATAAAGTGCATGTTAAGGCTGGCTGGCTGGCACAGTGACACACGGGCAACAAACAAAAGTGGGACATGATAACCGAAACCAAGTTGATATTTCTAACAAGTGAAATCTTCTTATACATCTTGGGCAACCACCACCCTTTATTTCTTTGGCTCCTCCTTCTTCTCCTCAGGCTTAGGTGTTGGGAGCTGGAAAGAATCCGGTGTGCGGTTCTCACCAGCACCAACGGGCTCCCAGGCGCTGGATCCACCCTCAAAGTTACGGAAGGCCTGGGTAAGCTCAAGGGGCTCGGTAACGATGCGCTTCTTCTCTTCATCGTAGCGAATCTCGGTGTAACCAGTCAAGGGGAAATCCTTACGGAGGGGGTGGCCCTCAAAACCATAGTCGGTCATGATTCGTCGGAGATCGGGGTGGCCGGCAAAGAAAACACCAAAGAGATCGTAGACCTCACGCTCGTACCAGTTGGCACCGTCAAAGAGGCCAGTGATGCTGGGAACGGGGGAGGCTTCGTCGGCGTAGGTCTTGACACGGATGCGGGAGTTGTGGCGGACAGAGAGGAGCTGGTAGACAACTTCGAAGCGGTTCTCGCGTGTGGGGAAGTCAGCGGCAGTGACGGTGCTGACCTGGGTGAACTCGGCGGCAGTGTTGTCTAGGTAAAGGATTAGCAATGCAATTGGTGCATCCAGTAATGGGATACTAACACTTCAGGAAGCTGAAGACGGGAATGACACCCGAGGGCGAAATGTAGATGGTAAGCTCATCCTTCCAGACGGAGAACTGCTGGATGTACTTGGGCAAGCAGCTCATCAACCAGGCACCATATCGGTGCATGTTGTCGGACTTGCTCTGGTATTTGTCGGTCGGGTTGACAATGGGGGCCTTGAGGGTGCCAATGTGGTCTCGGGGGGCCATTCGCGGGTTGGTAACCTCCTTCGGCATTGCGACATATTGACGAGCCGTGCTGGACAGGCATCGGATTGCCTGCTCGTTGCGGGCCTGGATCGACGGCTTCACGGGCCGCAGAGCTGAGGCGAGGGCCCTGCTTCGGGAGAATTGGGTCGCCATGGCCGGTTATGTGACGGTGCAAGGCCAATTGGCGATGGGAGGGCGTCGTCGGGACGAAAGTCTTTGGTGTTGGTAATGATGCTGCCAGTATTGGCTCGAAGGATCTTAGCGGCGACTTCACGATCCGGAATTTCCGGGGTTCTGCCGCGGCTACTATGGTACTTGACTTTTGCTGGTGTTTACCACTCACCGCATGTATCTATCTATCAGAGCGTCCCTCCCCATCTCAGCCCGGTGGCATGGGAAGAATCACGTGAGAAAAATGCTAGACTAGGCTAAACACAGATTAGGCGGTTTGCATCTTTCTCTTTCGCAGCCTTGGTGCATACAGAAGATCTCCATCATTTCATTCAATCCTCTCTCCCCTTTGCTCCCACTACAGCATCATAATCCACACCCCACCCATCACACACCCTCACTCAAGACTGTCACCATGGCGCCCCAGGATTCTTTCATAGAAGAGGAGGAAGATACCTGGTATGTATTGTTGCGGGGCCTGCCCTGCTGAGCCTTGCATCCTCGCCCAACATTGGGTACCTGAGCTGACCACTCTCACAGCCCTCTCTGCATCGAAGAGTTCGATCTTTCCGACAGAAATTTCCGACCATGCCCCTGCGGCTACCAGGTATGACCGCTCGAACGTCTCTGCCACCGCTGGTGGCTTCATGCCACGTCGCGCTAACCCTGTCCCGCAGGTATGCCAGTTCTGTTTCAACAACATCAAGAATAACATGAACGGGCTCTGTCCCGCATGTCGACGACCATACGACGAGAAGACAATACAGTGGAAGGTAGTGACGCAAGAAGAGTACGTTTCGCCGCCCCCTGGTCTCGGTTTTCCGAGTCAAGTTCCCCACGCTGACGAGTCATGAAAGGGTCGCCGAGTTCCGAGCCAATATACAGAAGAACCAGAAGAAACGTGCCCAAGAACAACGGCAAAAAGAGGTTCAGAAGCGCGAGGCCGAGAAAGAGAACCGTAAGAACCTCATCGGAGTGCGAGTCGTCCAGAAGAACCTCGTCTACATTACTGGACTCGCCCCCACCGTGCGAGAAGACGAGCTGCTTAAGACTCTACGAAAACCCGAGTTCTTTGGCCAGTACGGAAATATTCAAAAGATTTCTATAAGTAACCGAAAGAGCTCCGACGGCCAGCACCAATCACTGGGCATTTATGTCACTTTTGAGAAACCAGAGGAGGCAACACGTTGCATCCAGGCCGTTCATGGCTCCCAGAATGGTGATCGGGTGCTTAAAGCGCAGCACGGCACAACAAAATACTGTTCAGCCTGGCTAAAGAATGAGAAATGTGGCAACCCAGGATGCATGTTCCTGCACGAGCAAGGTGACGAGGAAGATAGTTACTCTCGGCAAGACTTGTCGTCTATGAACAGTATTCATACGCAACGGCCTCTGCCTGGTGGTGGCTCGCGCTCCGTTTCTCGGCAAGCCCCTCAACCTACCCCACCGCCACCGCCTACGGTCTCTCATCCCATGGCGAGATCCGCAAGCAAGGAGGGCTCAGAAAATGGTGCAGACGCATCTGCCTTACCATCGTCTGCAAACTGGGCACGCAACCCTCAGCGGAGCCGACGAGGCAGCCACGCAACCAGTGGTGCCGCGTCGAGCCCTGCTGTGTCCACATCTGTGCCTGTCACTGCAGAGCCTGTTCCTGAAGAGGCCGTGGAGGAAGAGGAAGAGGAAGAAGAAGAAGAGGAGGAGGAGGATGAACCAGTGGCCGAGTCTTCCAGCTCCAGCTCAACCTCTAAGGAGCCGGAACCTGCACTTCCAGTGGAGCCCAAGGGCATCCCCGAAAGCTCACTGAGAGCGCTCCTAAAGGCCTTGCAGGCATGCACTCTCCCCATTCTTGTTACCGCCGAGGTCGAAGGTCAGAATCCTCCTCTGTTTGATGTTCGCGGTGGCGAGAAGCGAAAAGCAATGCGGGAAGAAGAAGATTCCCGACTTAGCGGTGAGCAAGAGGAACAGGCCGAGGCTCGTGAGCCCTCTGAGGGCGAACCCGAGACTGGCGGAAGTCTGGCCTTGGGAGGTGAGCCTGAGGATCGAGAGGCTGCAGGTGACGGCTTTGAGCAACGCCGACCCAGCACTCAGCCTCCGATCCAAAGGAACAACACCGACGGTATTTTCGGACCCGCCCTCACTGGATCTAGTTTTAACCAGAACCCAGGCAATCCGCTGTCGCGAACCATGACACCTCAGCAGTTATTCCTTCGCTCCCAGAGCGGTTTTGATGTCCCGCCTGGGATCACCAACCAGGGCGGCAACTTCCAGGGCCAACAAGGTCACAACCGCCAGTCTTCGAGGTTCAGCTTTGCCAACGATAACCAGACTGCTGCCACCAACGTCAAGCTGGCAGCCAACCCACGCATCATGGCTCAGCAGTCTTCCATGATGCCCAACTCGTTCCAGTCTCAAGGATCCAACCAGTTTTATGGCACGTCGATGCCGGGCCCTCCCCCCGGCCTCAAGTCTACTGGAACCCCCCCCAGCATGTTTGGCCAAGGATTTGGCGGCGCCGGTTTTGGCGGTGCGCCCAAGGACAACTCGAATGAGTTGCTTCAGAGTTTGATTGGACGGAGCCGGGGTAACAACAGCCAGGCTCATGATGCGGGAAAGCGTGAGTACATGATCTCTTCTTTTTCCAACCAATACCCACCTTCCTCTACCTCCACCCCAGCTCCTGCTTCCGGGCTCCTGGCCTCGCTCTATGGTAACCAGCCTGGAGCATTCCAAGACATGGGCTCCAAGCAGAAGAAGAAGGGGAAGAAGCACAGGCACGCTAACACTTCCTCCTCTGGGGGGAGTGGTTTAGTAGATCTTGCAGACCCGAGTATCCTGCAGGCTAGAATGCAGCACCAGTCTCAGGGCAACGCCGGAGTCGGACAGGGATTGTTCGGTGGTCAGAGCCAAGGTGGGTACAACCCCAACATGATGTATAATGCCGGTTACGCGAGGTGGTAGTTGTGTATTTGTTGCTCTGGTGCCACCATAATAAAGAGGGCAAGGGTGTATAAGCATGTCATGTTTTCGTTTTGCTTGATGTATAATGGGGGAGGCGTTTATTTGGCATTTTGAGGGATGAGGGCTAAGATAACGCCTTGCTTCATCCTATGGGGGGATACGAGTCTCAACGCATTTTTCTTTTGATTCAGCAGGCATTTGCAAAATCAAGGCCGCTCGGGGCGGTCGAGCTTTGCATCAGGCGTCAGCTTTTGTTCTATTTTTTTGGGAATCGGGACGAGAAAGTCACCGGCGTCTTTTCCCCGGTTTTTGTTTTACGGGTCTACAGTCGACCGGCACATCTAGGGTTCACGTCAGGCAAGCCATCATCGTCTTCCACAAACCCCTTATGTATGTTAACAGTCTCGAATTCATCCGCCTAGACTCGGCGGCACTTTTGGTCAGAAATAGCATCACAACCTCTATTCTCTCCAAACTGCCTTTCTCTTCGTTGTCCCCCCCTCCTGTGGAAGGCGATGGTGGATGTCGTAGCATGACTCCCTATAACTCTTGTATATAAATTGGCGCTGTGGTGTCGTAGTTGCATGTTTTGATTTTGCTGCGTTCGTCTTGAGGAGCTGTTTGAGCACGTTGGCTAACAGTCGATCAGATGACGAACTTCCCTCCCTTGCCGAGGCGTCCAACTCGGTCGATGCGCTGGTGTCTGACGAGCCTCTGGGCCCCCTGAACGACATGGAGGGCCTTCAGTCGGTTCCTCCTGGCCTAGCCATCCCGCCTGGTTTGGCCAACATTTCGAGGCCCTCCTCAGTAAGGCCTGTAATGCCGGTTCTGCCAAAGATGCCCCCTCCCGGATTGTCGCAGGGCGCTATGACACCAGACCAATCGCCACGAAGAGCGCAACCTACAACTCCCGACACTGACTCGAAGAAAAGCACCAAACCCTCTGTCTATGAAAGCAATCTGTCACGAGAGGTCGCCCCTCAGACGCCAACTAGGCAATTGAGGGAAGAAGACTTCCCATCGTTGGATGCGCTCAAGTCTAGTTCTAGACCTGCGACACCTTCTGTGAAGGGGACACCCAAGACTAAGAAACATGCTGAACGAATTGTCGATAGACTTCTGGCGAAGACCAGTCAGGAATCTAAGCCTGGCTCACCTGGCAAGGTTGCAGAGAAGAGACCCATGGCCATCAACACCCAAGTTGCCAAGGTCGCTCCCAAGGCTGGTGAGATGTCTGCTGGTGCTGAGAGGTCAGCGGTGGAACCATCGGCTGCATTCCCGCCTCTCCCCGCTCCTGGTACTGCCGCCTCGTCGCCTGTTGCTCGTGCAGCACCGAAAACTCTGCGAGTTTTGCCTACTTCCAAGACGGAGATTGCTCCGCCTGCATCTCCTGCTTTGACGATGGCTTCTGTTGCTCTCTCTGCGGCATCCAGGGCGGTGTCTACCTCGTACCGCCCAGACACACCTGGAAGCGAGATGGTTAGTGACAGTGCTTCTGTGGTCTCCGCTTCTGTGACGCACTCCCGTGCCAGCTCACCACCCCCCAGCAAAGTTGGTACTGCTGCTGTTCGAACTATCACCAAAAGCCAGCAGAAGAAACAGCGCAAAGAAGCATTGAAACAGGAGACCAAACTCATTGCTGAAGTTCCTAAGCCAGAGGCTGAGGAGCATGCTCCAGTCCTTGGACGAAAGAAGAAGCAGAAGAAGGAAAAGCCTCCTAAGGCTGCCGCCACAGCTGCAGCGACGGCATCTGCACCTGAACCAGTTAAGGAAGAAGCTCCTGTTCCTGAGACTGTTGAGAAGCCTAAGCCTAAGGAAAAGGAAGTTGAAGAGAAGCCGCTCAAAGGCAAGGCTGCTAAGAAGGCCGCAAAGGCTAAAAACAAGGAGAAGGAGAAAGAAAAGGAGAGGGAAAAGGAAAAGGAAAAGGAGAAAGAAAAAGAGAAGCAGGAGATTGCACCTCCACCGCCGCCACCCAAGGAACCTGTTGCAATTGAAGCTATCGATCAGTCGCCTGAGAAATCCGAGCTTGGGCCCGGATCCGTGTTTGCCGAGATTCGCAAGTCTCTGTGGACATCAAGTATCGAGAAGTTGCAGATGCTCAAGCCCATCACGAACGGTTCGTCTCGTGCTGACCACAATGCATCTGGCGGTGCTGCCAAGCAGGCTGGCCAATGCAAGGACTGCTCATGCAAATGCGGCGAGATTCAAGACGAAGACCTCGCTGCTCTCCGTGCTGGCAAGCCTGTTCGCAAGCAGTTCCATGTTGATGGCAGCCGGATGCTCATCACACCTAATGGCGACTGTGTCCGTGGCCTGACACCTGAGGAAGAGGATGCCTTCCTCGAGCTTCAGGCGGCCATCGCCACCACTGCTGAAAACCCTGGGGCCTTTGTTGCTCCTCGACACCAACCGGGAAGCGGCGCCTTCTCTCTCATCAAGGGTCGTGCAGTGCCCAACGGCCGCCCCAACATCTTCCCTGCCTCCACTCAGGTCCAGTCCCAGGACCCTATTGGCAAGCTCCAGCGCGAGGACGCCCTTAGCTACATCAACCAGTACGTTCTCCCGCGCCTCAACCTTGGCCCCACGAACATGGGCTTGCCCAAGGGCGCTGGAAATTCTCCCACCAAGGACGCTGCTGCTGCGAGCCTCAACTCGCTGGCCCCCTACTTTTATGGGCCTGACGCCGCTGCGGGTGTCGGAATTTATAGCCCACCCGATGGGGCCCGAGCTATGCACGATTTTGCGCCCGCCGGTCTGCAGGCCGGTGACGACCGCAGCGGTGGCAGCGGAAGCGGTGTAGGCAAGAATGGCGCTGGCATGGGTGTTGGCGGCATGCCCCTCATGAGCGTTGAGGATGCTGAGGGTGCGCTGGCTGCGGCACGACGTGAGACTGAAAAGCTGGAAAAGGGCTTGAACCAGGTGATTCGACGCAACAGGCGTCTGCTCTTAGGAGGAAACAACTAATCGCGGCCCCGAGCGGAAGGGAATTGAGCCAGCACAGAGGGGATGCATCCATAATTGGGCAGATGCATTAATCGAAGTGGGAATGTATAAAATTAGTTTATGATGAATGATATACCCATGGATAATCAGCCAACTATGTTTGGCAAGACGAATAAGGTCGCTATTTTATAAAAATGGCCCGAAAAGTTGCGTACGACTATGGAAATACCTGAATAAACATCCAGTGTGCCCGCGTGTGTAAATGTATGTATGCAATCTAACCAACTATCGCCGTATGAACTCGGCTTGTGATTGTATGTAAACCCAATATAGACCGCCGAGATTCCGTGCCTGTCCCCTAACAATAAGCGCCTAAAATACTATCAAATCAATGGGTATCATAAGTCCTTCTTCGTTTCCTCGCTGCCACTATGCGTCGTGTGGTCATCGTCGTATTGCGTCCCCGTGTCACCGAACTCGCCATGGTTTCCGCCATGGTGCGTCCCGGTGCGATGCGGACCCCCTCTGTGATTCGAATCTGTTATGTGATGCATCTCATCACGAATGGCCCTTGATGCCAACTTCAATTCTTGTCTCCTTGTTGCTGCCAGAGATTCACGCAGCCGGTCCATGAGCCGGTCGAGAATCCACTCGCTCTCCTCCTGGCTGCCAATCAGCGGACTCCGGTTCCCAACCCAGGACCACGATGCCGGGTTGTCCTCCTCCTCTTCTTGCTCGATACCAAGGTTATCCTTCTTCTTTTTGAGACGTTTCTTGCTCTTGGGCTTTGGCTTGGCCTTGCGATGGTTGTCGGCGCTGGCCTCGTCTTCGCCGATGAGCTTGAGATACCAGGCCCACTGATCAAACGAGTAGCGATGGGGTTTCTTGGCCTTCAGATGTTTTGTAACGACCTGAATCTCTGAGATGAGGAGAAAGTGAAAATCGGTGCCTGAAGGTAAGTCGTTGAGGGGGTCACGAAGTCGGGAGAGCGACCTTCGTACTTTGGTGGTAAAGGTTGAACACCCCCCTTCACTCCTTGACAAGCTGTGTCTGGAGGCTGTTGCGTCGTTGTCGGAGTTGGCACTGCGACCTCTATTGTCATCATACGGGCTGGGATCCTCTTCGCCAGCATCATCTGAATTAGACGCAGGTTTGAACAGTGAACGCTGGACGCTGGCCATGGCGTCGGCAATGGATTTTCCATCTTTGGATTCTGGAGGATCCTCATGACCAGGGCAAAGCCTGCCAAATGTAACTTTGTTGAGAATGTGCCGGACGTCGTTTGAAAATTTGGTGTCGCCCGGGAGAATTGTGACGTTTCCTACACGGAGAGTGCTGTCCCGGACAAACTTGACAACGGTATCGCCTGCATTGGAGATGAGCACTGTCATGGTCGGCAAGGCCAGAAGAGACCAAAAGACGAAAAATGACTTTCCAGCATTGGACACTGGGGTGATGTCGCCATAACCGATGGTTGTGAGAGTTACATAGCAAAAGTAGAACCCATCAAAGTACGACCAATCTTGATACGGTTGCTCGCACTTGAGGAAGATGAAGGCACCCAAAAGCCAAAGAATGAGCCACGATCCGGTGGAAATGGCCATGGCCATCCATCGTCTACGAACTGATGATTGGGCCTGGATTTGACGCATCAACTCAAATTCAGCCTTGCGCCTCTCAAACTCTGTCGTGGGAACCTTGCTGGATCGATCATTTTGAGATAAGCCGGACTCAGAGCGGATGGGTTCTAGAATAAGATCGTCACCACGCCGGGTTATTCTCTTGACTAGTTTCCGGCGCTTCTTCTCTTCCATTCGAGCGTCCATGTGGCGCTTACCACGGTCAAGCACAAGGCTGCGGATCGAGCCAATGACCAAACCAAGGCTAATAACGCCAATCAAGGAATAAGGGATCATAAGTGCACGGCCGAGAACCGTCTCAGCGTGCAAGTCGCCAAAACCGACGGTGAACAATGTTACGTCGGCCCAGTACACAGAGTCGAGGTAGTTCCAGCCCTCAACGTTGGAGAAGATGAGAGCGCCTAGGAGCAAATACATCAGGAACAGGATGGTTTGCAACATGAGGGTGCGTTGGCTGCGAGTAAGCATAAAGTCCTTGCTGTAGTGGCTAGTTGAGGCACCATAAAAGGTGACAACCATCAAGGATGCATCGATAAAGTAGAGGATGGCGGCCCATATCCCGTAAAAATAGGCTTGAGACCAGATGAGTTGTTCCTTAGGGAATGGGATGTCATTGACCAGAGGGCCGGCTCCGGTGGCGATTAGAGCCACTAGGCATATGACGGAAATGTACCTAGTTGGGCCACCAGTCAGTATAGTTTGGCTAGAGGGCTAGTATGCATAATTGAGAGAAGGAAGACCATACCATCCCACTATGGTGATGGGTTGCGCAATGCTAAAGCGCACGCGCCTCGCCATGTTGAGGAGGAGAAACATGTTGGAGACGAGGGCAAGAGCCAGCTGCAGGGCGTTGATAATGGTGAGCCTGGTGATTGGGTGGTTTAGTTAGCGATTGGGCCTTATCGACGAGAGAAGCGAGATGCCAGCAGAAAGGCGAACATACCACGCAGGGTCATTGATGAAGGCGGCATTGGAAGGATCTTCTCCTGGCAAGAGGCGTTGTCTCCAGGGACGAACCAAGGCGCATATACTGAATGCTGAAGCGACTGGGCCAAGAGTGCCGGCTATCATGGGGAATGCGGACGAGGCAAACCACCATCGGCTGTCATGATGTCAGACACTCAAGTACACAAGTATTGGATATGCCGATACGCGTATCAATTGCTTAGCGACTTACGAGGGATGAAGATGTGCATCGTCGTTGACAAAGACCTTTTCCCGCTCCAGGCAAGACTCAACAAGTTCTGCCTCATCTTGGATGACTTCGTTCAATCCGCCGTCGTCCATGCTGGCGGATTGACGTTTGGCGAAACGTTGACAGGACCCTGGCAATCTGTGCGGCGGCGGCGACAGGGAAGGGAGATAGATCCGGATGTGACGTCGAGACTTGGCAAAGATGTTGGGCCAGCCAATCGAGGACGGGAATTGGCGACGGAAGGGATCACGAAGGATGCCCGTTTTGTGAAGCAGGTTTGAATGGAACAGAAGTCAAGGTGATGGCTGGAGGGCATTTCTTGGCAGACAGGCCATCGGCATCGGCATCACCGGCGGCCGTTTTTTTTCCCCAGTCCGCTTCACCAGGTGGGCGGGAACGTGCATGTGGACAAGCCTGGCTCCTGGCTTTTGGCTCCTGGGTCCAGACTGCAGACTCCTGGCTGCACCTAGACCGAAAGCGACGCGCATGCGAGATGCGTATACAGCGGAGAGGAGCGGAGCGGTACCCAACTCGCTGGGCCTTCCTAGCGCTGCGCGAATGACGTCTCTCCCCCAGGTGAAACCAGCTCTTTGGCCGTGACGATGAACCGGTTTTTGGATTTTGATTTGCTTTAATCTCTAACACGAGGGTTTCCGGCAAGCATGGCTAGTCGACGCTGCCCGCCAGAAATTCTGTCCGTAGCGCTCTTAGCGGCACTGCTAAACCAAACGTCGCTCCCGTCGCCGATGGCGCGCTGCAGATGCGTGCCAAGGCGGCAGTTTGGTGCTGTCTGGCACTGTGGCACTGTGGTACGGTGGCACCGTGCCAACACAACCCCTTCCTCACTGTGTCATGAGGCCTGCACTGTGGGGGAATAGCCTGTGCCTATGCATGCACAGCGATGATCAGTGACATGCTTGACTTTGATGGATGCACAAAACGAAATGCCCAGGGCCTGGTACATGGCCAGTGCTTGTGCAGCATGGGGAATTGTTAGTGCGCCCAAGTCCAGGACATTCGTGGCCCCCTCACGCAACTGCCGTACAGCAGGCTGCGTCACTGGCCGTGTGCTGGACGCGATATGGGGCCTAACTCAAACAACACACGGCCCATGTACCTTTGAGCGCCTGAGTCTCCACGCGCTACCACAACCGGCTCCTGGCTCCGAGTCGAAGATTGTCGTGTCGCCAACATCAATCGCTCCAAGAAGGCCGGCTTCAGGGTAAAACCCGTACGCGGCTTTGGTAGCATCCGATTTTTCGTGCACACAGCCCCTGAAACGAGGGCTGCGTTTCTTTCGGCGCCAGTCGTTACCGTCCTGCATGCATCCTTCAGTTGCTGTTCATTCTCGCCTCACCTATTACTTGTCCCAAGTGTGCATCTGCTCTGCAGCACCGCCACTCCCGCTCCTTGTAAGCCAACTCCTACCTCTCCTACAACAAGGTTGAGGCATCAAGCCATGTTCATTTCGGTTTCTTGACCGTGCTAAGCCACGTAGGCCGCTCACCCTGCCGGAGAGGCCTGATCCTGCAGAGATTTACCGTGTAGTCTGTGAGCACGCTTGCTCGTAACGTCATCTTGGTTGGCCATGCTGCCACAACATCATGCGAACATGTCTGCGTATCCAATTGCTCGGTGGCTGTAAACGCCCTCATCCCACTCGCCTCTGGTTCAAACCCCGGCGCTTCATCAGCTCCGGTGGCCATGAGCGCATCGAAGTGCGATGTGGCTCAGCTGGGGGCGTCACTATAGAGTATGAAATCTCTTCCCGCTACATGATGCTGTACCGAGCCGGAGCTGATCACAACCATGGAAAAGTCTCCGTAATATGAAAAACCAACCACTCAACTCAACCCTTTTCATTCACATGCCCTCATTCCCCTCGCATGGCGATCTTCCTGCTCCCTTGCCCGAGTTCCTGCGGGACAAGCCTGTTGCTACCATCAACTACAGGTGGACCTCGCCCGCAGCAGCGACATCTGCAAGTCGCGATTCAGATGCGGTCGCATCGCGGTGGCCAACCCCCGTCCACGACACCTCCTTTGCCTATTCTTGGCTTGTGAAGAATCTTGCGCCGGAAGGCTTGCAGCGACGGGACATTTACGTGTATGGCTCTCACATGGGCGCCAGCCTAGCCACGTCTCTCGCGCTGACAGAGACACACCTGCACATGCCATTCGCTGTAAGGGGTGTTATATCCTACAATGGCGTTTACAACTGGACCATGTTTCTTGCAGACCACCCGGTGAACAAGCCCTCTAAGCGCGCCAAGAACCCGCCGCCTGTTCCAGAGCTGCCAAAAGGGTCTTACCTGCGTCGTCTCCAGGAGCTGTTGCCCATCTGTTTCTGCAACCCTGTTGACATGTTCGACCCTTTCGTGAGCCCCAGTCTATTCTTCCACAACCCAGGTCTACTGGTGCCAGAATCTTACACCATCTCCGGGGAGGAGGCGGCAGCCATCGAAGCATTGGTCGACCCGGAGGCCGAACTTGCTAGATCTCCCATGAAGGTGCCTCGTAAGTCGCACCTGATATTTCCACCACGGACGTCGACGCTCAAGATCCCGGAGACTTTGCTTCTGTACGACTCACTAGCTGTGGTGCTGCCAGCCCAAAAGGGACGGCGAAAGGCGGCGACGCCCCGGGGCAACACAATGCAGAACCAAGCACTTGAGTTGGTGGAGCTGATGAGGCGAAGCATCGACAAAGTCGAGTTGAAGGAACGCAGCATGTGGGACGAAGATGTTGAGGGTTGGGTGAACGAAGGGGAGCGACGGGTGCAGCTACGGCAGATTGGAGAGGAGAGAGAGTCACCGGAGTTGGGGTTAGTGGGAGAGGAAGTGGTCACAGCCTGGCTTGGCGAGAGAATTCGCAAGTAGTGACGGGATGCAAAGAAGAATGGGCGTGGTACCCGATGCGCTTTATGAATGATGTTTTTGGAAATGATGACGAGATCGCGTGATCTACTTGCTTCTGCCGTGATTGTGGCATTCCTGTTGACGGGTGGACAAACCTTTTACCATGTGTCGATGTATGCATGCCGCCAAATGCCGTCAGCGGGATGACGCGCATCGCTGGCGACTCGCGGGGTGGGATGGCACTAATGAGATCCCGAGGATGTATTGGAAAGCTTAACCGGTGGAGCAGCCGTGATAGGCCAAAGATGGACAATGCGTTTTTATTCTGCAAAGCAGGCTGTATGTAGCAGCAGCAGCAGCAGCAGCACACTTGAGGCGGTGGCTATGGGAGTCGTGCAGCGAAAGCGAAGGCGAAGGCGAGGAGCATACACACGTACATATGTACGTACATAGTAAGCATAGTCCTACGGGAAAGGGAGTTCGGCAATTCGGAGATCGCAAGAGCAGAAGGCAAACTCCTTGATCGGGGGGAGAACGCTTTTTAACACGTGGTAGAACACTTGTCGTATATAGGTAGGCTGTGCTAGTGCAAATGAGGGGACTGTTCATCACTTTTTTTTTCCTTATGTGACTTGGAACCCTCAATCAAACCAGAGCAGGGGGTGGGACGCCGCAGCAATACCGACAGTTGCAGCCGGAGCGGGAAATGGGCGAAGGAGGTGCGCGTGGGTCACGGGCAGGACAATCATTGTTGTTTGGTGCAGTGTGTGCATATGTATGCACAGAGCAGTTAGGTGTGGTGTGCAGGTATGGCATATGGCATGTTGTAGGTGAGGGCCGGGTAACGGAGGCTATGAGATGAGATGAGATTGGACAGGTACCCCGACACGTGCGGTACATGAACATACATGGCGCGGCGGCGCTGGCTGGCTGCCGCGCCGGGGCTCTTGAGACTTGCGACAAGCCTCAGCCAAGGAAGTGAAGTGTAGGGCTGGGCTGGCTAATCTCGAGTCATTCATCCATAATTTGCGGCGGGCATTCGCCAGAACTCGCGTGGGCTCATCTATCTGCCGCAATGACGCAGCCGGCAGGGCTCCCTCAGGGCAAGCGACATGTCTGCTATTGATTGATGCGAGCCGGGGCGGGAAGATAACCTGGTCCCCGCTCCTCATATTTGCTTTGAATGAAGCTTCATCTGGTTATGTGGTGCCCTATCTCCCGCCGTCTACCTCCTTGCGGCCTTCTCCTCCTCCCCCCTCCCCTCCCCTCTCTCTCTCATCAAATCAATCCATCCATGGACCCAAAAAAAATTAATCTCCCGGGGGTGTCGCCCAAAATGTACAGGTACCCCCATGTACTCATGGCATGCACGCCGCGCTGTGGGTGGCCGGCAGGCCATCATAGAGTTATGGGGCGGCCAACAAGGGCACGAAGAAAACAAGCTCTAGCATCATCTTGCTGCCAGGTATATAATTATAGTGCAGTGGAGCGCGGCCTGGGTCCCGCTATGCGCCATACTGCAGGGCACTGACTGGTGGAAACCCTTTCTGGGGCCCTGCAGGCGTGACTTGGTCTCGATGTCTGATTCTGGGCATATCGTTCCAGCGTGACAGCGAGACATGCGCCTCGCTATTTTGTGATTGTTCCCTTTTCTGGGGGGCTCCATCATCTCTCGTCCCCCAGACAGTACCCTCTCCACCCGGCCCAGACCCTGCACTGTTGCGCTCTCTGTACAGGGCAATTCTCGGCCGCAAACAGGGAAGCTCAGCCCTCCAATTCCTACGCAAGCTAGGTACGCGCCCTCTTAGCTGTCCGCTTGGCCCGCTGCCCTTCTTATCCTAACCCTCCCCCAATCATCTCTTTCTCCTCCCATCCTTCTTTCCCATCTTCCTCCAACACATCCAGCCCATCTTTCCCTGTTCAACAACCTCCTCGACATCCAGTCTCAGCCAGCTGCCTCCCTTCCCTCACGGTACGTCAAGCTCGCCCAAGCTCAGTAGCGTCCCGTCTAGCTTCTGGAGCTCCCCCGCCTTATCATCACCCTGACCACTTTATTCCGACTACCTGCAAAAAAACAAAGCCGAACCGAGAAGAAAAAAAAGAAAAGGAAAAAGAATCAACAGCTAATAAACACCTATTTTCAGGCCCTATTTCACAAATTTATTCTCACATCCTCATCCGTCACCATGCCTGGCATCCGTAAGTTCTTATCCTCCTGCTTCTTGGCGCAGCTCCGCTCCCAAGCTATCACGGCTGCCCCAAACATAAGCTTGTTTTGACTATCATGTCTGACGTGATATCTCAGCTCTCCACGCCCTCGACAACCTCAAGGCCAAGCTTAAGGCCGCCTTCAAGAAGAAGGGTGAGAAGGCTACCGACAAGCCTGCCGACAAGCCCGCCGAATCTAAGCCTACCGAGACTGCCCCCACTGCCACCGAGCCTACAAAGACCGAGGATGCTCCCCCAGCTGCTCCCGCCAGTACGTTCAGCCCAAAATGCTGCCAGATACGAATGTCCTCATGAATGGCCTCCTCTAACCCGGGCATATTAGCTGAGCCTGCTCCTGCCACCGATGCCCCCAAGGAGGAGACCAAGACCGATGCTCCTGTGACCACCGAGGCTGCCAAGACCGACGCTGCTCCCCCTGGTACGTTGACTACGCTCCCCACGCCTTGACCTGTGTTTGTAGCTAACCAAAACTAGCTGAGCCTGCTGCTACCGAAACCGCCCCTCCTGCAACTGAGGCCCCCGCTGCCACTCCCGCCCCCGCTCCTACTGAGGCCCCCAAAGAGGAGGAGAAGAAGGAGGAGGCCCCTCCCGCTGCTGCTCCTGCCGCAGCTCCCGCTCCTACTGCTGCTTCTTAAGCCATGGGTCTTCTCCTATCCGTGCCAGCCTGCAAGCTATGTCAAGTTCATATGTTGATTTCATGGGGCTGTTGAATACAGGGGTCAGCATACGCACGTCCGAGTAATAGTGGTTGAAATGGAGGATGGACAGAAGCGTTTTTTTGCTGTTGCTGCCGCTGCAAAGTTTTATTGTGTGGCCTGGTTTATATTTTGTTTTGTGCTAGTTGGCTGGATACCCTGGAGAGAGGAGCGTTGTGATGTGCTTTGAAGTCTATACCCTGCCCTTTTATCCAATGCACTAGATACTCTCCTACTGTAATTGTCCGTCATGTACCATTCGTGATGTATAACGCATGCTTCATCTAGCATGAAAGTCGTTGACGACCATTGAACCATACATATTTGAATACGGGCATTTTACCTGGTTGCGGGAGTTTGCTGACCCCTGAGAATCTGCCAGTGCAAATTCTCTTGAAACACAGGTTGACCCTCTCAATATCCCAAGCATGGGGGCTGACTACATATGCTTTCTTCTAGGCGTGAATACTCTTTATACCCCAGTAGATCTACAGGAGAGTTAACTGTCCTTAGCCCATGGGGCTTTGGTCATTGTGATCTGCGCACTTGTTGACCCAGGATCAGATTCCTTCCCGAGAGTTGGCCGCGTTCCAAGGGTTCCGGAGCTCGGGCCAGGAGGTGGAACCCGGGAGTAGGGAATGCCGGGCCCGGACGGCGCTGGCATCCTCGCGGCCTGGGCCCACGGCGCGGCGGTTCCTGAGGCCGGAGGAGGCTGGGCCATGGCCGAGGTGGCAATGGGCTGGTTGGCCATGTGGACGCTCTGGGCGGGGGCAACGGCGTTCGGGTCCTGGTCCCAAGAGAAGAGGGCGCCAAAGGGGAAGTGCTGGACGACGGGGAACTTGGAGAGCACCTCCGCATTGAACATTTTGATCATGCCCTTGTTGATCTTACCCCAGCCGTCGCGAATACCCGAGATGTCGAAGAGGATAGGGCTATGTTCCCAGAAGGGACCCTTTTTGACATCGTTGATGAAGCCAATGGCGGAGAAGTACATGTTGGTCTGGCGGTAGTCGTCGACTACGGTGGACTTGGCAATGTCACTGGGCTTGGGGGCGCCCTTGACGGAGCCCTCAGTGGGCATGACAGTTTGACTGTCATCAATGGGCCGAGTGAACTGGGCAGACCCAAAGATGTAGGGCATGAAAGAGTGGTCGTCCAGGCCCCAGACGCCGTGAGAGCCGGCAGGTTCCAGGGTATAAGTGAGAATGAGTTTTCTCACCACGCGAAGATAACTGGAGGGTGTGTTAGTAATGCTGGGAAAAAACATTTCACCACAGGGACGTTGATACGTACGGCTCCAAGACTTGTAAGACAATCTGTCTTTCAATCTCACCCCCCTGGGTTCCATCCTTAAAGTACCCGAGCTTCCACAGGCATCCTAGGAAGGCAACGAAGCTCAACTCATGTCCCGTTCCATAGTCTAGCCGTTGCACGCTACCAAAGCTCCCCAAAAGATAGCTTGCGATTTCATCCTTGGCTTTTCCTTCACCGAGCTTTGTCGTCTCGCCCAAGGGGCCCTCGCTGAGGAGCCCATCAAGCCGCTCCTCCAGGATGGCGTACCATTTGCGATAGCTCACGTTTCCAAATCTCCGGGGGCCAGGGTCAGGAGGGGCCTCGCCGATGAAGCTCTCAATCTTGGCCAAGAGGGTTTGCAGAGCTTGGATGGATGCGGGCAGAGGCTCAGACGGGGGTTTTGAGGAGAGGGGAAAGGTGCGGGGGACAGGCGAGCTGGACTGGTTGCGCGGGCACAGAGCAAGGTTGAGCTGGAGGATGAAGAGGCCGATGTCGCGGTAAGCTAGCGAGGTGAGGAAGAGGGAGACGTCCGGGCCATCGTGGATGCGCTTGGCCGGCTTGGTAAAGGCCGGCGTCGAGGATGAGAGGTCCAGCACCTCGAGGGTTGGCGCTGAGGGTTTTGGCGGGGTGCCTGATGCCATGGCTGCGGGGGGGCAAGTTTGGGGAGCGAGAATTGGCCTAGGCGAAGCGACGAACGAGAATCCCACCTTTCAGGCCCCACACCCAGAGAAGGTCACTCACAGGGCAGCCCACCGAGCACACCTTGAGGGGGAGGTGCTGCAGTGGCTCATGTTTTGTGGCTGTGAGCCAGCTTGGTCTGGGCCTGCTGGTGGGGAAGCCCCGTTCGCTTGACCAGCCAAACACGTGCCGAGTGCATGTCAACGACCTTTCCACCCGGCGGCTCGGTCCTTTGTGGCTGGCTGCTTGTGCCATCCCATACCAGATGCAGAGCGGACCGCAGCGTGCCGTCGGCATGCAGAGCCCGCGCCGTCACGAACTAACAGCGAACCATTGAAGTGAGCTAGCTGGGGGAGTATGGTTCGATGCTCGACCTGTGGCTGTCTGGCATAGCTGTGATATATCACGTCCGGCGCGCCAGCACAACTGAGACAGCATCAATAGTCTGGCTTTTGTGAGCATAGCTGTGTGAAAGAGGCTTGCTGTATCAACGGAAGAGGAATCGCCTCATGCGCAAACCATGTTGATTCCATTGCGTGGCGACCTGAATGTGATGGTCTTGGCTCCATCGTGAGTCTGGAGCTGGCCATGATGGATCAATCCGGGTCCGGAGGCATCATGTTGCGCAACGAGCAGGTTGGATGGTGAAAGGAAGTCTTCAGAAATCTGTAGTCGTTTTCAGAACCCCAACTGCTCTTGTAAGCTATAAATTCTAGTCGTCCTCCGCCTTCGATCTCATGAAATTCATCATCATCATCATCACAACATCTACAGCAAACCTCAACTCACATCCACTCTCAAAACCAACTCACATCACCAATCTTCACAATGACTACTACTTCCTCTCTTTATTACAACGTCTCGGCCTCCAAGATCACTGCCACCTACTATCCGCTTCACCTTGGTGGTTACTTGGTGATAGAAGCTGAGGGCGAGAAGTTTCCGCTTCAGAACCCCGTCCTTAAGCCACTCCCATTCATGGGCAGTCTGAGATTCGCCCTGGAAACCCTTGACAGTGGACCTGGTCCTGCAGGCAAGGACATTAAGAAAGTGCCTTACACGGCGGAGTACAAAGAGAAGGTGCTTCTGCCGGTTATCGTGAATGTTACGGTCGAGACCTCAGATGGCGCGAAGATTATTCCAATTACCACCGCTGGGGCCACAGAGCCTGCGCCTGCGCCTGTTTCTGGCGATGTCCAGCACTTTGCGGATGTGCTCTCGCCTATCAGCTTGATCCTCGAGGGGCCCTTCACCACCGCTATCACTGCTGCTGTGCCCCCTAAGCAGGACAACATCAAGGCTTCGGTTCATATTGACTACAACACCGAGTTTGTCAAGGTCGTTTCCACCATCGCTGAGGATGGCACTATTAAATGGGTCATTGCATGGAACAAGCCTCCCGTTGACCAAGGCCAAAGCCCGCAGCTCGTTGAAGTCACCACCTACAGGGTCTGGAGGAATGGATCTGTCATTGAGAGTTCTCGAATGATCCAGCCCTACGAAGTCCACTGGGCCAACCTCCCCGTTGGCAACAACGGAAACGTTGGCGGCACTTCCGTTTAAATGACATCAACGCTTGGGAGGGAACATCTGTCATTCTGTTTCAACATTCAATTTGGCAATCTCATTTGCATTGAACTTCAGTAACGTGTTTTGACGAGGCCACCGTGCTAGGATCAAAAGGAATGGAAATGAGCTAATAGCAGAAAAACCAAAGGTACCGTGGAATTTCTAGGCCAGACTTTTGCAGATGTATTCCGAGTGGTGTTGAGAAGGGGAAATGGGAAGGATTTTGATTTAGTTATGACTGCTCTGAATTTAATTGTTGCATAAGATCCCGCGTTTAAGGTTTCCATTCATTGAAATGTCGGCCGCCTAAATTATACTTCACTAATCTATACCAGTTGATATTTTGCTGTTATGCCCTTGATTATTGCGACAAGAGTTCTATTCAGCGAGAGGCCTCTCATCCAAAAGGCGCATGGTAAAGGCAGGATGATTAGTCTGTTATTCTTAGACCCATGTGGCTGGCTAGTTGATGACAAAGGTTGTGTAAGAGACCACAGTTCCGAATCGGGAAAATATAGGTTTGAGAATGATCAACAGGAAGAGGCTAGCCCTGAAACGATTTAAATGGAGCAACCATGCATTGCTTGAAACCGCCCATTTTGTTTACATAATAAAATATTTGCATCGTCAGAGCTCTGATTTATTGGATCTATGATTTTGTTCCAACACCGTTTTCATCCACAGCTGGTGCAACGTGCCAACAATATCACACGAAAAAAAAAGATCAAACATAACCAATGTCGATTTTATGGACCAATCTTAGAATCTCTAGGTTTGATAGATAACCTCACGAAACTGAATAAACATCAAGGCCACAGTTTTTGGATACACTGGCAAGGGCTTGGGAGCTGTATTTGAATAGTTTCATTACTACGGTTTAGTCCGATAGAGTCCGGGTCTGATTTAAACGAATGCCATACTCCTAAACACTGACCGACTCATTTCTGAGTATCAACTGCTCCTCCAGCACTTGGCCAGATCTTACATCCACATTGTTCTCTTGCAGCTCTGACCGCACAATATTGTATTTCGATCTCGGGTGTAGGCGTGATTCCGCTCGAGAAGCGATGTTTGCAACAGCTTGTGGACTGGCATGAATGATAAAGGATGGCTATATTTCCTATTCTACACCCAGAGGGGTGTAAAATAATCAGACGAGTAAATCAGCTGCAGAGTAGCATATATGCATAGGTTCAGATTGACGTGGCGGCGTTATTATATCATGTCGTGCTGTTAATCTCATTGCGCTTGGTGTTGCCAGTAACCCCCAAACGGGAGTTGTCTCACAGGCGTGTAGTACAATATGTACAAGTTATCGGAAGGGATATTTGTGGTTGGGAATTTTGTTTCTGCGATGGTTCAACCAGAATCCTCGGGTTTAGTTTGAGCTGGACAGCTCAGACCACCGGGGTGCAGCTGAAGGGTCGAAAGCGGATGTGCCCAACGGAGGCTCGCGGCTTCCAAAGATGACATCTGGGGAAGCGCGACCAACTGCAGAGGTAGACTGGTCAGGAGTAACAGGAGGATAGACCTGCGAGATCCACAACTTGTCCATGATGGCGTCACGAACCGCACCACTTTGGTCCCTTGAGGCATCAGTGGTGCTTAGTTGCCTCAGTTGACTGGCGCCTAGCCTTTTGGCTTGGGAAGTCATGGGAGCACGAAGGGTGCGGCACACGGTTTGAAGTGAGGAACTCATGGTAAGAGAATTATTGCTGAGACGTGCCGGTGAAAGAGGTAGTAAGCAAGATGGTATTGATGTGTGAATTTATGATGATTTGATTAATTCTATCGTATACAGGTGGTACGAGTATGGGAGCTGGTTACTCAATTATATGCCAGCCGGTTATAAAAGCCGAGGACATTATCCATGGTACTTCGGATGAACGGAGGAGGGTGAATGGGAAGTCTTTCCCCACACTCCACACAGCTGTCAATAATTCCGAACCCCGTATCCCCGCAAGTCAAGTGATAATATCCTTGCACCACATTACATCGGCTCTCTTTTTCTGTTACTAATTATTGGTATTCCTGTAGTGAATGTTGAATTTGACTGTGCCGTCTTCTTCAGTATGTACATCCTCCAGTAATGCTACTATAGTAGGACATAGAGAATTAAACTATACTAAATAAAATATCCATTAATTATCAGTGAAAATTTACAGCAAAAAAAAGTTCTCTTCATTCATAGGGCAAGTCATTGCAATGGGGGCGTGGGGGAGGATCGTAGAATCGAATGATTTTCGGGTCGGCCGGCGGATTGGTTAGTCCGACTGCAACACTGGCACTGGTCTCGGCAATGAAGTGCAGCAGCCTCAACATTGAGCAGCCACGACAGTTTCGTCTCAATACATTATTTTTGGCCTCGTTTTTGACATTTCCTTTTTGCGAGACCATGCAAGCAAATAAGATATACAATGTGTCCAACGATGTTCACTTCAGTCCAACTTTTCTAGACATCGACTTGTTTTACTTACCCATGGCACGTTCTCTTAGCTGCCATTCATGCGGCTTCATGTGTTTTCCTCACATCACCATCAAGCAATAAGCAGCAATGTGTAGCAATACAATAATAAAGTATGGACCAGTTCCATAACGCATTTTTCTCTCTTTCTCAAATAATGAAGATCGAATAAGGTGGTTGAATTTTCTGCCAACTCTGAGCAAGGCAAGGAGAATCTATTGGTACTTGGAATCCAAATGCCCCGCTTTCCAAACGCGCCTAGACGCGCGACGTCTACAACAGCATGCATGCATTATTCCACCGCCACTCACACAGTTCCATAGCTTGTATTGGCGACACGCTACACCTGGTTTGCACTACGCCCGAGCCTGTCGATGCGAAAGGGCTTAGACATGCAACATAATATTTGCACCTTACCACCAAGCGCGTAATTACGTTGTCGAGCACGCGCTTCATCGTCGTCAAACAGTAGAGGCCGTCGCAAAAACTACAATGCCTCGAACCACACGAGGCGCCTCAAAAAAGGCGCCACCACCACCTCAACCCGATCCCGAACGAAGAGTGACCAGGAGAACTAGAAACTCTCTCAAGGCCCTTGCGGTCGAATCGAGTGGCGAGGGTGACAGTGGCATTCCTGCTCAAGCAGCGCCAAAACAACCAACTCCAGCGAAACTGCCTGCACGCCGTCGAACCCGATCCCAGAAGACTACTTCTGCTACAAACGGAGATGAAGAAACAGGAGAGCCTCCTGCGAGAAAAAGGCAGAAACGATCCCAACCGCAAGAAGTAATTCCGAGGCGACAGAGTGGTCGTGGCCGCTCACGGAAGGTGGCCGTGGAAGCTGAGATCGAAGCTGAAGTTGAGCCCGAGACTGAGCCTGTAGATGGCGAGAACGAAGAGTCGGCGCCCAAAGATGCTCAGTTCTGGAACAATCTCAATCAAGCAATTTTGCCTGAAGGCGATCGCTCTGGAATATCTCTAAACCAAAACGAGGACCGAGATGACGATCGAGACGAGGATCGAGATCGAGAAGAGGATCATGGTCGAGAGGAAGAGACTCGTGAGATAGCCCAAGAGGGGGCCAAGGAACCCGAAGACGATACCAACCAAACGCAACCAGAAACCCCTTTGTCAGCCAAGCAGTCCAAAAGTGGCCGGAAAGGACAAAGACGACAACGAAAGAAGATTTCCTTTGGCGAACCCAAGGCTCAAACGGCAAGGGAAGCATCCGTTGAACTTGGTTCTGACAGGCCGAACCTTGTCCAAGAGCAGCCAGCTCCAGAAACACGACAAGAGCACAGCCCTCAACCAGAAGCGACTAAAAAGAGCGAGAAAGAGAAACATGACGAGTACGAATTCAATGAAACGGATGAAGAGGAAGAAGAAGAAGAAGAAGAAGAGGAAGAGCAGAACAATACCGAGACCTTGAAAGACAGACTTGCGAGGGATCTCGCAGAAACCGATGAAGAAGACGAGGCATTGCCTGAGAACAATACAACGGTAGTTGGAGAAGACACACTCTTCATTAGCGCTCCCGAAGAGGATGATAAAGTTATCCTAACTGAGGTCGCGAGCAAGTGGGTTCATAAGATTACCTCGCTGATGGAACGCGAAGGATGGACGGGAGACAAGGAATGGAGGCAAAAATTCACAATTGGAAGGCAAATGACCAAAGCTGCTTGGCTCAGCCGACAAGATAGGTACCTCCACCCTGACCAATTCAGGGTGTTATTCAGGCACCTCTATGGCCTGCGAGAGATGTGTCTTGAAACACCGAGGGCACCATTGTTCAAGGAGCAATTTGACTACCTGAGAAAGCGCGAGGATGATCTCAGCAAGTTTGTCAAAAGCATCAGGTCACTTGTCGAGGATATTTCGACGAATATGCAAGTCATATTTGCCACACCCGCCGACGAGCGAAACGAGGATTCTGACTGGGGTGATCTGGCTTTTGAGACTTTATGCCATAAGATTATTCCGTTGGCCGTTTTTGTGCTTGAAGAAAGCTTCAAAATTGGAGGCGTCATCACCCTCGGCAGCGGCAAGGAAGTGGGAATACCTGATAAATGCCGCTTTACCTCAACCACGCTGCAACTCCCTGTCCTTATCATGGGATGGTTACAGCGGCTCTATACAGTGGTTACTGTACAGATTGCTGTGGATTTCCCCCAGAAGATGGCAGATGCCAAATTTCGACTCCGCCGGCCTCATACGCAACGAAAAAAACTTGAAGTTCACTTGGATCATGCAAATAAGGCAATTCAACAGGGAATGGATCAGTTGGACTATCTTGCCGAGGCTCCTCAAAGAGAAATGGAGGATAGAGAGCGACAATTGGCTACACAACTGGCACGCGAAAAAGAGCAGCAAGAGCAGCGAGAGGCCGATGAGCGACAAATGGAACTTTTTGTCAAATCGATTCGACGCATGAATGGGTCAACGCCTTTTGATACCCGACCGCCGTCTGAAGACGATTACTCTGAAAGACATGAAGGGTGGCATTATCATGAGGATGACGCCTTACTGAGCATGATCCGGAAGATTAGAAACCCCAACCTGCGCGCTTTAGTTCCTCTCGTGCCTGGCCGAAGCGAAGAGGAGGTCGTGCAGCGCGTTGCGCATTTGAGAACGCGTATGCGAGTCAAGTACGAGGGGCGAGGGGAAGCTCCTCCATTGTGGTGTTATCCACCAGAGTCAGAGTAGAGAAGGTTTGTGAAGTGCAAACTGGAATTGTTTTGTGTTTGTTAGCTTGATACCCACGGGAGAGTACTGTCGAGGAACAACCTCGCGTTCGTATGACAGGGCGTTGCTTATTATTGGTCTCGCGGGAAACGGGGTTTATGTTTATGTTGATGTTTACGAAAACGGGTTAGGACATAGTAATTGAGCAACTATGGCGCGTCTGATGCGGAGTTTCGAAATGGATGCCCCAAATGGTCTGGTACGACTAAAATTACGGCCCTGCATGGCTGAACTCATGATGATTATTGGAGAGTGTCGATCAATTGTTAGCGCATGGTGGGTTGGATTTTGTCCCGCAGTCAAGGTGTCAGGCGCCTGCAAATCACTAGATTTGACCTAGGGCGTTCAGGTACCTTGCAGGTGTAGCATAAGCCCAAATGAGACATGGCAGAGCAGGTGTCGGAGACGGCAAAGGGCGATTGACAAAAACAAGTCGGGGAAACGAGGCCAAATAAGTGCTCAATGAGTCTGGCGAGACGAGCTAGCTGCATGAACAGGCTATGATGGTGGTCTCGTGTGTTGACCGGTAGCAAGGCTTGTGCCAACGACAAGGTGCCACATCATCTTCCAAGAGGCCGACATGTCATGCTATCTCTCGCCGGGCTTGCCCAATGATGCCCCAAAGGAGCAAGCAACGCATGACATGAGGAGGGGGATCCGCCGGCGCATGGTACACGGGACGGCGGGATAGAGGTTAGGCGCCGGGGCACAGTGTTTCATTGAGCTGCGCTGTTGAGGCCTGAAGAGGGGACGGATAAGACTGAGACTGGACGATTACTACGGCATTATCTCGTCACAGACGCACGCACAGTTGTGGTTACCACCGACAGCAGGCGCATAGTCCGGTGAGACTATGTACCAAGGGTATCATCAGCAGTGGCAACTCGGCTTCAGTGGCAGCCAGTGGACAAGCAGCCACACTTGGCCCGTAATCACAGACCCCGCCACACCCGACGAAACTTCACCTCCACTGAAGGAGAAAAAAAAAGGAAGCCATGCCGCATTGGAACCACACGACCCTGCTGGTCCCCTTTTTTCTTTCTTCTTCCAAGTTTTAGCTCGACGCGTCCTCAGACGCGTCCTGACGGTTATTTTTTTTACGGATCCATGCCGAGCCGAACTGATGACCAGACCAAATCAAGGCCGAACCATTGTACACGCCCCCAGCTAACTAGCACTTGTGTAATTATCCTGTAGCTAGTTGTTGCTTTTTATTTATTTCCCCTCACGTCGCCTATCTCCCCCCTTGCGGGACGGACTCGGCGTCGTGGAATGAGGTCCAGCGCCCAGTCAACACTGGCTGTGCGCGAGCGCATACGTAGTGCTCTCCTCCCTTTACTGCTGATGTAATTGGGCGCCAACAGGGTCAAGGGACACATTCTGGGGGAATGATGGGTGATTGAATTGGGTAAGGAAAGGCGGTCGGCTAGTGTCAAGTTGAGTTGAGTGGGAGAGGTAGTGGTGGCTCGCATTGCATTGCATAAGGCCCGGATCGTGGTTCGCATGTACCGTCCAAGGCCAGAGTCTGAGAGCCAGGGCATGGTGAGGGGGACGCGTGCTGGGGGCCTCTACTTCTAGCTTTCTACTGACGACACCGGACTTGTACAGCAGCACAAGCAGCGCCCAGTGCGTGCAGCACCGGCTGCCGGGTCGGGCCACTCACTACCTGTATCTGAGAGGACACCAAAGCTCCATATCAACCCACCCCCTGGCGAAATGGCCCAAAGGCCGGTAGCGCGGCTCGCGGGGGCTTCGTTGTCCACTCCAGGGGGGCGCTCCGCCCCAGCGACGTGATAGGGCCGCTCCAGGGCCACTCCAGGGCCTTACAGGGGGAATGGTCTGGCCAGCTGCAGTGGCTGACAGTGGGGGAAGCGGCGTCCCCACCGCCCGTTGGCGGACTAATTGCAACTTGGCAGTGGTGGTCTGTCATCTGTCCAGAGACCAGACCAGAACCATCCGTCCATCTCAACTACGATCATTACTCATTGCAGCTCTCTTTCTCTCCTTCTCCATTCCCGCTCCCTTGCTTTCCTTTATCCTACTCTCCTTTCCTTTCCTTCCTCTCAACAAAGGCTAAGCAAGCACGCACGTTCTTCGTCGGGATCCCTCCTTCTCCAGCTGGTTCTCGTCGTCGTCTGCTGCTCGATCCTGTCCCGCGTATTTTCCCTCTTGGAGAAAATTAGGGACCACCAGGTGAGATTAGGCCCAATCAACCCATCCCTGACCCTATCTAGCTTTCTGGAGCTGTCCCTGAGCCCCCGTGTGCTGCCCTTGTCTGTTGCCCGCCGGTTCTCTTGCGCGTCGGCCGAGTTTCCGCACGAACTCTAACATCTGATGCGATTCCTGGTAACCGAAAAAAGAGAGGGGCGCACACCAAGGAACTCGTGCTATTAGACCTGGGCACCTTGCACTTCTCGACGTGGGTTTTTTGGACCTTTGACTGACTTGTCTCCTTTTGCCCTCAACAGATCACCACCTGATACCCAATCCCCCGCGAGCGTCATGTCCGAGACTGAGAGCTTCGACGTCGTCCAGCACGACGAGGTCCCTCCCGCCGAGACCGTCGCCGAGCCCGCGCCCGCTGCCTCTCCTGCCCCTGAGACGGCGAGCTCGAAAGGTTCGACTCCCACCTCTCCTGAGGCAGGCAAGGCGAATGGCTCCAAGCCCGCCGTGAAGCGCCCGGGCACCACTTCCACCACGGCACGTCGCCCAGGAACCACCACTGCCACCAAGACTGCCACTGCAACTCGCACCACTGGTGGCCTGAGCAAGCCTCCTACTCGCCCCCCGAGCACCGCGACTCCCGCGACTAGCACTGTCCGTCGCCCTACGACCGCCACCTCGATCTCGAGCCACAGGAGCCGACCTAGCGTCAGCGCCAGCGAAGATGAGAAGAAGTCGACCACTGCCTCGCGAAGGACCAGCTCCATCATGTCGAGCCCTGGCAAGGCTGCCGGTGACCGACGATCTGTGTCTACCGCGAGCTCTACCACGGCTGCTCGACGACCCGGCACGACCACCACCACTCCCGGTACCGCAACCCGAACCGCAGGTGCTCGCGCATCCCTGAGTGGTGCCTCGACCTCGGCGACCCGAACCAGTGCCACCCGCACTGGTACCACCACGACTACCGATGCCGCGCGAAAGCGATTGTCCACCAGCGGTACTCCTACGCCAACTGGGCGAACTGCCACTCGAACTCCTTCCATGTCTGCATCCGCGGAAACTGCCAAGGAGCTGGAGGCCCTGAAGACCAAATTGGCCGAGGGTGAAGCTGAAATTGAGTCCCTCAAGGCCCAGGTCAAGGCCTCCGAAGAGAAGATTGCTGAGCTCAGCAAGGAGTCCACCGATGCCCAGGACGCCGAGAAGGACACCGAAAAGTCGAGCGCCGAACACGATGAGGCCATTACTGCTCTCAAGTCTGAGCACGAGACCGCTGTCGCCGCCCTGGAGGCCCAGGTTTCTGAGGCCGCCGAGAAGCTTCAGAGCGCCGAGACCGAGCTCCAAAAGCACCAGTCTGATCTTGCAGAGGCCGTGAGCGCCAAGGAGACCACTGAGTCCGAGCTTGAAGCCCTGAAGAAGCAGCTTGAGGCTGTGCAAGCCCAAACTGAGGAGAGCGCTAGCTCTGGCCAGGATGCCCTCCAGAAGACCATTGATGAGCACGCCGCCAAGATTGAGGAGCTAAAGGCCTCTTTTGAGGCTGAGAAGGCCGCTGCTACCGCTGCTCTTGAGGCTTCCTTGGCAGCTGAGAAGGCATCTGCCATTGAGGCTCTGGAGGCTAAGCACAAGGAAGACCTTGAGAAGGGCGAGGCTGATGCTTCTTCTCACGAGACTGCTGTCTCTGAACTCAAGGCTTCACATGAGGCTGCCGTCGCTGATCTCAAGTCCTCTCATGACAGCACTGTTGCTGACTTGACTTCTTCCCACGATTCTACCGTTGCCGACCTGAAGTCATCTCACGAGTCTTCCATCGCTGACCTGACTGCCTCCCACGAATCTGCTGTTGCAGATCTCCAGAAGAAGATTGACGAGCTCACTGCGTCCCAGTCCGCTCTCGAGTCTGCTTCTGACGAGAAGTTCAAGTCTGAGCACGACGCTACTGCTGCTAAGATTTCTTCCCTGGAGGCTGAGATTGCCGAGGCCAAGACCAAGATTGAGGAGGCTGAAAAGGCGACTGAGACTGCCAATGCTGAGATTGAGACCCTCACGGGAGAGGTCGCCAAGCTCCAGGCTAGCCTCACCGAGAAGGAAACTGAGTTAGAGGAGGCTAAGAGGGAGCTTGACAGCTCTAAGGAGGAGCTTGCTAGTGTCAAGGACGAAGTCACCAGCCTCCAAGCCAAGGTCGAGGAGGCCAAGGCCGCCTTGGTCGGTAAGGAAGAGGAGATCTCTAAACTCAAGGAGATGCACGATGAGCGCATGAAGAGCGTTTCCCAGGACTACGAGAACGAGATCGAGGCCCTCCGAGGCGATGCGTTCTTCAAGCGCAAGTTTGAAGAACTTGAGGCTCAGCACGAGGAGCTGAAGACATCATCCACAGAGGCTGCTGACTTCCATAAGGAAGCTCTCGAGGCTGCGAAGGCGACACATGCTTCCGCTGTTGCTGCCTTGGAGACCAAGGAAGCCGAGTACCAGAAGAACCTGGATGCCCTAAAGGCTAGTCACGCCGAGGAGCTCGAGTCTGCCAAGACAAGGGCTACCACTGATCGTGATGCTCAGCAGAACGAGCTCCAATCCCTCAAGGATAGCCACGCTCAGCAGATCGAAGCACTGAAGGGTGAAGGCGACTCTGCTCATGCTAGCGAAATCGAGAAGCTCTTGACAGCCCATGCCGAAGTCATTGAGACCCTCAAGAAGGAGCACGCTGAGGAGACCGAGAAGCTCCAGGCCCAGTTCAGTGCTGACAAGGATGCCAAGGATATCGGCGACAAAGCCCATGCTGATGAGATCGCCGCTTTGAAGGCTGAGCTGGAGGAGCTCAAGGCCGAAAACGAACGCGCCATTGAAAAGGCCACTCTTGAGATTGAGGAGAAGCATCACGCTGAAGTCGAGAAACTAATCACGATGAATGGTGAGGCTTTGGATATGATGAAGACTGAAAGTGCAAATGCCAAGAAGGAGCTCCAGGAGCTTTCTGATGACCACACCAAGGCTATCGACGATCTTATGACCGAGTACAAGAGCAACAACACATCTCTCGAGGATAAGATTGCTCAGCAGACAGCTGCCAATGCCGAGCTTGAGGCTTCTCTTAAGGAAACCCAGGAGTCTCTCGAGAAGGCTCAGCAAGAGTCCGAGGAGTTGGGTCAGCAGCTTGCCCACGAAAAGATGGAGCGAATGACCGCCTTGGCCGATCTTGATGCCGCAAAGAACGTGAAGCCCGATACCTCCGAAGCCGATGCCTTGAAGGAAAAGCTAGCCGCTGCCGAGAAGGCCCAGGAAGAAGCCGCTACCGCTGCCGATACCGAACTCAAGTCCGCCCTGGACGAGCTCACCGCCACCCGAGCCAAGGTGTCAAGCCTCAAGGATGACCTCCAACTGGTTCAGAAGGACCTGGAAGCGTACAAGGCCGAATCCGACGCAAAGACCAAGACTGCTCAAGCCGACTACAAGGATCTCAACGACAGCATGACTACCCTCGTCGAGGAGGCCCAGACGAAGGCCAAAGATCTAGAGGCCCAGCTTAGTGAGTCAACCAGCAAGCTTCAAGAGGGTGCAAAGAAGGTGGAAGAGCTTGAGGCTCAACTGAAGGTCAAGGATGCGGAAATTGCCGAGGCCAAAGTATGTAGCGCGAGTGTGTTTCAAACAGATAGTGAAGCTAACAGTAGTTAGGCAAACGCTGCAGCCTCGAAGCCCAAGGGCCTAGCTTCCAGCCGATTTGCCAACTCGGAGGAGGGCGAAGCCGACGAGGCTCAAGACGGAGCTGCTGAAGGTGAGGAAGATGATCATTCCTCAGCAGCACTTGCTTTGGTGCGAGAATCCCTTGCATGATGGCATGCTGCTGTGCGCATAATGTGGCTAACATAATGAGAGTAGATAAGTAAGGCTCGCCTCACGGCCAAGCAGATCGACACCCTCGATAGGGAAATGAGGGATCGAAACTTGCAGTGAGTATTCATTGGCATGGATCGTGTCGAGCATGGATTGGCAACTAACCGTCAATATTAGGGCATTGAACTCAATCACAGACGCCAAACAAACCGCCTAAGCGCCACCTTGACACGCCGACTCATTCAGATGCTTTTTTTGCTTAGTGTCGCTTCATTGCGACAGTTCTTGTGTAATACCCGCGGCCATCTTGGTATGCTTGGACCGCTGTCCGAGCCTCAGCTGCACACTATGTTATATTCTTTCTTCGTGGTCTGATCAACCAGTGTCTGGGGCGTAGACTTCTATTGGATTATTATTGATTTGAGAAGGAGAAGGGTCCAAGGGAAGGGTATGAAAAGGACGAAAGGGTAGCTTCAATTGTGAAGTCATTGAACTATTCTGTCCTGTGTGTTTTTAGGACATCTTGGAGATGACACTACGATGTACGTACGGCTGTTTCTAGCGAGGAAATGACGATACCCATTGTCTGGTCACGAGTCTGGATTTGTTGAATGTTGACTGTCATTACTGAATGTATTGGCGGGATTGCACAAGAGATATCGTGGAGATAGACCGCGCCCCGTGGCATTCATAAGCCACAGTGTGCCCTGTGTACTGTTGGTAAACATGCACACAAGAAAATCCGCAATAACAACTTCCTCACGCCTGTTGCAGAAAAATTTATGTTCCCTAGTTGTGACCACTTAAGGTGTTAATTGATCTGACCCAAAAATATCATATGGGCAGATGTCCATCTCCATCATTTCAAGCAGAGTGAGACCAGCTTCGGAAGCAATAGAGTCCAGAAAATCGGTTCTCAATGCACTAGCGTTGCTGAGCATCTCCATGCCGCTGCAGAAACTCGACGGGAATGGGAAAAGCCGGTTGAGCTCCGATTGCATCCCATACGGTAACCCAAGATCAACTGTTGAGTTGACAGCCATCAATTTGGATAGGCTCCCCGAGTTGCGGCTCAGCCTCTCAATTTTCCCCAGCACCAACTCGGCCCCGCCGTACTTTGTCTTCATGCACTTCAACACATCACAAATGACCTCGAGTTCTTCCTCGCGCTGTGCATCGTTTTCTGAGGACCGTGATCGGCACAAGATAGGCATGGCAGCCACCATGCATAAGAAGCCGTGGTAGTGGAGCAGATACACTGAATGCTCACGAGAGTGTATTTCTTCGTAGAGGGATGCGATGCACGATGAGGCAATGAGTGAAGGTGTCCATGACACTGGCCCCGAGCCCAGCTTCTGCCCCAACATCTGAATCAGGATGATGGCAACAAAGTATTGAATTGACAATTCATACGATAGGCGGTTGTAAGGCCGCTTGATGCCATCGGAGGTATAGAGGCGCAGTTCGTCAGGTAGATGTAACTGCCATTCAGTTAACCCCTTGACAAGCTGGCAAATATCATCCGAAGAGACAACTTGTTTCCGTATATTAAGCTCCCCCACAGTACCAATGATTTTGGCAATCTTGCTCCCCTCTAGGAAATTTTGTGCGGGAATATCTGGGGGGAAGTCTTGTATCGTAAGTGCGGGCAAGTCGCAGTCCTCTAGCCGAATGGCAGGAGGACGACCCCAGCAAGCCACCATCATCTTGTCAACGTTCTATTGGAGTGTTAGAAGCAAGTGTCTTGTATTAACAAGGGTGGAACTCACCACGAGGTGCCAGAATATTCGTCTCAGACATGCTGCGTTCGGATTGTTGGCGTAGGTCGCGTGCTTGTGAAGCCCCATCTGGAATGCCAGTCTAATTGCCATTCCAGCCCACTGCCAGGGGCCATCAATCTTGACCAGCTCGGTGGAAGAATAACTCCAGCAGGTCATGAGGCAAAATATTTTTAGAAGCGCAATGTTGTCGCACTCGTAATTGAGGAATATCGAGAGCTTGATTTTCTCATATTGCGAGGAGGCGAACTTGATGTCGCTGTTGTGGCGTGTCAAGCTCCCCACGAGGCACACAACCTGGCGAAGCAGCACGGAGGCGTTGGGGCCCAAGACATCGTGGGGATCAATCACCGGATACAAGGGCAATACCTGCTCGAAGAATGCATCGGTAAAGGCCTGGACCAGAGCCGGCCGAGGAAGAGCGAAAGGCCGAACTGTGTTGACTAGAATGTCGCGAAGTTTTGAGGGCGCGGGCAGTGCGCTCCCCAACGGTGTCCGGTCGCAGGAGGAGTCGTAGGATAGGACCGATCCATCGGCAACAAAGCTGGCATCATTGAAGGTCTCAGACAGTGGAGCTGAAGGGGAGGCGATGACCGATGTGGAATCGGATTGCGTGGGCGAGGGCAATCTAAGCTCATCGGTCACTAAAGCATCCACTTCCGCCGGCTGTGTCGCAGCCGCAGAGTTCCTGGACCGGGTTGGAGTCTGTCGTTTACGTACTCCATTGCGGCGACTGCAGACACCAATTAGATTCCTCTTGTCGTCTTTTAAAACACTGACGCGAGCCGCTCGATGACACTTACATGCAGGTTTGGTTTGAGCGGCGGCAGTTCCTGCACGTCTCATCTGAGCTAGTCTGTAAATCGCATTTGACCTGGCCAACCATCAGTAAACAGTAGCAGCGAGCAAGTCTGGCTGGAAGAAAGTCGGGACCTTTCGGGAATGGCATTGGACACAAACTACGTGTGCTCGCTCGCGGAAGGGTCTCATTCTTTTTTTTTACTTTCGATCCTAGGGGAGTAATCTTGTCGAGTCTAAATGCGGCTTCGCCTTCGATGAAGATGGCGATGCAGCGAACGAGAAGTTGCGAAATAAGGGAGGTGGACCGAGGCACGATGCGGACTTGGCCCCCCTACGCGCAAAGGCGGGGCAGCTCCCGGCTAGCGAATCACCGTTAATACTAATCGTAAATCAATCTATCACATTGGGTTTTTTTTCTTTCAAGGAAAAAATAATAATAATACTCCGCCCAAGCGGAGTCTGTCGTAATGCTGCCATTGGGAAAACGAAAATAACCCGAGCATAGCTGGGCTGGCTGGAAGGAATTCACCCCGGACCGATCCACCGCCCCACGCGCTTGATGCATGCAATTCTTCTATTTCTATTTCTTCCCAGCCTGCCATGTTTTCGCGTGTTTTATCGATGTACTATTTTAAGAATAGACCTTGGTTATCTTCTACATATACAAAGTCCAAAGGAGGAGAGCCTTCAAGGTTAATCTGTGACAACGGGGGGCTTAGAACGACATATGTTTAGGTCTGTTTCAAGGTACTACACCCAGCCAGTAATGGAGAAGAAAAAAGGTAGGAAACGCAGCAAATATTATCAATATTTGATCCAGTCCTTATATTAGATATCTACAGTTGTAATGCCCTACGTGATGGTAACGAAACATGGCAAGTTCGGCAAGTGGGCGAGTTAGAGGACAACGGCCAGATGCGCAGTCCTCCCCTCCGGGATCCTCCTATAGAATCAAACTCTACCAGCGAAGGTTTTCAATCATCAACCGAAAAGGATGTCATCCAAAACTTAGTACCGAGTCATGATACGATTCAACCATTTGCCGACTACCGAGCTCGTTGCACAGCGAATGGCTGTACCGAGCTCGGCAAGTGGAGACGAGTTTGATTGTGGCAATTTATTGTAGAAAAAAACAACCAAGGCCGAAGGACCGAGCGTCCACAACGGAGAATCCATCTGAGTACCGAATCGTCTCATTGGGCAAGGAACGATCAAACCGCCATCGTCCCTCAAACATTCCACTTAGCCGACCGCCTTTTTGGCATATTTAAATAAATAGTGCAAAGATTTCTTTTCTCAGTCTCCACGTTGTGATTCTCAAGCCAACTAATTAGTGACTGAATTCTCCGAGTACACCTGTATTCTCTCGTCTACAATTCCCTAAGCCAGCCTGCTTTTGATTGGTCATTGCAACAACATGTCAGCCAATAGAGTATCCCAATTGGCGAACCAGGTTGCCAGTTCAGCCATCAGCAACAATGCACCTCAGTACGAGATCAGCGAAACCCCCCTTGGTTCAACTAAGCATGTTCGCATCGTCGGCATTGGCGCGGGGATGAGTGGGATGAATATGATTCGGACACTGCGACTTAACCTGACCAATTATGAACATGTTATTTACGAAAAGAATCCTACTATCGGCGGTACATGGTATGAGAATCGGTATCCAGGCTGCCGATGCGATGTCCCATCACACAACTACCAATTTTCTTGGCGACAGAACCCAGAATGGTCCAGCTTTTTCTCACCTGCCCCCGAAATTCAAGCATACTTATGCCGGATTTGTGACGAAGAAAAGATGCACGATGTCATCAAAACTCGCCATCAAGTTGAAATGGCCCAGTGGAATGAACCCGAGGGTATTTGGAACCTCACAGTACGAAATCTGGAAACTGATACTACATTCAACGACCACTGTCACTTTCTTCTTGACTCTTGCGGTATTTTGAAGTAAGAACTTCATGTTTGAATATTCTTTGGGTGTCCCGTACTAATTGCACATAGCAATTGGAAATGGCCTGAAATACCTGGATTGAAGGACTTCAAGGGTGAATTGATCCATAGCGCGAACTGGCCTGAAAGCTTCAATGAAGAGGGCAAAACAGTTGCTTTGATTGGAAATGGTTCAACTGGCGTTCAGATTCTGCCAGAACTCCAGCGAAGTATGAAGCCTCAATGTTGCCACTCTTGTTAGTCGGAGTTAACAAAATCGATTTAGAGTCAAAGGAGTTGGTCCACTTTGTGCGCTCTCCAACTTGGATTGTACCTTCAAGGCTACAATTGCTCGCCCAGGGAGCTGCTCAGAACATTATTCACGAAATCGAACTCAACGAAGACGAATCTTTTAGTGCAGCTCAGATTGAGAAGTTCAAGTCAGAACCCGAACTTTACCGCAGATTTGTCAAAGGTGTTGAAGAGGTGGTAAATGGGAATTTTCCATTGGTAAGTCTGCTTTGGGATCTCGCTCTCTAATAGTTGAGTTTAGCTGACCTTTGTGCAGATGCTTAAAGATACAGACTTTGCAGCATTCATGCAGAAGAAAGCAGTAGAATACATGACGCATGCGCTGGGTGGAGACGAGCGTCTTTGCAAGGCAATGATTCCTAACTTCCCTTTGGGTTGCCGCCGTCTTACACCCGGAGTGGGATATCTGGAGGCCCTCAAAGCGCCCAACGTCACGGTTGTGACCGATTCAATTGTGGGCATCACAGCAGAGGGGTTGCAGACGTCAACAGGCGAATTGATCAAGGTAGATGTGATCGTGTGCGCGACAGGTTTCGACGTTTCGTTCCGCCCCCGTTTCCCAATTATTGGCCGACAAGGCAATCTCCAAGACCTGTGGACCAGGGAACTACCAAAGTCTTACATGTCATGTGCAGTTCCCAGCTTTCCAAACTACTTTAGTAAGTCGGCATATTTGAAATTCGTTCTTGAGGCTCTAGCCACACGCCTGAACGCTGCTGACCACTTAATAGCATTCCTGGGCCCCAATGCTCCCATAGGGCATGGAAGCGTGTTTACGCTCACAGAACACATTTCCAAGTACCTGACACGCGTCATCAAGAAGTGCCAAACTGAGGGTATCAAAGCCATCTGCCCTTCCCAGGATGCTGTCGATGAGTTGTTCGAGCATACCCAGGCATTTATGCCCAGAACTGCATGGAGCGGAAACTGCATCTCCTGGTTCAAAAATGGAACATCAAACGGACCAGTTACGGCGCTTCACCCTGGAAGTCGCCTCCACTTCTTCCATATGCTGGAGAACTTCCGAGGCGAAGATTGGGAGTATACATATGAAAAAAAGGGCAATCGCTTCCGCTATCTTGGAAACGGCTTTTCTACTAAGGAGCAGGGAGAGGGAGATCCTACTTGGTATCTAGACGAACCTGGCAAGTTATGATGAATGATTCATGGCCTCTGGTTGTTGTGTGGGTTCAAGTAAATGAGTCCAGGACATGTTCGCAGCAAGCAGGTCAATGTATTATTAAATTTACCTACAGCGTATTGTTTAGCCCCTATTTGACTAATTGAATTGGGAATATATTGACGTCAGAAATGCTGCTTTTGGGGATGCGTGGCCTGAAAATTGTATGAGTGACTATGAAATGCCACACTCTGGGTATGGTAATTTCTGGAACAGTTTTGAGGTTTATCATGATTTTTATGATGATGCTGTACGGAGAGCGCTTTACGTTGCTGTGCGCGAAGCTCGTGTATTTACGGATTATCGCTTCTGACGCATTTAACCATAAAGCTTGACACCTTTACTCAAAGGTAATCTCAAATCTTTCAACGCCCGGTTATTGCATGATCACACCAAAATGCAACCACTGTTTATCCTGGGGAAATAATTACCTTCTCTCACTTTCGAGCAAACAAGCGGATAAATAAGCAAACAAAGTCGGTGATGAACTAGCCAAAAAGCCATAGATGGTTTAATCGGATCTGGCGAGTAAGTTAGGCTTGGCATGTGTAATGGCTTGAAAAGTCATGTGGATAATAGGGTTGGTGATTGGGTCAGGAACCGAGCTGAATCGACTAAAGCTTGTAGCTTAAAGCCACCAACAATCTATCCAAGCCAACAGCAGAGACAATGGACCTTGAAAGTCTACAAAAGGACAATTTTAAGGTTATTTCGATATCAAAACTATTATACACCGCTCTGAAACTCGGGTGGAGCACTGACCTGAGTAAAATCATTCTGGTCAATAGTTCGCCGCCGCCACCACCACATTAATCTTTTGCCACGTGAAAGGTGCCGAGGCAAGGCTTGAAATTGAGCTACTGGTTTAGTATTGGAACGCAACATATCTTAATTCAGAATAATGGGCCTAGATGTGTCTGGAGGCTGGCTTTGCGCACGCTATCGATGGAATCAGGCTGCCTGGCTTCTTAGTGTCCGGTAAGTAAGCGAGTGGCTGGCTGTCCCTGGACCAAACCAACAATACACGATTTGATGCCCTTTACGATTATAAAACATCATTGTTTCCTGTTAAAGTATTTCACAGATCCCAGGGTTAACAGGTCGATTCTGTGCAACAAAATGAAGTTTGGGTCGCTCACACTCCGTCTCGCATGTACGGCTTCCGCCATTTCCTTTCCTCCTATTTGCAAGGCCCCTTCGCCTTCGTGCAAATATGTTTCCCAAAGTCGTGTAGGGAGATGTCTCGATCTCATTGGTATGTAGCTCCTTCAACCAACAGACATGGGAAGTTTCTCATCCCGCTTGTTTGGGTTCACAGCCACCAAGCGTATTCAAGTCCCAACCTATCAGGTTCTCACAGAAATCATTACGACCTACACGGTTCGACCTACTACCACAGTGACAAGAAATGTATACAGCCCTGCTTTTACTGTCAAAGTTGAGAAGACAGTTATGAATGCCGAGAAGCAGTAAGTGTTACGATACCTATTGTTCCAATTTATCTAATGACCTGGCCAGAGTGACCCTGCCAACCACTACAATAACAGAAACCACAACCATGGCTAAGACGACAACGGTTGTCAGTACCACAACATCTACCTCTACATCAATCACTATCTCAACTACACTGACCACCGTATCCACCACTGATATTAGGTAGGCGAAAACATACTGACAACTTACAGCACTCAAATCAGTACGGTGACTGTACCTTTCAAGTGGCCTGGGTGCTTGGCGGAAAATAATAGACGCAGCAATGACATCAGGCACAACCCCCACTCTGCTGAGTGTTGTAAGTTTCCTTTTTCAAATGGTTGGCCATGGTCTCCATCCATTAACATGCACTTGTAGCCTGCTTTCTCACCGCCACCACGACAAAGTGCAAGTCCACTAAGACAGCGACTGTCACGAAACCTTTCCGGACCCAAACCGTCTGCAGGACCGTTGGAATAGCTCCCAAAATCACACGCACCGTCACAGTCACTGAGAATACCGGCACAATTATATCCGCTCCCAAAACCACGGTTACTGTTACTCAAACTAAAGTGCAAACCCAAAACAGTTTGAGCACTTTCATCACCCAAGAGATTACAATCTCGACGAAAACAGACACCACCACTATCAGCACTTCCACTACTACTACTGGACCTAATGCTATTGCAACAAGTGACCCTTGCAGTGGCTCTCTAATAGACCTGTCGGCGCGCACGGGCAAACTGGGCTACCCTTCCGTGCTCAGCAGGACCACGTTTGGTATCAGCAGAAATGACTGCTGCAAGGCATGTTTCGGGGAATCCGACTGTGTGTATTATACCCACAATGGCGCCTCCGACGGAACATGCGTTAGATATCGCCCCAAAGATAGCTCACAAAATTCCATGTGCGCTTCTTCTAGCGACTTGTGTCCAATGGGTCTCCTCAATATCTATATGGATGTTTTCGCAGGTAACGCGGAAAACTTTTATATGGGACCTTGTCTTGGAATGTAAGCTCTGCATAATTTTTATTGATGGCAAACCCAACCCCAGGACCTTTTGAAAGAATCAAATTTCACCTATGAAATATGTATTATTCTAATTTTCAGTCCATACACTAACATGGCACAGGATAATTACTCCTAAATCCAGATAGCTTCTAGAAACCAAATGGAATGAGCCGGGTCTTGACACAACACGCGCGATATTTCTAATAGAAATATTAAGATGTCCAATTAAAGAATCCATTTCCATTATTATATCTGCTTCATTCACTTTAGTTCTTGTCGCTTAAACCATGTAAAACTCAAAAAATAACGCGTAGGGAGAGCACAGGTGTTGTTACATGACAATTAACAGTCACGTTACCTTCACTTCTGCTTGGGCAGGGAACGTCGATGAGCAAAGCCAATAAATCCGCTCAGAGGGCTCTTGGTTCTTTGAAAGTGACGATAAGCTACGTCAAGACCTAAACAGTATTGTACATTAAAGACGGCTCTTGAGAGCTTCTTTTCGGCCTCGTTGTTTTTCCAAATATTGTACCAGCGGTCCATCCGGAGCATCGTCCCTCTCTAATATTATCTCCACCATTCTCAAGCCTGTGCCATTAACAAGCTTCTCATTCGAGAGAACCTTTTCTAACTGACTCCATGTTCTAACTGATTCGGTGAAGGAGCCTTCAGGTGCACCAAAGAATCGAGGGGCATCCAGATATCTCCACGGTGCAACATCATTGTACACCTGATGCTCGCCGTGAATACACCTCTCGATCGTATATCCATCATTATTAATAAGGAACACAACGACATTGAGATTGTATCGGATGATGGTCGATAGCTCTTGAGCAGTCATTTGGAAACTGCCATCTCCAATGAGCAAAACGGTTCGGGCGTCGTTAATTCCATGGTACTTAGAGGATTCCATCAACTCCCTCTGTGCAAGAGCTGCGCCTTGGCTTGCAGGGAGCATATATCCAATGGAAAGCCAGGTAACTGGGTTGAAGAGTTTGGCGTTATGTGGCAAACGAATATCACGCACGCCGTACCCAGCAGTACCGGTTTCCCCGAGAAGGATATCTCCAGGCCGGAGGAAATTTCCCAAAAGGCGCCAGAGATTCTTTTGTGCAATCTTTTCGTCCCCAGAAACGGCGGGAAAGGGCAGCAGGTTGTCCTTCGGAAGAGATGGGTAGTTTTGGTATTTTCCCACCCCAGAGACCTCGAGCTCGTCTGCAAGTTGCCTCAGAAGCTCCTTCATTGGTACATCCCGGATTACTTCATCGCCAAACTTGACCTCAGTGCCGGTGAAAAGGACAGTATTTTTCGAAGTAGTGTCAGGGACGCTTGAGAACAAGAAGCTATTGGTAGAACTGAAATGAGGGCCGAAACAGAAAATAAGATCCGCTTCCTTGAAGAACTTTTGAACCTCCTGGGAATCATAACTTCCTCGGTAAATACCATGAAAGTTTGGCAATGCCTCGTCAATCAAACTTTTCCCAAACGCCGTTGTCCAGGTCGGCCAGCCAGATGATGTGACAAACGTGCTCACTTCTTCAACCATCTTGAATGCTTTAATCTCGCCATCGACAAGGATTATAGGTTGTTTTGCTGCTTTGATTTTATTAAGAAGACCTCCCGTAACGGCACTATCAAGTGGTGGTTGATTGTCTGGTATCTCTAGCTTGGTTTGGAGGCCCTTGGAAAGGACTTGAACATCAACTACGTCTACGGGAACTTCGATGTAGACGGGTCGACTATGGAGGAGACATTGTCGCAAAGTCCAATCAATCTGATCAGGGATGGATCGTGGATCCCAGAGTTTCGTTTGGCAAACCGTGACGTGACGGTACATCTTGGCAAAGTGGCCGTATTCTCCATCATTGTAGGTGTGATGAGTAAGACGGCGAGTATCTTGATAAGAGCGCCAGGGTACGCCCACGATATGCACGATTGGAACCCGCTCTGCAAATGCTCCGGCGATGGCGTTGATGGCTGATAGTTCGCCGACTCCAAATGTGGTAATGAGAGCGCCGATTCCTTTAACACGAGCATACCCATCGGCCGCGTATCCAGCATTAAGCTCGTTTGCGTTTCCAATCCACTGGAGTCCTGCTGGCTCAACATTGTCCAGTAGAGTAAGGTTGTAGTCTCCTGGGACACCGTGGATCGCCCCCACTCCGAGCTGTGTAAGGCGATTGAAGAGATACTGGGCAACTTTCATGGTAGACGACATTGTTATCGGAATGACGAATGTAAATACTTCTAAGTGGAATACGAACGCTGTTTAATTACAATTCTTGAGACATTCTTGTTGGGTCATTTTATAACGATAGCGACTAAGAAACCGAACACCACCAGAGTAGAAATCACAAGCATTCATCTTCAGCCGATAGTCCAAACAGAGTGAAAGGCCTCGAATTACCCCGCATACTTCAGTTTCTTGTGAGCTTTCATGTTGCATGATCACAGTCGTTTTTGGCATATTTTCCTTGTTTTGGTTCGGATTGCAGTCTCTGGATCACTTTAGCCGAGAATCGGCAGCTTTGGGTTCCATGTGGGGATGTCTCCGTGCAACCCTTCCGCTGGGTACGCTGCGCCTTTGCGCCTTTGCGCCTTGATCCACCCACACTTGCTTGGCCAACCACCTTCATTTTTGGCGTTGAGCTCAAATTGTTGGTTCCGGGGTTCGTCTGATATTATGCATTGCGCGCCAAATAGATACGGAAATATCCGAGTCACACTTCTCGTATCATCTCTCTAGAGAAGAGGGGTGATGTGGTTTTAAGCCAGCTGTTTCCCGCCAACTACTGTCCTATCCTGCCAATTCATTCGATCATGGGTCTTTGGGTACATAAATGCGAATCCCTCGTATTTAAAAAAAATTTCTTGGATCGCTCTGGATGAAGATTGACTGTCACTGTTTGAGTTTCCGTTGTGACAAATACATCATGTCACGCCCTAGGATAAATCTCTATGATGCTTAGGCATGGGAATTTGGTGGCAATAAAAAAGAAAGAAAAGACCTACCTAGATCCAAAATTTGATTTAGATAGTGGTATCGCGCTAATAATAACTGACTCTTCACCATCAACCCTTGGGAAATCGATCATGTCACCAGAGCGATAACGGCATTGACTAACAGTCGGTCCTTTATTTCTCCGACTACGATGGGTCCACCATCAGCTCGCCTTTAGTTAACCCATCCAACGCTGATAGCTTCTGACTTCTTCATCCTCGAAATTCCAGGTAGACTAATTACACATTAACCATGTATCATCAACTGCCAACCTCGTTAACTTATCCTGCTGAAGTTTACGGAGATGGTAAGTGTGAAACCAAATTTTCGGCCATTTCAGGGAACTTGACTAAAAGCCGAAAACTGTGTAGCCCTTAATGATACACAAGAGTCTGTACCAGTATCACTGGGCATGGAAAATGGCCATCAGAGTGGCACGCTCCCTGACATCTGGGACCCAGCCTATCATACAACTACTGCAGACAACCCCTTCGGCTTTGCATCTACCTCCGAACAGGGGCTAGAGCCCACTGGTATTGGTGGCTTGCATGACCGATCTTCCTCCTATGAGAACAATTACGACCAGGGCATTGCCGCTTTTGACATAGCAGGTTCTCAGGAATTCAGCCACATCACAAGCATCCCCGACTGGCGGCCAAGCAATCAGATCCCACCAGCTTCACAACCCTTGAGCCACTCTTCACAATCGGCAAATCCTCGCAGGTTGAAAACCAGAAACCCAAGTCCAGCACCATTCCGGGGGATGAGAATTAGAGGAAGGCCCATCTCAGCCCCTGTCTTATCCCTTAGCAACAGCGATATGGATCCAATGCAAAGGTGGCGAGAAAGCCCTCCCGAAACAGAGGCCGCATCCCTTTCGGACATCTTTGATGCCTTGCAGGGGACTCCTGACAGCGGCGGCACGACATCGATCTCAAGCAGGAGACCCGCGTCAGTGAGAAGCGCTCAGAGTCGTGCCAGTTCTTCAAGTTCAATCAACTCAAACACATCCGTACGTTCAAAATCAAGCAGCTTCCGCAATACGACCACCAGCTCCTCGAGCCGGGTTCGAAAAAGGCAGAGCGATTTCACACGTCAAACAGAGACCCGAAGGTTTCATTGCACCTTCTGTACCGACACCTTTAGGAAAAAACATGATTGGACGAGGCACGAAAAGACGCTGCATTTGAACCTGGATCAGTGGGTTTGCGCTCCTTTTGGAGGCACTATCGTCTCTCCTGCAACGGGTAGGAGCCATTGTGCCTACTGCAGCCTTCTGGACCCAACTGCTGAGCATTTGGAGCAACACAAGCACTCCGCTTGTCATAATGACACGGGAGGCCATATATTCGGGCGCAAGGATCATTTAATACAGCATCTACGGGGATTTCATGCCCTTTCAACTCTCCCCATTATCGATGATTGGAAGATTGAGTCGCCCTTGGTGGTTTCTCGTTGCGGATTCTGTGATCAGAGGCTCTCATCGTGGCAAGAACGCGCTGATCATTTAGCTACTCACTTTCGCTCTGGACTGACTATGAATGATTGGGAGGGGGATCATTGCTTTGAACCCTCCATCGCCGCCCTGCTCAAAAATTCACTCCCTCCCTACCTTTTGTCTTTTGAGGCCAAAAGCTTGGTCCCCTTCAGCGCAACTGATCCAAGGACCGTCGACCATCTATCTCAAATGTTTGAACGAAATCAAGAAAAACACGATCCAATGCATACAGTAACAGGGGCAGGGCCCTCAACGACCACGCCGAAGTTTGAGCTGGCGGCCACGTCTTATGCTAGGTTTTTGACATTTCACCTGGGGCGGTTTGCACAAAATAGCATCTCGAACGGGATCTTCCCTACAGATGAAATGTTTCAAAATGAATCTCGAAGATTAATGTTTGGAGATGATCACGACAGCTGGGAGCAAACTATAGCAGACAATGACCAATGGCTATCCGAATTTCGCAGGGACCATGTTCCTCAATAGTACAACAAAGAATCGAGCACTAATTTCGTCTTCAATTCCTTTTATTTCGTCAATGGGCTTTATCATTGTCCCAACCAAAATATTGTTAATGTTTCACTAATTCTGGAGAAATGCTACAATGAGTCGCTCCAGACATGGAGATTCATCTGAGTCTCCCAAAATTTCCTCCACTTAGTCTAGTCCTACCAATTGAAAACCAAACAATTCATAATGCATTTCAATTGACTCGTGATCACATTGAAAATATTAGAAACTCTGACGTGTGACTCGAACAATTCGCTGTTCTGCTGACCTCGGGAGCTTATCGAGAGGTGGAGTATATGCAGGAGCGCGCCTTATACTAGACCTTTTTGGTCGTTAGCATGACAATTCTCCTAGCTAGGTTTGCGTCGGCGTACAAAAAAGTGCCAATTATCTAAGACGATTCGCATGCGGTGAGTCCCTAAGTTAGATTTTGAGTAAGATAGCGTCAAGCAGACGGTTTGTCGGGACGCATTGACCGCTTTGAGCATTGCCTAGGTCAGCTCAGTTTACCGATGCACCGATAGCGGCCTCCATTTTGGCACCCTCGCCCTTTTTCATAGCGCACCAGGTATATCGAATGAATTTCAATTGTAGAATCTTATCATAGATGCAGCTCATCACGTGAATATCAATACTACTCTCCTCTAGGCCCTCGCCTACCGTCGCAGTCTCGTACAACCACCATCCTAGTTTGGAAGCAACCTTTCCTTCTGGTCAATGGTAGTCCACGAGATCAAACAATTAGGTAATTTACCGAGCATTCTTGGCCAAGCTTCGCCATGTCATGTTTTTGTCGCCAAGTGTCATTGCCTTAGCATATGCCCCACCACGCCCTTAAGGCGCCTTGCGTTGCCACAAACAAGTCCCACATGGTGGAATGCGTGAGATAAGGAACCTATTGTACATGGTGTGGAGTTTTCCAAAGGGGATCAAGCGATATAGGAGGTTGTTTATCTCGTTCATATACTGCGGGAGCCTGTCACTCCCTCTCATGTTCCGATTTCGAGGGCAAGCTAGGTTCCGAAAGGAAACATTATCAAGGCTGAAATATTCAAGCAAAATTGTTCTTCTAATTTCTTTTTCGATCCTATATCATCAGACACTATGGTTCACGCTACCACAACATCACCAGATGGAGGCATTTATAATGTCGGGTCCACTTTGGAGAAGTTCAGGCAGAGACGAGCGAAGGCTTGCAATATGAGCAAGGGCATCTCAGCAGTGTCGGATAGTGACATGTTCAAAGAACCCGTAAGTCTATTCTTGATTCTTTTCAGGACTTCAAGCTTACCTTTGAATCAAAGTGCCCTGATAAACCTCTAGCAAAGGATTGGAATTGTAAGCATTATAACCTTATATCATGGTCACTAGCTAACGCACTCTATCTAGCCCACTTCAGTCATGAAAGTGGCCGGCCACCATGCATTCTTAAACAGGCCGCTGGTTATCTCAAAAACCCGGGGCTCATTTCTCTTGGAGGTGGTCTGCCTTCCAGCGAGTACTTCCCCATCTCTGAGATGACTATGCGTGTCCCTGTTCCACCAAACTTCTCTGAAAAGTCCTGTGACATCAACGCGACCCAAGTAGTAACAGTCGGAAAGTATGACGTTCAAAACGGTGTTGCCGATTATGACCTCTCCATTGCTCTCAATTATGGCCAGGCAATGGGAAACCCGCAGATGATGCGATGGATTACCGAACACACAGAATTGCTCTACAATCCCCCATATGCGGATTGGCATGTCTGCCAAACCGTCGGAAGCACTGGTGCCCTTGAACAGACTATTCGAATGCTTTGCGATAGAGACAGAAATGACTCGATCATTACTGAAAACTTTACATTTGCTACTGCGCTCGAGACACTGGGCCCACAGGGCATTAAAGTCTTTGCTATCAACATGGACGAACAAGGCCTTCTCCCAGACCATATGGATGAGGTTCTTAGCTCTTGGGACGAAAAGTCTCGGGGCGCTCGCAAGCCTCATGTACTATACACCGTTCCAACAGGACAGAACCCTTCAGGGGCGACACAAAGCTTACAGCGACGTCGTGAAATCTATTCTGTATGCCAAAAACACGACATCTATGTTATTGAAGATGAGCCGTACTACTTCTTACAGATGAAACCGTATACCGGCAGGGATGTTCAGGAAGCGCCTTCAGATGAGTCCATTGACGAGTTCCTAGCGGGGCTGGTTCCCTCGTACTTGACTCTTGACGTCGATGGACGCGTTCTTCGCATGGACTCTTTTTCAAAGGTCCTTGTTCCCGGTTCAAGAATGGGATGGATCACAGCAAGCAAGCAGGTGGTACAGCGATACCTCCGCCACGCTGAGGTTGCTAATCAAGGACCGAGCGGAATCTCTCAAGTTGTCCTTTGGAAGTTGCTTGATGAAGCCTGGGGTCATGAAGGTTACCTGAAGTGGCTTATGGATTTGAGATCACAATACACAAGCAGGCGAAACACCTTGCTCGCTGCATGCGAGGACTATCTTCCCCAGGACATTGTTACCTGGACTCCTCCTGACGCAGGAATGTTTGTAAGTTTATTCGCTTGTCAATATTTAATTGTTTCGTACTGACGCAAAAAATTCAGCTCTGGCTCAAACTTGACCACACAAAGCACCCGGAATACAATAGTCGGACCGTAATGGAAATTGAGGAAGAGATCTTCCACCATGCCATTGACAACGGTGTTTTATCTGCTCGTGGCTCATGGTTCCGTGCCGAACCACAGACGGCCTTGGAAGAGCTTTTCTTCCGTATCACATACGCGAGCGCCAGCGAGGAAGAAATGAGCAAGGCGGTGCAGCGACTTGCTACCGCAATTCGAAAGTCATTCAAGTCTGAATGATCATTCCTTTAGATGTCGCTATAAAACCCTAAAATTAGATAATAATTCAAAAAGTATAGACTTGGAATTTCACAGCGCCCAAGTTCGTATGACATAATTTCCACTTAGCAGTTTCAAACCAGATTCTATGATCAGGAAAAGATATGATTTCGCGTACAGGGTAGGTTTATTTGGCCTGGGATTAACAAGGAGTAAACAATAACTCACTTTCCGTCATCACAAAGTAATGGGCACTCTCCCTTCTCGAAACCGCGCTATTATTTCTAAATTTATCTATTGTTGCGCTTCTCATTAAAAATCCAGCGATCTTATTTTGACTCCATACCGGTTCCCCACCTTAAATCTCCTTTGGTGGGCCATGTTGTACTTTTTCCTTTTGCGTTCACCTGACCTAGTCACCGTCAAACTAATTTGGCAATCCTTCTCTTACTCTCAGATCACAGTTTTGTGACATGTGTTCTAGAATTACGAGGCTGAAGTTCTCCTTCTCAAACTTAAGCGATGAATTCACCACTATCATAAGTGCACTTGAGCAACCTGTGTCGTTTTGCACAAACGAGCAAGGAGGGCTCTCAAAAAGCTGCCTGATCTATAGATTGGTGCTCTGCCGCTGATATTAACAACCCGCTTTCTCAAGTTAATTACATATGCTTAGAAGTACTGTTTCTGTTTTAAATGGTGATCCAATTGCCTTCTTTTTGCCATTGGCTTTTTCTTGCAGTGCAAGCGGCGATGTAATGGAGCATGTGAGGCAAGTCGACGAGGCGACTTTGTCCGAGTGGGATAAACGCGCCGGATGATGAAAACCCTTACTAACAGCGAAAGAAAGCCGAACCATCATAAAAAGACCTGAAATGACAAAAGTTCAGGGATCATTTCGTAATACCAACAACGGCGACGCCGCATTCGCCATTTTTTGCTGGATTCTCGACATCCGAGGTAGTCGTGCACCCCCATGCCTTCTTTTAGCTTGTGCCACACATTGTTTAGTTATCATAGCAGCCAAGCCGCCCAGTTGGGCATCGAATGGCGGGAAAAGCCAAGCCAGTTATATGAGAAGCTAGACATTATCACGGATTTTGCTCAGCTCAATACTCCTCCAATGAATTGCCAAGCCATAGTGTCAGGGATGGTGAGCCGAACATCCGCTAATCCTGCCGGCCAATACGGTGTGGGGTGGCGTTGAGCTAAAATAGGGTAGATAAAAAAGCATAGATAGGCCAAGACGCCCCCAAACTCTGAGATCTCTTGGGGTAAACTGGCCAAGACGGCCAAGAGTGAGGCTCTACGGGACGGTGCGTTAAGTCGCTTGGCACAGGGCTTTGGGTGTCTGAATCATTATCATTATCAAACCCAGGCTCATGGGCTTCACCACGCGTGGATATGTATTTACGCGGCGGAATGGCTCATTATGGCGGATATAGTACCCCCCTGAGACACAGCAATGGCTTATTGCGTGCTTTCAGCAGCTGAATCCACGCACACATTTACCTCATCAGCTACAACGTGATGCCCGTAATTATTTCCACTTGCAATGGCCCCCCTCCCCTAAGCGTCCCCACGCAAGATCGATGGCGAGCATCAACTGCCCCATGGCGCAATCGTAGAAGCCAATGCACTCTATTGTATGAGGCCCACATCCCGTCTGGGCGCGGGAGGTTGCTGGTGCCAATGGTGCGATGACGGCGTCAACCCACCAACATACATTGTCCCGAGGTGAAACATCCCAATGGGGAAGTGTTTCCTTGTGGCTTATCGCAGATGTCATGTTAGCCTGCGCGCTGTCTTGTGGCTGCAAATGCCGGCTGCGCGAGGAATGTCGTAAGGCGATACGCAAAACGCGTCAGGGTTCCAGACTGCTTCTCAAAGTCCAATATCGCCATCGGCTATCCACACCATCGGGAATAGTGGCAACGACCCGCAAGCCCCCCTTGGTAATTCTCCCCGCTCGATTGGTTTCCGGAAGCTCCCCGTCAACCCACAATGGGCCCGTTAACCGCGTACTCCCCGAGTAAGGCCATGCATGAACTCTGTTCGAGACCAAGACAGCGTCCAACGGCCCTAGCAGACGAATCCATGTAGGTTTACCGACGCGCCAGACACGGGCCCAAACCTCAAGCACGCAATAATGCACAACCGTCACACCTACAAGCTGGGCATTCACTGAAGTCGTCGTACGCCCGACACCCGATACCGATCCCTACCAAATCACATCATGGAACCCAATCCCTCTGCGCAGATGCAGAGCTGGCGCACACTCTGCGCGTCCCATTGATTCGTTCCCGCCCCACGACTACCCACGCATCCCTTGCATTCTCGGGCAAGGCGAACTTGCATACACGTTTTTCCCCTGGCTCTTGCGCCTAATTCTGGAGGAGATGTGCCTAGAAATGGTCTAGACAGCTCCGTTAGCCGATGATGTGACATTCTGGAGCGCTTTTCTGAGAACCACGGACGGTTCCTCGGAGTATAAAGACATGGCACCGAGAGCCGTAAAATGGCATTTCCGCGGCCGGTCGCTCTGAGCATTCCATCTCCGAGGGCCTAAGAGATCAGCACTGCAAGAGTACTGTATACAGTATGGCGACTGTACTCGTTCGAGACAAGGAGGCAAAGTATGCCTCCGATTCCGAAGGCAGCACTGAGACCATCCCTCCCCTGGGTACACCGGTCACGGAGAAGCGATTCTGGTTTCAGAGATCTAAGAAGCTAGATCCCAATGCCATCGCTACCCAGGTACATACTAGCCCTGCTTCTATTCCCAAATTTCTATTTGGCTAACTATTTGCCCAATTATAGCCCAGTGTTTTCGACGACCCCGACACGGCAGACAAATACCAACCCCCTGCCAATTGGTGCGTACAGCTTGAGCGACGTATAGTTGCGATCGATCGGAAACTAAACAAAACAACAGGGAGAACATTTCTCGATTTGACCCCCTGGCGAGATGGACCTGGGGCGAAGAAAAGGCGCTCGTGCGCAAAATCGACCTTCGAATCATGGTTTTTACCTGCGTATGTTCCCAAAGACACTGAGGAATTGCAATCGCAATTTCTTGAGATGAATGCTGCTAACTAGCCGAAGATCATGTTCATGGCTCTGGAACTCGACCGCGCGAACATCAGTCAAGCTCTTACAGACAACTTCTTGACCGATCTTGGCATGATTACCAATGGTATGTATTTTTGGTTTTATTTTTTACCGTTATATTTGTCTATGAACTTTCGAACTAACTATAACCTTCTACATAGACTACAATCTAGGAAACACCGTCTTCAAACTCTCTTTCCTCTGCGCTGAACTTCCTTCTCAGCTTGTTTCCAAGTGGATGGGCCCCGACCGATGGATTCCTATGCAAATGTGTCTCTGGAGTATTGTCGCCATCTCCCAGTTCTGGATTTCAGGACGCAGCTCTTTCCTTGCCTGCCGTGCACTTCTTGGTCTCTTGCAGGGTGGTTTCATTCCAGATGTATGTTCAAATATTGCAATTGGCGAGCAGGGCTCAAAAACTAATCATATGTGTGCTTAGGTCATTCTCTACCTCTCCTACTTCTACAAGCATGCCGAGCTGTCGATTCGTCTCGCATTCTTCTGGACCATGATGAGTTGCGCTGACATCATTTCTGCTCTCCTTGCTGCCGGTTTACTCAAGATGCGCGGTGTCCACGGCTATGCTGGCTGGAGATGGCTCTTCTTGATCGATGGAGTTCTCACCCTCATTGTCGGCATCCTTGCTTTTGGTCTCATGCCTCCTGGTCCAACTCAGACCGCCAATTGGTTTCGTGGCAAGAAAGGATGGTTTACTGAAAGGGAGGAGACCATTATTGTCAACCGAGTCATCCGAGAAGACCCCACCAAGAGCTCCATGCATAACCGACAGCCCATCACCCCGAAGCTTCTATTCCAGAGTCTTGCAGACTTCGATTTGTGGCCATTGTACATTATCGGTCTCGTCTACGCCATTCCCTCGACTCCGGTGCAGCAATACTTGACGCTCTCGCTCAAGGGTCTCGGTTTCAACACGCTGCAATCTAACTTGCTCACCATTCCTTACACGGTCCTCCATATCATCAACCTGATTATTCTGACGACCCTCTCGGAACTCATTGGGGAATTAACCTTCGTTTCCATGCTCAGTCAAGTCTGGATTCTACCCTTCATGATATACCTCAACGTCGTGAACACCCAAAATGTTGGCCGATGGGTTATGTATGCCATTACCTCCTTGGTGTTGGCCTATCCTTATCGTAAGTCTGAAGCATTACCCACAGTTGTTTCAAAAAGGGCTTTGCTAACCGAAACCAGCTCATGCTATCCAAGTCGCTTGGAATTCCCGCAACTCGAACAGCGTCCGAACACGAACTGTTTCAGCCGCCTGCTACAACATGTTTGTCCAGGCCGGCGCAATCATTGCCTCGAACATTTACCGCACCGACGATTCCCCACGCTACCGTCGCGGAAATAAGCAGCTGATGGCAATCTTGTGCATGAACATTGTTCTTTATATTTTGGTGAAGATCTACTACGTTAGGAGGAACAAGCAGAGGGATGCCAAGTGGAACGCCATGTCAGAGGACGAAAAGGTTGCGTATCTTGCCACAACAAAGGATGAAGGAAGCAAGAGATTGGATTTCAGATTCAGCCACTAAGAGTCGGCTTTCAAGTTATTTTCAATAGCGTACCCCAAAAATTACTCCTTGTTATTTATCGAATTGTTTTTGTGTCAGTCCTGGGGTAAGGAAGTGCTACAAGTGAATATATATCTATTTTGGTCAAATCTAAGTTCCGCGTATAGCTAAAGGGTGACATCGCATTGTAGCATGATTGGGCTTGTCAGGAGTCCAAACATTGGGGGTGGCAAAATCGGACATGGTTCATGAAAATCCCGTACTATTTCATGGCATCATCATTCATCGGCACATTATAATTCAACGCGATTTAAATTTATTTATTTAAATCTAATTGATCTGGATAGCATTTTCTCAGCGTTTTCTTCTTCTTTTTATTTTTTTCCTCGTCATCTTGATAAGTTTGTGTCATGATGGATTTAAGCTTATCCGAGGGTAGGACACCTCCATCAACCTGTTCTCGGTAGTCGGCATAAGCAGTCTAGGAAATTCCGCTTTCTACGGAAATCGGCATTCATTTTTTGAAGGAATCATCAAAAGAGGGGGTGCTTGATGCGTAGATATTGGATGCATGACGAGATGATTGATGCCCAAGAGTTGGCTTATCCCTTTGAGTGCCGTAAGGCTCTACCCTAGTCAAAAGCCCACTATTAAGCACGCTAAAAGTGCTTGTCCTCTTCTCTGATTGATCACTAATCACGTGATTGACCAGGGTGGAGCCTTACGGCACTCAAAGGGATAGTGCCGCAATCATCACAGACACTCTCGAGTATCTGTGCATGAGAGAGGTGCATCATCAGTGTGGTGGTCTATAAATATATAACTGATCTACTTGATGCCCCCATTCTTCATGCGGGGTTTTCACGTGCCTGAGGGTTCCTATGCAGTCTCGGGTTCGCTTTCATGCATTAATTAGGCCTTTTCCATGTTGCGCGTGTCAAGGCTCAAACTAGCATCAACACCACAGGTCTTGGTCAGTAGAATCTAGACCGGCCTCATTAGTCGAGAGAGTGAAGAGAGATGACGGTCATCCCAATGAGATTTAAATACAATAGGCGAAATCACCCGGTAATACTGTTACCTAATTATTATGCTTAATTATTGATTCCCCCAGGCACACGGAGAAAATATTCCGAAACGTATTATCGGTGCCTGTCCATCTGTTAAACCTATTCCGTTGCTCGCCTACTCCGGTGGCATGGGTAATACGTCGCAAGGATTGTGGGGGACGGTCCCGATGTGATATCCCCCCGACGGCGATTTCTTGTTGGTTCGGTAGCGGTGTCAGTATCGTTTTGTTTCGGAATATCTTCAAGGCATGGCGGTGCCTGTCCTTCCAGAACGTGGCTCACACAGCCAATCCCCTGGTGACGAAGCTGTGTCATCGCCAGACGGCGGGATGTGGGCGCGTTTGATCAGCCCCCCTCCTGCGCGGAGCCTTGGACGTTGTGAGCCAGCGACACAGATTCATGCGAGAACGCTGCGGATGCTTTCTTTTTGCTTGGTCAAATACGAATTCATCTTGTTTTTTCCTTTTCTTTGGCGAGTCCCGAACGCCTTGGCGAGATGCGGACGACGCGTCCGGTGGGGACCAAGGTTTTCATCCCAATTCAGGAACAGTGACCGCAGACTATTGGCCCTTGAGCTGTGTGCTAAATAACAGGACGGAAAAAAACCATTAAGCGCGTGGCTCACAGCCAATCCACGTCATGCCTCCTCGCAAGTGCCAAGAGCCCAGCAGGGTCCACCCAAGATGCGGTTTCATGCTCGTCTCAAGCCGGGTGTCGATAGGCGCGCGTTAGGTTTGACCAGCTTCGCCACTGCAACGGCGCCGTCCATTCAACTTCGATGCGAGCTCTTGGCATGTTTCGCACGCCTATTTGCTGGGTTGGCTCAATTAACATGTCATCTCTATTTCAGACATATTAAACTCAATCCAGATTAGTTCTAGGAGACGCCATGTGGCAAAATGTGGCAATCTGTTGGAGCTCCTGGCTGACCCCTGTCTTGTGGCGTTTGAGACAGAGCAGCAGCCTCTTTAAAGATTTCGTATACCGCAGAAATTAATATACATTGATCTAGTCCCAACGCCAAGCGCTCAGTACATATTGCAACAATCTATCAGCATATTCTATCTAAGCCCCGGTGGCCATCTATTTCTGTTTCTTTTCCTTGGGCATGGCATATCGCTATTTCACATTCAACAATGTCTCTTGCATCGTGCCCAGTGTCTGGTTCGGTTGGCGGAAGGTGCCCCGTTGGCGCCTCAGCCTCCAGAGGCGGCAGTAGATCAAGCAGTCATGTGGGACGAGGACCTCGAGGCTGTACATTTTCCGGCTATACACAGCCCGGAGATATTCATGCTGCATTCGATGTTAGTTCAAGAAGGTGCAATGCTTACAGCCATGAAACTAACAGTTATAGATTCCCCGAGGTGTCGATGCAGAGGAATGGTTGCGAATGAGGCATGTTCTAGGACAACCTTAAGAGAGACTCCACTAACATCAATTCAACTTAGAGAAAGGAAAGCCATCAACGAAATACTATACTCAAACTACCCCAGCCAGAAGGCCATTGATTCGGTTAAAAATCAAGCAGAGCTAGACGCCTTAAATGCTAATGAGCACGACTTGTTAGCTGTGGCCCTGGGAGCCCCAGCGAGACAAGTGATGCGGAGGGCAGAGGAAATTGGCCCGCAGACTGGATGGCGCGATGGATACCTCAGTATGGAGCACGGATTTTGTCCACCTGATTATGATGAAGCAGCTGGCGCGTTAGGTCGTTCGCCGGGGCGCATTTGGTCAGGACTTTGTGAGCGTATGCCCGGTTGCGTAGCTCAAGGGCGTGTGAGAGAAGCTGTGGCCGCCCTTCCATTGGTGGAGGGAACAGAAGAAGTCATTCCGGACCAGGCTCTGTGGGCTGCGCTTGTGGCTTTGGCTATGCTCTGCTCAATCTATCGATTCGAGGACAAATACGACGGAACCGAAGGAGTATCTGCCAGGAAGGGCAACAAATGGCGACCGAATTGCCCCATGGGTGATGAACTTGGCGAGGAGTTGGAGGGTATTCCGCTTTCGATTGCGCTTCCATTTTTTCAGATTTCCCGTCGCATGGGTCGAACACTACCTCACTTGACCTTCCCGGATCAATCATCATACAACATTCGCGTCAAGGACTCAACCTCGACTTACCCATACGTTGCCCGTTTCGACAATATCGACTTGCGATGGTCCATGTTCGGAGAGAGAGCCGAAGTTGCCTTTCTGAAGGGTTGTGCTGAGACATCAGGTAGGCAATATTGATTCTCTGGCGAACTATCCGACTGACTTGGTTTCAATATAGCATCGTTTCAACATGGCCCCGACGCCATTGCAGCCTGTCAAGAGCATGTCATGACTGGAAACGTGGAAGGTCTTCTCCGGGAGTTGATCCGACTCAAGGAAATCCTTGAGCGTATGCCAAATGCATTCCATTCAATTTCACCTAACCCAAACGCTGGAGAGAACTTTGTCTCGGCAGATCGCTGGGTTCGTTGGGCCAAATTCTCAGCACCGCTTAGCAAGCGATGCCCGGCCTCCTCGGGACTTCAGTTCCCCCCATACCTCGTCATGGATGCGTTCCTAGGACGAGCAAAGTACAATTCCTTTCTAGGAGCTGAAGGTGTGCACTTGCGGGCATGGATGCCGACAAATCTCAGAGCATTCATCGCCAGTATCGAGTATCATTATAGTGTCCCTGAGTTTGTGAAACGTTCAGGGGACCCCCGTCTCATGGGTGTGCTTGATGGCATCGTGGAGAGCTACACTGGAGAGAGAGGCTTCATGGGAGTCCATCGATACAAAGTATTCGGCATTTTGGAAATCGCCGGTAAGAATGGAAGACTGGAGACTAATGGCGCATCTGGCGCTGAAAATGCTCAAAGACCATGGGAAGAGACTCATACCCAATTTGCAGAGGCTATGAAGGAGCGCCTTGAGCCATATCGTGGGGCTCTTACTGTCGAACCCCATCAGATGCGAGGTACATTTGAAGAGCTGAGATATAGCACTAAGATCTTGAGCTGCAACTTTGTGGACAACGACCCAAAGCGGTCTGTGGGCCGGGTGACATTGGACCTTCAGGACACCGGAATCACCTTTATGCCCGGCGACCGAATCGCCCTTATGCCACTCAATAGCTGGGAGGAATGCGCCAAGGTAGTCGCTGCGCTTGGGCTGGACACCCACCTTGACCATCCTATCCATGTTACTGGAACATGGGCGCGATTTGAGACTCACCGTGCGGCTGTGCGAAGGCGTCCAGCACAAAAGCTTACTGTCCTTGACATTTTACGCCAAGGCCATCTTGCCCCTATAACCCGAGATCTCGCCTTGAAGGTGCATGAACTTCTACAAGCTTCATCCAATACCGCACTGCAGGTTCTCGCCGCTGAGGAATGGCCAGTTTGCGCATCTCTGGGAGATTTGCTGCAAAAGGCCCTCACGGACACACCCGCACACATCTGGGACAAGGCATTCAGCCTTGATAATCTGCACTGGTTGACCGATCTCGTTACCCTTGAAGTTCCCCGAACTTACTCCATCGCCAGCTACGAAGATAGCCTGCTTCCTAGTACTGTCGATTTGGCTGTTTCACGCGCCGAGTCTAAGCTTTGCTCGGTGTTTGCCAAGGACGACACCATGTCAAGGGCAGGCATCTGCAGTGGCTTTTTAAACCCATACCCAACTGCCGACGAATTTCCGCCATCAGATGAAGTTCTGATTGGCGTTTCTCGACCAGCTGCCTTTCAGTTACCAATAGATAGCACGACTCCGTGCGCTTTCTTCGCTGGAGGCAGTGGAATCGCGCCGTTCCGCAGCTTTTGGCAATATCGACTCGCAACCTCAGGGCTGTCCGGAGGCAAGAATTTCTTGTATCTTGGTGTTCAGTCCCGAGAGAAATTTTGCTTTGAAGAAGAGCTAAGAGAACTTGTCAGACTGGACTTTATGGAGGTTCATCTGGCTTTGTCTCGAGATCCGCGAGGTCTAGCCTACGATCCTATCGCCAAAGATCTTGTGGAGAAGCATATCCCTCCTCGATATATCGACTCGCTGATAGTAGAGCAAGGCTCTACCATTTGCGATTTAGTCATGTCCAAGAAGCAGGGTGGCCTAGGCGGAAACCTGTATGTCTGCGGCTCAGTCTCAGTTTTCGACTCCATTATGAACGGAATTCGAAAGGCTCTTTATACATACCGAGCGGCGACCATGGAGAGTGCCGACATGATCTTGAGCAAAGCCTTCGCGGAGCGAAGATTTATGCTCGACATTTTTATGACACCCAAGCCTCTTCCATGCAACCTGCCTAAGATCTCGCTCGCAGAGCTGGCCCTTCACACTGGCCATCGACCAAAATCCCGAACCTGGATTGCCGTTCACGGCAATGTTTACGACATCACCGACTTCTGCCCTATGCACCCCGGAGGAACATTAATTCTGAAATCGAATGCCGGTGTTGATTGCTCTGCATCGTTCGACAATCTCGCGCACACAAATAACCCCGAGGTGTCGAGCCTGCTTACACGTTACTTTGTAGGACAACTGAACCCGAAGCCTGCGTATGCCGGGAACAATGACATGTCATCTTTGTATGACCTTTGGTCCGGCTATCTCAGGACCACTGTGGAGACCCTAGTTGCTCATCAGTTTGCCATGTACGAAGTGACCGGAGATCCATCACAGGATTCGAGCTCGCACGATCCAACTGGCAGCACAAACATTTGGTTACGCGAGGGCCTACCCAGCATGATTGCAATCCGAACGTTTTACGGCTACCAAAGCCGACTTCTACAGGGGGGCTTTACATCCCTTTTCGGTCCAAAGATGCAGGAGCTCGTTCTTCGACTTTCGTTCGCCGCGGCTAGCAACAGTCCTAATGCAGAATCAGCACTCCCCGACGTTCTCGGAACCGTCACCCGAGCAAAAACCAACGCGGATGCAATTACTTGCTCCAAAGAAGTGAGCCTCCTGGGCGAGCTAGTTTGCGATTCTCAAGCTAGCTTGAGATTCCAGGAGCGGGGTGTTTTTGCCTATGCGACAAAGTGTATTGAGTTGGACGTCGAGCTCCTTGAGGATCTCCGGGAGGAAGCCTGCACGGGCATGGATGCTTTTGACAGTGTGGCTACGGCAATGAACTCCGAGGCTGAGCATGACCCCGAAGTAGAAGCCGTCCGACTCGCTGCATTTTCGGTGTTCTTGCTCCAAACACTGGAGCGAATGGCTCGTCGACTTACAACATTCTACTCTCAGCTCTCGCGACTTTCTATTTACCGCCCCGAGCTCGAGCACAACCCAGCTCGTTCACGATGGGCTCTTGTCCGCAGGTACATCCGAGATGGAACATTGTTTGTCATGGCAAGCAAGCCTGAAAATGAAACCATGACGCCCGGACAGCCAACTTCATTTTACATGTCTCGCGCGAACCCCAGAATCGATTTTGATAAGATGATGATCCAAGTCAACGAGGCCATTGGCATAGAGAAGCAAAAGTATGGCCCTAAAATGCCTTCTCCCAAGACAGTCAACGAGGTTCATCAAGCGCGAAGCAATGTCCCAGCCAATGGTGGCAACATTGGGTCGGTAGCGAATATCGGAGCTTTAGATGGAATGACATCTTTCCTCGAAACCAACACAAAGGCCATCCGGCGGTTGAGCAAAATCCCGTTCCAGGACTTCAACCTGGAACATATGATGAGCCAAGACCCCAGCCATGATGAAGCCGATATGGATCAATTCCCCCCTCTGAACCAACGCCATGACAGAGTCATGGCCTCTAACCCAGACTCTCATCCATTAAACCGAGACTTAAACCATCTGTCCAGTGCGCTTGAGAGATACAGCCAAACATCTGCTCCAGACTTGAATTATCGCTTGCCAAGCCGACTACGACAAGGTTCACTCAGTAGGAGCTCCAGCCCAGGTTCACATATTGGCCGAGCCGTCACACCATATCCTGTTCTCGGAGGTCCTCCGACTCCACCAAACGAGATACAAGTTGCCCTGAAGGCCAAATTCCTCGCCTTAAACACCCGTCCCAAACTCAGCCATTCCCGTTCAGTTCACGGTCCCGCTGCCTCCAATTTAGCAGCATCCGTTCGTGCCAGGTCTATTTCGCTGCTGGAGCAATCGGAGCCAAGAGGACGTCCTCTGCATCAAAGCGCGGCTCAGCCATTGAACACTTTGCGATCATTCAAGCTTCGAGGAATGTCGTTGTCAGATAAAAGGAACGCTGGGATTTCACCAACATTTTGATAAAGGTCCACAGTATTGTATATTAGATTAAAAAAAAGAGGATTGAGAAAACAGGAAGCGTGATTGATTTTTGTATTATAGACAGGAGCGGAAGTCATTTAGACATTTAGGACTAGGATATTCTCTAGCAATAGTTTGAATTTGAAGTCTAACACACATTGGTTATGGTGTCATTGTCGTTGAGATGAAGGGCCTTGTTTCACCCATGATATAGTGTGATTATCGTTGTTCTAGATACGGTCTAGGACTCGATGGGTTGTTTAAGGTAGAATTCATATTGGCAATGTAAAAAAAGCCATACATGCTATCAAATCCATTAGCCTCGTAGCAAGGACATGTCAACCTCTCATTGGGCAGAGATGAGAGCAATAGTGAAATTGACACTCGTCCCAGTGACCGATGAAAACATGAGGGCTTCAAAATCAAAACTTCAAGATATTCATCCTCAACTTGGCTGTATCACGTGGGAAATCTCAACTGAATTACCCACTTGCTTGACATCTAAAGGGCGTCGACTGACTCACTGGGTGCCTGGACTAGCGCGTTGTTGATATGGGCCCACCCTCCACCTATATTTTGTTTTCGCGAACCGTGAACCTTCCAACTTCAAATCAATTGACTTGACAATTGAAACAATGAAATACTTGGTGGTAACTGGAGGTAAATTGAATCAAACGCCTGCCTTCGGTTGTCTTTATTTTTCTAACCCTTACAGGAGTTATTAGCGGCGTTGGGAAGGGCATTATTGGTACGCAAGCGCCGAGAAGCCCGTTCTCAGCACAGCCAAACTAACAGACATGAATAGCCTCCAGTGCCGCTTTGCTTCTCAAGACTATGGGCTTGAAGGTCACCATGGCAAAGATAGATCCATATCTGTCGCTGGATGCTGGGTTGATGAGGCCCTCGGAACACGGAGAAGTATTCGTGCTCTCAGATGGCGGAGGTACGTTTCAAGGCCGGCGGAGGTATGATGTTACTAAGAAGTACTCGCAGAGGTTGATCTCGATCTCGGAAATTACGAGCGTTATCTCGACATCACTCTCACCTACGAACACAGCATCACGACCGGAAAGATGTATAAACATGTAATGGATCGAGAGCGAGCGGGATACTACTTGGGCGAAACCGTGCAGATCATTCCTCATCTCACTGATGCCATACAAGAATGGATCGAGAGGATAGCACAGATCCCAGTGGATGAAACAGGAGAGAAGCCCGATATCTGCGTCATTGAGGTTGGGGGGACGATTGGAGACATCGAAAATGCGCCGTTTGTGGAGGCCCTGAAGATGCTTCAGGCTGCTGCTGGAGATGACAACTTTCTCCACATCCATGTTTCATTCGTCCCTGTTATTCATGGCGAACAAAAGACAAAGCCAACCCAGCAGAGCATCCGAAACGTAAGGAGTGCTGGGTTGAGTCCTGACCTTGTAAGTTTCGCGTATCGTCGGGTCGGCCGATCAATATCGCCTCTTCATGCTGACATGGGTTTGTTGCGCAGATTGCCTGCAGATGCAAGGACAAGCTTGACGAAGCCACTATTCAAAAGGTAGCCAGGCACTGTCAGGTCAAAACTAGTCAAGTCCTCGCTGTTCACGATGTCGAGTCCACCTACCTGGTGCCCTCAGTGCTTGAGCAGCAGGGTCTGTTAAAGGCAATGGCCCGTATCTTTGATATTAATAACCAAACCGCATCACCGGAGGCTGTTACCAAGGGTATCCACCTGTGGGACTCGTGGAAAACAGCGACAGCGCTTCGAAACCACCCAGAAACTGTTACGATTACCATGGTGGGCAAGTACAGCCACGCCGACGCATACATGTCGTTGGTCAAGTCATTGGAACATTCCGCTATGGCTTGTAACAGGAACCTCAATCTTATCCTGGTCGACGCTTCTGACCTTGAGCCGTCCACCTACGGTGAGAGGTATGAAAGTGCGTGGGAAAAGGTTCGCGCAGCTGGAGGTATTCTTGTGCCTGGAGGGTTCGGATCTCGAGGAACCAACGGGATGGTTGAAGCCATCAAGTATGCCCGAGAGAACAAGATCCCGTTTCTCGGAATTTGCCTTGGTATGCAGATGGCCGTTGTCGAGTTCGCACGCAACGTTTGCAACCTCCCTGACGCCACCTCGACGGAGTTCGACGAAAGCGCTAAGGAGCCTCTGATCATTGACATGCCTGAACTTGACAAAACCAAGATGGGTGGTACGATGCGCCTTGGCGTCCGCCCAACACACTTCCAGCCAGGCAGCGAATTTAGCAAATTGCGAAAAATGTATTCAACCGCGTCTTCCGGGGCATCAATGTCAGCTGAGCAGGAGTCGGGTGTAGCTTCGATGCCCGTATCGTCTGCCCCATCAGATCATCTTATTAGCGACACTATTGCCGAAAGGCACCGTCACCGGTTCGAAGTGAACCCCACCTACGTCCCGGCATTAACAGACCACGGCCTCAACTTTATCGGCAAGGACGACCGAGGCGAACGAATGGAGATTTTGGAGCTAAAGGACCACCCATGGTTCGTCGGCGTTCAGTATCACCCCGAGTATGTCAGCAAGGTGTTGAAACCTAGTCGCCCAGTGCTCGGTTTCGTTTCGGCGAGTGCCGGATGTGCTTGAGAACCTGAGTTCAGACTAAATTGAGAGTGGTCTGTGGGGAGATGAGGATGAATGGAAAACAAGGATGGCAATAGATGATAAAGCGGTAAAAGATTGTAATTAGAGACAAAGACAGGAAATACCAATAGAAAGCATGTTAGTGGTACCACCCTTGCATTTGCTTGCTCGTCGGCGGCGAAAGCGCCGAATCTCGCGAGGGCAAATTAGGTAGGTTGTAAAAGAGAAATTTTTGGGTTGTCTTGGAATTATGGGCAAATTCTCCCAGGTAAAAATCTAGCAACAAAAACGTCGTGCAAGGCCCGTCCCTAGACAACAGACGAGACAAGTTCCTAGCTCGCCAGGTCACCCTGCATGAATGGAAAAAGGAAGCAGACGGTCGAAAATAAAAATAGCAAACCAGGACACTTATGCGACGTGATTTGTTCAGGTGCGCTTAGCTAAGGCAAAATGGAACGTGGGCCAGTTTTGGCTCGTGTTGCATATGCGCCGTTGAGTTTTTCACGTCGGCAGCTCGGCGAAATGCGTTAAGCAGGGTGGGCACAGCCTACCAGGGTGTGGTGAGATGGTGGACGCTCCGTCAGTCCACGGGTAACCCTGACGAAGCGATCAACTGCTTGGCTGGCTTGGCTTCTTCATAGACTGGACGATCCATGCTACCATCTTACCTCATCCACTCTCAGCTGGCTGTGCGCATTGTGGCATGGTGTGGGCGGCGGCGGCAGCGGCAGGAATTGAGCATCGACGATGGATGGGGGTTTTGATCTGGGCGCCGAATGTTAAGGTTGCACTCAATGCCAGCAGCAGGTTGCCGCTTTGGCTGGGAGGCTGGGAGCCGTTGACGCCGCCAAAGTCTTAAAGGGTGGAGAGAGGGAGAAATGAAGATAAGGATGGTTAGCAGCAGGATGGGCCGCGTAATGGGTGATGATTGGGCAATAGACGATAGACGGGGAGAGGTTCGGTCGTTCGGCGGTTTCGTCGACTCCGACCAGAGACAGGACGAGGCACAGAGCGAGGGCACAGAGGCATCTCGCCTTCCGCTCACTCCGACCCTTCAACCTTTCGCGCGCTCACAGCAGCTTGAGCCTGTGGCGGACATGCAGTCGGGCCGGGCGGCCCCACCACACAATGACGTCGTGACGTCGTGCGGATCCTGGATCCTTGGCTGGGGCAGGTACCGGCCTGGCGGGCACTGGCGGGCACTGGTGGGCATGATTCTAGAGCCTAGACGTCACCACTTCTCTCGCGCCTAGGCCTAAGTCGACGGACACTAGGTTTAGAACATGAGCTTCTTCCTGTCTATGACATTCACCTCCCATCTGCCGACGCAGGCTCCCCATCCCAGGCTCTGGGCCCCCCAGTCCCCACTGCAAGCAAGGAAAACAAGGTACACCCCAGCCTGCGTGACTCGACTTGTCCGCGGATACTGGGGGCCAAGCGCGCACACACGGAACGGAGCGGCGAAGATGTTCAAGTCCGATGATGGACACGGATGATGGATGATACAGTAATGACTTAGCAATTGTGCCAGCAGCATCCATCTAGCCCTACCATGCTCCCCTCCCCTGACTTAAAGCCGTGCCGCGTGGAGAACTCTTTGTCTCTCCATGTCCGTCTCCGTTGCTAGCCCATCTGCGCTTGGTGCGACCCTTATTTCAGGCTCATCCCGGACAATCCGCCACCCATATGGAGCCGCCAGAGCATTTTCTTCAGCTCCTCGACCAAGCTCCGAATCAAATCTTTTCCCTTCTTTCTCACCTGCCCCTCCTCCCCCAGCAGTCTCCAGTAAAATGACTGCTCCCGCCATACACTAAATACTTCTTTTTCTTGACATCATCGCCATCTCCTCCACGCCCCAACAGCGACAATGCCAGAAGTGCGGCGAGGCAGCACGTCGCAGTCCCAGCTCCAGTTCGAGTCATCCACCTTGACCTCATCTGACGCCACACCCGCTGCCACGAGACCCTCAACCCAATCTTTCAACGCAACAACAAAAGACGTTCGCTTTGATCCTGACCTCCCAGATCCAGCCCCGCGACGAGGTACCTTCAGCTCCGACAACCCGGACCTGTCACGCCGCAGCCTCTCCTACGCACAACGACCCAAGGCCGAAGTATACTACGATTCACGAGCCGGCTCCCGACAGGAATGGAAGCGCCGCGCGAAGACGCTGCAGGAGTACTATGACGACAATCCGCTATTGCTGCCACAGCTTCCTTTTACCTGGCACCATGGCCGTAAACGTTGGAAGCTCTGGATGTTCGCCTTTCTTGTCTTTGTCGATGCCTCTGCTGTCCCAATAGCTCTCTACTATGGTATGAAGTACGCCGGCGATGTGGAAGGATGGATTATTTTCGCCGTCGTCACCACCATCTGGGGAGGTCCAACCTACATGGAGTTTGCCATTCGAAGCTTGCGCCTCATAAAGCAGGAGAGATTTTACCGCCCATTAGGATCTACAAGTCGTTGGTGTTTTGACCTGCTGAACTGGGCGTCTGTGCTTACCATCACCGTCGTCACTGCCCTGTTTATTGTCGGAAGTGCTCCCCACAATGTCTGGTTAAGGGTCTTGTGTATGCCTGCACCAGCCATTCTCTACTGCCTGGGTGGTGTCTTGTCTCTGGTTACCCTATACAGTGTCATGGGGTGGAATGCACCATTTCGCATAAGTTCAACAGGCAAGGGAGAAAAGGTGAGAACTATATTGCGATTGGTTGTAAAAAATATTTCAATACTTACTATGGTTGTAGGTGCTTCCAGGAGTATACTACTTCATCGAAGACGTCGTCGCAGTCAATGCCGGCGCTGGACGACCATATCGTGAAGCTCTGGCAGCCCGCTACAAGGCGAGCCACCGATTCCGAAGGATGCTTTTAATACAGTCCATCTTTTGGTCAATACCCGCAATTGTCTTAGCAATTGCACTTACTGTCATAGCTGTCATCCCACCAGTTCCAGCAACCGTGGCGTACGGCATATGCTGGGCAGTTCCGTTTCTGTGGGCGTTTGTTTGGGGAGTCATATCGATATATTGGTGTAAACGAGACATGGTCCGAGAACGTTTGGAGTGGCAATCAGGCGTTGATTCTTTCAACATCAAAAACGAGAATGGTGACGAGTCCATAATGGCATAGACAACTGGGTTTCTAGGCGGTGTTTTGTTTCGATTTGATGTATGAGGCAGTACCTACTGTACGATGAGGCATGATATGAAGTTCGAGTATATGAAATAAAAATGGCTGCCAAGGCGGCTTGGTATTTTTAAGACCCACTGATGTACGTCTGTTTTAAAGATTTAGCCTTGGCTCTGCTCTGTGAACTTTGATATTCGTATCAGTTGAGACTTCAATCTTGGCACGATCTCCCCGCGTAAGCTAAACGCGGAGACGGGATCCAATATTGTGGCTGTGATAACTTAATCTATATTGAGGCGCCAAGTTTTTATGTCAGCCCATAATCATTCTTATATTGTTCTTCTGTTGATCCATGCCAAAGGTTTGGGTTAAGTATCGACAAATATCATAATCCAATGTGGCAGCATCATATGTGGGGTTCAAACTCCCAGGTGATAAGACACAACGATTGACTCAGTCGTTGACTCATCGTTTTTTTTTAGTCAGATTAAGCTTCTTAATATACATGATTATAATTTGACAACATTCCAGCTCAGGAACCATAATACAGCGGTGTCCATCTTACTACCAAGATCCGGTATATCACAGTCATATTATACAATGCATCTCTTGAAACAAGGTGTTCCTGTACTTCTCCACCTTGGATGCCACAGAACTCAACTGTCCTGAAATCAATTTTGTAGCAAAAAAACAGAAGGCTGGACACCTTTTTTGTTTCTGAATTATTATACATGTTCTCTTTTTCTAGAGAAAAGTTGCACATTATCAAGTTAGTTAGTCGGGGGATCCTGGATAACCCAGAGGGCGTGCAATCTTCCGAGGATCGAATTGGAGATATGACACGTTAGATATCGTATGATATAGAAGGGCTTGCATATATCATTTCAAAGCCAATTTTAGATCTACAACAGGACTGTGTAGGATTTTGGTTGAGTAGTCTGTCTAATTGAAAGCTCTCTTGTGGAATATCAAACCCAAACCCAGTCGTTTACGTGGCTCTTCACGCTTTGATTTCACGGCAACTGCCCCATCTCTCTGCACTCCCCCACACGTCTCAAAATAGTTATCAGCTCGCCGAATTACGAGTTGCCAAAGCGAGAGCACACCGGTCTCGTTCCCGTCGGTTGATCTGCATTGCCGTGTTGTTGACATGACGCAGGTCATTCATAACGGCCATATTAAGGGCTAGTCCAGCAGGAAACCATGTCTAGCTTACATGCAACGTCGCTCGGCAACAAAAACCAGATACGATGGCGAGGAGTCTAAGCGAAAGCAACTCATCTCACCTCGGTGTACATTTAGGCTGCTCGGATCTTTGGAGAGTCCAATTTTTTCGGGTTAGAAATTCAACCCAGCTCCGGCCCCAACCTTGGCTGGTGTGGGCTGATTGATTTAGAAGTCTGGAAGCGAGTTTTCTAGACCGAGATGAAGAAAAAAGGTCCCAGGGATCAGCTCTGAGCGCGTCTGCGTGTGGGTTGACTTTTGTCGGACAATTGATGCCAGTCACATGCCAGTATCGCGCTCGGCATCTGTGGTTACACGGGAACTAAACCGTTGCGAGGCAAGTCGAGATGCACTCCGCATGTAGACGCGAGGTTTGAACGACAGATCGTGGTTCAAGCACGGGCGTTGAATCTTGTAGCGCACAGCTAACTCGCGGAAGCGGCAGAGGGTACGCTAAAAAGGGTCGTTTTGTTTCGATATCGAGATTAACTCCCGATGGCTTGAGCCGTCAAGTCTCGCGATGGTGTTGGTGCAAAAGACACGCCAACCCTGGTCGAGAGGCTACGCCATTCACATTGTCGTCCACACCACCTCTACGCCGATGCATGCAAGCCTTATGTCCGGTTCGACACTGCTAGTGGCCAGCTCTGCTCAGCAACTGCATACAGCAGCGTCCGTCCCAAAGTGGCCCCCGCGTAGCCCAAAGCATCCAACCTCCAGCTCACCGGCGCGCGCCTAAAAAAAAAAAGCCCCAGCAGGCCCACGAGCGACGGCCGCCCTGCCAGCGACAGCTACGCAGAGAAGGCCGGGGATTGGGCGAGCTTCTTTGTCTGCCGTTGGGGCCCAAGAGCCAAAAGGCCCACATCAGGGCTGCAGAGTCGCATCCGTATTCTGACGACTCCCACCTGGACAGGCGAAGCACTAATTTCCTTCTAAACCCTGGCGCTATCTCGATGTCGTCTGCCCACCCCGAGCAAATCTGGCAGCATGGCCAAAACCTGCCATCCTGACTTCTAATATTGATCGGAAATTTCTAGCCCGGGGGTCGTCGTGCCGATCAATGCCATGGTCCACCCATGGAGCTTGTTGCTTCGTTTCTGCCCAAATTGACCAGGATGGGCCAAGGCCCCCCCCCCCATCCTACATTTGGGGGTTTCGTATCTGACTGTCATTCCAAACTAGAGAGTGGCTCTCGATAGCCTAGTCTATACTTGTGTCAAGTGTGTGCCCATCTAGATTGGCCTGCATCGATAGAATTGAGAAATATTGCCTGGCTGCGCGGGCTGAGAGCTGAGGTGCGTTGTTGAGGCCCCGCTGCATGTCAGCTCATACATCTTGGGGCTGCTTCTGAGCTCAGATTGTCTGCTTCGTTGGTGAGACTGACATGATGCGAGAACCGGCGATCCGTCGACCCCCCCTGGTATCAGTATCGAGTGCCGCACACCCAATCGGGCTACGGCTCGGCATGGGCTCGACTGTCTTGGAGCTCACCCTTGCTGCCAGTCGGAGAGACCCTTGGCCGGTTTTCCCAGGGCGAAAGTGATTAATCAACTCTATTATAGAATAGAGAGAATAACTCGGCGGTTTTAATGTTCTCTTGCACTTATGTGCTCGGGCGACGGCAACGCCATGACCTTTTCGTTTCGTCCGGGGGATGAGACAGGAGAGCCCAAGTCCGACTGGGCGACAAGATGTGGGCGGAGATGCAGAAACGGGACGCGGTGACCGAAAAGAGCTGATGCAGGCGTGGCAACAGGCTGTGCACAGTCAGTTTCTCCCTTGTCCCGCATCTCGTGCATGAGACAGAGACAAAGAGCCAGAGACAAGGCGTTTGATCCTACCCAGGGCTGCAATGTGTTGCAGCAAGGGCTCGCTGTCCAAACGGCCCTAGGCCGGTTTTGCTTGTTAACAGCTGGGCCTGCAACCCAATCTGGGAACAGCCACCACAACGCCTCGGCAACTATTGATGCGCCCAGCCTATCAAGACGTGCGTGCCGTCGCTTTGGCGCCATGTACAGTCTACGTCGCTTGCAGATCTAGTCGGCTCACGCTGCAGAGCGCCGTCCCTCCCAAAGGACTGCCTCTGCCCGGCGGACGGGAACTGAGGGCCACTACATGTTAGCACTAGTCATCACTAACATCATTTCGCTTCCCAAAACGATGCTCGGAGATGCAGCTGCTGCAGCCAGCCACTGGGAAACATTTTCCACCACGCCACGGCACCATGGAGAAATTCCCCGGGGCGCGTGCATTGGGTACGGATCCTTCTTTTCCTTCTTGGCCCCTTCGGCGCTGGCAGGGGTGCAGAGGGGAAGAAGAAAAAAGAGTTGAGGAGTACATGCATGTTCTGAGCGGGCTGCCAAAGAGTTGGGGTGGGAAACCCTGGCCTGTCATCAAACCCGCTCAAGGGACCCTAGTCGTTGGGGACATTGGGACCGAACATGTTCAGATACATGTTCAGTAGGTTACACATACCTGACAGAGCCACCGCGAGCAGTAACCTGGAGCGTGCTGCTGGTCGAGGTACTTTGTGACATTCTCTTTGGGGGGAGAGAAGTGGTGAAGGGCTTCGCCCGTCGAGTGGACCGGTGTGTGCCTGTGTGTTTACCACCGAGTTTATTGACTGGGGGGCAGATGATCGTCCCTAGTCACCCGTCACCTCTTTTGGGAACCTATTCCAAATCCCCATCGACCGATATACGGGTCTAGTTGGCAATTGGCTTTCTTGCAGATGGAGATTATTTCTCCTCCAACTCTGAAGACCAGACACGCAAAGCTGACGAGTTCATTCACCGAAGGGTTCCCGAAGCCCACACACGCCATGGCGGAGCTCCCCGTCGGGGTATGAAGTGAAGTGGCTCGGGCAATGCCTCCCCCCCCCCCCTAGCACTTAGCACTTAGCACCTAGCACCCAAGCACCCAGCCCTGGCAGCTTAGAGTCCGGATAATATAGAGCGCGTGTTTTGGAGCTGGAGCGCTCCAGAGGCGCTTACCTCTCGATGCGGGAACCCTCGTGTCGGCGCTAATTGCGGTGGTGACGGCTGTTTACCACGCATACGCCAGCTCGGCTCCAACTGAGATCTGTTTGGCCAATCTGCAATTTCCATTTTCAATGGACACCCAGATGCGTCTTCTTTTCTTTTTCCTGCGCCCTGCTGCTGGCCAAGATCGTCTTTATCGCGGTCCCTTCAGGCCCCCCCTGTCGCGGTATCTGTGCTCGTGGGCAGGGAGTGCTCCGGAATGGACCCCAGATGGATTGTCACATCACACATCACGGTTACTTCGTGGGCTAACAATGCCAAGTCTCGATACTTTATATAGTACAAGCCAGGAAGGTGGTGGTAGTACAAGTACCGGTACCAGGCCCTGCTCGTATGCTAATGCCTCTGCTTGGGATCCCTCTCCCCCGCTCTTGGATCTTCTTTGGTGGATTATTGCCCAAAGGCCTCCTCCCTGGCCACTACGACCCCGGAACTGATCGCGACTCGTCATCCTGGTGATTTGGCAGCACCACATAATGCCCATGCTGCATGGCGTTTGCTGTCAAAGCAACAATGCCTGTCGGGCCCCGGCCCTTCACCCGTTGACAGGTTCATATTGACATCAGACAATACCTATAGGCGGAGAGGGCCAATGCGAAACCCGCCAGGCCTCTTCTTCACCTGCTTGTTTGATCCTCACCTTCTCTGGGCCGTCTTCATCTCCGCCTCCATCCCCGTCCTCCATCTCCGGCGTGCCCTCGATCTTCATGGTTTCTGCTTCGAGATCACCTGCCGCCACCGGCCTCACCGTTGACGCTGTCAGAGCGCATATGCCTGTCTGGAAACTCTGTTCCTTGTTCCACCCCCAAGACCCGTCGTGACATGAATGGATCCCAGTCATTGGCATCTTGGAAACCTCATCTATCTGGAACGTTTGCCCTCCAAAGTATAGATGGCGGTCCCGTGATAATTCTCCGCCGAGAAATTCCCAATTGCCTTTTGCCCTGCAGAGAGAAAAACCAGTGGGAGAGGTAACGTAGAGGGTTGTGTGAGCAGAAAAGCCGCCCCCCGTCTCGCCATTTCTTCCCAGCGCCTGCAGGCTCTAAGCAAGTAGCAACTGCCGCGCGCTGATCAAGCTCCGACCCGGGAGTCCTTCCTCATCAAACTCCCCCCACGAATGGCCTTGACTCCCAAAACTCACACTGTTACCTTCACGCTGATCTATTGTCCGTCCGACTCAGGCTGGCGGACCATCTTGAACCCGGCCCCAACGCAGCCGCCGACCACTTTGAGGAGACACTGCAGTGGACACACCTGAACAAGCCTTTTCATACACATCACAGTACGTAATCTTTACACCAAATCGGTTCTGGATTCCCACGGGTCGCTACCACCCATTATACCATCACCTCTTTGGCCTCACGCGCCCTGGCCGCTCCCCGCATCACGCCAGGGCACTCGAGCTGGCGCCGTCGATTTCCTGTACCGCCCATCGCCCGGAGTTCGGGGGCGCTCGCCGTGTCTTGGCTTTGCCGCTGGCGCTGGTTCGTTCAGGGGTGACATCAGCGCATCCCTCGCCACCTGGGAAATCAATCTTGGACCTACCCAACCCGGATCTCAGCAGCAACGACAACAGCAACGACAATCTCCTGCACTGCAACATAATTACCGCCGTATCATCTACGTTCCTGTGGCGTCCGTCTAGAGGCTGCGAGTTTCCAACCTTTTCTCGAACCTTGCTGGTGCTGATTTTTTCGCAAACTCCACCCCGTGACTCTCCCACAGAGCCTACTCAACATCCTAATCCAGGACTTTCTTTTCTTGTCTATCTTCAGACCGCAGTCATCTTTCGAATTAAATACTATTGTATTGAGTCGTCCGCTCCCTTGTATAACCAGGGGCACGCAACATACAGAGATATATACTTGGCTATAACCAGCATTGTCAACGATACAGCTTCCTCTCGGTTTAAGGTCGGACTCTGCATTACAGGGAACAATACGGGTTCACGAGCTCCAGCCCACACAGGTGTTGCATAAAGCTTCTGCTGAAAGTTTGAAACGCCTTTCTTAGGCTCACATTAGGCCCCCATTCCCTCGCTCTAGCCCTGTGGTTGCTCCCGATCCCGAAAAGCCATGCAGCTATAACCTGTTTAGACCCGGACCCCCGGAGGCCTGGCCCAATCTTCGGTTTTCGATCCATCCTTACCAGAGCATTTCAAGTCTTACACCTACCATAGATTCGTTTCCGTTCCAGAATTATGGCTGAAAATCCTGGGAGCTCCTCGGGAACTCCCTTGATGCAGCCTGACCAGCAGCACCATGGCTCGACTATTGATAATCTTGTTGGCGTGGGGAGTGTCGCACCCCAGGAAGATCCAAACAACGTTGCAGTTCGCCATGGCAGTAATCAAAGAGAGCTCGTCATCAGACAGACGCCCGAATACGCAAGAGTGGCGATGGGGAAAGAGAAAGGTAGGCCCAAAATCAAACGACCGCCAGTTTCGTGATGCGTCAGGCTAACAGCTCGATAGATCGCAAACCAATCGACCCCCCGCCCATCGTAGAACTCATCGATTGGAGGGAGAGGAAGATTAGGGAAAATCCGAAATTCAGCGCCTTCGAAGTCTATGAATACCATAGTCAGTCTCCTACGCCCAAACAGATACAAACAAATTCTAACTTGCGATTGATGGCAGATCCGTTTTTGTTCCTCACCTGCACCCTAGTGATGGAGGACTTCAGCGAGCCCTCAAGGGGCCCAGATCCCCTTGCGAGCTATCTTTGCGGCACCACGACTTCCTCAATTCACCACCATAAGGATCCCTCGAACCTGTCATGTGGCTTCTTTGTCTTCGGTGACCTCGGAGTGAAGAGAGAGGGTCGGTTCCGACTCCGCTTTACCCTCTACGATCGAGACTCCCAAGCCAACCCTCCCGAATTTTTCTTTGTATCCGAAGTTTTCTCCAAAGTCTTCACCGTTTCTTCGCCTAAGTCGTTTCCTGGAATGGCCGAGTCAACACCCCTAACCCGTTGCCTTTCCGATCAAGGAGTGAAGCTGCGGTTGCGCAAGGATTCTCGAGCTATGAAGACGAGAAAGCGCAACCAACGAACAGCAGAGACGGCAGAGTTGAGTCGGCAAGGAAAACGTCCCAACCTCAATCAAAACTACTCTATTCGGGGATTTGTAAGTGATGGGAGCAATAGTCTCTCATCGCCAGAATTCACGAGCACCCCCGATTTTGGTGCGGTGTCTGGGATCCCCACATCTCACTCGGCTCCTTCGGCCCCAAATACTAGCTCTAACACACCCCTGGAGGTCTCACCCACTGGGGCATTCATGTCTCCGCCCATGAATGCACAGTTTCCTCCTCAGGGCTTGCAACAGCTCACCTCCATGCCAAACATGGTAGGAGCCACAACTTCAGGCATGACTGGAGCTACAATTCCATGCATGACCATACCCATGATGCCAGATATGATGGGAGTATCGATGCCAGGGATGGTTAGGGCCCCAATGTCAGTCCTGAACGAACCCACGATTCCTGGCATGTCCAGGACCTCGATGCCTGATATGAATGGAGCCACGATGCCTGGCCTGGCCAGGACCACAATTCCAGACATGAATGAAGCTCCTATTCTAGGCATGACTGGGGCTGCGATGCCAGGCATGGAGGAAGTTTCGATGCCAGGCATGGCTGGAGCTTCCATGACTCCATCTGCCTATTACCACCAAGATTATTCTTCTCAGTTTGTCATGGACAGAAGAATGCCAGATATGGTTGGGGTAGACACGAACTTTGTCCATGATGCTATGGAGAATCCTAACCCAGTGCCGGATTTCTCCCAGGCAGCCCCGTACGTTTTACTAGCAAGTCAATTTAACATATCGGTCTCAGAGATGGAACCTCGTACACCTGAGGTCTTGGACGAGGCACAAGACGGAAAAATGTTCCCCAAACCTGACCCCGATACGGAGCAGGATGATGATCAAACCAATGGATCAATCAATCACTTTGGAGTTTTTCAGTAACTGCGGAACTCTGCCGCGATACGATACCGTTTTTCGAGCAAATCAAATGATACCCGGTTGCAGGATTGGCTTTCATGAGGGTCTACCAGGTTTTCATGGTATCGGCGTTGGGGTTGGTGAGCCTTGGGATTCAACGGCGAGTGCGGCGCATCTGGATGCTCTTCCAAGCGGAAATACTTTTGGGGATGCTGAAAATTTTGGATTGATGGACTTGGGCAATGGGAGGTACAATTTCGATTTTTGAATCATTCATTGGGGGGCTCGTTCGGGTTATACCACTAAAAGAGTAGGTTTTCCATGCAGTTCAAACTGCCTTTGGTAGCGGCGGGCAACGCCGTGGAATAATTTGAGTGGTATCCAAAGGTCTACCTGAAGGCTATGCAGAAGGCAGAATCTGCGGCATCACAGTGACACGAATGTTTAATTTGATCGCAGTGATGTAATTGAACCTCCCGTTTAACGCTGGCTCCAGAGTCAAACATCTGGTTTTATTTATCCATCTTGCTCGACAGGACGAAGCATTAGAGGAAGTTCGAAATTGCTAGGCCCTCCCCATGGAGACAGATCTATTTTCAGTCTTTCTACTTCTCTGAACCCCCATTTCTCGTACAAAGATTTGCCCGCGTCGGAAGACTCGAGGACCAGTGGGATGCCGAGTCTGCTGGATTCCTGCAGGCCCCAGTTAATCAGCAGTGAGCCAGCACCGCGTTTTTGGTGCTTTGGATGGGTGTGGAGCAGTTTGAGGTCTTTTTTTGCCGATCATTTCATAAATTCTCAGTTACGTAGGTTTCCCAAGTGATTTAATTTTCAAGACTCACATATGTACGACTTCCCGCGCATGTACTCCTCACGAAGCTGGTTCAAGCCGCCGAACAAAAGTTCGCAGGCTTCAAGGTTGGTTCCAGGACCGCGAAAAGAAGAGAACCTGTAGGTCGGCGGCGATTCCCAGACAAACCACAGGGCAAAAGAAATGGCACGCTCACGCTCGTCGGGCGTATCGAGGTCCGTATCCACAACCTTGAACCATCGCGATGCGGGGTCCGAACGATGCTGTTTCACAAGATCGGCGGTTCTAAACTCTTCTTCATTCGGGCGAGGGCCTGGGTAGAGGGCCCTTCCAACGGCACTTGGGCCGTGGGCTGCTTTTTCTATTGCGACAAAACGGGGGATGTCAGACTCTGTCCCTTCAAGGAGAGTGAGGCCCATTGTGTTTGATATTGGATCAATGACAGCTGTGCAATGATGTATAAAATGTGAAGGCCATATGAATAAATAAGCTTTTGTTTGACAAAACGGCCCGAAAGTGAGAATCGTTCCGCTTATATGCCAGCAAACAGCTGATTGACAGGCATGAGGTTTCGGCCAGCCGGTTTAGGAAGTGTCCGAAAGATAGAGGCGGATAATGGAAAGCATGTCATACACTCCATCAGAGAAACGGATTCAGAATCTCGATGCCTTTTTCTTATTGTGTTTTAATCATCGTTGACCCATTGCAATTATTTTCATAGCAGTACTTGGAGAGAAATCTACGTCGCACTCGTATTCCGCTACCAACCGGCCGAGTCACATTCGGCCGAAACAGGGGCCTTGTGGTTGGTGGGGTTGATGTTCTCCAAGCTAGATGCTTGTGTAGCAGTGTGTGCGTGGCGGACGGCGCCTAAATGCTGCTTGCCAAATGTTGCGGATAAATTCGTCTATATACGCGTTTAAATTTCTGCACAACATACTGGCCATGTAGATTGCTTAGCTCTTGGAATAGGCCAAAAAAAGAAAAGGTGCGCTGCTGCAGTGAGTGGACCATGCTGAGCCACTAAACAGCTGCTGAGAGAAGCTTGGAGGTTACATATTTTGGGGATTAAAGGTCAATTTGGCTCGAACCGGTTGCAATGCTTTAAGGTGTTCATGAAGTCCATTCTTCTTGGAAGAGAATACATGACAAACTGCACGAATTTCGCTTGCAATCCAGGTACTACCAATTCAAAGTATAGTACATAATCACTATGAAGAAAAAAAAAGGTAGATCATGAGATGACATATTTCTTTGAGAAATTTTATACTATATCACATGTCATCTATCATGCTTTCAAGGTTCCGGATAATCCTATTTGTGCCATATCCATCAAGTGGCATCATCCAGGTAGGTCTTGGTGCTCAAGGTTGCACCAAGCGTCAAGTAAGGTACGTACCCCACAAACCGCCCAGAAGCCAAAAGACGCACATGAACGATGGAAGGTGCTGGAGGTGCCGGATTTTCTAAATCGCCGAGGACCCGAAAAATTCGACCCTCCAAACCGCAGCAGAGCACCCGCTCAGGCGAGCCGTCAAGTTTTTGGTAGCGGCATCTGTCATAATTTTTTTTCTCATCGCCCGTCCATCCACGACGACGACAACTCCCGCCATTCCGCTCCCTCCAATCTAGAAAATCCCGCCAGCAGCCATGGATCACGGACGCGACCCCTGCCCCTATGTCATCCTGAATGACTTTGGTGGTGCCTTCTGCATGGGCGTAAGTTCCCCTCCGGCGTCATCCCTCGTCGCCTAGCTTTCGGATCCCACCAACACTCCAATCCCCCTCTCGAACCGCAATTCCGACGACCCGCTGCCGAAAATCGCAAGCATGCAGAACCGCTAACTCTCTACCAGGCCATCGGTGGCACCATCTGGCACGGCATCAAGGGCTTCCGCAACTCCCCCTACGGCGAGCGACGTATCGGTGCCATCACCGCCATCAAGATGCGCGCCCCCGTTCTCGGAGGCAACTTCGGTGTCTGGGGTGGTCTTTTCTCTACCTTCGACTGCGCTGTCAAAGGCATCCGCAAGAAGGAGGACCCCTACAACGCCATCATTGCCGGTTTCTTCACCGGTGGCTCCCTCGCCATCCGAGGTGGTTACAAGGCTGCCCGTAACGGTGCCATTGGCTGTGCTGTCCTCCTGGCCGTTATCGAGGGTGTCGGTATTGCCTTCAACAAGATGCTCTCGGGGTCCACCAAGCTCGAGGTGCCTCAGCCCCCTCCCAGCATGGAGAGCGGCGCCACCCTGTAAACGAAGAGCTTCAGCAAATCGGTATGAGCCACGATGGGCAAAAAAGAGTATTTTTTTTAAACGTTTAAAACAATTCCCTCCGACCCTCTCAACTCCACCACGATACAAATTTCCGGGCTTCCAACTATTTTAATACAGCGAAGACCCTCTGTATTTTTTTTATCCCACCAAAACACACCACACAAAAATCGGCCAGAGGTTTTTAGGCCTCGTTCCGAAATTCGCATGGGCCGGCGTTCCAACTGTACTATAGAGAGAAAGATATTATGGGACGGTAGGGTGGGCGGGTTATGGCTTAGCGATTGGAGTTTCCATACTTCTTTCAAGGACATGTCTAATGAGACAGTGTACGATCCGGGGACGTGTTGGCTCGGAAGAAGGGCATGAGAGCCACATGGAGGCGGTGCATAGACGGCAACGCCAGGTTGAAATTTTATTGCTTCTGCAAAAACTGGGTACAGACCAAATATACAATGACATTCCTCGTTAACCGATCCTCCACACACGGCCGGTCTCGGCCTGCTTGATTCTATTCTACAGCTGGTCCGCGGAGCCGTTGGTCCAGATGCTCATGACTGGCTGACCATTGTTGTCAATCCACGCCCGGAACATGCCACCGCAGTTAAAGTCCATTAATACGTCAGAGCGGGTCTCAACAACGTTTCCAGCTGCATCGCGAACGATTACGCTTTCGATGCCAATGATGCCGCCTTCGCCTTCGCCCGTCTGCCTCCACCGATCCCCAGCACTCTTCTCAAGCTCTCCGCCCGGTCCTGCAACATGTGTCACAGCTTGGGCGCCCGTCTCTGGCTTCCATCTCGCCATGGCCGCGGCGGTACGGAGGGCGTTAACTCTCAGGAACGAATCACCGTTGCCGGTGCCAGAGCCACCCATTGATCTAGTCGTGTAAAGCTTGGATCCATTGGCTGCTGGGGTGTAGAGCAGCGGCGCGGGAAGGCAATCCGCCAGTGCGCCCTTGAATGCATCACTGAGGAGCACACTCGGTCCGTCCTTTGTGATGGAGTCTACGAGACTCTGCCAGGCACCCCTCCCGTTGTCATCAGTGCGGCGTGTGGGATCACCGTCCTCGGTCCACTCCTCTGCCCAGTACCCGGCACCAAGCGTAGGCGTGTCGCCGATTCGCCCCGTCAGCTTGTTAGTCAGGCCGCCGGTGCTCGTGGCAGCGCATATCACGCCGTCCTCATCGAGAGCCACGGCTCCGCAGGTGCCTTGGGGCAGGTACTCATCGGCGCTCCAGGTTGCAGCTCCATGGCCGCGCTGCTCACGCTCCAGTGCTCGAACATGCTCGTCCCAACGCCGCTGAGTGAAGTAGTAGCTGGGGTCCACGAGGTCCAAACCGTACTGCTCGGCGAGCTGCTCGGCGGTGCTACCCCAGAGTTGCGAGTGGCCCTGGGCTGAAGGGACGTTGAGCCCGGGGCCGTCCAGGCTTGCGGCTTCGGCTAGCGGAGGCGCGAGGTCCTCCTCGCCGTGGTCGAGCATAGCGCGGGCCAGCAGGATCGGGTTGCGCACGCGGCGCAGACCCATGACACCGACACCGCGCTTCTTGCGGCCGCGGGAGACCATGACGGAGGCCTCGAGCTCGTTGATGCCGTCGCGGGTGAAGACAGCGCCATGGCCGCTGTTGAAGAGCGGGTTGTCTTCGAGCTGGCGCACGGCAAAGACGGCCACATCAAGGGCCGACGGTAGGCCAGGTCCTGAGGCGGACTTTTCCCCGAGGGGAGTCGTCATGTATGCATTTGTCTTTGTAACCTAGTTTCCGGATTAGTTTCGTTCTTCCAGTACTTTGGGTGTTTTGAGATTGCGAGAACATCGTACAATAGAAATGAGACCTTCGCGATAAGCCTCGTACAGCTCAGGCGGGTAGGTCTCTCGGCGAATGTTGCCTGCCCCGCCGTGGATGATGAGCCGAGGCTTGACCTTTGGCTGCTGCTGCCGAGCGCGCTGAGTTTTGTAATCCATGGTTTCCAGTGTATACGGCTATGTTCTTGGGGTGGGAAAATAGCTCGCGTTTGCCCTATACCGCACCCGCGAAACTGATAAGGGAGGCAGAGTTGCGTTGCAGTGCAATAGCACATCCGTCTCCACCGTCGAGATCGGTGAGTGACCGGCGCGGCACGGCGCTGGCCGAATTGGGAAATCATCTGCTCGTAAGTGGAATGGAATCAACAATGGTTTCCTCTAGTAGACATATTTTAACACAAGCATGAGAACAAAAAAAAGAAATACAATAATTAAAATACTTACATGCCATCTAGTTTAGACATTGTTTATTTCTCGTTTTATCAAGGCTAGCTCCTGGGTTTCTTGTTTTAGTCCCGCGATAGTGTGTCGCCACGCTTGATCGCCGGGTTGCTACCCTAAACTGATCCTTCGGCGCTGCGAGGATGACGCATCGTTTTGATGTGGCATAGTATAATAAATAGTTAAGCTTCTTGCTTGCATGGTTGGGTTTCTTTTTTGAACTTTCATCCCATCTCTATGTGTTTGCGTGAGCATTATTGTAATCATGTCTGAGTTTTGGGACACAGCTTCAGACTTTCTACGTGCGTACAATGCACAGTCAGATCAACTCGAATCGTTCAAGATGTGCATAAATGGCGACATTTCTCCTGACCAAGCAGCCACGAAGTTGACGGCTTACGTCGAAGCCTCGGAAACCCCATTACAAATGCAGCAGCGACTCGGGGCGCTGTGGACAATGCTAAATACAGTCGCTGTTTTGGATGCGGCTGCCCAGCCCACCGTCATCCGCATCCTGCGTGTGATCCGGACCTTTCCCAAGGTCGCGGAGCCCGTTGGCGAGGGCGAGGGCTATATGGACCTGGAAGACGGGGATATATGGAAGCACCTCTGCTACTTTGCCAGCGACTGGGCCGATGGGTACAATCGTACGGGGCCACCACCGCCATCACCCCACTGGGTGTGGGCTTTGCCCGGTAGTAACAAATCTCGCTAACATGCAACGAAACGCCCCGTAGACTGGGCTGCGCGCTACTTCCTCGACCAAGCTCGATACGCTAACGCAGACGCCGCAGCCCACAAGGCAATCTGGATAAGCGCAAACAAGTACGCCGCCCTGCTGGCCGCGACAGGGGACCCTGCGATGTCGCTGTACGGCGGCGCTTTGACCCGCGGGAGCTACGCCTTTATCGAGGTCCTGGAGAACGAGGAGGTGGTCCGGCTCGAGGCCGACGGTAACGGTAAGAAAGCGCCCGTGGTTCCCGAAGCAGCCGCGCAGTTCTTCATCCACGCGGCGTCTGACGTGTACCGGCTTTGCAAGGACAGGCACGTAGTCAGCTCCGGAATTATGGCTAGGGGGGAACTCTGGCACGGCGAGGGCGGCTTCTCGATGGAGCGGTGGGGGTTTTGGAAGCAGAGGTGGCTCGCCATGGCAAACTCGGAGAGCTTCCCCAGCGAGGCACGGGAGGCGGCGAGGCAAGCCTCAGAGGCCATGGCCGCGGTCGAGCAAGTAAAGGAATGACAGTGTTATTTAGCTAAATAACGATCGAATCAATGGTGCATGCAGCACCAGAAATGACCAGGGTATCAATACTGTATAAAATAATCCAACGCTAGATTTCCACCTTTTCCAGCCCTCCCCACCAAAGATAAATATATATATATATATATAGATAGATAGATAGAATTTCCAACGCCTTCACAGCTTCATTATTCCAGGTATAATGATAATATGTTTTAAACTGCTCAATAGCTCCCGTTGTCTTCTTGTAGCACAATGGAGAGCTTGACGGCCGTGTTGACGTCTTTGGGACGAATACCAGGGCTGCGGCCCAAGCAAGATGATCTCATGACTAGTTCTATTAAAAAAATTTAGCATCTGATCCGTGTAAATGGAGCAATAGTGCTTACCGGTGACGAGTCGATTCACGTCGATGGTCACCTTTGTCCGCTTTGGAGCAAGCGGTGGTTCCCATACGCGCCAGGGGATTTCGACCATGTCTGAGAAATCGGGCATGGCCTGGCCAAATTGCTGGTTGTTGGCGTCGAGTAGACCAGAGTCCAGCGATCCTAGGGTAGGATCGAATGCTGGCATACTCATGTTATTATTCATCAAGGCCATGGGGTCCATGGACGTGGTGACAGTTGCAGACCACTCATTTGCAGTCGTCGTCTCGATGTTGGCTGTATATGCAGTCGAGGGATCTGGAACAATTGGTGCTGTTGAGTCCTGATTTAAATAGTCCATCCCTCGTTGGAGAAAGTTCCTAGGCGGGAGCTCAGGCGGTCTTTCAAACGCCTCAAGGTCGACGTTGGCTTCCACAAAGTCTCTTCCCTCAAGAATGAGGAGACCAAGCTCGCGCAAGTATCCGTCGACCTCGTCGGCATCAAAGAATTCTCCTTCGAAACCTGGATGCAGCATCTGCATTCGGTGGTCGACGCGGACATCGCGAACCAGCTCCACATCCTCCTTAAAAGGTCCGGTCGGGTAACCAGTGAATTCTGTAGGCTTGTAGGGCTGCGGCAGCCCGTAGTTTCCAACGGGCAGCGGGTTGCCAGCGGCATCCCTTTGCATGTGGCACTGCAGCCATGTCCCGGCTCCACCGAGATTGGAGAATGGGAACTGCCAATTGTTCAACGACTCGTTCCGCGTCTTGTCAAGGACGATGCTCAATCGTCGAATGATATCCTGCCTGCTCTCGAACTGCAGGCAAAAGCTAAAAACGGCCATGTATCGGTCCGGTGGCGGATTCGCCATTAATGCGAGTGAAAGACCGGCCTCGATAGCTGCTCTTTGGTAGCGCCGACCGAAAGTCCTTTCTATGGCCGAGTACGAGTCTGGCAATGGGAGCGTGTTAAACGGGGAGTGCGATGCTTCGCGGAAAAGAGAAACGGAGGCCTTGTCGTCAACAACAGGGAAGCTCGAGTCTACAGTGCTGGGACGGGTTAGGGAATTAACAGGCGAATGGGCCAAAGGGTCGAACTTTTGGAATGGGTCCGGTGGCGCTTGCTGGGCCGGCAATTGGAGGCTGGACGACGCAGGGACCAGTTCGTTGCTGAATTCCGTAGGGGGAGTTGACCGCGTATCAGTGGTAGATGGCGTGGTGTCACTAGGAGCACGCTTAGGGCTTTCCCGGGTTGGCGTCATAGAAGGTATGTCACTGCCATTGGTATCGTCGTCCTCAGTGCCCTCATCGTTCATCTTGCGTGAGAGGGCAAGGAACCTGCGGGTGGCGTCGTTTAGTCGTTTGACAACCTCAGGGGACCCTTGGACCATGCCCTTGCTGAGGACAAAGTCGGACAGGCTCATGAACTCGCGGCCCATGTCCTCATTGACTTGCTCAAGCTCCTTGACCTTCTTCTTGAGAGTGTCAATGGCCGAGTCTTTGCGATTGCGATAGGCTCGCTGGGCCAAGCGAATTTGCGTTCGACGGCGCTGAGCAGTGTTAGGAAATGGGACACTGCACACGAGGCTGGCTGATGTGCAACCAGAAGACTGGAATACTTACATCGACTGCAGTCTCGTCTTTCGTTTCAAGGCGAGGCCGACCTCTCGACCTCTTTTTCCCGCCCCCTTCATCGCCGTCGTCAGAGGTCTCGGACCTCTTTCGCGAAACGGCGGCGGGCTTAGATTCGGAAGTAGGTTGAGCCATGGTGGTGGCTGTGGAGTCAAGTGTAGTGAGGGCAGTGGTGTTTAATGGTTAAGTGATTATCGTGATATCTTGGCAGACTCCTTCGACTTTGACGGCCTGTACTGGACGAGAAAATACAATGTGGAGCACAATTGACGGGATGAACCGGTTCAATCTAAGGATGTTTTGCAGTTATTAATTAGCTGAGCGAGATAGACCTGTGAATGGTTGAAAGACGTCGTGCTAAATTGATGTTCAGGCGGAAGACATGGCGTCTGGTTGACACTTGTGGGGATGGCTTTGATCAGACACGGGCCGGCACTGACTCGGCGCGGCACGGGCCTTGGGTTGGTCCTGAGTATTGAATGTCTGGTCTGGGGAAGTAGGGAAGTAGAGTTGCGAAGGGGCTAACGGTTGTGTGGATAGGAGGAGAGTTTGAATAACGGGCCAAATGCTGATGGAATTGCCCACGGAACCCTCCCCAAAAAAAGGGAACCCAGGGCGCGCTCCGATACGTGTTCGGGTGATTTTCAGGAGGCTACAGCTCGCGGACCGGCCGGGACGGGGTGGCGAGGCCGGTGCGAGGGCGCTGGAGGCGGGTGTGTCAGGGACAAGATGCCGGTGACAGCAGGAGCCGCAGCGACAGCCTGGACGACGACACAGCGATGGCTCGAATGATGTTGAAAGGTCAAAGATGCAAGATCTACGGAGCCCCGATGTCGAGGTTCCTGGCGGGGGGTGAAGGCCCTAGCGTTCGCCTTAGTTGGCAGCGGGGGTTCTAGCCGATGGCGTTGAAAAAGCAAGTTCAATGGACAGTGCCACAGTGGGCACTACGTTGTATGTCACCTTCGGCGGAGCACGCGAGGACGAGGTGGTAGGGCTAATATATTTTATTCTGCTGCACACTGCACACTGCACGCTGCACGCCGTACCTGGGCCGTGGGTTCCGACGTCACCGAGTCAGGCCGGGAAATATAATGGCGTATTGGCCACGATTCGCCTGAATGGTTCCAGAATGTCCTCAAAGGGCGTGCGGCGTGTTGCGGCACGTTGCGGTGCGTAGCGGGTGAGGGAGACATTAATAATGCGCCCGACTCTTGCGGCCATTTGACGTCTAGCTTACGCGACCCGGAGAGTTGCAGCGGGCCACTCACTGGTCGCCCAATGGACACCCACTGGACACCCACTGGAAGGGTAACCCTCCAGCGCTGCAACCCATCCATCTCTTGGCTTGCCGGCTGCCCTACCTACTTGCCGACGGGCTGGGGTCGTCGGCTGGGGTTGTCCATAACTGGACGTAGGAGTGGGTACGGAGCCATGACAGAGCACAAGAGGGCACTCCATCCACAGGTAGTGTGGGCGACGGGTGAGTGACGGGTGAGTGACGGGAGGGACGATTCCCCACTGGGCTGAGTGTGCATCCAGTGGAGGGCCGCACCGTCCAAAAACCCAATCGAGCACTGGACCGGGTTTTGGCCCATGGGCTCAGCCTCTCTCCCTCCTTGGTTCCTTGGTGCGGCAGTTGACAGTGCGGGACTGCCGTTGTGCAACTTTTGTGACACATGTATGTCCGCGCTTCAATTTTTTCTCTTTTAATTCCTTTTCTTCTAGTTCGTGCGCTTCTTCTATCTATGCAAGAAGATGATGCTCACAATGATGGATGATATGCGTCAGTGACAAAACTGTCTAGGAATACACAAGGAAACAATTAAAGTAAAAAAATAAAAAGCCTTCAAGTACCATGAAACAATTTCCTCGTTCTGATTGATTGACCTCATTGTGTTGGTTATGCCTTGTACTGTACTGTATGTATGTATGTACATGTGCTGCGCATCCAGCCCAGCTGGCGGGCCCAGGGGATTTTGACCCCATTCTCAAACAGCTGCTCAGCCCCCAACTAAACCCGTCTCTGGTCTGCGCTCTCTTGCCATTCCTTTCCTCCTTCTCAACCTCTTTTTGCGCGGGAGCTCTTTGCTTCACGCACCTCACTGTCCTCTCTTGCTTCCCCTTCGATTTCGGCGGCTTGAGGGCATTCCATTCGAGTCATGGATCTCGCTTCTTCATGAACCCAGACCTTTTGTCCCACCCTTAGCCGCCCCTCCCTCCCACTTAACCCAGACCCAGCCCTCCACGGACGATTTGTACACTCCGCTCCACGAACCCGCGACGACACCATGAGCGACTGGTCCAAAGGCTGGACCCAGGTCGGGCGGGCAGACCAGTCCCAGACCTACGGCCGTTTCTGGGAGCTCGAGCGCGAGAACCACGAGCGCAAGTCCATCGCATCTTGGGACAATGACGACAATTGGCCTGGCATGTAGGTTGCGCCCCAGTCATCATGCCCACAACCTCCTCTAACCGCGAACGCCTCGACAGAGATGGAGCGAAATTCACCACCGCCGAAGCCAACCGATTCGATATGAAACTTGTCAGCCACCGCGACCTCGGCGATGGCGGCTTTGGCCGCGTCGACGAGGTCACGTACGGCAATGTGCGCCTCGCCCGAAAGCGCATCCGTCGCCGCGCTCGTGGCACCACAATTGATGAGTTGCGCCAGGAGGGCCTGACTATGAAGAAGCTTGACCACCACCATGTCGTCAAACTCGTTGCCACTTACGTGCCCCGCGCCCACCAATTGTGTCTGCTCATATGGCCCGTCGCCGTATGCAATCTGAGCGACCTGCTCGACGACCTCGAGAACCTGCGCCTGGGCATGGGTGACCGCCAAGATATCCTTGAACGACTTCATGCCCTAGACATCGAAGATCTCACTGCCATAGAAACAAACAATGCCGAGACCCAAGACCTTGAACGTGATGTGAGATGCCCACTCGAGTACCTCCGCAGCGTAATCGGCTGCGTCTCCCGCGCCATGGCCCACTGCCACGCCAACGATGTCCGTCACCTCGATATCAAACCCTCCAATATTCTCCTCAAAGCCGGTCGTGTATATCTAGCGGATTTTGGAATTTCGCGAGACGTTAGCGGCCAGGATCTGACCACCACAGAGGGTCAGCCCGGGACTTTGAAGTGGCGCGCTCCGGAGCTTTACATGGCCCATGGCTCGAGCATGCAACTTTCCGACATATACTCGCTTGGACTAGTGTTTTTAAATGTTGCAACCGTGCTGTACAATGTCAGATTAGCAGAATTTGACGAAGTGCTCAAGTACCCACTGAGACAGACTCGACAAGAAGAATTGCTTGCCCGCGAGGAGAAGCTGAACGCTCATATCGAGAAACTCACCTCTCATGCGCTAGCTACATCGCCCTTTCTGTTTACCTACGATGGCCAAGAAACCGTGCGCGCACGACCTGTCGTCAATTTGATCTCGAAAATGATTGCTCCTAACCCCCGAAACCGACCCTCCGCCCGCAAGATTGACGAAAAGCTTTCGATGCTCGGTGGCATCCAGCAGATTTACCATGGCGGGTGTTGCAAACAGCCCATGTCCTGGGTCGAAGACAAGTGGGATCGGAAGTTTGCCTCTTTGGAAAGCCTCCGGAAAGAGAACGAGCGCCAGAAGAAGAGAATCAACGAGCTGGAAGGCAGGGACCAAACTTATGAGCTACGGCTCGAGCACGAGCGCAAGAAGCACGAAGAAACCATCTCCAATCTCCGACAGAAACTAAAGGAAGCCGAAGAAAAGTATCGGCAGCTGGAGATAGATACGATCGACAAGAAACGGAACCCCGGACGCAGCCACGGCCAGCCCCGACCCACTCTCCCGAGAGCTAACCGGAGCAGCACCGGACCCGGCTCCCCTCTCCCGGCCAGCTTATTTAGACTCTCGCCCAAACCGCAATCCACACCCTCTACGCCGGCGGCAAGACCGCCGATGCCAAAGCATTCCCGCTCCACCCAGCGATTCTCCACAGACGCCCGATCCCAATCTCCCCTGGTGCTTCAATCAGCCTTCACTCCCCGGTTGAGCGGCGATACTCCCTCTCCACGCGCCATTGACCGGTCATCCCGGACACCCAGCTTTACGGACCTTACTGTCGGCTCTAAGCTTCCCCTTCGCGTGAGCACAAGCCGGAACGAGACACCTAACCTCAACCGCGACCCGAGCTTGACCGACAGCAGCATGTCCTCATCCATCTTTTCTCGCAAGAGCTTCGAGACTACCCCAACCCCTGCTCAGAACAGCCCTGCGGCCGGTCCTGAATCTACACCAAAGGACGGAAGCAAGGAGCCTCAGTGGGGTAGGCTTCCAGAGAAGCCGGCTCCGCCGGTTCGGCGTCCTGTTACCCCTGAGCAACCTTTGCTCCCCTCCGAGCCCTGCAGCCCCGCCCCCTCCTACCCGCTTTCTGCCATGTCGTCACCCAGGACGCTGAGGTCCGACCTCGCTAGCGAAAACGGCGACGTCACTCGCGTGCGCGTGCCGCCGTCCTTGCAGTCCATGAAGAGCTGGGCCGAGGTTGCCAACGAAGGAAGAAGGAGTAGGGCTTCGCTTGCGCTAGCAAGGCCTCGAGCCCCGTCGACCGTATCGAACCGATCGACCCAGCAGGTTCAAGTAACATAAGGAGGAGGGGTTCGATGATTATGTTAGGCTCTGAAGAAGAAAAAAAACAACCCCCCCTTTTTTTTTTTACCGACTTTGTATGAAGAGAAGAAAACAAAATGGGTTGAACATTTCCTTTTTTTTTTTGGTTTATCTGAGAGGGATACATTTTACGATATATATACCACCGTTGTCATTCAGTTTTGCATAGCGCTAGTGGGCTCTAAAAAAGAATATGTAGCAACAATGGGAAGACCGACGTGCCCAGTTTTTATATCATGTCTCATTGACCTTTTCCCCACCGCCAATGCCTCCAAAAAACTCCGTTTTATGTGATATCGGATTATCTACTAATACAAAAATGTGATACAACGTAGTCATTCGTGTCTTCAATGTCTTCGTCCCATGGATAGCTTCTCAAACGGGTCCAGGATCGAGTCGAGATCGACATCCTCGGGTTCTGGCCGCTTGCCCTTGGACCTCTTGTCCTCGCGGCCTTGACCCTTGTCGAGAATTCGCTGCTCGTTTCGAGAAACAATGGCTTGCCATTGCGCACTCACGAAGGGGTCCACTGGAGGAGCGTTTTGTTTGGCTGCTTTGGCGTTATCTCGCTCCTGAAGGATTCTTTCAGCTTGACTGGAAGGTTTCTCAACACCACCCTCGGCCGCATCTGCTGTCTCCTTTTCTATTTGTGCCAGCGTTTTCTCATCTTCAGCGATTTGGTTCAGCGCCTGGCCACGTGCTATCCAATCGCGCCACGTTCTATCGATCTGCGTCGAGTACCACAACTTGGAAAGGACCTGGCTGCGGGCGTACGTCCCAAACTGCCCGTCAGAAGGGCCATCTTCTTCCAGCCCTGCCTTTCGCAGCTCCTGTTGCACCAGTCTCTCCCAGTTGTCCTCCTGTTGGGCGGCCGGCGCGTGCTTCTCATTAATGTCAACAATCTTGTATATCTTCTCCTGCAGCACCCTCTGCTTCTGCCTGATGCTGCGGGAGAGGAGGCGGGGCTGGGGCTTCAGGACGCGCAAATACGGCATACCTTCTGCTGTGGCGGCAAAGACGGGGACTTTTCTGTCGCCCTCGAATGCAGATTTGGGCTGCGGGCGGACCGCAGAGGCGTATTTTGGCGGTTGGTTGGAGCCAGAAACTTTTGTGAGCAGGGGCGGGCTCTTTTCTTGTTTTCTGCGATGGGGTCTGGGGGGTTGTGCTTGAGCTATCGTTCGAGAGGCGGCAGCTTCTTCAGCGCGTTTCCGTAAGTGCTGAATGACCATTTGATATTCGGGATTGCTTGGGTTTTGTGCGCTCGTGAGCATGGTAAGGAACTGTATCAATGGCAGGCAATGTTAGCAATGTTCAAAAGAAGGTTCTGGATGTGGCTCGTACCCTATATCCTGCAGCCATTGCGGCATACACAAGCCGTAGGCTGGTGAAATCCTTATTCTTGTGGACTCGTTTCCTAATGAGGTGAACGACGGGATGCACGGGTCCCGATGGGTTGAGGTCCTTCGGGAGCGCAATCTTCTGGCCGGTCCGGATGAGGGCGCGGTAGAGGGCAATCGCGGCTATGCGATGCCTCGAATTCTTCATGGCGATAAACATTGAGCGACCCATGTTGGCGGTGTTGGTTGCATCGGCTAGCTAAGGTTGAGCTTGATTCCTATCGGGCTCGGCGCATGTTCAATCGGGACGACGGAGCGAAGCGGTTCGGGCTGCTGGCGCCGGCGCCGGAGCTGTCTGGTCGGAACTCGGCTACGTTGTATGGATTGGGCCTTGGGATGGAGTTGTGGCGGCTAAATTGCCTCCCATGTGATGATGCGGTTGTGTTACCTTGAGCTGGATTCAAGACTTCGATATTCAACATTGTATCGGCGCGCCTCGTTGGTTGGATTTGATGACTAAGCTGGGGTAATTTTTGCAGCCCACTTACATGCATCCATCTCAGCTCAACGACAAATAGCTTCACATGTGAAAAGTTGGCAATTTCATTTTCATGCTGTAGATCTTATCTAAAAAAAAAATGATGAATGGGCTCTCTTCTCTCTCTTTTCTTCTTGATAATATCTTGTTCAAATTCTATATATTCTTTCTGGCTGTTTTGATTCTCTAGTGTGTACAGAGTACTCTCATTTATGCCACATCTGAGTCATCAAGCAGGACGGCCTCTCGCCATCGCAACCAGGATTGGCATGCAGTGCGTCCGGGGTTGAAAGAACAGTCAAGATATTCCCGCATAGCCTATCGGGCTGTAGTAACATCGATCCTATTCGGAGGGTTCCCTCTGCCAATAACATCCCACACTAGTGGTATGTCATGTCTTGTGATCTCTGGACTCACGTGTCTGGGGATGCAGTGCAACTTCAGAGGTAGTACTATGCCCAAACTCGGGCGGGCCTTTCCATGTGAGAAATAAGGCAAACGCTACGTGGTGGGGGTTCATTATATTCTGCCTCTTTACACGAGGTAGGGCTGACTGGTGCATATGACCACGGACAGCATGGTGGGAGGGTGCCTTGAAGTTTGGCTGGGATGGGTGATCTCCCTCACGTCTGCACCCTCCACGGTCCAACCCACCCGGAAAGCTCGGGGGAACCTGGCAGCGAAAAAAAAAAAAAAAAAAAAAAAATAAACAAACCTGTGGTGCCTCAAGGTGCATTGACTCACCACGCGGGCATGCCTCCAATGATGGCGGCAAACTGGAGACGGGGCTTTTCATTGGGGACGGGCATCGGACTCCCTCTGAATGCCGAAACTATCTTGGGAGATCTACATTTGCGGCTCTGGGCTAGCGACTGGCCCAGGATTGCTCTCCCACCCTGCCGGGCACATAGTGCTTGTTTCAGAAAACACGCGGCGGCAAATGGCGAGTCTCGGGGACAATGGGCGACAGCTGACACTTATTGGCCGCGCTGAGCGCCGCCCTTCAATGCGTAGCGTTTCGCCGTGCGGAGGCGAGCCCGACTTGAACCGACCGGGCCACCAAATTGTGGCGCCGAGATTTTCGGTCTTTTGAGTTTTTTTGGGGGGGAAATCAATTGCTCACAGACGTCTTTGTTTAGGAGCGGCTAGGATTTCGCTTGGCGGGCGATGCATGAAAGAATAGCATTGCGCAAAAAGGCGGGAAATTTACAAGCGAAAAACCACACACGCACACACGCACACAAATTGCCCAAAGGGAACCCCGCTAGTTTTTGACGCATGCGCCTCTCCTACTAGGAAGCCTCTACCAAAGCTTGCCCCGGAACCCCGGAGCCGTCTCCCCCAACTTGGGCAACCCTTGCGCCCAAAAGTCGTCAGTTTTTTTTCTCTGTGCGTCTGTTCAAGGCCGCAGTTAGATTCTCAACATTTTTAACATTTGGGCTTTGCGATTGGATGGGCAATTGCACTCCTTTGTCGGTCAGGTCTGCCCGAATAGCAGACGCCGGATCTGATTGTCAGTCGTCCAACCCTTGGTTCGAAGCATCACGACAATTGGCCGGTTCCTCTCCGCCAGACAAGCGGTCTGAGCTGGCATCATACACATATGTAGGCCGCCATGTAAGTGCGTCCCAAAGTGTCGCTGGCATATACCCCCATGTCCTTGTTAACGTCCCATGCCGCCGGCCGCCAGCCCACTACCATGCTCCCAGCCTTTGCTCTAAATTGTCGGACAGAGGGCGACAATCCCACAAACTCCAAGGGGAAGGATTTGTAGTGCCCCCCGCTCGCTTGCTCTGCTGTGCGCTTCCGCCTGCAACCAGCGAACCGGCAACTCGGGGACCTGCCGGAAGCAGAAGTAGCTTCTTTGCCTAGAGATGGATTTGGGTAGCCAGAGCATGGCAGGTGGGGGAGTGTAGGCGCGAGGGTTTAGTGGCACCGCATCGATAAACGTCCATTTCGTACCTATATCGTTCGAGGAATGACCTCACGGGCCAAACAGAACGGTACGGCGCAGTACCCCGCAGCGGGCGGAATGCTGCGGATGTGCATTGGTAATTTGCTATTGCCTTTCGACGGCGTGCGCTGTACGGAAGTTTGCACTTGGCTGAAGTGTTTACAAAAACAATTATACTCTGCTGATTGAATTACAAACGGTGGCCGTGGCAAGGCTCTCGGAGGTCCGGGAGGGCAGTGGGGTTTGGTGGATCTGTGATTATTTTGGTTCTCGAGATGGAGCACTTCTGGAAATTTTCTTTTCAAGCAGACAGGGAGCAGTGGCGCTATTGTGAGGACGGCCTCCATTATTTTCGTGTTGCCATTTTTTTCTTCTTGTTGGTAGCCCGCCTGGATCCGTGCCCTTGTCCCATCATCGGTGTCGTGCGTCAAGGAGTCCTGGGGCCCTGGTCATTTCGGACTCGGGGCCATCGCATCCCGCTCCGAATCGCCACCTCGCCTCGCCTCACCTCACAGCTCACCTCACTAATTAAAGCCATTCCCCAGCGCTAGCAATTAACCAACCCCCTGGGCCCGCCCCTGGTGAGCCACAATCTCAGTGCCCTCTCAGCGGGTGGGCACGTCACCTTGTTTGGTTTTGGGGGCGCCGGCGGGATGGGATGCCACCTCCACTGTCATTCTATTGTCATTGTACGAGTACGGCGGCGCTGAAAGCACCGGCGCCCCTGGTCCGCCAGCCACACACGTCCTGGCTCTCGCTCATCTGGCACAGTGCTAGGTAGATGATCGTCGCTTCTTGGCAGCAGGCCTGCGCTCAACCTTCTCAGTGGGCTCTCTCTGTGATGCAGCGGATGATGCGACTGGGCCACTCGGATAGCGGATGGGGGGGACCTGAGACCCAGATGTGGAGGGAGCCGGATGAAAATCGTCCCATGTCATCTGGCGGCCCTTGCGTGAGAGCAAATGATTCAGATCGGTGCTATGATGCGCGCGGGTTTCGCGCCTTGCTTTTGTCTGATGGTCGCTCATTGCCTGTTACAGCGTGCATGTCTTGCTTGGCTGATGGCATTGACTGGGAGCCATCTATACGGTGCGTAAAGTGCCTCGCGTGCGAGCTCATAGCTGTAGGTTTGAGCTTGCTAAGCCGTTTCTCCCGGGAGCTTGGACATGTGACCAATTTAGCAAGGACGCCAGGTTGAGGCCAGCTCAGGGAAGGAGAAAAAAAAAACCGATTGAATGGGTTAGGGGTGGTGGCCGAGTTGTAAAAAAAAAAAAAAAAAAAAAAAAAGGCAGAGGTGAGTTCGGGATCGCAAAATACGAATACGCCGACAGGGCAGCCCCTCGATGCAAAGTAGCAGCACACGCCAAAAAGGTAATAAAGACAGCACAAACAAATCAAAGCTGACGGGCAAGCGAGACAAGCAGCTCAGAGAAGTGTGATCAAACCTGGAACATGACCTGCCTGGTGGGCAGACAAATACACACGCGCGCGCAGGCGCATACTCGGTGCATTCAGCGAGCGCAGTACGTACTGCACAAACAGAGCAAATCCCAATTCGAGCCAGGCCCAAAGGGGGAACGAACGACCCCATTCCCATCTTCTGGCTCTCACCCACCTCCACTTTAACGTCGCCCACTCCCCTCCTCCCCTCCAGGTTGCACACCCACCCGCCCGCCTATGTAGGACTTTGGGCTAGTAGCCTTGAGGGCTGCATTTGGGCCTCTAGTTTTTTCTTCTCAATTGCGCCCTGCAGCCTGGTTTTGCTTCTCAAAGCCAGTGTCAGCCAGGCCGCTCGTGATTGCACGTCTTGAGGCCCGAAGCCTTTGCTCCTCCAGTCACATCTCACTTTGCGCATAACCAAGCTGCAACTTACATCAAGCCATCCCCCCACACGCAGAGACGCAGAGGCCAGAGACGCTCATCTAACTCTCTCCTCCTTACATGGCGGGACACGTTCATCCACACCACTTACACCCCCCATTAATCTGGGGCCATCTCTGTCACCTCTCACACGCGCCATCCACTCGGCGCCGGCTGCGCTGCACCAGCGGGCTGGCCGCACATCGCACCAATGCGTAAGCCGGCGTCGATGGAAATGTCCCCTTTCCCTTCCTCCCCCCTCCCCGGTCCCAGATCCCAGGCCGCCATAGATACATGCAGATAGAGCACGCCCCCGGTCAGCTCATTAACTCAGGATGGCAAGGCTGCTTGCCCTGACCGCCATCGATTCAAACGATATGGCAGACGACATGCACGACAGCTGCTCCCCAGCTTAGTCGGTGTCGCTTCTGTGCCTTACGGCTGCTGCTGCTGCTGACGACCCTGACAGCTGTGATGCTGCGTCCAACATTCCCATGCACGTCTACCCATCCATCCATCCATCGTGTTCCTGCGCCGAAACTCAGTGACCGCTACACCACATCATACAGCTGCTTCTTTGTTCTGTCATCGCGCCTTGGCTTGACGCCCCCCCTTTAACTCTCCCCTGGGCCCTAACTCTTGGCCCCAGGCCTAACCCTGGTTCATCCTGGCCCGCCCCGTGTGGGTGCGTGCCCGAGCTCCCACGCGACCTGCGTCCACTGTCAAGCGTCACCAAAGATCGAGTCGCATCCCACACAAATCGCACCGCGCCGTGCCTATTTCCGCCTCCATCCCCATATACCTCCATGCCACACCCCTTCCCGCCTCTTCTTCTGGTACCTTGTCCCTTCGTACATACGGCATCTCACCTTTACTTTTATCCTCAAACCCCCTCACCCTCGCTGTCTCACTCTTCTTGTCTTCCAAGTTGCTTGCTGCTCGCCTGCTTGCTTTGCCTCCCACTATCGACCTCGCACGATCGACCACCCCGGGACGGCCACTCGTCCCCTGTTGCAACTCGCGATCCCATCTGGCCGCCGCAGGCTGGTCAACCTCGCAGTCCCACCCCGTACCACGTATCCCGGTCCGTCAGACCATTGTCCCCGGTCTCCCAGCCCGCCAGTTTGGATGGGATCGGTCCTCCGAACGGCTCTCAACTCAACTATTCGGCTCTACCAAGTACCGCCCCTTCGCTTGGCTGAGCTCATATACAATCACGCACCAGTCTCACCGTTCCTTGCCTTTGCCTGACCTCATTTACTGGCCTAGTCCTGGTCTCCCTGACGCAAATCTCATCTATCCTCTTGTTATATCTCGACCTACTTGCACCCTCCTGCATGGTCTCGACATAGCCTCTGGCCCGGTTCAATATGTTTCTTCACTCCGGTGCCAGCCTACACGGCCACGAATACTCGGCACGACAGCCTCCCCAGCAGAACCCGAGACGCCTGCCTTTTATTCGATCCGCGCTTCGACATCCAACTGACGCCGACACGAGAACGACGCCAGCACCTGCCCCCACGCCATCGCCGGGCCCTCCCTCCAGGCCTCGGTCATATCATGAACACGTCCCTATCGAGCCCCGAACCACTCGACCGCGCCCAACCTCGGACTACATGCCTCCTCGCAGGGAGCTGTCAGTTCGCTTCCGCGAGCCCGAGACCGACGATGAATTGCCTCCGGTGGAAACACCCCAGAGCGAGGATGAGGGTGCTGGTGCCCTCTCCGACGCAAGCGACATGAGCGATTGTTCAACCTCAACGCGCAAGAGGACGAAGCGCAAGCGAACTCCTCGACGATCAACACAGTTCCTCCTCGCACACCCCGCTCCAAGAATTCGACCAAAGCAACGAAAGCTTGGACCAGCCCGACCACGACTGCTATTACAACTTCAAGACCTGACTGATAAACGACCCAACCCTGCTTTTGATGTGGTACCAGCAAGCCTCGTCATTGGCTCCATGATGATACCCAAGCTCGTCAGAAAATGCCCTGGCTTGTTCCGAGCAAAACCCATACTGGGACTGAATGATTTGCTACTTGTTAGAAGCGAGGATTACGACGCGCCAACAGCTCCTGGCGCACCTGAGCCAGAGGACTGCTTAGATCAGCGAGACGTAATTGCAATCATTAGCCCATTACCTCACATGGGGGATGATGCATGTGAAATCGTAATGGAAGATGGCTCAACTTGGGAGTCGAGTTTAATGGCCAATGGCTCTTACGAATTTATTGGGGTGGATGAGCGAGGCCGAATTAGCACAGCTCGTTGGGTCAAGAAGGCTGTTTCGGGCTTTTCATCACCTGCTCGGGTGGGCTCAAGTATAACGACGCCCCCGTCGAGCCCAGCTCCTCCCGATCTTAAATGGACATTTAGCATGATCCACCCAGACACCAGGAGACATCCCATCATGGGCAGCCTCCTGTCAAACACGCTGGACGTGTTTGACACATACAACACAATGTCCGCGTCAAGTGGACGATACCCACCAACGCGACCGACAGGAATGGACCCCACAGGGGCACCAGACTGGCTTGCAAACGGTGCTACCCACCAGGAGGGCCGAACAACAAAAGCCGTTCCGGAAGACATTAAACTATTAATGGTGGCATCAGCCGCCTGGCTCCACCTTCGGCAGGAGGGATGGCCAGCAACAGCCATCTCCCGCCCTCCACCCGCAACACTGCAACGTCGAACTCTGAGTAATTCGTTCCCGCAAAAGGCACAAGCCCTTCCCATGCGGAACAGCATTGCAATACCACCTACACAACAGAACCCACCTTTACCATCACCAAGCCCCGCGCCCAGTCTAAGGGAGCTCCCATCTCAGGAGAGCCCTGCAGGTCGTCGAAGGTCCATGTCTTCGACTGGCTTCGTGAAGAGATTTGTTACTCCGCGGGTGAGCGAGGAAGGCCGACGGCCAACTGTTGAGAACATATACATTGAGGCCGACAAGCCCCAAACGGTCGAAAAGACCGAAAAGGTCGATAGACCACCTTCACGACGTATGAGTGTACGTCAAATAGCCAACAAGATTTTTCGCAGAAGGAGCGTTTCCCAGGCGCAAACGGATGAACCTTTTTATAAATTAGAATATTAGTACACCTAATAATGGTGATCAATGTAGCAATAAACTAGCCGGGTTCAATGAACCCCCTCTTTTTTGTTTGATATCCAAAACTAGTATGTTGGCGTGTGACGTGAACGTGTATGTCTCTTGAAAATGAAAACCGACTGAGACCACGCGGGGCGGCTTGAGGTTTCGGAGAGCACGCTGCTAATGTGGGGCTTCCTGTCCCCGGGAGATTCGGCCGAAGAGTGGGGACCGGGCCCGAACTGGCTCTTGGCTTCGGACCATGATAGAAATTCGGATGGGACGTTGGGGGCAGGGATTTCGTACTTCCTGTGCTGTGATCCCTGGACAACACTCGAGAAGGCTTAGCGTGGTGATTGAGATACCGGCTGGATTGCCTCGTCTGGCGGCAGTCACATCAAGAGCGCCGGGTGATTTCTGATCAGCAATTGCATTGGCTCACTGTGCCGGTGGTAAGCTGCAGGCATGACGAGGACGCGCAGACTCCGGCAAGCCGCACAACGGCAGTGACGGGCGGCGCAGGGTGGCGACCGCATAGCGTGCAACAAGTGTGAAGCACCAAGGCTGCTGCAATCTGCATCCAAACGCTGCCAGGCAGTAGCATGATTGCGCGGTGACGGGATGACTAGAAGGTTCGACTGATGGGCAAACAATGCAACGCTCTTTGGCTGTTTCTGCCGGCCGTGTCATTGTTGCTCAAAAAAACAAGCAACAGAGGAAAGTCATTGGGCCGTCTGCGACGCCGTGGCTTTTACACATGGATGATAACATTGCTCCGCCGAGCTGCAGAGGTGATGCAGAAGCAAGCAATACCCGCGGCACCGGGCTCGCCAGGAGTTGAATCGCGGCCGCTATTGGGCCGTGGTCGAGCCATCAGAGACAGGGAAATGGGTAGGCCTGCCGGGACAAGTCTTGGGTATCCCGACTCGACTCCTGCGAGTCAGCCAGGGGATTGGACGTTGCGCGAAGCGAGAGAAGCATCGAGAAGAACTTGGTCACGCTGGCAGACGCAGGTGATGCACATTGGATGGAAGGAGGATTATGCAGTTTGCTTTGCTGGCAGAGTCTTGGAAGTTGAGAGAAGAGCAGTTGGTTTGTTGATGTTGATATGATGTTGATGTTGCATCGCAGGGAAGCGTTCAATCGAGCAATCAATCAATCACGTTTGCCATTTTGCGCATGACGCTGTACAACAGTGAGTTGGGTAAATATGGGGAGGGAGGTGGGGAGGGATTGGTTGGGTCGAGGGGTGGAATGCCCCAAGGGTGGTCAAGTCATGGAAGGGGACCACAGGTAGCGGGTACACCGGCAGAGGCGCGCAGTTCGCGCACAGCGGCTTGTCACCAAGTACGGACGGACTGTTGCTGCTGCTCCACATGCCGCTTTCAAAAGGCTGCGTGCTCCCCCCCGGAATTACTGTACAGGCGGGGTTGTGCTGCTAATTCACTAGGTCGTCCGTGCCCACAGCGGCCACATGCACCCAGGAACGCGCCAGAACACCCCCCCCAAATCGACGTAACTCCGCAGTCTTAGGGGACTTTGTTCGCTGAGCGTTTGTCCCTCTGTCCCCGTTAAAAATTAGGCTGCTGTTGGCTGGCATCATCACCACACATGCTGGACTGTAGCTGCCACCCTTTGACTCCGTCACCCACTTTATCCTTCACTTCCCTCTTCTTTCAACAGTCCCCCAACAACCCCTCCTCGCATCGTCACTCGCATCCGCCGCGCATCTTATACACCCGTCGTATCCCCATGGGCACCTTTCGAAGCGGCCGCCCGTCCATATAGCCTCGAACCTCCCCCCTCCCTCCCTGAGCTTCTGCTCATCCGAGCTGAGCTGAGCTGCGAGCTACCCCCCCGGCCATCCACCCCAGGCCGGCCCAGCACGCCGCTTGCCCGTTGCCAACATTTGTTGGTTGGGTTCTGCGACGACAGTCTCTTCTGCCTCGTTTCGACCACGACCGCCACGACTCGACCATGGACGAAAACATTGGCCCCCGCCCGTCGGGCTCTCATGGAGCCTTGCCAGCTGCGACGGCATCACACCTGCTGTCCAGCTTCATACCGTACGAGCCCATCTCTCGTGCCACATCCCCCGGCATCCCCTGCTCCAAGTCGGATGAGGACGACAAGAAGCGCTACCGCCCGCGCACCTTTGCCTACTTCCAGCAGCTTCCCTTTGAGGTTGAGGAGGAGGTACAGCGTGACGCTGCCCTCCAGGGCATCCTGAAGCAGCTCTACATCGCCATCAAGGCCGAGGACTTCTCTCCCGGCGCTCTGCACTGGACAAGAGAGCTGCAGGGATGGCTCACCCTCAAGTTCGAGATGACGAGGGAGCTGCGGGCGAAACTGGCCAAACTCTACTACTCCCTCGCTCTCTCTCCGGGCCTAGACGCCACAGCCGCTGACCGGTTCCTGCGCATGGTCATGACCCTGACCAGGTGCGTTGCTCCCCTGCCACCGTGTAACTAGACATTGACCTTGTTCCCCAGGAAAAACCACTACCTCAAACCCGGCGAGGACCTCACACTCGACTGGCGGCCGCTATGGAACGAAATCAAGGCCTGGGTCCTCCCCTCCGAAGTGCCCGCCCACCAGAGTAATCGGCGACGAACGGCCAAGCAGCTCCTAAAGCTGTGCACCCACGCTCATATATACTTTGACCCCGCCGATCGTCGCGCCATGCTGCAAGAGTTTCTGCCATACTTCAGCGTAAACGAATTGCCGAATGCCTTCATTGTTGTCGGTGTCCTCAATGCGTTATTGCCCAGCCATCCAGCACCTGTGCATGAGCTCCAGTCACAGCCCAGCGAGTTTTTCCCAACCCTGTTCCATTTGTGGTCCATCATCAACCGCTCCAAGGCCTTTGATATCTTCTTTATCGATCTGTTTTCCCGCATGGCGAGGGACCACATGCACTGTGCCCATGTCCCGTTTGCCAGCCATGGAATCTTTACCAAAGACCAGTCAGACCTGATATTTACCGCCATTTTGCGGTTGACCCAGATCCCTGTTGGCCAAGCCACTTCTCCATACACTGGCCTGGACTATCTGTCCGGCGCTGGCGCATATGTGGAAAAGGACAAGAAGAAGTACCCTGTGGCGTATATGATTTCTCGCCTGATCGTGAGCTCCCTCTCTCCTGCCTCCTTGAAGGAGGAAGACTCCATCATGTCCAGCCTGGAAGGCTTCATGGAGTCCATTGACACCTTTTTCCACCCCTCCAACCAAGGCTCCTGGACTACCATGCTGGGCCAGCTCACCCTGTACCTGACCGAGGCTTTTGTTTCTCGATGGAATCGTGAACAGAGCGGCGAGCTCGATATTCCCCAGGAGCGCCGGATCAACGACGAACTAAAGAAGCGATTTGTGCTCTCCCTGAAAGAAGTCACCTTCATGGGCCTGTTCTCAAAGAGCAACAGAGTCTCGTATTACTACTACAGTGCCCTACAGGGCCTTGCATACCTGGAGCCAGATTTGGTTCTGCCAGGTGCACTGCAGCGATTCTATCCCAGTCTGCAGGGTTTAGTTGAGGTCCACAGGACAACGTCTAGTCTGAACGGATTGCAGATGATTGCCAACATCATGTCCAAGCTCAAGGGATACCGATGCCACATTACCGCTCTGTTGGCTCTTGCCCTGCCGGGTATCGATGCCAATGATCTCAACAAGACACAGTACACTCTCAACTTTATCCAAAGTGTGGCTTACAGCATTCCCATGATGCCCCTGACAAAAGAGGACACTCACATTCATGACACCGCCCTGGCCATGCAGTGGGTGCAGGGTGAGATGGACCGTATGGAACGTGACGGTCAAAACGTCAAGATTGACTACAACAGTGAGTTGACTGACGAGGATGAAGCCAACATTTTGCGGTCATCGACCACTGGATTTGGCGAATTCATCCTCACCCTCTTGGGCAAGGTTTTCACCCTCTTGGAAAATCTACCTGATGCCAATCAAGTCCGAGGCGGAACACCAGAGGACAATGTCATCAATGCTCTTCCAGCGGCGCTCTCGCCTTTGTTTGCATCGCTGTCGCCGGAGCTTTTTGACATGGCCCTTGACAAGATTGCTACCTTTGTTTCCAGCCATGTTGTGCATCAAGCCAGAGATGCCATGGCGTGGATCCTGAATGCGCTCTGCAAAGTGAACCCTGAAAAAACCCTCAAGGTCTTTATTCCCATGCTTGTTGTCAGTATCCGCAACGAAATCGACTTTAATAATGCTGCTTCGGATCGAAGCAGCGGGACCGACTACCTACCCCGCGATCGGGCCTTGGTCTGGTATGTCAGCATGCTGGCCATGGCCGTTGTGCACGTCGGCAGCGAGGTGCTCAAGTACAAGGATGACCTCAAGGGAATCGCAGAGTACATGCAGGAAAAGTGTCGCGGTTTGCCAACGATCCTCATCTCCAACTACATTCATCATCTCCTTCTCAACCTGACACACACTTACCCAATTGACCATGCGCTCTACGAGCCAGAGGTCATCAAGCGCGGCATCGATGTAGATGATTGGGGTAAAACCACGGCGCCAGCTGATCTCACCATTCGCTGGCACCAGCCCTCGCCGCCCGAGATCGAATTTGCTGTGGAGCTCTTCGCTTGGCAGACCAAATCGGCTAAAGAACAGTTGGAGCTCCTCATGAGCGATAATCCACCCGTCAGCAGGACAGGAAAGAACAAGGAGTGGTCTGATGAGGTATCGAGGCTTATGCAGCAGATCCGCCTCGTTACATCGGGCATGGCTACCATGTTTGATCCGGAGCGTGCAGCGGGCCTCAATGTTTCGGAAGATCACGAAATGGGCGATGATGATGATGAGTTGATGATTGACGAAGACCCTCTTGCCGAGGTCGCCGAGGACGAAGAGCTTCGTCCAAAGTACCGATACAAAGCCGGGTACGTCCTCAAGCACAACGATCCCGCCTACAAGAAAATTCACGACCTGCGAGACGAGCTTGGGCACCTGCTTACTCGTACCCACTCATTCCTGAACGAAAACCAGGAGGATGATGTAAACAGCTTCACCGCCCTCTATGCTGCTTATCGCACATGGATTACCGATGTCGGAATCGAGCGATCTGCCCACCCGCTGGAAAGGCACCTCAGGCTCTACAAGGCAGACATTGCAGCATTCAAGATTAAGGGTCTCCGAAAGGTGTACCCTCGACCTTTGCTCATCAAGAGAGCTGAGGCGTACCAACTGTTGCGCAGAAAACACAACGCATCGACAAGACAAAAGAGCGAATTGGACAAACGACTGTTGTTGGATCTCGCCGAATCCAGTTTGTCGCTCTATGCTGATGTGCGTCGGGTAGCACAGAGCGCCCAAGACTCCTCCCTCAAATCTCTCATTGGAGGGCGGCCTTTGGTCATCCCTGTCATCCTCGAAAAGTTTAGGAATGCCATCAAAAACAATGACCATGATCGAATCAAGGGTGGCATGTATACATTGCTATTTACATCATTGATTAAGACGCTGCTCAAGGACTGGCGATTCGCCCCTGAGGCTATGCGCCTATACATTGAAACAGCTGGTATTGATAAGCCGTCAATCCAAAACCTTGGATCCTCGGCACTGTATACCCTGATTGATTTTGGCAAGCCATTTGAGCGCATGATTATTGTAGACGACGATGTTGTGCGTACCATCAAGCCTCCTGAGAATGTCGATGCTGCAATTGATTCCCGACACCAATTTATCCTCGAACGCCGAACCAGGGTAGAGAACTCCAAGGCAGAACTGGGCTTGGAGCTAACGCGTCTTGCCAAGGGTGCCCACTGGAAGATTGCCACGCGCTGCGCCATCTTCGCTACCAACCTGTGCCTCCGATTCGTTGGAATTGCCCCCACAGACTTTGTCGACCTGGTTGCCTATGGCACTAACGACCCTCATCCTGGCCTAAGGGGATACTACCTCAATGCATTCACTTCGGTCTTTACAGCCATTGACATGCGTGCCGTGTATGGGCATGATTACCGTAACTACCTTCTTGAAAAAGAAACGGGTGATAGAAATAGGGTCGTGGTTCCCGTTGAGAAGGGCGATGCCGAGTTTACAAAACGATTCTTGGAATCATTTGAAAAGCCAGAAAACGCCGAATACATGGTCGACTCGGACCACCCCGGTTGGCTCGTCTGGGGCAAGCAGTTTACCGCCTTCCGCGCTAAACCACTTCCCTTTGATTCCTATGACAGCGTAGAGACTGCTGCCCGAGAGCAGATTGGCAAAATTCTGACTCGAAAGTGGTTCGAGCAGTGCTTTGAATATCTTAAGCAAGAACCACGAGATGCCTCCACGGATCGATTCCGCATGAGTAACGTTTACCTTCTCATGCACGTATTTGACCTCATGCACTATGGCAAGACTGTAGTGACCATGGAGGACATTAAGGAGCTGACCAAGGAAGTGTATGGTGATGGTAACGACAAGCACCAGCACCGAGCAACGTCAGAAATCCTGGGAGCACTGTTGGCCGGTTCTAGTGATGACCCCCCTGAAATTCGAAACCGGGTTTGGGAATTTGCTGCGCCGTTTATCCTCAAGATATTCGCAGATGACTTGACGCCCGAGAACCTGCAGTACTGGCTCACATGCCTCCACCTCATCCTTGATTCAAAGGACCCTCGACGATCGCACGAGATTGTTGACACCCTCCGAGCATTCCGCCTTGACATGACGTCCAACGCTGCTTTCAAAGAGTCATCAAAGGTCCACCTGCTAGAGTTCATTGTTGCAGATGGCTCATGGCACTTTCGTCATGAGAAGCCCATCCTCGAGGACTTTTTAGCTCACATTGACCACCCTTACAAGGCAGTCCGCGAGGCAATCGGTCGTGTAATTTCCGTCATCTACAAGACACGATACCATGAATCCTTTGAGAACGTAGACAAGCTTCTCGAGGCGAACAAGTCAACCTCGTCCATTGGCATCCGCCCTTACCAACCCGACAAGGAGTTTTCAGCAACAATCAACGAAGTCTTTGACCGCCTTGAAAAATGGCGTCACGAGAGAACGCCTGGCCAGCAAACCCCCTGTTCTTACACTTCGGGATCCAAGACTGTGCTAATGTGGTTGGACTCCACCCTCACATCCCATGAATGCACCCAGCTGGTGCCCTTCTTCCCCACGCTATTCATGGAGGAACTCCTCCACATGATGGACGTCAAGGAAGATCCCGAGCTGATGAGGTTAGCTTATCACGTATACCGTCACCTCCCCAACATTCCGTTCCGGGACGGCGAGGATGCCGAGTTCATCAAGGCGCTTATCCGGATCGGCAAGACTGCAACCAGCTGGCATCAGCGACTGCGGGCGCTCGTGAACATGCAGGTGATCTACTTTAGGCGTATTTTCTTGACTAGGGCCCCTGAGCGGGAGCTCCTTTTCAATGCCGTGTCAGACATGCTTGGCGACTCGCAGCTGGAGGTGCGCTCGTGCGCATCTACCACCCTGGCAGGCATGATCCGGTGCTCGCCCCGTCGTATTCGCGACCCGATGATTGAGAAGCTCAAGGATCGGTTCGAAAACGAGCTTCGAAGCAACCCAATGCCCAAGAGAGGGCGTCAAGTGGCAGGCACCGACACACCGGTGGATGTGCACAAGCAAATCACGAGACGGCATGCAGCAGTCCTAGGACTGGGTGCCTTGATTGAGGCATTCCCCTACGCGACTCCGCCACCGGTGTGGATGCCCGAAGTGCTGGCAACACTTGCTAGGAGAGCGGCCGGAGACCCTGGCGTGGTTGGAAAAGCAACGAAGACGATCTTGAGTGAATTCAAAAAGACTAGACAGGACAGCTGGTCAGTGGATCAGAAGGTATGTTGTGGATATGCCCTACCCTCCGGGGGTGGCTATGTTGAATCGTGTGCTAATTGATTGCAGTACTTTACCCCTGAGCAGTTGGAGGACTTGGAGGGTGTGTTGTGGAAGAGCTATTTTGCCTAAGTCGGCGAGGCTATTCTGAGCTCAACCTCGCAGCACATAGATGCCGGATCAGGCCGGCTTGGTTAAGCGTGATGGATGATTAGCAAGGTGTATGGCAGAAGATGAAACGGGCTTTTTGCTAGAGGGTGGCAGAGGTCCACACTGCCTCTGTACTTCTATTTAAGGCGGGATTCATGGATACCCTGGGGTAATGACAAAACCAATAGATTTGTATACCAGGCAGCAGGGCACTGCAATACAGAAATGATTATGTTGTTTGGTAAAGTAATAGACTGAGTACCACTAATTTTTTATTTTTTTTTTCCTTTTGTTTTTAGTAGAGTGTAATCTATTTTGAGCTTGGGGAATGGATGGAAGAATGCCATGCCATGTCATGTCATGTCATGCTAGGGGCTAGGACTCCGCTTCGTTGGCTGTGGTTAACCCCGAGTGAGATTTCGATTGTGGCACGGTTCGCAACTAGCACCAAGACAAGATTTGATTTGCTAAGGTTTGGAGAATCTCGTACATTTTGGCTAGGCAAGTTTTTAGCCTTGGCCATGGCAAGGTTGTGATGATGGTTTGTGAACCCAAAACGGCAACAGCCAGCGAACAAGAGAATTTTTGAAAGTTGAGGCCTTGCTCACCGACAAAAGGCAGTTTCATGGTCTGCCCTGGCTGCAGAACGATAATTGGATTGACATGTAACCGAAAAGACGGACCGTTTAGAGGGTGTGTTAGTGTATTAAGGCATTTTGAAGTGGTTTGGGTAGCATCGCATGGTGTTTGAGTCTGCCTTGATCTACGGGAGACCTGTTTCGGGCCCAAAGCGGCTTTAGCTAGGTCGGGGGTTTCAGTTTGAAGAGCAGAGATGGGGACTCATACGGGGTGACATGGAGCTACGATACGATCGGAGACTTCCCAAGTGGGACGCGGAGGGCAAAGTAGAAGAACTAGACAGGGGCGAGCTCCAGGCGAGTCCAGCAGACTGGTTATAGGCTGAATGGCGAGACGAAATGGAGTGTTCGCCAATGGCCGCCAGAGGAGTGGAGAGCACAGGCTAGAGGCACCCGAGTGCCTGGGACGGGCTTAGTGGGGGTTTTGACGTGTGAATCATTCAGTTACTGAAGGGGGAAATGTCATGGAACGAGATTGAAAATGCGTGGCGGTGGTGTAGGGCTGGTGGGAGGGAGCAGGGGCTGTGCTGGACCAATTAGCGCCGAGTTCAGCCTTGCGGAAGGCCTTCAGAAGCGTCTACAGCCACGGAGGCCTAAAAAAACCAGCCGCTGAGAGACGAGATGACCGACCCCCCGGGGGGCGGTAAGAGGGCACGTCCTGGAGATCAAGGCCCCTGGGTGCTTGCTCGATGGGGTAGATGGAAACGGGGCAGGCCCACCGGGCAGGGGACTTTGGCAATCAGCGGGATTCACTGTTGATGCTGCTGATGGTGAGGATGACATTGGCGGCCAAGGGTTTGCTGGACACGACGGCATTGCCTAGCTGGTTTCAATCTGCATTGAACAATTGAGTGGATGAGTGAGACTAGCTTGTGATCATCTATTCTGGGTGTCGTAGACAGCTTGGCAATTTTTTTTTTCTTCATCCACGTCACTTAACTAGTAGAATCGAAGTGCCTGGCCGCTTGTTGGGCCTGTCTAGCTAGTTAGCGAGATGCTGCATCTACACTGCATGCAGGGTCCCCCGCCGCCAATGGGCCTACACGCAACTGCGTGACTCGGCCGTGGTGGAAACCCAATGGGCAAGAAAGGTCTAGGCATACACGCACATTGGTGTACCAACTGCATCATCTCAACAGCTGCTTTAAATCCAGCTCGACCTGCTCCATCCTTCCAACGCAAACCCCGGTCAAAGCACATTCCACATCCCGCACACGCTCCAGCGCCTTTTCTCACCGGACACCCCCTTCGCCCTTTCGCCCTTGGCACCAGCCCGCGCCCCCACCTGACCACATCCGCAACCACCAGCCGGCGAGGCGCAAAACGGGCCCAAGTCACACATCTCACGACACGGTCGGTCCCTTGTCGCTGTGCCTGGCCTGCGCAGCTACGTCACACGATCAGAAAACCCTCCACGCGCTTTTTCATCCCCACGACATCTTGCTTAAATGGGGGCCCTCTGCTCCCGCTCAGAGCCCGAGGACGGCCACGACGATAGCAGCAGCAAGGAGTCCATCGCCATCACCTCTACCACTACCAGCGCCATGAAGAAGCCTCTCACCCCCGCTGCCGCTGTGCGCATGACGGAGCAGGCTGCTGCGCGCGCCCTCATCAGCGCACACGATGTCTACGGCGCCAAGATGGAGGCTGTCGCAAGCTCAAAGGAGCCTATGGTCGACGCATTGAAGCCTGTCAGCGCCGATTCCTGTCGCCCTGTGAACCTGGATGCCGACTACTCATCTGCTGACGCCTACTTCCGCCAGCGCGAGCTCGTGCTGGCCCGGGAGCAGAGGCTTGGGTTCGAGGCTCTCTGTCGCTTCAAAGCCTCGGACAGCGAGCGCCTCGCAGATGCCATTATCCAGACTCTCAAGCGCCAAGACCAGGCGCGCGTCTATGATGAGGCTCCGCCTCGTATCGGCTTCGGCGGCCAGAAGCATCCCCGGTTTGCCGGCGATCACTTCTTGGGTAACCAGCCGCTCATCGAGAAGACGGCGCTCTTTAATGTCGCAAGCCACATGCCCAAGGGCGCCCACTTGCACATTCACTTCAACGCCTGCCTTGCTCCTAATGTTCTGCTTGGCATTGCAAAGGGCATGGATCGCATGTTCATCAGCAGCAACCTGCCGCTAGATTCGGACGCCGCTCTTGATCGCTGCGAGATTCAGTTTTCAATGCTGAGCCAAGTGAAGGAGCAAGAGTATCAAAAAGCAGACGAGGAGAAGGCGAAAAATAACACAACAGATAGAAAAGCAGAAAATGGGGGCAAACTCGGCGACTTGTTTTTGCCCACCTACAAGGAGAGGCAGATGATGAAGTTCCAAGAATTTCTGGCCAAATTTCCCAAAGAATACACCGACAGAAACGTAGACGAGTGGTTGCTGGAGAAGCTGCTTTTTGACGAGGAAGAGGCTCACAATACTTTGCAAACAGCATCTGGGTTAGTCCAAAGTCACCAAGGTATTTCGTTGATTGAAAATTCGATAACTAACATAGCACCAGGGCATGGGAGAAATTCAACGGCCGAACAAAAATGATGAAGGGATTGTTCAATTACGAAACAGCCTACAGAAAGTACACGCGCCGCTGTCTCGAAGACTTTATGCGCGACAACATCCAATACGCAGAAATCCGCCCCAACTTCATGAAGACCAATCAACTCTGCCACGACGATGGCACTGGTTCCATTGACAACTGGGGAATCATGGAAATCATCATCAACGAGGTGGAAGAATTCCAAAAAGACATGAAGAAGCGAGGCAAGGGGTTTGGCGGTCTCAAAGTCATTTACTGCACTCCCCGATCTTTTAGCACCGACGATGTCAAGACGGCCCTTGATCAATGCCTCGAATTCAAGAGGAAGTGGCCCAAGTGGATCGCAGGTCAGTTTCAAAACCAAGATCCTTGCACAATTAACTCTAGGTCCTAACTTGAAATAGGTTTCGACCTTGTAGGCGAGGAAGGCAAGGGTCGACCCTTGAAGGACTTTGTCCCACAATTTCTCGATTTCCAACAAACATGCAAGCAAGAAGATTTGGATATTCCATTTCTCTTTCACTGTGGAGAGACACTGGACTTTGGTACCGAGACGGATGGCAACTTGGTCGATGCCCTCTTGCTCAACTCAAAGCGCATCGGTCATGGATTTGCGCTGTCCAAGCACCCTTACATTATGCAGCACATGAAGGAGCGCAACGTGTGTCTGGAGCTGTGCCCCATTTCCAACGAAATTCTCGGACTAACCCCTCGAGTGAGTGGTCATGCTATGTATGAGCTCTTGGCCAACAACGTGCACTGCACGGTGAGCTCAGACAATGCAACTCTGTTCAGGTGAGTATTTGAATGTTGAGAAACATACCCTTTTTGATATTTGAAAAAATCCTTGAAACTAATCTATACAAACAGATCCAGTTTGTCACACGACTTTTACCAGGTCATGGTCGGTAAAGCCGACATGAGTCTCTATGGATGGAAACAATTAGCTTTGTGGAGCTTGGAGCACGCCTGCCTCGACGAAGCCGAGTTTATCCGAGTCCACGCGGACTGGGAGACGAGGTGGAACATATTTATTCAATGGATTCTCGAGACTTACGGAACTATCGGGCCTAAGCTGGCGTAGGAGTCGAAAGCCGAAAACTGTGGGAAACAATCAGGGTAATGGAATGACCATGACGACACGATCTATGATACCTCACAGGGCGATGTGCCAACTCGCCGCCCTGTTATTTTTATTTTCTTCTTCTTTTCAATTTTTCAACCGGGCTTCTGTCAAGTCCACCAGGCGTTTTATGAGTTTTGGGGCCAAGGGAAGCGGATGCAGAGGGAATATCAATTACGAGAAGGGTTGGGATGACAGATGTTGCTCGCGCGGCTCGGCTCTGGCGTTTGAAAGAGGAGGGGTAGGCTGATGAGTTGAAATTTTTCTTCTTCTTCTTCTTTTGTATAGTGTACATTTCGGGAATCTGGGCAGTTTTGTTGGTGAGTCCCTATTCAAAGTGTGGGGGTTGGTGAATGGGTGTTCGTTTCTCTGTCTTATTTTCTTTCTACCCTATTTTTTTTTTCACGATGACGATTCCCGACTTTTGATGACAATACATAGTTCTATTCTTCAATGGACCGATTGACCTTTTCCTTGCATGTGTGCAAGTGCAGGCATACGCGGGAAAAAAGAAACTTGATAGTGTTCAAATGCATATACTCAGTTTTTTTAACCTTGACCTTTTTAGCGTTTCAGACTGTGATCGTCCCGACTCGCGGGGTTTAGAGTGGTTCGACAGATGATCGTTTAGCAGCCAGCCAATGGCCAGCTGGTGGGCTGTGCAACGGCTTGGGTCGCCAAGACGGCTTGGATCGCCCGGGGGCTATACGATACAATCCCTGGAAGATTGTACCCTCTACCTTTTCATGCCATTTCCTGACTGCCCAGAAATAAATAAATATTATATAAGTAAAATAAAATAAGGTAAGTAAAATAATTTATTGATTCAATTATTTATTTTGAGCTAATAAGTTGATATTTAGAGCAGTTGAGTACAATGTATCCAAGCTGAGGAGGTCGTAGAGGGACAACCTTTCAAGGATTGTATGGTACGGCTGAGCCAGGGGCATTCAGCCCAGTGGAGGCAGAGGCCTTTCCAGTGGGGGACTCGTTATGAGCTGTGGGGGAAGGTAAGCTGGCGGCTGGGAGGTTTGCGAACCACTTTTCGCGTTGGGGCGGCCCTCTTTTGCCTTTATTTTTCGCCTGGAGCCGCCTCCTGCTTGTTCTCAAGCTTAAAAAAAACCGTCTCGCGACATCCTTCTTGCGTCGTTGGCGTGCTGCGGCGTCGACCCGGAGTTCCCATGGGAGTTTAGCGTTGCTTTGGTTCCTGTCTTCTTTCGTCATTGTTCAACTATTGCGCCTTCTTCTTGTCGCAAGCACCTGCGCGAGTATCCAGCCGGGCGCATACATTTCCTGCTGCTGCGACCCGCTTGAGGAAGGCTGTGCACCTCCGTCCCAGGCCATATCAACTGGCCTCCGTCCATCTCGACTCTGCCTTGGCCGGCTCCCTCTCCTCGCTCTCGCTCACAAGACGAATTGAACATCTTCAACACCATCAATTTACCCGAAATCCAACTTTGTGTACACAAATGTCTGAAGGCACCAACCCTGGCGACCCTGGCTGGAAATGGTTCCCCGACGTCAAGGCCAACTGGTCGCTCGATGTCGTGACGCTACTCGCCGTCATTGGCGAGTCGTCCATGGCTGAGCACTCACAGACCATCACGGCCTCGCTCCTTTGCCTCCTTCCCAGGCTCATCCCCGCTCCGCAAGCGCTGCTCAAGCCCTCGCGGCCTGGCCGTATGCCTGAGACGCTCGCCAAGATGACGGGTGTGTACAGTGGCACCACGCTGGACTCGGTGGGCTTCTTCGCAACCATCATCACGCCGCTCGACGCCCTGCCCGCCTTCAGCTTCAGGGTGCTCGAGATCAAGCACACTGACAGCCAATTTGGCGGCCTCGACATTCAAGCATCGCCGCTTGCCCGCCGCTCCAGCTTCTTCCGCCGCTCAGTGTCGTGGGCCCGCTCCTTCAGCACCTCGACCGGCAAGGAGGAGGCCGGGGCCAGGGAATCCCGCCTCCCGCGGCCACCACCAATTGATGAGGAGAATGGACCAACGACAAATGCTCCCATACTCTCGCTCAACCACGCCCGATCCACCACGTTGCGCTCCGAGGATGACCTGCCCAACAAACGGCTAATGCGCCGTCCCACAGCCAAAGAACGGGTTCAGGACATTCTTGCCAATCCGGCAACCATGGCCAACAAGGCCAAGGCCCCTGCAGTGCCCGCAAAGCTCTTCTCCCCCATCCACATTCTGTCCGTTTTTTCCTGCCTCCTCAGCGTTGCCCTCATCGTCTGCGCTGTCATCTGGCAGGATGGTGCTGCCATTATTGCTGTGACCCTCATCTCGCTTGCATCTAGCGTTGTCGGCTACGCCTCACTATGGCACCCCATCTTGATGAACCGTAAGCACACCAACGAGGTCCCGAGAGGCGACGTCATGATCCGCACCCGAGAGGGTGCCTTCATTCTCATCAGGTGCACTGAAGAGGTTGCGCGGGAGCTGTATTCGGGCACCGAGGAGTGCAAATATCACGTTGGCGGCCGCACATACCGGCTCCTCATGGCTCTTGGTACCACTCTTCTGATGCTTAGCGTTGTTCTACTTGGAAACTGCACGTGGAATTCGCAAATCTTCATTGGTGGCTCATACATCGTCCTCAATGGCCTGTACTGGGGGCTTGGCATGCTTCCCCGTTCTTATTTTTGGGATCTGAGCCGCTATCAATGGCGGGATGTCACTCCTGAAGATGCAATGAATGCCGAGGGCATCACCAACCCGTCGGACGAACGTGAGGGACATCCCAGTTTCACCCGCACGCTGTGGTATGCTATCCGTGAGACGAAGCTTACCGGCTGGGTCGGCCGCAGCGGCGCCGCTCCCGGAACCGAACAGTGGAAAAAGTGGTTGAAGGAGGCCGAAGAGAGCGCCGCAGCGGGAGACCGCAAGTGGCCAGCTGTTGCACGCAAGGACGTCGTCATGAAAGAAATGGTCCAAGGTGAGCGCCCAGACAAGGCTGCTCAGCATGCGCCGGCCACCGAGGTCCAGGGCACTGCCAACCAGAACCCCAACTGGAGCAAGGATGCTTCGTTTTAGAGAACCGGCGTCTGTTGTGCAATTTTTTTATGATTACAAAAAGGAGAGATACAAAAAATAAGAGTGGCAGGCAGGAATGTGTTATGTGTTGGAGTTGGGCAAGATCAGGAACACGCACTTGACTTGGGTTTAACGACGACGAAAAACAACGACAACGGAAAACAACGAAACGACCTTGGACGTGACGTTCATCATGCAGCGACTTTGGAAAGCATATGTACACTAATTAAGCGACGACATCATCAGAAACGGGAAATTTGTTCAAGGCGAGGGCGTTTAATAATAGGTGAATGATCTTCTTTTTTTTTTATTTTTTAGGGGAGGGATACCTAGGTAGACAGCAAGCGCATACTGGGCATAAAACGAGTCTCAGCTTGTGACGTACAGTTTGAATTCAAGTCTAACGTGGAATACGACTAAAAAGTATGCAATGCCGTGTGGGTTGTAGCGCGTGAACGAAGTTGATGTTCCCAACGCCTGGTTGTCTAATCGACACAATATGTAGTAGTTGTAGCCCCTTTCCTTTTCTGCTCCTTGTCCCATAACACGCACCACCCACGCCCCCAAAAATTTTTTTTCTAAACCTATGGCCTCTCTTCTAATGCTTGTCTCGCTCTAATCATCAAAGTAGACGCTCTTTCGGTCCTCGATATTAATGGCGCCGCCACGGAAGCCGCCGCGCTTCTTCTTGTTCTTCTCCTTGGTGAAGCCCTTGCCCTTGGTGACAATCAGGTCGTTGAAGGCGGCCTGGGAGTAGTCCATGGAGATGTACTCGTTGGAGGCGAACTTGGGGTCGACCTTGATGTCCTTGGGGATACGGGAGAAGGGCACGTTCTGCTTGCGACCCTTCTTGTCGGTCATGACTGGGTCCGGGGGCAGGGGAGGGTTCTCGGGTTGCACTTCTGGTGATGTCTTGTCAAGCGTGACAGACGAGTCGGAGTCGTTGTTGGCCTTGGACTTCTTGGAGGGCTTCTCGTCGTCAGAGTCAGAGTCGGAAGAGTCCGAGGAATCAGACGAGTCTGAGCTGTCCGACTCGGGCAGAGGCACCTTGGCAGCCGTCTCGGCCTCAGAGTCGCTGTCCGAATCAGAGTCAGAGTCGGAGCTAGAGTCTGAGTCTGAGTCTGAGTCTGAATCCGAGCTGTCCGAGTCGCTGTCGGAAGAATCCGAATCGTTGTCGCTGGAGTCGCCACTCTCACTCTCGGAAGAAGACGAGTCGCTGCTGTCTCGCTTCTGCTTCTTGGCACGGGGCTTGTCATCATCAGAGTCGGAATCAGATGAATCAGAATCAGAATCGGAGTCGGAGTCGGAGTCGGAGTCGGAGTCGGAGGAAGACTCAGAGGAGCTGTCGTCGACGGGCGCTTTGCGCTTGAGGCTCTTGGGCGCGGGGGTGTCAACCTCACTCTCGCTCTCACTGTCGCTGTCGCTGCTGTCGGAGCTTTCAGAGGAGTCGGCGGCATCGGCGTCCTTCATCTCCTCGTCGCTACCGGGCTTGCCAGATTCCGAGCTGGAGTCGCTGTCGTCGGAGTCGCTATCGTCCTCAGAGGCAGACTTGGTCTTGGCCGAAGCCTCCCATGTTTGGAAGACGCCGACAAGGGAAGTGGAGGGGGTCGACTCGGATGCGCTCCATCCCTTCTTCTCGCGCTGCTTCTTGAAGGCATCGTGGGCGCCGGTGAAGGAGTGCTCGGAGAGGAAGGTTTCGACGAGGTCCATGAGCTCGCCAGGAGGGGGAGAGGCAGCCTTGGGCTTCGACTTGGCCTTGTCGGCCTTCTTGTCCGATTTCTTGCCCATGATGGGGGTTGCCGGAGGCTGAGCGACGGGGTTGGAGGGATTGCTTGCGAAGAGCCACGAGGGAGGGGCTTGGTTCGACCCAGACATGTGCCAATGGCCCCGTAGATTGGGTGCGAGGGGATATCAAGGGATATCAGCGACACTGGGGGAAAAAATCGATCGCGACGCCTGCAAAGAAGCATGCACAGACAGGATACATGGAGCCAAAAGCCAAACAGAGCCGTCGAGGAAAAATTTCTGTGGATAGAGTGGGGCACGTGCTCTTATCGGAGCGTCATTTCCTTATCGGCAAGATCAACGGGCTAGTTCAGAGGCTGACAGGGAGGCGTGCCTGAAATTGTACCAATGATGTACCCCGAAGTACCCTTTGGTGGGTATTTGGGTACCAGATACTTTGCATGGCCGGGCAGTACACGGGCTCTCTGGTGCTGCAAGCCCCAAACACAGGTACCACTGCCAGCAAGCCCATCCAATGCCAGCTCCAGGTACTCGTTGCCCCGTAACTCCCTCCTACCCTGACACGGACTCCAAAGCTGCAGCTTCCCAAACAACCATCATCTTACCATTCCCTGTCGTCACCCAGAGCTCAAAGTCTTGCTGGTCAGACTTTGCGCAGCCAAACACCATCCCTTTGGTTCCCTGAACACCCCCTTATTAATTTCTTCTTCCCCTCAGACACTTAATAACTGCCACCCACCCACGTCGCGCTTCTCAGTCGCCGCCATGAACGCAACCAAGCGCAAGTTTAACATGTTGCTACAGGGCCTGGGGAGCTCACGCTCAAGAACGAATGACGACGCCAACATGTCTCCTTCTGGCCGCACCACTACCGATGGCTCACCCAGCGCGACTCCCACAAAATCGCTTGACCCAGAGCTTCTGCAGAAGCGTCGCCGTCTCGGGCTACCTGATTCCACGGCTCCAATCCTCAAGACGACCAAGAATCTGTCGAGCACCGTTTCAACCGTCCTGAAATCCGCCGAGAAGCATGCATCATCGCCTCGCAAAGATGCGCCCACGAGGTACTCTCCAACCGAACGGAACGATCTGTTGAAGCGACTGGCCACCTTTCAAGAAATTACCGACTGGTCCCCCAAGCCCGAACGGGTCAGCGAGATTGAATGGGCCAAGCGAGGATGGATATGCCACGGCAAGGAGACTGTGCGGTGTCTACTCTGCCACAAGGAGCTCGTTGTCAAGGTCAACCGCAAAGTGGTAGATGGAAAAGAGGTTTCTGTTCTGGTCCCATCCGAGATTGGTCAGTTTGGTTACTACATCTTGACTGGAAACATGCTAATAGTTATCAGAAGAGGCATTGGTCGACAAGTACGCAGACCTCATTGTCACGGCGCACAATGTGGAGTGCCTTTGGCGCAAAAGAGGATGTGATGGTACTTAGTCGCATCTCTAACTTTTTAAACACCACGAAAACTAACCCTGTTTCTAGATACTCTGATTCGACTATCGCTGGCCAAAACCGCGCCAGCTCTTGAGAGTTTACGGGAACGTTACGATGAGCTATGCTCAAGAAAGTCGTTTTTACCCTATCAATTCAACCTTCGCCTACCAGATGGCTTTGACCTGGATGAGATTCTTGCCCTGCTTCCGCCAGATTTCTTTACAAGTCCACCTCCAGTGGGCGACAAGGAGCCTAACCGAGTTGCACTGGCCCTTGCACTCCTTGGATGGCAAGGCCTGACAAATTCTCGTATCGGACAAGTCCCCAACTCTGCCTCGTGCCATACATGCCTTCGGCGGTTAGGTTTGTGGATGTTTAAGAGTAAGGAGGTGTCGGATAGTGGCGAGGTCATTGTCCCTGCTCCCATGGATTTCCTCGATCCTCTCAGAGAACATCGCTTCTTTTGCCCTTGGGCCAACGCCGAGACCCAAAGGCAAGGGGTTCAGCAATCACAAAAAGAGGAGGCTAAACCCGGATGGAAGATCTTGGCGCAAACTTTGGCCAACGATGCACATTTGCGGAGCATCTACGAGGGCAAGCCTTCAGCCAGAGCACGACCACGTGCTACCACGGCGGCAGCTCCGTCAACGCCCCGAAGGCCAGGCAGTGCAGCATCGACACCGCGACGCCCAGGAACAGCTGTTTCTGCAGCGACGCCAACTCCTCGTACACCTGGTGGGGAGAGCATTGCTACCACAGATGCTGGTTCGCCATACGTGGAGGATGACGATAAAGAAAGGGATGCGAAGGATAAGGAACGGTGGGCACGGCTGAGGAGAGTTAAAAGTCTGTTTGATTCAAAGGGTGCGAGAAAGCTGAAGCACTCATTGAGTCGCTCCAGAAGTCGACCAGGGACCTCACATTCTACCAAATCAGCCAAGTCAACCAACTCGACTCACCCCCAAGAGCAAGAGAATGAGGCAGCAAATGAGAAATAAGGGGGGTTTGTATTATACGAAGATACCATTTTGCGCGAGTGATGGGTTGGAGTCCTTTACTTGGAGTATACCGGGTGCAACGGAATGTCATCTGATAATGATATGTAGAACTACCTGTTTCATAAATATATTAAGCCTGTTGCTTACTGACGATTGGGAGCATGATGAAAAATGTAATACCAAGGCAAGAAGGAATGACAGGGAAACTTGTCTATTCATCTGCTAGACCAATAGATTGAAAAAAGAACGAGAGGTAAAATTTTATTCTTAGAGCAAGATATCAGTGGTGCTAGAGCATCTATCTGCACAGCCTTGCGAGAATAAGTTGTGCTGGCAAATAACTGCGTTCAGCTTTATTTGGTCATGATTTGCCGGACGAAGAGAAAATCAGCTAGAAATTTACATCAATCTCGTTGTTGATTCTCCTTTTATTACACGGGTAATAATTGCCAAGTTATTTTATTTTTATCGCCGCCTTAATCAACATCTTCTTCTAAATAGGATGTCGCTGTTCGCCCTTTACTATCATAAACCTCCGTATTTATTCCAGGCACAGATAAAATAGACTTAATAAAGCTCTTGCGCGAACCAGGCATTTCTTGGTTCATTGCGAAAAGAAGTGGCGATATTCCATCTCGATCTGCAAGGTTAGGATCCAAGCGGGAATCACCTACAAGGTAATCCACAATAGAAGTGCGGCTGTGCCTCATGGCCACAATCAGTGGTGGTACTCCATCTTGACCTGCTAAGTTCAGATCTACACGATCAACTTTTGCAATTAACTTTGTGACCTCGCCATAGCCCACCTTGATGGCCAGAATCAGTGGTGTTTCCCCATCCCTGTTTGTCAAATTAGGGTCCACTCGCTCATTGTTCACAAGTGGCATCACAGATCGAGGCCTGCATTGCCTTATAGCTAATAGCAGCGGCGTATCTCCGTTGTTATTTACCACGTTAGGATCAACTTCAGGCGTTGCTAAGAGCAGAGAAATCAGGCTTTCGTTTCCTTCCACTGTTATGACATAATGCAGTGGTGTGTTGCCAACAACGTCTGGTAGGTTACAGTTGATTTGAGGGTGGCACAACAACCGACGGGTAGCGTACAAGTTGCACCTTTCCACCGCAGCTGACAATATTGTTTGACCTAACTCGTCCTGTTCATTAGGGAACATATCAAATAGTCCGGCTAGGCGTTCCTCATCGGCGATGACAAAGTCGAGAATCGAATTGAAAACAGCATTCTCATACCCATTTCTTCGCATCTCGCCGTAGAAACTTTCGAAATGTTCCACGGAGTTAGTAGGCACACTTGCATCTATGTTGTCGCCCTTTCGGGTCCATTCCGGAGATATGTCAGGAACGGGTGATACCTGATGTGCCAATAGCAGAGGGCTTGGTTTCGGAGAATTTGAAATTTCCAGTGTAACTCCTTCATAGCTGAGAAGTCGGTTCACCGTTTGTGGTTGACGGGTTTTGATTGCCCAAAAAAGTGGCGTGTTCCCACAACGGTCACGCGAGTTTATATCCAACTCTGGAAATTTCAATATTGATTCCAGAAGATCAGTGACATCCAGTGTTGACCAGTTATCCTCGCCGTATTCATCCACATACGTAGACGCCTTATATCTGGCATATGTTACAGCCGGGAGAAGACGGCAAATACGATGCAAGAGTGTGAATCCTTCTGCGTTTCTTCTGTTGATATCCTGCTCGGCCAGTGGGCTGAGTGCGCGAAATAATCCGAGGTTCGTAGGATGGGAAGTGATATAATCATAGGGGCACTTTGAATTGAAGTCCTTTCTGTCAATTTGGATCCCTTTGCCAGACTCGAGTAGGACATCCATGATTTCATCGTGGCCTTTTTCTGCCGCAATGAGAAACGCACTCCGGCCAAGATAGTCGATAGCCTCCATTTCGATATCTTCCCGTGAAAGGAGTAAGCCCATGATGTCATTATTCGGAATTCCAGCTGCTATGTGAATAGGTTTACAATGTTGATTACATTCGGCATTGATTGGGACGTGAGGAATCAGAGTCCTAATAATTTTAGGGTCGGCCAAGAGAATAGCATTGACGAAAAATTCCACATCTTGTAGCCTCTGCTGAATCCGAGTATCGCCAAGTGAAATGATATGCTGCATGACTTCCGGAAGCTTTAGACGGAAGGCATGTTGAAATAGATCGGCAATTCCATAGTCTTCAAGAGCACCACGATCACAGGCATGAAGCAATGCAAGCATAGTTTGTTCATGAGCCCCGTCAGTGGCAATCCTTAAGAGTTCTGGATGAAAATCGGTATTTAACCAACTGAGGAACAGATTGACTGCCAGTGTCTGTTTATGATAAACTGCAACGGCAAGAGCCTGTTGAATCTCCCCGCGAGGCACCCTCTCAAGCAAAAGCTTACAGCAGCCCAAGTTTCCTCTTTTTGCTGCAAACTCCAGGGGTGTTTTTACATCTGCCCTTGATGGAGCTCTGCTTTTGTCGTACCAGTGGGGATACATCTTATCTCCAGACTCCAAGCTGACGTCAATCTGAGGATGATCCAATAACAAAGCAAGTACGTCCTCAAATCCTTCTTCCGCAGCAATACAGAGTGCTGTCTTCTGTGCAAAGTTGTGGTTGTTCGGGTTCGCATTGTATCTCAAGATCAGTTGTATCATGGGGATGTCGGCGCGAGATGCCGCAATCGTCAGCAGCAACTCATCCCGGGTGGCACCGTCTATGTATTCGGTAAATTGATTAGGATCGTAGTTGTTTACTGAGAGAAACAGTTCGACTGTTCCGCAATTGCCTTGGTAGCAACTGTCAATGATGGCAGGTTTTGATGTTGACAACTCTCGTCCAAGTTGAATGATGCCCAATACAGAGACATCTCGAAGGCTCTGTTGTTTCAATGTCTGTGATGAGACAATAACATTGGAAACACTTTCATTTATCTCCTTCTCCGCGGCAATTGTATGATATGCCCAGTTTTCATTTGCATAACCTTCAAAAGGCACAGGGTCAGGTAACGAAGCATCTTCCCTTACCTCTAGCCTGAATTTAGCCAAGGCTAGATATTGAGCACATAGGGAGGCCATTTCACCATTCGCACCAGGAAACCAACGATTTTTGTTCCGTTCAAAGTATTCCTGTGTGGATTTGTGCACAAGTCTGACGATATTGCTCTGACGATCAGTTGTAATGAGACCGGCGCAGATTTCCACAACGTCTTCAATCTCTGGAACATTGTCCTCGTCAATTTCATCGCTCTCGGGCTCGACAGAGAGTGCATAGGCCAGCTCTTCAGTCATCAGAGGTCTCCTTGAACAAGTGATGATGAGAAGGGCACGCTTTGCTAGGGCTTCTGAGTCATCGTCTTGAGACTCTATCCTGGTCATCGCATCCTCATACACAGCATTATATGCGTCTGAGCCGGTTGCAAGCTTCTCAAGCGCGTTTCGGATTGCCCGAGCTGCCATCTTACCCTTTAGAGATTTGAGATGCAGCTCAGCGAGTAGAAACCTAGCAGAAAAAAAATTAGTTAATCACATCATCCGAGATTAGGGTTAGGGAGTTGTATCATACATTCCATCACTGGCATCTGCGATAGCTTTTATAATCTCTTGCACCAGGTCTGGGTTTCTGGATACAAAGCTGCGTAACTCCGTTATATGATCTCTCAAGTAAGAATGCACATCCTCGTTACTGGCTCTAATCTCCACCATAAGAGCACCGTTATCGCTAAAGGGTCTCTGGATGGCCGGCATGTCTCGGGAGGTGAGGAAGAGGTTCACGCCACAATCAGCATGAAGCCCGAGTATTTCAGCCGAGAACGATCTTCGAATCTCTGCAGGCAGCTCATCAAGGGCATCTATCAGAATATTCACGCGGTGATATTCAGAAACAACATGTCTAAGAAGACTTCGCACGTCTTCTCGAGAAAGCATCGCCCTCGATCGAGCTCGTTGGGCGTTGCAGGTAGAAACGATTTTGTCGGGCACATGTACTATCTGCTGAAGCGTGGAACGGAGCAGACTGCAGAGAAGCTTTGTAACATCCTGATCAGGATCGTTGTATGAACAGTAAAGAAAGCTGGTAATGGTTTTTGAATCATCGCGAAACCTCGTTTGGACGTCTTCAACCACGACGGCCAAGGTAATTGTTTTGCCAGCGCCCGGCATTCCAGGACAGAACAAAATGCTGCCTTTGTTGGATACCCAGGTGGAATATTCTTGGGAATTGAAGAGCCACTTTCTGGAGCCAGGCTGACGACGGCTGATCAAGTCGTCCTGCCGCAAGTTGTAGTCCAGCACACTAATCCAGTCAAGTAGCTCTTGACGTTTCTGGTCTTCTTGGTAATGGACTAATTTTGTGACGTTCTCTCCAACTGTCTGAGTGTTCAAGGTGTTGAGAATGGAAACTTGGTTGGTAATCCTGCTCCTGAGCTGGTGGATATCACCAGGTTCAAAATTTAAGCGCTTCCATACCCTTTTTAATCGCTTTCCGTCAATATGCTGCTTTACCTCGCAGTGTTTGTTCAAGATTCCTTCAACTTCAGAAAGCAGGCCACGACATGTCGAAGTAACATCTTGAAACTTCTTCTTTTGAGTCTCTGAAAGTTCGTCGTAGCTCACTTCGGAGTCAATCAAGACAATGGAAAGTCCACGGATATCCTCAGCAATCCAATTGAGCTCCGCCGGTGCATCGGAAAAGTCTTTTCGCAGTTTACTGGCTAGTTCAAGAACGGCGAAGAAATCTCCTACTCCAAATCTAAGGCTCATCTTGAAGATTTTGTGTGCGGGATATACGGGCTGAATCCAGACGTCAAAATCTGGCTGACTTGCTCATGATACCTATAGAAGGGTGATCTTCGATGCGATGATCTATAAGAAATGGCTGGGTTATATCGGTTATACTCAGCCAAGAGGGGGGTTAGGATTGAGAAAATGCTTTATCGTAGATGAAGGATAACCTAGAATGCTATATTTTATTGGGATTTAATGCAGCTCTGCCTAAATGTGGGGGATGGTGTGACGCTGTTGGTTCAACGCTGTTGGTTCGGCGCTGTTGGTTCAAGGCCAGTAAGCCGCAGGGGCACTGTCGTTCAGAAGGGGTTTTCAAAGTGATTGGTTGCATTATGTATAATGTTGTACAAGAGCAAGAACACATGAATACAAGAGAAATTATAATTATGACTTCCACTGGATATCATCAAATGACACAATGGCCCCGGAATATGATTTCGTCTCAGCTTGCTGCTCTACCCTAGAGCCCAGAGCAAAGCCAGCCATTTCCAAAATGGCTGATCGAACACCTCCCAACCCGCCGCCATTTCCTAGCTTTGTAGAGATTCCCATGTTGGCGGCCGTAACGTAGACATCGAAGGCTCTATCTGAGCCCTCGCGCGAAGTGCTTGCGGCTGATGTGTTCAGGCTGACCATTTCGTCCTGCACGAGCGTGGCGAGCGCGCGACAGGCGACGGGCCACTGGTCACCGGCCTTGTCAGCCTTTGTGAGGACGACGAGCGTACGGGTCCTCGCGCGGGCCAGCGTGCCGAGCATCCAACGGTCGGTATCTTGGAGGCGCTTGTCGGCGGGCAGAAGGAGCACGGCGCCGCGCAGCATCTTGCGAGCTTTAAGATAGTGCAGGATAGTGCCACCCCAATCGGCGCGGCTCTTGAAGCCGTAGCCGGGCGTATCCATGAGGATGAGACTGTGACGGGGGGGCATGGTGCCCTTGCGCACGAGATCTTGGGCAATCTTGGGCCGGGGCCCAACGCCGTAGGCGTTCATAGTAGTGGTCTTGCCTGGGCGGTGGCTGACCTTCGCTACATCGGCGGCGCCCATAAGGGCATTGAGGAATGACGACTTTCCGGCATTGGAGGCACCGAGGACGACGACCTCGGGCACGTGGTCGTTTTGGGCGTGGTGCTTCAGTGTCTCTGCCGAGTAGAGCAGGCGACGGCCGGCCTCAAAGAACTTGGCGGCAACGGTCAGACGAGGTTTGTCGGTCTTGTCGGTTTCTGCGGGGAGATCATGGCTGCGCTGGTAGCAGATGGACTCTTGTAGATAGAGGGTCTGTTGGTAGGGCTTTAAGCCACGAATGGCGACGCCCTTTTTCTTTTTGGGCTTGGATGAGCTTTTCTTTTCCTGGATATTTTGTGGTGACTCAATTGACCCGAGTTGGGGGTCTGTTGATTGAGTTGCTGCCGATGTCTTTACCGGTTCTGAACTTTTCGGAACTGGAATAGCTGCAGTTTTAGATTCTTCAGCAACCGCCTCAGTTGTGGGATTGAGGGTAGAACGAGCAAGATTCCTTAGCCCTGGCCTGGCTCGTGGTCCTAGGGCTGTCGTTGTTGAGAAGAAAGCACTGCAACTTTTGCAGGGTGTATAAGAAGGGGGACGCTGTGCCATGCGCAACGAAATCTGTCGGATTGGCAGCATCTTGGAAACAGACACTGAGAGAGTTGAGGGGTGGAGCAGAGGATATTGGGGATAGAAGTCTACGATATAAAATACATGGGTATAGCATAAATGAGTAAAGAAAAAAAGCAGACTTGAAATTGAGGAAAACTGGTGCTTGAATGTTGTACAGGCGAATTGATGGTCATTCAAGTCAAGGTTGATTCTACACAAAGCCTAGGCCCCAGGTCTTGGTATATTGGTCACGTGATGGGACCACAACCACATGAGCATGAGTGGATTTGGTGTGAGAGAGAAGGACTTGTGCGACTCATTGCAGGTCAGTGGCGAGTAAGATTCCGGTTTACTTTGTGTAACTAGTGGCATTGGGATTTTTATTTTTCTCATTATTTTTCTTCTCTCTAAACTCAGCAACTCCAACGCAGGAACCGAGGCCGGCGCATCGCACCACCCGCAACTCTTTGCACCCCGCCACCATGACACTCAACCTCACCGAGCTCGACGCTCATGAGCAGCCATCGGACGAGATGAGAGCCGAGTGGAAGAGCTTCTCGCGCAAGGAACCTGCCGAGCTCGCCAAGGACCCCCGCATCGACGACCCCCGCGCTCCGCCAGAAGTCGGCGGTTTCATCACTTGCGGCACCGTGCCGCAGGACAAACTCGTAGCCAGTTTTGCGCATCTCGCGCCTGAGTTTGCGAGCCTGGCTACGGCCGATGTGCCCATCATCCACCACCCACTCCTCCCAGGTGAGCACCCTATTTAAAAAAGATAGACGATTAAAAAAAGACTAGAGGTTTTATGAGAATCCTTCATTTACTAACAAACCCCACACCCAAAAAGGCCTTCTCATCTTTCCTTCCCTCGTCCCGGAAGAGGTGCAACACCATCTCCTGGATCGCATGATCCACCGCGACCTCAGCAACCCAACCCACCAGACAAACCTCCACCTGCACTATGAGCTCCCTTACCCAGAGACCAAGGAGCCCAGCGACGACATGTCCTTCTTCACCTTGGGGCCCGAGTCGGCTCCCAGCTTTGTGCCCAAGGACCCCTCGGTCCACAAGCCCCTGACTATCAAGCAGGTCATGCAACGCCGCCTGCACTGGGTCACATTTGGCGGCCAGTACGACTGGACCAACCGCGTCTACCCGGACGCTCAGCCGCCGCAGTTCCCGCCCTACCTGTCTCGCTTCCTCGAGACTCTGTTTCCGGACACCGAGGCTCAGGCGTCCATCCTCAACTTCTACACACCCGGCGACACCATGATGATGCACCGCGACGTCAGCGAGGAGACGGACAAGGGCCTCATCAGCCTCAGCTTCGGCTGCGACGGTCTGTTCATGATTGCCCCCAATGACCCAGTGCCAGAGGGCTCCGTGCCGGACGGCAAGAAGACGCTGGTCCTGCGCCTGCGCTCTGGCGACGCCATCTACATGACCAACGAGTCGAGGTATGCGTGGCACGGCGTGCCCAAGGTCGTCAGCGGCACTTGCCCCGACTACCTAAAGGATTGGCCTGCGCGGGAAGACGGCGCCTTTGACGAGTGGCGCGGATGGATGCAGAAGAAGAGAATAAATCTCAATGTTCGCCAGATGAGGGATTGATAACGAAAAAAAACATGTACGAAAAGAAAACAAGACGAGAAGAAAAGAAAATACGATAATAATGAACTCATGTATTCTCTGGGGCTGAAGCACAGCCCAAAACAAGTTGGCATTGATTCAACTCAGCTTGATCTAGAACGCCTTTACCCCGTGACTCCGAGTTGTAATAATTCGTGCGCAATCAAACGCTCAGCATCCCTTTCTTAAAGCCAGCCCTATTTTAGCTCATTAGGCAAATCCGAAACCCTGCGCATTTTCCAGTGCCATTCCCAGCCTCTCTCTCAGCACCTCCTTATCTCTATATTCTGGGAGTAGCAGTGTTCCGTAGCAGGTGTATGCAGTTGGCAGATGGCCGCCCTCACCCTCTTCTTCTCCATTCTTCTGTATGACAAACTGAAGATTCTTCATACCTCCAACCGGCACCCGGTCCGACGATGTCACAAACTCCAACAGTCTGCGCTTCATCCGATCATCGTATCTCTTGACGATGGACCAAAAGTCTCTAACGGTGTGGTGGGATGCATCCCATCCAACGTACCGCGCGTATCTCCTGAGCTCTGAAATGTCAATTTCTTGCACGCCTTCAACCAAAGACTGTAAAATGGGAGGGTTGAGTAGCGAAAGCGATTTCTTGTTGAGGCAGGCATGGAAGCCTCGCTCAAATGCCTGATATTGAGGTCGAACAGACACGTCTGTCAAATAACGAATGTAGTCATTGACGTATGCGTCTCGGTTGTCGTTGGTCACCATTGGCGCATCGCTGGGGTTCGACGCGCTGGGCGGTAGCTCATTCGCGAGCGCCGCCGCCTTGGGCCATGACGGCTTTTTACCCTTCATCTCCCGAGTAACATTAATGTCAAAAGCGGACACTGAAAACTCGTAGGTGCGTGCAAAAATGTCCTCGACCAACCCATCCTTCTCATCCCATTCCAGGAGTGTCGTAAGACCGCTGGCCAACTCTGGCCAGCCATCGGCGATATGGTGAAGCTCGTCTACAGGCTTCCCAAGCAATTTCCGGTACAGCGCCTTGGGAAATGTAATTGGGAGCGTAACTCCGTTAAACAGAGCCAGGGACATGAGGAGTCCGACCAGCTCAAACTTCCATTCCTCAGTCAACGATCCCGGCGCAAACCACACCATCCGAGTTCGCTCATCGACCGTAAATGCTCCATATCTGGGGTCAAGGCATTCCGCAATTGCAAGGCGGAAGAATTCTTGCTGTACACCACCGGAGTCAAATCCTTCCTCGCCACCCGCTTCTCCAAGGTGAACCTTGAGAGGTCGAAGCAGCTCTCGTTCTTCTCGCCTCCAAAGCTGGTCAAAGGCATCTCTCACAACGTGGTCTCGGCTAATTTCGAGGATCAAGTATTTGGCCGATGCCGTCTTCAGTAGATCTTGCAGTACCATCTTATGGTGGGGGTTTGTAATTAGACTTCCTGGATCCACGATTGCGCTCATGCGACTTTTGAGTGAACTGGACTCCTCAAACATCCGGCTCATCCGGGCAAAGTTGATTGAACGGAAAAAGGACACGAGTGTCTCCGGGCTAAAAATGTAAGGGTAATCCAAAATGTGCCGTTTCCATCGCGTGGATGTGAAATTCCGCCAGTCGACTGGAATCTCAATAGCGTCAATGCGGTCTGATAGATAATCTAGTCGGAACTGAATGTCTCCCAATAGTAAGAGATTTCTGTTCTCATCTGTACAAATCTGTTAATACACGGCCACCTCGTAAATACTGGAGCTATAACTTACACATTGTCTCGATAAAGGACAGAGCGCCACCAAAGGGACCGTCCATCGAAAACTCGGGACGCCCAGTCCAGTCATTCAAAATCACTGTTCGAGACCAATCCAGCAATATCGTCGAGACACGCGTCTCGTGCAACATTCGCTCATGCTGGGAAAATTCCAGGATTGGCGCGATGCCAGCACCGATGAAATCAAGCTGGTCCACCAAGGGCTGCAACACATCAACACCAGAACGGCCCTCGCCAGCCTCACGATCTGACATATCAGCAAAGCAGCGTCTGGCAGTAATGGCGCAGAAGAGTCTTCTAGCAAGTCGAACAGCAAGCTCATTATTAAAGGCATCGTCGTAATCAAGACAGCGCGCAGCAGGTTGACGTGCAACTCCACTGCCTCCAACCAAGCTTAGGCCGTTGGAGCGGATACGTGACATATCGTATAAGGTTCTTGAATCTGGGACAATGGGCACGGCGGCGACCAAGGCATGTAGGCATATCGACATGAGCTGGCCAGCCTCGATATCGGTCAGCGGCGTTTGGGTTCGCTGTGTGAATTTGGACCTTTTTGGTGGCAAGTTTGATTGAGTATTGGGCGGAGGGACGAAAAGGCTGCCAGCTGCAATCCATAGACTGTGGAAAAGGAGACTTGGCATCACACGACTTAGGCGGTGGAGGCAGTACCACAGTGTGTGCGAATCGTACAACTTGCCATCCCGAGTGAATGATTGCAGGATAGCCTGAGGATTGCTGAAAACATTGAAAATCGTCTGCTCGTTAAAATCTTTCCACTGAGCCTTGGAGGACTTGCTCATGTGTGAGAGGCGCCTTCTGAGTCCTTTGGGTCGATTCAAAGGTTTGGGGCATGGCCCTCCCAGCTCACTCGGGACAATCATCTGCTTCTCGTAGGTGCCGTCCTCTTGGAGCACGTCACACATGAAATCAATGACATCGGCGTCAATGTGAGATAGTGCTTGTGGTAATGAGTTGCTTAGCCAGGACGCAGGGATTTCCAGTTTCTCCTTTTCATGCTCCTGTGAAGTTTGGAGAGTCGAGGGCGGCTGCTTAGGCTGTTTTGCCGGGCTATTTGTGGGAACTTCTCTCTCGATAACATCCTCGCTCGGGGTAGGAACAATCCTCGACTTTTCCAGTATTTGCGGATTCGGTGGCGGTACATTTTCGAAAAATGCAGGTTTCGTAGGCACCTCGGGGATGCCTCGCCCGCTTATGATGGTGCCTGATTTCGGCCGTGTAGGTTTTTCATGGAATCCATTTAGACGCGGGGAAAGGATGGTTGGCTTGGGATCTTCGGTGTTAGCGGGCGGAGGGAAAGGGTCCAGAGACGCTGCTCTCTTGGGCTTCGTAGTTCGTGACTTCGGTATGGATCGCTGTCGAGGCTTGTGCTTGTTGGGGTTAGACTCGAGACGGGGTCTCTCTCCAACGCAGGCTTCATTTCCAACCTTTTGTTGGTTTAGCAGAGCATCCGTGTCTCTGGTGAGCGTTTGTGATGTCGGGGACTGCGGTCGGGAATCCATTGAAGCGGTCTGATCAGATTTTTGGGACGTTTCCTCGTCAAAATGAGAATGGGATTCTACTTTGTTTTCGTCCAGGCTAGAGATCTGTTGCGACATCGCTTCAATACCCCGGGGGGTCAGCCATTCAACCATCTTGAAGGCCACTGTGCCGAACAGATTTGCAGCAAATGAACGATGATCCTTGCTAACAGGGCTTTCCATCACTTGAACATTGACACCTGGGGGGGCGTCGTCATGTTTTGACAATGGCCGTGTTATGTCGAGGGATTCCCTCGAGCCCTGTTCAATGGCAGTTGATGCAACTGTCAATGATGTTGTTCTATCATGTGATGCATGTTGTTGGCGCTGATCGGCGGGACTATCTTTGCGCCGTGCCGATGTCTTGAATGTGGTCCTTTTGAATTCCGGGCGCGACTGCGATGGCCGGGCAGAGAAGATGAGATTGTTGAGGGAAGCGGGGGGATCCTTTGGTCTGTTGAGGTAAGGGCAGAGTCGATTCTCGGGGTTGTCCTGGCTTGCGAGGTAAATGGCCAATGTTCGAGCGCTCGTCGGGTTATATCGTCGGATCGGCGCTCTACCCGCAAGTCGTTTTCGGCAGGTGAAACATGTCGAGGTGGTGCAGTCGGGCTGACCGCAACCCGATCGCAACTGCAGAATGAACCTGGCGAGTCAATTTAGCGCATGATCACAGCAGACAACGGGCGACGTGATACCTTTCTACCAAGAGTTGGAAATCATGGCGGCGGCTCGCACGGTGGATAGCGTAGACGCGGCTGGGGTTTTCGATGTCCTGGACGTAGGCATCGAGCTCGGGAGGCGCGTCAGCGGGGAGGCGGGCGAAGAGGGCCTCTTGCCACAGGCCGACGAGCAGATCCAAGTCTGCAGACGTCTCGAGAGGGCCGCCTGGGGTGCGGGTGGCTTCGGGCGTCATGACATGGACGGGTGGAGTGCGCGGCGAGAGGGATGAGGCAGATGCGATGCTGGGCTCGGGGGGCCTTGGTGAGGGGGCTGGACGGGGAGGATAGGGGCCGTGTCAGGAAGGCATTCCGTCGGGTGGGTGCGCCGCAGAATCGACAGGCAGGGCGGATGCGCAGGCTTATGTTTGGTGTTTGTTGTTTGTTGATAGCGAATGCGTGGATGAGGCAGCGATGGGAGATGGAAGTGACGGATATGTCATCCACAAGCCAGGTCATCGCTCGAGAATGGGCCGTGGGTCGTGGGTCGGGGACGGGGACTGACGACAAGCTGCTTGTGCTAGGGATCCGCAGGGAAGAACGTGGAGCACAGAGCGTGGCGAGCGTGGGGCCGTGCAGAGAGCCAATGGCTGCAACGAGGCAAGCGTAGCCCAGGCAGGCCCGCCCAGGCCTTTCCCTGCTCAGCCATCAAACAGTAAACACACGCACACACACTCGCTCACTCACACTCACACACTCACACACTGACACACAGTCCTACACACAGCACACACCACCCACCCTCTCCGGCCCGGGCCAACGTTTTCCCCGACATGCACGTCGCCGCTTTCACACAGGGCTGATGCATGCGGGCAATGGCGGCACTCGCAGCCCGTCATCGAGCAAACTAACACGCCGGGACCACCGGAGCCTCGATGACTCAGCGCGCTGGCGGTTGGCACTGGTGCCTTCTGCAGCGCTTAGTGGGGATGGCCAGGAAAAAAAGTCTTTTTATCGCCTTCGTGGGTGACGTTTATCAGTGCAGCCCCGCCATCGCCCACCAAACGTGAGGAATTTCCCACTTCAGACCCCTCTATCTCGCACAAACACCGCTCAGGATCAAATTCCGGACCTTTGCGACGGCCGGTTTTGATTTTTTCCTTTTCATTACACTGTCGCCGCGAAGAGCGCCTTGATTTTTACTTTGGGCCTTGAATCATGGCGTCCGCCCAAACTGCGGCGGCCACATCGGCCTCGCACCCATACACCTGCAACACTTGCCAGGTCGCCTACCGCAACATTGACTTGCAGAAGGGCCACATGAAGAGCGACTGGCAGTGAGTGGTTTCTTCATTTTTTGCGCTCTTGAAATGTCCCACTAACCGCGAGTTCTCAGTCGCTACAACCTCAAGCGCCGAGTTGCTTCGCTGCCCCCCATCTCCGCTGATGTTTTTACGGAAAAGGTTCTCCAAGCCCGGGCTGCGACTACCGCCGAGGCCGATAAGGCCTATTTTGAACGCGCATGCGAAATTTGCGAAAAGACATACTACAGTGAAAACGCCTACCAGAACCACCTGTCTAGCCAGAAGCACAAGTTGAAGGAGGCCTCGAGCGGCCAAGTGGCTCCCAAGCGCGCAGACGACGAGAACACATCTGTTGTCAGCTCGACATTTTCTCTTGGAGAGCCTTTGCCCGCCAGTAAGAACGGTGTCGACTCTGATGCCGAGGAAGAGTTTAGCCATGTTGTCGAGGGTCTCCAGAATGCCAGCCTCACCGAACAGAAACCATCACCAGTTAAGAGACCATCCAACCCCCAGCCTACCGACAAAGAGTCTCCTGAGGAAGCGGACGCTGCCAACGATCGCGGATCCAACTCGGCTACCCCAGTACCTCCTTCTAACGAGCCCGAATGGACATTGGAATCATGTCTATTCTGCAACTACTCTTCCCCCTCCGTGACTCTCAACACAAGCCACATGGAGCGTTTCCATGGCATGTTTATCCCCGAAAAGAACTACCTTGTGGACTTGGATGGCCTTCTCAAGCAACTGCAGAACAAGATCCGGGACGCTCATCAGTGCTTATACTGCGACAAGTTCAAGGCAACCACTTTTGCCGTCCAAACTCACATGCGTGACAAGGGTCACTGTAAGATTCCCTTTGAAACAGAGGTGGAGCAACTCGAGATTGGAGATTTCTACGACTTTAGAAGTACATATTCAGACGGCGAGGAGTCGGAGGATGAAGACGCAGGCGATGATGCCAACGGTGGTGCCAAGCTTGGTGCTCGTCGGGCTTCCAAGATGGTCAATGAGGATGGCGAAGAGATTGAAGAGGGCGAGGATGGTGAGGGCTGGGAGACAGATAGCTCAGCATCTTCACTCGACTCAGAGGACCTCACTGCTGTGCCTGCTGAGGGCCACATCCACCAGTTTGAGCGATTAGGCAAACACCCCCACCACTCTCACCACGATCCTCGACACAGACACCAGGCCGACGGCTGGCACTCCCACGCACACAAGCACACACACGCCGTGTTCCATGATGAGTACGAACTACATCTTCCCTCTGGAAAGTCTGTCGGTCACCGTTCGCTGAACAAATATTTCCGCCAAAACCTGCACAACCACCCCTCTGCTGAGGAACGGGCCGAGAGGCTAGCGATCGAGGAGGCTGAGCGAGAAGAAGGCGGTGCGGGCGAGACGGGTGACGGCCAGCTAGTCGAGACCAACGGCAGCAAGCGTCAAATGGTGCCTCGTGGCGCGGCTGGCATGACAGGCGTCACGGATCAGAAGAAGAGAGACGTCACACGAGCCGAACAGCGTGGTCGGACCCTGGAGCAGGCCCATTCCAAGAAGAGGGACTGGGTGGTTGGAAACAAGTTGAACAACCACCAAAGTTACTACTACCGCGAGAAGGGTGGTGGTTAGTCGGACCTATCTGGGGCTTCGGGTAGGATTGATGAGGTCTGTCGATGTCAGGGTTCGAGAGCAGGCATGGACTGTATATACTTGCAATTGACTACTTGTGGCTTGCTATTCCAATACTTCCCGTTTCTGCGTGTCAATGGCATTTAAAAATTAAAAGTAACTCTCGGTTAGCCGCGACCATTGGAGCGCTATTGGAGTTTTTTTCTTTTTCCTTCATTTACCCCTGCAGCCTTCCGCCCTACGGCCCCTGGCTCGAGGGGTCGCCGCCCCTCATTCTGACAGGGGCTGCTGCGGAGGATTAACGTATAGGAGCAGCAGATCCTGGGGTGCATCTTTCGTGTAACTGGCCTGCCAGGCAGGAATGCAACAGCATATGTCTCAGGCTGGAACCATGTCCTCTCCCTGCGTAGCACTCGCCCACATGTTTGTCGCAATAGCGTTGATGCTACTAGATAATTTCGCTAAGAAGCTAGGCGCCACCCTAGCCAGACTGGAATTCGACTTCGTTGGTGATTCGCCACGTGTGGAATAGCGCCGGAGCAACGTGGTGTCCTTTCTGTTGGTGGCTTTTTTTCAATGGTGGCTTTTCCCATGGTGGTGCCTCAGCCCATATTTGAATTGATATCTCTGGATCTCCACCATTTCTCCTGCGTCAACTTTCCTCCTCCGTTGTCGCGTCTTCCCCCCCAGGCAGATCTGATGCATCTCTCGAGGACCCCGGACAGGGCGGCGCAGCCCACGATGGCCTCACCCGCGGTCTCAATGGCCTCGCGGATGCTCATCACGGTTTGGGGATTCGTTTTTCTCGCGCTCGTTCTTTACAAGACCAATTCGCCGGGCGATGATCCGTACCGCTGCCGTGCTCTCCTGGAGACCGGCCGCTGGGTCGATCCCGCCGACTCAAACGGGGACCGCATGCCGTTCCACCAATGGCAGCCCGAGGGCTGTCTACTACACCAGTATTCGCCCGACGACATTGTTCAGTGTGTGCAAAATCGCGAGGTCATGTTCGTGGGAGATTCGACAGTTCGCCAAATGGCCGAGGGACTTGTGCGACTGGTACGTACCGAATGTTTTCTGCAATGGCATCAACCCTGCAGCTTTTTCCCGAGCCGACCACTAACATGTGTCTCAATAGCTGCACAAATCCTCAGACATTTACAATGACTATAATATTTCTGAGCACGCCAATTGGAAAATCACACACCGCGACATGGCCGTCAGCTTCGTTTGGAACCCGTTCCTCCAAACCTCTGGCGAATGGAACCCCTACGGGAACAACGACACCAACCCGGATTTGACTGAGTTTATCGAGGGAGCAGAGCGACTTCTCGAGGACCAGCACATGCCTGTGCCCGTCCCCGTTCATGACCAAGAAGGCCCCGCACTCCTGCTGCTCGGGGCTGGCCCGTGGTTCTCGGAATCGCTCAAGCAGATAGAATCCGAATTGTGGATGGAGAGGTACCGCGGTAGCGTGAAGAACGCGTCCGAAGTTTTGTGGGGCAACATCAAGGACCGCTTCAACGAGCCCTTGGATCCTGAAGATGGAGTCGGGAGCCGGGCCATTTTTGTCCCGCCATCGCACGGCTTTCTTTCTGGGGAAAGTCTGGAGGAAGGCCGCGATCCCCATGTTGAGACGGGGCAAATTGCCAAATACCAAGATTGGCTACGGGAGTCGGAGAAGGATTTGAGCTTCCAGATGGCCTGGGCTCTTTCACAGGTTGTGGAGGGGCAGAACAAGACGATTAGCGACCCGACCAAGTCCGGATGGCACTTCATCGACGACGTCTCAGACGTGAGGACCAACATCATGCTCAACTACCGATGCAACGCCAAAATCGACCGTGACAGGATAGATCCATCTCGTGGGACCTGCTGCACCGACTATGGCTTCAAGTCGCAGGGTTTGTCGGTGCTCGTTGGCATGGGTATCTTCATCCTAATCACCTGCCTTGGCCTTGAGTCGCTCGACATTCTGGCCCGTCGCCCCACGCCTCGCAATCGCCTTTTCAACATGCAATCGCTTGGTGCATTGGTCCTGCCCTTGCTTATGCTGCACTACGCGGACCGAACGCAAATGATGGCCAAGGGCGCAAAGGTATTTGATGTCGGCAGTCTTTTCAGTCTCTGCCTCATTGGGTTCGCCTTTGGGCTCCTCTCATTGCGCCGCCTTTCTACGCCACTGGCCAAGGACGAGCCAATCACCACTGAGCCTGAGGGAGCTCTCCTATTCCAGAGCCAGATGGACGAGTGGAAGGGATGGATCATGATGCTGATGATCTCTCTCGACTGGGTAAACTACGAGTCTGTCCCAGGAAATATTGCCATGATGGTCCTGGCATCCGCTTTCCTCTTCCAATTCTCATACGAACACGCCACGTATTTCTTGACAACGGAGGACTACTCTCTTACCCGAGTAGTCAAGGTCCTGCTTCGCCTGAATCTCCTCACGTTCCTCGTTTCTTATTTTTCCGAGCTCAAGTACTACAACTACGGCCTTATCCTCCAGGCCAGCTTCTTCTTTGTCATTACGTGGGCCACGCTGGCCTTGCAGCACAAGCAATTCAACGACGATATCCGATTCATTTTCGCCAAGATTGTTCTTTCTGTGGCGCTGCTCACATTTTTTGTCAAGTGCACCCCAGCAGTGGACTGGGCCATTTCTTTTTTCCGATTGTTCGACATTTACTGGAACAACCCCGCCAGATTGAAGGAGTATTTGACAACCGAACTATTCATCCCATACATCGCGATGCTTTCGGCGGTGGCCAGCTATACGTCCAAAAAGCCCATGCGTGCCGCCTGGAGTTATTCACTTGCATGCATCGGCCTTCTAGTCATTTGCATCTACTGGGCTACTTGCGCTAATAAGGATGTCAAATTTTCGGACTACAAGAATTGGCACAGTACGGTCTCATTCCTTCCTATCCTAGCATTCGTTGCTCTGCGGAATGCTACAGCCACAATCCGAAATTACCGATCTCGAGCAATGGTGTGGCTAGGGGAGTGCTCTATTGAGCTCTACACTCTTCATTTCCACCTCTTCCTCTCGGCAAACGCACATGGTGTGCTCCTCACTGGCCTGTTCGCAGGTGATGGCACTTTCCTGCGAGATCGATTGAGAGATTTGGTCATCATTGCTCCAATTTTTATTTGGATCTGCTCTTACGCCGCCGCTGGTACTTCCAGCGTTGTAGATGCGATTCTTCCAGCCTCATCACAATCAGAGTCAAGGGATGTATCCCAGGTTTCTGGCGATGAAGAAAAGGATGCCAGAGGCGACTTTGACTTTGAAAGAAACCCTGGGCAGTCCCTCGTCGCTCGAGTCATTAGAGTAACGAGAAAACTGTGCTTCCTGCTTATTAGGCTCTCATCTCGGATGCCTTCTCCACGGGACATGGTCAACTCGTCCTGTGGCCGTGCTACCTTGGTGCTGCTAGCCTTTTGGGCCCTAAACATATTCGTGCCATAATGTGCGATGCAAAGTGACGCTGCCGATTCTCGAAACCCTGGCACGTGGTTTTGGGATTTACCCCCGTTTCAGCGGGCGCAGATATCGAAAGTATTACTACAGCGGCGGCATAGAGATTTGGAATTTGACGCCCTTAATGGAGTTTGGTTGGGATTTGCCATGACACGCGACTAAGATGTTTTGCGTCAATGATAGAAGAAAATGCATAGCGCGATCCATGATTCAGCGGGAGACGGCTTGATGGACGAACCGAGCAGCCTTGGAATTAGGCTTATTGTATAAATATAATTAATTTGGGGTTTTCTTTAGCGCATTCTGAAAAAAGAAAGTTGTCGATCATACGAATTGAGTTGCGAATTGATGAAATTGCGTTTCATATCAGGTAACGGTAATGTGTATTGAGTGACTGTCTCGGTCAGAAATTCGTCCAGGTAGCATTGAGATGGCCAATCAATTGTTTCACCGAAGGTTCATTAGCGCAGTTTGAGCCGCTTGCCTTTTAGTATTCAGTTGCCTCACGATGTCGAGAATGCCATTTTCACTTTTATGCCAAACAAGGAATGTTGATTCAATGGAAGAGACAGGAATAGTTTTTTTAACGTCCCCTATTAACTAACCCTATATATAGCTACATGATATTTGGTATTGTTGTTTGTTCGGTTTTTTTAACTTTAAACACATTTGACCCCAATTATAGGCGGTGCACCTTGACGCCGGCCTTCTGGGCGGTGTAAGAGGCGATGAGGTCCATCAGAGCAGGGGAGAGAGCATCGTAGGTCTCGAGGCCCACGGACTTGAACTGCTTGCGGATGCCGTCGGCTCCGGCAGGGTCGAAGCCCTGCTCAATGATGGAGGAGACGAAAGCGGCGAACTGGGGCTCCTGCCAGCCCTTCTTGTCGGAGAGCTCGACGTGGACGAAGTCGAGGCCCTTGAAGGGGTGGTCCTTCTCAATGCGGCCAAACAGGTGGACGCCGCAGTCGCGGCAGGCGTTGCGCTGGATGGCGGCGTTCTCGTCAATGATGTGGAGCTTGTCGCCGTTGGCGGTGACGGTGAGCTGGTCGCGGGGGATGACACCGACGACGGAGAAGAGGGAGCCCTCGGGCTTCCAGCACTTGGAGCAGCCGCAGGCGTGGTTGTGGGCGACGTTGCCGGCGAGGGTGACCTCAACGGGGTTGCTCTTGCAGTGGCATCGAAGCTTGCCGCCGGAGAAGTTGGCGTCACCCTTGGTGATGCCGTTGTTGATGCTGGGGTGGATGGGGAAGGACATCTTGCTCTGCTGGATTCTCTTCTTCTGGGCGAAGCGGGCGAGGACGAGGACTGCGGGGATGATGGAGGCGAGGAGGACAACCTTTGACTTGTGCTTTTCGAATGTGGCGCGAGCTGTCATGGCGAGATATTTGCGAGGGGAAGTTGGGGAGGAGGGTATTTAAGCACGCGGTGGCAGATATAAATGCGAAGCCAATGCACGATGACTGTACACGGCGGGTGAGGGGTAGGTTGCAGCGTTCTGGACGATTCTGAGGGGTAAGGTTCCCTTGTTCCCGTCGTCCGCTGGTGTGTGTGTGTGCGATCTGTCTGGCTGGGCTGTGGGATTGGATTGGATTGGATTGGATTGGAGTCTGGGTTTGGAGCTGAGGGAGGGAGGGAGGGAGGTGATGCCGAAACACCGAGTTTTCACCTCCTACCGGCCGTGTGACCGGGCGCGTTCCCGATAGGCGTGGTGGATTTCCCCGGATTTTCGGGAAAGCGATCCGGATTTGGACATGTTTGTCGGGAGCGGCTCCATCTGCCTTGGGGCTCTTTGGAGGCACGATTGGATCCCCAAGGGGGACATTATGGGGGCGCAAAGGGGGCCAGCAACTGGGACACGCCGGTCGGTACGCGACGCCGGTAAGTGGGGACGGAGAACGGAGGTCGAATGCCTTGAGCCATGGATGCATCTCCAGCCACTAGGCTGAGCCATCTTATCTCCGACAAAGGACACCGCTGCTCTTTGCTTATTTTAGGCTTTGCGGTGGATCAAATGCGTGCTTTGCACTAAGATTCGCAAGCTCTCGCGACGCCCTTGGCGGGCATGATTCGCTCCCCCCAGCGGTGAGCTCGTCTGTCGTCTTCCGGAGGGGTAACCCGCGCTTCGGCTCCTGCGGGCAGCGAAGCCATCGGGGCTTCGGAAATATATCGTGAATCGCGTCATCCATCACCGATGATTCCAGATGAATATACATGCAACTGCCGCGAATTTTTGCTTCTTTCAAGGTTTTAGACCGCAGCAGGCTTTTTTTACGAGAGGGGAAGCTCGGCAGAGAGCAGCGGGACGTGGCGGCTTGGGGGACGGACTCATGCGCCAAGTTTGAGAGTGAACCCGCAGAGGAAGGGAGGGGGAGGGAAAGAATAAGACACGCAAGCCATCTGTGATCTGACAAGTGCCGAGTTACGCGTTTCTGACGAGAGACGGAAATACGAACAGGGTTTGGCCTAAGACTGGGTGATTGGCCGGTTGCAGGCCGTTCTGTCATGGCAGTGTCAGACTGAGATCAGACGCTTTCTGGATTTTGCCAAAGGCTTAACCTTACTGCTGTGATGGTGTATGAATGGCCAAAGTTTGGTTGAATATGGATATCGAACGTCCAGAATGCTAGGTGTAATCTGTTCACTATTTGCCCATGAAACACGTAACCTTTTGCTATGTAATTTAAGACATGGTGAAGGCTCGCTAAAACCCGCTCCATCGTGAAATTAAAAGATGAGGTTGTCTCTCAAATAATCAATCTTACATGCCATTCGCCAATGCATTCCACAAACTCTAAGGGTTGTAGTCATCCGACGCCACAATCTCTCCCCTTGCAGCACTAGTTACCCTATAGCATCGGATGTACATCCGAAGGTCACTGACACCCAAACGAAGCCATGATATAGGCAAACAACAAGCATTCAGACCTGTTGAACAAGTATATAAACGAGTTTGAAGTCGCTTTTAGCTCCCATGCCAAGATCTGACCCTGCAGTAGCCAAAACGGCTTCCCGGGTCAGCCCTATGTGTACCTTGATGGCTTGTCTATCACGAGCCGACCAATAATGGCCACAGGCAAGGACAACGGTGAAAGATTATTAATCCCCATCGTTACCTTCCCGAATTAGGGTACCGGCCCTTGCCAGGAGGATGGGAATTGAAGTTTAGCCGGAGGGTAGGCGACCGTTGCCATTGATGACTTGATTTAGACTTTCCACGTTATGATACTGATCAAGAAATCATTCTACGCTCAGTCATTCTTGGGAAACTATTGGAAAAGCATATAAACAATTTTATTTTTACAGCTTTTATGGAAACCATCATGGTGCTCCTATCTCCTGCTTACAAAAGATATCTATCACCTTCGATGTTGTGTTCTGACTGTGGTCATAGTTGTGCCCATAAACATTCGAGCGATATTTTTTTTAGCGTAGGCATATGGATGAGAAATTTCTGTCTTTCTCTGCCAGTCTCAATTCATTTTTATTGATTATCTTGAAGGGTGTCATGAAAGGGGAGTGAAGGTGTGATGGCGCACTCCAGTCATCGGGACAGTAACCGAAAGGGGGGCCATTACTCTTCACTCTAATCCCTATGCGGTGCGGAAGCAATATTCCTAAACTTCGCTCTGTAATAACCAAGAAATTGATATTGTAGACCAGGGACTTGGATCGTAGCATCGATTACAATTCTGAATGTCGGCTCAAAGTGCCGAAGGTCGCGCGCGTGGAAGGAGGCTAGGCCGAGCACTGATCTATCGGTGTACGATCCCGCCTGGGAATGCAGATAACTGGGATATTTTCTTAAGCTCTAACAGGACTAGCTCCATTACTCACATGCTAGCCCAAGTTCGGGCTGCTTTCTTCTCCTCACGCCATACGCATTTGACCCTCTATTCAAGATAACGGACGTTTCGCAGGTCGATTTAATATTGTTTATTATCAGCTACCAGAAATCGCTGGTTTCTCCTCCGCTCATCTCTGCTTCTGGTATTTTAGAATGTTACCGTAACTAGGTTCACTCAAACCACATAATTATGGAGCCACAGAGAATTATTGGAAGGAAACAAAGCATAACATATGAAACCAGAATAAAATGAACGGACTACTAAGTGCGTTAAATGCACCCTAACCTAGTATTATGTCTTTCCAAACTGGTCGTAAATCCACAATCTCTCCGCCGTTAAATGTCGTTAATTTTATCACTGTCTTTCGTTCGGCAACGCCTTGATGCCAATCTAGAACCACCATCAGCGCGCTTTGGCGTGCTGGGCCGTCTTCCCGATGTTTGAATGTCTTTCTCAGTACAATTAAACAACTGTACTTCCCAGTTGGCAAAGTGTTATTGTGTGGAAAGTTCCTCTCGGATATGATGCCGATTGACTCTTGCTTGCCAGGATAACGAGCCTCGCTTAATGGTTGAGTAATGATATCAACGGTCAGTACCCATCCTTTCAGACTAATCCTTCCATCAATAATATCAACAATCTTTGGTTTCATGTCGTCTTCAAAACTTCCCTTTAATGACTGGCTTTTCTGCTCAAGAACTTCCTCGGGGAATACTACTTCGCCTTCCCACCCAGCCCAACACCAGCTAGGGAATTTCTGTCTTCTTGCAATTTTAGCTTGCTTATCGTGAAACCAGCCTAGCAGCTCAGGACGACTATGTAGTGGCATCCCGTAAATAAACTTGTCGGAAGATAGGTTTCTCTCAAAATTCGAGATTAAACCCAAGTACGCGTTCAGAGAGTCATCAGAATTTGACATCTTCCTCTTGGTGTAGATATTGACGGAGCCCGCATACAGCCTTATCCACATTTCGCCTTCAGAAACTCCATTGCGGTTGTATCCTTTCTGCTCACGAGGTTAGACTTATCGATAAATACAGCTGCATTCGAAAACTGACGGGAGGAATTCCGCGAAAAGCGTCCGTGACTATCTTCCGCGGGTGAACTGGAATATCAAATGCGACATCATGGGTCTTAACGTCGTATGCTTCACACAAAGTGCTTTCACCGCAAATAAACATCACCTGTGATTCTAAAAAGTAGAGACACCTTGTAGATAAAATACCTTCTTGCAGTGTCCATGCACGTGTGCTCCAAACCGACTCGTCTCTTTCAACGTGCGGAATAGCGGGGACTGTAAAAAAACTTCGGCCATTAATGGTTTCTTTGACCTGGCTGCGGCGTGGGAATTTGGATGAGACGCCCGCAATTCCACAATTGGAATCATTTCCTCTAGCGGCAATAAGGGTTATTGATGCACCAGCGTAAATTTGGTCCATCAATTTCAGGTTTGTTCGCATGGTGGTGGCCTCCTGTGGAGTAGGGTTTGGCGTTTGATCGGTGCAGAGTTGGTCCACCTATGAGTATCAGTTCTCTGGTCAACTGCGATGACAACCCACCAACCCATAGATAGCGTCTGCGAAACTTCTTCGTGATTTCAATGGCATCTTCGATTGTTTGAGGTAGGGTTTTAGACTGCAAAGCTCCAGGAGGAGGAACAACTCCCCCCCACACATAGCTTAGAGCAAAATATTCACAATTAGGAGGGTAGTGAACCACAGTCCGAGACTCGACATCCAGCACTTTAATGTGAAGCAGATCGTTCGAGATAATTGGTCGACACCCGTCCCCGTGATTCTTTTCACAAAATTCTAAAGCCTTTTGGCCTAGGCCAAGGTCGAAAGTTGGCTGGATAAATTCCGCATTCCATATCGGTGGCTTTGGCTCCCAATGCTGTGTAGCAAGAGCAATGGCTTCTCCCCCCATCTGTACTTGCCGCCTCTTGTCGAAACATATGTCAAAGTAGTCATCCCACAGTTCCAGTCCAAAGAATATCGCGCTTTGGTTTCTCAATTCTTTGGGGAAATCGTCCCATCCAGCAAGGCGGCGAAATGACCTGAATGGGATGAATTTGAGTCTTCGTGTCTCTGTGCCTGAAATTCCCCGAGGCATAATGCGGTACAACAGACGACAAAACTGACATGATGAAATAAGAAGGACATCCGCAGGGCGATCAAAATACATCGTATATCTAAGGCCTTTATTATACTGTTCGGTATGATTTTCGTGGCCAAGCTCCATTGCCCGATCGAACGGGCGTGCATTTAAGAAGGCACCCACTACATCAAAATTGGAACAACGTTCACATAGCTGACTAGGTTGCCCTTGCAATGATTTGAGGAGATCTTGGTCGTCACTGGAGAGAGGCGTGAATTGAGTTATGGGTTGGTACAGTGGCGCGCCTGTCCCCATCGCCGAAACCAGAGGACATGGTGCACTGATCAGCTCGAGTCTGCGGCAAAATATACACAACCTTGAACCAGAAGCAGCCATCTCGGCTTATTTTCTTTATACTTCATCTGCCCTTGTATTGGTGCGCACCCTGGTAGAGTGTAGGAGTATATTTTATCACCTCTTACTTTGTCAGAAACAACTCAAACCAGGGTTACTAAGGTTAGTTTCAAAATTGCCTTATCAAGAAATGATGCCTAAGAGGCGCTTTTGGGGTTATTTCGACATTAAATCCCTCGTATGCGGCGGGTCCTTTTTCTTACTAATCATTAACAGCGCCTAAGGCATTCTAGACGCGATTCTAGGCAGATTTCGGCATATTTTGTCGCTACTTTTATGTGCACTCGATCTGGCGATATTCATACAAGAATTATCTAGCGCGCGGTGATATGTTTATTGGTAAGTTCACTGACTGATCCACTAAGTAGTCTACTGAGTGATAACGCGCACCCTGGCTAAGTTCATTGTAAAGATGACTACTGGTGAATATCATAAAGGTCCGGAGCAACCACTCCCAAAATACCGGTTTACATCAAATGTATCACACAATATACCTTATTAAAATAATTGTATCCGTATCAGAGAGTGATATTTCGTTGTTTTTGTGGTGTTGCTGGTCATCAAACACATCATCAACATGCCAACGTCTCAACTAACACATCCCAACCCATGCCCCTATCGTGTCCTACATCAGTATTACACTGTCAAAAAAAAAAAAGTTAATACACATATTATATGATTGGAACTGTGTACTTGAATCAACTCGAGTCATTCCTGGGTAGAGCATGAGCAAAGAGTGCGGTCATGTTTCTATTAACTGAATAGCCTAATAAAGCTTTTGAACCATCCTTCTGCGCTTGGGCTAAGCTTTTATGATAGGGAAAACCTCTATTAAGAAGAAGTTTAATAAAATTCTTCTCCAATGATAACATCAGTCTTGGAATTGAAGACTTTGCTGATCTTTACGCCGACAACGAACTCCCCCGGATTATCGCCAGAGCGGACTGTCTGACTTCCAACAAAAATGCTATCCTGCAAATTGGAATATTTCTCGCTTCCACCTCGGAATTCACAAACCCAAACTAATAAAAAACAATTGTTATTTCTCAATGTTATATCGGGGCTGCAGTTTTGGACTTACCGGAGTAAGTTTCACCATATGGGACAGTCAAGTCCGTAGCATTAGTGGTCATAATAGAAATGGTTTCGTTGGTAGGATACTGGATTCCGGTGTTGTGCATTTGGAAAGGCGTGGAGCCATCATCTGGAACGACGAGGGAGAGTGCATTGAAGCGCGCGTAACCCTTAATGGCATCCATAGTAGGGTAGTCTATCCCATAGAGGACTTCGGCGGTGAAGCTAGGTTCAAACTGCATTAAAAATAAGTATGGTGAGCCCGACTTGGTTTTGACATCACTTACCCCAGGCTCAGACCGGAGGTTTCCCGAGAGTGCTTGGCCTGTAGTCAAGACTCCGCCAGTGCTCAGATTCCCTATGCTTTGCTGTTCGGTTTTGATCAGTTACAGACGAAGCTAATGTGCCACAAGTACGATCATACCCCCAACCTAACGGTGGACTATGGCCAGTTAGTAATTCCCTTATACTCAGAAGCTTCACTTACATTAAAGTAAAGTGCTGGCACGAGGTGGTTGAAAGCGACCATCTTGAGTACTTTTGATATTGTTGATGTAAATGATTTAGAAGCTGGGGATCTTAGAGATGCGAGATTGGATCTGCTAATTCGAGGACATTCTTTGCTTTATATCTTGTTGGGGATGAGTGACAGCAGAGGACGACCCACCGAGCGAATCACCATTTCCTGTAACCATGAAGATTGATTTCTAATATTCGGTTATTAACAGAATCTATCTCAAATTTTTAATTACAAATGCACACCGCCCGGCTAATATGCTCCTGCCGCAAGAGTAATGATTGCTATATTTGGGTCATGGAATCGTTGTACAGTTGGGATTGTGGGACTATTGCTTCTTTGGGATGGCCGCGCGGGATTCTGTTTGTGGCCTTTGTTGGGCCTGTGCTCAACACTCATGAGAGGCAGACATCTTTGACAGGCCACAAGAAAATGGTAGTTGGAAAGTAATCTTTCATTTAGTCCTGAGTGGTCGCATCTTCAGCCATTGTCACTTTAATGTCTGACAAATCTGACGAGTTGTTGGTGTGAGCAATACAAAACATCGTTACTGAACAAGTCGTCTGAGCCATGCATGGTGCGTGTTTACAGTGGCGTAAGGTGGTACTGATAATAAAGTTGCATGACTATACTTTAGCCGCTTAGCAAGTAGCCGTATCCTTGCGTGCTGTAGACTATGTATGGATGATCAGAGTCACTGGTCTAGGCTATAATAATTTACGCCCTCTAAAATGTTGCAGGTGTTGCGCACAACAGCAAATCGTATCAATTTATTCGGCCCTTCCTCTTAATGCATTTACGATGTACTATTCATATATGTAGGAGCACAGCTGACTGACTTTAATACTCAAGCAGCAATAGCCCACCCAAAGAGCCCCAAAACTGGTGCAACCCATAAAGATATCAATGGTTTAAATGACGATAATCTCCAATACTGAAAGCCCACAATACCCCCCGCTGCAAGTAAAGTCCAAAAGATAGCCTTCTCAGGATTGTCTCGTGGCCCGTTGGTCTGGCTCCAGCGCCAGTTTAGAATGGCTGTTTTTAAGCTTAGCAAAAAATACGCATATTCGAGTGATATGTGGTACTTACACCCAATCAGAATAGTTGCATTCATATAGTCCCATCCAACTATGGCGCTCTGTTCGCCAATCTTGAATTTGGGATTCGAGCTGATCATCTGAACTAGAGGATTGAGGTGTTCAATTCCATATTTGATGTGACCTGGCACTGAGATCGCATTCAGCCCGGCGGCGACCTTGAAAAGAATGGAGCTGACTGAGTATGTATCAAACATAATGGGTAAATGAAAATTTTACGAGAGGGATGTTCATAAAGGAAAACACAAGTGCAGGCTGTGAAGGTTATTTACTGAAACAGCCTGTTGGCGCTGACAAATTATAAAATATCCATAAAGTTAGATCAAGAAGTAAGTAGTAGAGCTAAAAAGCCTGTTTACGGGTAATCTGGAGGTCGGCAAGTTGGGCTGTGTGAAGGCAGAGAACAAGGTAAGGACCTTGTTTAAATGCCGCCGGCCATGCAGATTCAAGCGCCAGCATTGAAACGAGACCCATCTCGGATAGATAATTTCACCGAGCAATCATTCAAGTGTCGTTAAAATATTTGATTTCCAATTCTGCTTTTAGTGTTTGAGATTACTGTTACAAATCAACAATTTTAATGGTACGTATTCTTTCACAATGACTTTATAAAATGACCTTAGATCCTTTCTCATTCTACATCCAGCTATTCTACATCCAGCTCATCATTCAAAATTAAAATCTCCCCAACTACCTCAACAACGAAAATTTGTCTCAAAATGTCTTCTTTGATCAAACTTGGATTTATCGGTCTTCCATCTCAGCCGTAGGTCTTCCATATTGGAGCAACGCCATGTACTAATATCTAGCAGGGGGTGGAAATGGTCCACTGCCGCTCATCTTCCGTACTTCATGAAGGCCACAAACTATCGGATAGTGGCGTTGCAAAATAGTTCTGAGGAAGCAGCAAAGAAAGCAGTTCAGGTTCATGAGTTGGGACCTAGAGTCGCCACCTATGGAGACATTCAATCCCTGGCACTCGACCAGAATGTTGATATGGTGGCCGTTTGCCTCAAGGTTCCGCTTCATTACCCGGTTATTGAAGCGGCCATCAACGCTGGTAAAAGCGTCTTCTCAGAGTGGCCTCTCGGTCGTAATGTCAAGGAAGCAGAATATCTGACCAAGCTCGCTGCTGAAAAGGGCGTCAAGACTCTCATTGGATTGCAGGGCCGCCATGACCCTTCTATCTTGAAGGCAAAACAGATGGTGGAGGACGGCCAACTTGGCGACATTCTGCAAACCACCATGAATTTTACTAGTCCGTGGTTTGGGGCCGTATTTCCAAAGGATCTTGACCTTGGCGCTGATATCAAGAATGGCGCCAATTTGATGTCCATCTCAGTGGGACATGCGCTCGATGCTTTGTGTTTTGTCGTTGGTGAGCTCACCGGCTTGCAGGCGACTCTCGCAAACAACAGGCCCGAAGTCCCCCTCGGTGACGCGGAAGGCAACCTGACCGGGGAAGTGGTGAAGAAGACTTCTCACGATCATTGCTCAGTCATTGGCAGAATGCAAGGAGGCGGTGTCGCAACAGCTGTCTGTCAAGGTGGCATGAGTCCGATTGACAAGAATTTCTTTTGGGAAATCAGCGGAACAAAAGGAACCCTGCTCTTGGAAGGGCCGATGGGAAATATCCAAGGATTCCAGCCCACCATTAGCTTCATGTCGTCTAAGCCAGGAGCCAAGCTAACACAAATCGAAGTGGCCAAGGCGGACGGCTTTGCGTACAACACGGGCAAGGCTTGGGATGCTTTTGCTGGAAAGGGAGAGGGTGCCGCACCAACTTTCGAGGATGCGCTAGTTCGGCATCGTATGTTGGAAGCTATCTATCGAAGCAACGAGAAGGGAACAAGGGAGGAATATTTGTAAGAGAACCGTACTGGATGGTCGGGATTGACGTCTTCGGAACCATCATTGGAGTTGACTGCTTTGGGATTGACCGCGCGGTGCGCCATTTCAGGATTAGCGCAATACTGCGACGTGGACTCAAGCAACGCTAATAGCGATTATTCAGTATCATGGCCTGTGTTCCTCGACCTAGTGGAGTCTAATCTAACTACAGCAAGGAAGTGAAAATGGAGAATTTAAGTTTTTGGTGGCCAGCTATGTCCTTGTAGTTCCCACCACCTGTTATCTCTGCATTTATTCAGCAATGTTCTCTATAGGGCTCAATAAGAGAAGCAGGTCGAGGATTGCTCTTTCATAAAGCTCACTGTTAAAATGATACTAACTTAGCCCTCCAAACTCGATCCCCTCATCCAGTACAGTATCTAGGCGTGTATGGAAATTTTATGCTTCTGAATCAAACTTCGTCGCTAACAAAAATGAAGCAGTTATAGGGGATATAAGTGTTCCATTCAAGTTTGTCTTCTCTCAAATCAAAAGTGCAGGCTTGCCTAGGATACCAAGGCATTTAGACAAATCCCAACCCTCTTCAGTCTGTAACTCGCATTGTTTCCACACTGTCTAGAGAATACTGAGCGCCTCGTCTATTGTACCCAACGCACGTAACTCTCCGACTCCAGTAATCACATCACGAAACTCCTGTCGTTGGTCAGGTGCGGCTAAGCAACCCAGCACGCAGATGGGCCAAGCCAGCGCACGAAGTTGAGCAGAAGATGGCACCTTCTGCATAAGACAAAGGCTTTGGGACACACTTTGGCACACAACATCATTGGCAGGCTGCCAACCAGAAAAGACCGTTGCCAAATATACAGTTGCAGCCAAAGCCCAAATTCGCGTGAAGATAGTTGATTCTCCAACTGCTTGGCACCCGTAGTAAATCTGTGTCCCGTTATCAAATAGTGGGGATGCATGTGCGTCAATGTTGTCAAGTTGAGCAAATCCTTGGGTCAGGGCGCATGAGATGGGTTCCGAACGCCTGGCTATTTCAACTGTTGAGAAGGTCCCTGTGCTAATTGCTTCTTTTTTCCAAGCACTCAAAGCCGATATGTCTGCAATTGAGGTCACGACCCAGTTTGGGCAGCCAACAATAATGTTTAGATCAATTCGTCCGTTTCCGTAGTGACTTTCGCCAAGCAAGTCATCGTAATAATTCCGGAGGTGTGGTGGTTGGCACATGGCCGTGCTGGAAATGACGTCAATAAAGAGGAGGATACCGCTGAAAAAGCGAATCGCTGACTGGTCCGTCGTGTTGGACACTAAATTGACGTAGTTCATCGTTGCCCATGGTGGCCGGGCCATGATTTCGAGGATCTCATCAAGGTTACCCTTGTCATTACTATTGAGAAGCTCAGAAAACAGTATCAATGTCGGTTTGAGATGGATGTCCCAATCTTGGGACTTTCCAACCATAACCTCGAAAAGAAGAATGTAAATGATACTTTCCACAGCTCTAGCACGCTGTATGAGTGATGCCGCGGCTTCCTGCTGACGAATTGTATAAATATCTTCTTGTGCCATCCTTATGGCTGCATCTGTCTGCTTTTCCAATTGGTCCCAGACCAATCCTTTGCATTTCCCATGTTGGTTTTCAGGGTGTGCTTTGTTTAGGGTGACCACGAAGAAGTAAGCACCGAGGCTGATGGCGGTGTGGTGGACGACCTTGTTTTTCTTGGTCAAGTTGAGGAGCCAGTGTCGGCCATAGTCGAGAACGGATGGTCGGTATTGGGGGAATAGAAACGGGAAGACGAAATCAAGATACAACATCATGAAGCTTGCTTCGGCTTCCTCGTCGAGACTGAGGTGGGGAAATTCGACAGCATCCGGGGGAGAAGATGCTAGGTCGTCCTTGCGCTCATTGCTACCCTTTTCAGAATGAGATGCATGATCTGGGGAAATCGGGTGGTCATTGTGCTGGTTGAGAGATTCTGACTCTGTAAATGGAGACTCGTTCTTGTAATCAACAAGGAATGTGTTAACAAAAGGGTTTCCGTTAGTTAGCTCAGCTTTTCTATCGCGTCGACCTCTCGCTGTTTCTTTAATTTTGGTTTTGATCAGTTCAGCCATGTCCTTTTGCTGATGTCCTCCATCCATCCATTCCGGCTTGTTCTCGCTGTAGACACATTCAAGCCCCAGGACATGACATGATCCACAGAGGGGCCGTGCTCCGTCGCATTTCTTTCGGCGTAGGCGGCAGATCCAGCATCCTTGGTTTTCGGTGTTTTTTGCTGCCATATTTGTATCCCCACGCGCCTGTACATATCAGGGATGAGTGTTATTATCGGTAGGAAATCTACACGAAGAGATGTTCTGCTTCTTTTCAACTCGCGCGCGGACCTCTTCGTTTCGGCTTAGTCAACTCTAAGGTTTGTCCTATTCTGCATTGGGCGATGCGCGCGGTGTTCTACAAAGGGCCATTTCAAGTTTACTAATCTGATACAAGAAATGAACTCTTGATACGGCTCGATTTAATTACAATAGCTGCTAATGTCTGTAGTGCTAGTGGAGTTGATCTGGATAATCTAGGGTAGGAAACACATTCGCACAACATGTTGGGCGGATGCGGGGAAGTCGTTTAAATAATTAATTTAAGGAATAGTAATGAGGAGTCGCCCTGCTGCTTTAATATTATGACATGGCACAGTTGTTGGCAAGTAATAACTGAGATGATGTGTTGTGGAGGCCGCCTATTCAGAGGTTGGACAATCCGATATTTGGAATGAATTCGGCTGTTGGATTAATCACCGAGAGTACTCTTTCTGGGTCTGTGCTAGCTGTGATTCGACCTTTGATAACTACCCTAAAACAGTGACCACCATTCCCAAGAAGACTAATACAGCTAAGATTTCAACATGCAGTGATTTTCATTTGTGGACAACGGCTCCGGATGCCACGTCGAAATAAAGTGCTATTCAAATCAGCTCAAGTTACCCTTACATGACAATGATGTCTTGTCATCGTCTTAATAGGTTAGAGTTGGGCCTCATCAAGCTGACAGTATAGAAAAGAGTGTCAAATAAGGTTGGTCTTCAACTAATTACAGTAGTTACGTCTCAGATGATGCTACGGGCCGAGGCATAGACAGCGGTGCGCAGGATGCGTTGGCTCCCTGATTGGTCACATGATATATCGAGGCCATCTTTGGGCTAGCGCTTATTGCTTGTGATCGCGATCCTGTGCATGATAAAGTGGCGATTATTGGACAACAGCGCGGACTGAAGGTTGACAGGTGGCTGTGCTGGCACTGCGGGTATGAAGTGTCAAGGCACACGCAAAGACAGGTGACTCGAAACGTGGTGCATTGTTGGAGCTGAAAGTTGGGACGCCTAAAGAAGGGTAAATTGAAGAAAATAAATGAGGAGATATGCGCAGGGCTGATAAACGGTTTAGCACCAGATAGTTTTTTATTTTGTATTAATTTATTTATTCCATAACCACTATTTGTTTCATTATGGAGCATTTCTCTGACAGCTGCATTGGGGCATTGTGAAAAAGACCTTGGCCGTGACATGTATGCCGTGACCAGCGGGCTAGGGTAGCTTGCGCTGACGTAGGCTGTGCAGAGCCCAGCCTTCAGCACATGACAGATCAGGAAAGTGGTGGGAAAAGGTGCGACGAAAGAATCATAGATATTGCAATGGTAGCCTAGGAGACCGGGAACTGAGCGCGTTTCATGCACCCGACTGGATGGCGCAGGCTAGTCAGATCATCCTGAGGGTGTCGAGACCAGACAGGAGCGAGTGCACTGGGCAGCGGGGGAGCCAGAAGCTGTTTGAAGGAGGCTTTTAGTGCCTGTAGCCACTGGAGACAGGTCGGACCAACCGGCATTGAACGAGCTGAACGACGGCGCCCAGCTAGGTTCTAGGGTGCACAGGGTGACGGCCAAATTGGGCAGACACAGGACTATTCTGTTTCGTTTCTGGACCAAATATCCCGATACAAATTTCCCTGCCTGTCCTAGCTTTCACTCCAATTTGGCTGCGCAAAGGATTTCTTTTGGCCAAGTCGGCTGCCAAAATGACGTAAGATCAAAGACCAAGATCAAAAAAACGAGGTGCGGGAACTCGGCATGGGACGACAGGTTTAGAGTTATGCTCCGGGCTGGATGGATGCTCTCTGGGGGGCACAATACCCACACTGCTAGGGCTGCCAGGTTTTCGGTGGGCCAAGCAAGACACTTTCAAGCAGCATCACAAACACAGACAGAGCAATCTTTGGGTGAGACATGCCAAGGCGCGGGTTCTCACGCAACGGGACACACGCACGCTGGAAAAGGGATCCTGCGCAGGTGGTCCACTGCGGTTGCGGGTGCTGCTCCTTTGGTTGCTAGTCACGACGTTGCAAAGCAAAGCAAAGCTGAGAGCATGGGTTGCGGCCCTTGGGGCCCATCAGCCGTAAGCCCGTTTGGCCCCTAACAAATTGACGTGGGCCGGGCTCTGAGACATGATGCCCCACTAACCACTGCTATCACCACCAAGACCCGGTGGCCCAGAATGGCCCGGCGACGGGGGGACGTGCTAGGCCCGACAGGGGATGAAATACGAGGAGCCTGAGGGGGGCTTGGGGGGCGCCGGTAGGGATGCCTCGCCTATTAATAGGGCTTTGATTGGGTTGGCTCACTGGGCCGTAGCGCACTCGGCGATCAGCCAGATCCATGTCCGACTAGCCTTGTTCAGGGGGGCCGGTGGAGTCTTGTTTTGATTAAATATCGGCCTGGACGTCAGACCAGAACGTGTGTAGCAACCATTTGCTTTGCTTGCAGCGCTGTGCCCAAAGGCCCTATTTTTCTTCTCGTCAGAATAAAATAATTTTCTTCCCCTCCCCTTTCCAAAAGTTTCTCGCTCTCTCTCGCTTCAGACTCATTCGCTTTTCCCATCTCTCCACCAAAAAAGCACAATCGCTTCTTGTTGATCACCGTCGTTTAACCAACAACAACAACAACCACAAACAACCATCACAATGTCTTCCACCATCACCTCCTCCGTCGCCTCTGCTCCCACCAACGGCTGTGCCGCCAACCTGTACGACACTCCCGTTCACGATGCCGTGTGCGCCCTCGCCTACAGCAAGGACAACATCAAGATCATGGAGGCCTGCTGTGGCGATGCCGAGATCGTCTCCTACTACGACAACTGCGGTCTCTACTGCCTGGCCATCGACCAGACCGTAGGCGAGCTGTCCAAGTGCTTCATCAAGGAGGGTGCCGCCGACTCGGCCCCCTTCTGCCGTGGCAACACCACTGCCACCGCTACCGCCACCAGCCACAAGATCGCTGCCACCGCCGATGCCACCGTCATCAACGCCAAGTCCACCGGCTCCTCCGACTCTGACTCTGACTCCTCGAGCACTGGCACCTCCACTAGCGACTCCTCCAAGTCCACCTCCTCCGACAGCGCCGCCGTCGGCGTCAAGGCCCAGCCTGTCGTCAACACCCTGGGCCTGGCCGTCGGTGCCCTGCTCTTCTCCGCTGTCTTCGGCGCTCTCCAGATCTAAGCCGGGCCATGCGCTCTGCTTTCTGTCTGTCTTTTGCTTTTAGTACACAAGTTGCATAATTGGGACGAGATGAAATACGGCTTTTGGGAACTACTAGTGGATCGAACAAAAAAACGCGTACGGATGTGCCCCCCATGTCGGGTATAATGAGGAGCGTGCCTGTTGGATGTAATTAATTTTTTCGTAATTGTATGTCTTGAGAGACATGGTAATTACTACGACAATGTCATTATACTATTCAATCATCTGTGTAAGCTGTGTGTCGCATGTGAAAGTGAATTGAACACAGCCCATTTGTTTATATTGTGTGCACGGCTCACAGAGCAACAAATTTAATTTTTTTTTACAGCTATGATCCCTGCTGTTGCTGGCTTGAAACTAAGCACCACAGCCGAGTTACTCTACATGAAATACTTCAAAGCTCCTGATCAAAGTCGTAGCTGTTGCCAAAGCCCCGGTCCAGGTACTTGTCCATGACCTCGCTTGCGCTGAGCCAGTCGACAGGCACCTCCAGCCCCAGCTTCCCCTCGCGGTCCAGACTCTCAAGCATGGGCTTGATGTCGTCGCCGAGCTCGAGGCGCATCCTGTTGCGGTACCAGGGTGCGAAATGGATCATGGCCAGCATGACTCTGACCTGGTCGGTCGAGTTGGGCATGCCCGCGTGCCAGAGCCGCAGGTCGCGCACCACGAGGCTGCCCTTTTTGATGACGGGCTGCAGCGGCGGCGCGACCCGTCGGCGCTGCTCTAGTATGGCCTCGTTGATGCGACCGCTTGCCCGCTCGCCGTGCGCCCCTTCCTGGGCCTCCACCCCGGACCTGGAGTGGGTGCCGAGCCAGAGCTCTGTGGACCCGTTTTCCGGCGTCGTGGTGACGAGCGGCACGTTGATGACGAGCGCAAACGGGTGCGAGGGATGCGCAAAGTCTGCGTCAGAGTGAACGGGCTGCCGCAAGGCTTCTGAACCTGTTGGCATTGCTGAGTTTGCAGAGCAAAAGGTCCATTTTGGACGCGGGCCCAGTACAGCTGACGTGATTTGTGTTGCAATTGGATCTAAAGCGGGTGTTAGCCGTGTGAGTTGCTCTCGCTCAATTGGACTTGACAAAGTGCAATGTGATACGTATACGTACTTGTAAAAATGGATGGGAAAAAGAATTTGGCCACGGGTGGCGCATCTTGCTGAATGTTGCCTTTGTTGTAGTTGAACGGGCCATCGCTACCTCGTGCAGCCAATGTCAATGCGTCTTGAACCATCTTGGGGTTAAGAGTATCGATGTGCTCATGCGGGACGACATCTTCAACGACAACAAGTCCGTCTTCATGCATGTGACGGACGGCGGTCTCCAAGTTTCTAGCATTGAGTGTTTGGCTTTTGACCTCCTCAACCGAAGGCTGAATAACGGCCGGTCGCTGGAGGGGTGTTGCTGACGCGAAGCCTCGATTTCCCTTGGCGAGGGTCGGGACAAGTCTTGCAATTGAAACGCGAAACATTTTTTTTTAATCACGCCTAGATAATCGTACACGTTTCGCAATGCTTCTGAGATGAAGAGAATGAAGAAAAATAATGCTTTTCACCGCCGAATTGGACCTTTACTTATAATTCTTTTTGTTGGCGACCTTCAATGGCTTTGATGAGTTTTCCGAGCCTCGGGCTACCTTTCCACATTTGGTCTAGGCCAAAAGGAATTCTTGTTCCTCATGTGACCAGCCATGCTGCAACTACACTGTTTCTGACCTCCACGATTCCTCCAAGTTCTGGATTAGGGGTTCGACAGGCCAACCAATGTTTGACTTGCAGGCCAGCAGCTGTCGGGTCAGCTCCTGGCGAACAACCTCGGCCCGAATGTACCTGGCGCCTACACAACCCGGTTAGCTGGGAGGGGGGAAAACAAAACAACACGGGGAGCGTTTTTGGGTCACATGCAGTACGAAATGAGGCTGAATGCATTTACGATGACTGATGGGGTCTTGGCTGTAAATGCGATGCCGCAAATTTCAAGCGCAACGGCTTCGAGAAGCTCATCCTTCGGCCTGAGCTCTCGATCTAGCAGGCGGAGACATTCTAGGTTATGGAAGCGGTCCTCGGTCGCGTGAACAGCGAGGATAAATACTACGGTCAAGTAGGCGTGTATGGTAGAAGCTGCTTGTGTTAGTACTCGTCTGCAATGGAGATGGCAAAGGGGAAAGAATATATATAAAAAAAAAAGAAAAGAAAAGGGAATACCATGGCACGGCTGTAGAAACCAGGTTTGCGGCAATGGATTACACGCCCCAGGCCCACCTGGCTGGGAGGAAAAAGGCAAAACTCTTTTTGGACAGGCTAGAGACCAACTATACGTCCATTGAAGCGCAGTGTCCCAGTCCTCGACGGTAAAATTCTGGCCAAAGGCCATGTTTATTAATCTGCCCAAGATGAGGCTAACGGAGTTGAGGTAGTCCTGATCCGACTCATGCGGGGGGGTTACGACGGGTCCTAGGTCCATTTTTAACGGGCACACCTTAAAGAGACTAAAAGTTATATCTTCGCGAAGATAGTTCCAGAAGCCTGCTGCTAGCAGCCCGCGGTGGATATTTTCCAAAACCGGGTCTTGGACCGAGACCATCGAGTAGGCCCCGCGAAGGTGCATGTTTGGATCGACATCGCCTGGGTATATGGGGTTAGGATTTTCTGGGTGATGTATATGCTATGCGGGGGAATATTCGAATAGGCTGCACATACTGTCGAGTATTTCGTAAGATCTGAGCAGGCATGTTGCAGCTAGGGCCACCCCATTCGTCATTACTTCGTCGTCCTCGCCCAGCGTGATCACCAACTGAACCCAGCGGGCGTGATATGACTCGGCAACGGTTCGCAGGGTGCTCGCTGTTGTCTTGCAGACATGCATCGCCGACAGGGCTATGATGCTATAGAACAATAATGGCTCATCGAGAGAGGCTTGTGGTATGGTGTTTGTAAAGGTGGCAGCTGCGTCGCTGAGGTCATACCAATTTGCCAGATGGGTTATGTAGTGGTTGAACAAGCCGGCTATCTTTGGGTCTTGAAGCGCGTCACGGGGAGCTTTAAATGTGCGGTTGGTCTGCTCTTGGCTTCGTCAGTCTCGGTTGCAAAAAACGTGGGTTGGGGGGGCGAGGGTCCGGATTACCATTCAGGGCGTCGACAGATGACGATCGGAATTGCAGGGTTCTTTCCGACCTGTCACAGTAGCGATTGGCCTTTGCGCATTGCTGGCAAACCGGCGTGGCGAGGCCGCCTGCTCATTGTGCTTTCGGCATTAGATGATTATTTCCGTGAGGCTTAAAAAAATAGAGAGCGGTGGCGGTGCGGAAAGTTGGAACCGCAAGACGACATACATTTTACTTTGCGCCTGCGGCAAGTATTACTAGGACGAGTGAGCGATGTTCTCTTCAACCACAGGCCGGGCTGGCTGGCATTAGGAACTCACCATGAACCTTTACTCACCGGGCGCGGCATGGTTTCCCGGGTCGAGTGAATTTTTGGGAGCCTGGCCGGGACTTTTTGGTGGAGGGAGGAAATCTGGGGTTTTGACATGGAATTTGTGTCAGCGAAAGAGCCTGGTCTGCCTGGGTGGGTCCGGCGTGCATAATTTTAGCGCAGAGGTCTAGCTTTTGGGGTAGAGGCCATGAAACTGGGGAACTGTAAGGGCATGACTCGAGTGCCGAATATATGGTGGGCTTCCCGCCTGACCCAGCGCCCGTGTAGTTGGGCCAATCGAGGGACGCCTCGAGGGGATTAGGTAAATTGCATATGCCGTAAAGGTGAGCGCCAAGGGACCAAAAGAGCAAAAGATAATCTCATGTTCTGCAGCCATGTGTTCCTGAGCCAATGTGCTTGGTCATGGCTGAAACCGATCAATCGTTCTAGTCGTTATCTAGTCCTCTTGGCTATGCTGAAAAGGGTTTAACCTTCTTTGTAGCACGTGCGAGAGAACTCACGGACTCGCATTTCTCACCGCAAGTTATTCCCATGACATAAATTCCTCTTTTCTCTAGTCCCTATCGTGAACCATGTGATAGCGGTGTTGGTCAGAGAGCTGAGTAAACCACAATCAACAACATAGACATATATTTATTTGAATGTCTATTAGCTTGAGCCACTGCTTCTTGAAACAAGATTTCAACGTTAATGAGAGAAAAATCTTAAATAGGGTCATATAGCCGGGTTTACATAAACTATGTCTAACACATCCTCCTTGGCTTTGCTTGTTTCATTGTCAACATGATATCATGTCTTGGCGACTGCGAAATGGTTGCTTATATTTTCACTGAAGCCAAGAAGCGATTTTTGAAAATGTTCTGTCTTGACATGACATGCTCACGCAGATGGACGGCCTCCAATGGGGACAAGGCTGAGGATTGAACCGTTACCCGCCAAGGCGGACCAATACGGACTACTTTGATTCATCACTAACCGATTGTGCCGCACTAAGAGATTAGACATCCCGATTCAATTTGGTTTTATTCCGGAATATCCCGTTTAGTCTGGTTTCCATGTGCGGGGTCTTTTCCTCGGAGTTGGGCATCACCCAAAGACTTCGGAATAGGTGACACACTTCTTGTTTTAACATTTTGGCAGGACGATCTGCAACTGCATTGGGACAGCGGAAGAGAACGCGAAAGGGGAAGTTCGAGTAAATCAGGCGATCTTTGAGCTCGAGTGGGCACGGGACTGAGATCCCAAATTAAGCTTGCCCCCTTACCCCTGCCGATAATTGGGAGCATGGACCTCGAGGAAGCTTTGGGGTTTAATTGCGCTGCGTCATGAATGACGGCAATACGCGGAAGAATACAAGGCGGGTGCGTTCATAGAGAATATGGCATGTTCGAAAAAATGGATTTAACCATGGCTCCATGAATGCTCATCCACGCCTCGTGGATGAGCATCACGGGGGTCGGTGGAGCCTCACCGGACGTGGGGCTCCGTGTCGGCTCTGACTGAGACTTTTCTTTTGCTTGCATATTTATTCCCTCCCACCTTCTCAAACCCCCACCGGTTCCAAACGGACCTCACGCGAAACTTAATTCTCTGCGGTTTCCCGTGGTGAATTTCATTTTCATGTCCTGAGATGGGTTGGGTGGCGGTGATTGAGGAGAGCCGCTTGCTCCAAATACGCGCTACGGTTCAATGTGCCTCTTATTATTTTCTGCTGTACTAGTTATATCAAAAGAGGATCATTATCCTTTCCTAGGGAATCTCTATAGTTGTCCCACCTAGCAGAGCCTCTGTCAACGGCAGCCGAACCCTTGCAACACCGCCATTGTAACCCCCGCGCCAAGCCGGGGCTGCAACCCTTTCACGATCGCATTACGCACTTTTTGGCCAATTGGACACAAATTCACATGTCCATGATCGGATGAGAAGCCCAATAGATGAGGGGGTAAAAGTCAGCTGTCATTACGGACCCAAGGCCAATTCATGCAACTGTCGTGTGTCGAAATCGCGCAGCGAACTGAGCTTGAGTGAAAAGAGCCCCATCGCTCATAGGCTACTGCAATTTGGGATACTTTCTTGAACGCCTTTATTTATTTTTATTTTTCGCACACAATTACAGCCTTTGGAGTATAGCTTAAAATATCGCAATTCCATTTTTTGAGCCCTTTGTAGCCAGCCGAATCAATTGAAGTAGAATCCGTGCCTAGGTTCATGTAAATATGCTTAACTTACAAAGCGGGAGGATGACACAATGGCAGTCAACGTTGCAGCCAAATCATACTGCAAAATGGAGCCTGGTGCGATTCTGGTGGACTGCTTGCATGCAAGGGACCACTTCGCTTGTTCAATACGAGAAGAACGGAGACATTTATCAATCAGGGACCATCTGATAAAAATCTTTTGATAATCTCCGACAAGGATGAAAAGTGCCATTAACGGGAATCGCCCAGACCCACAGTCCTCAATAGGATAAGCATCCGTGCTGTAGATGGAGCTTTGCTCTTGGCAATGACCCTGGATTTTGATTTCACCCTGGCAGCTTTCATAAAGCTGAAAGCTTTAAAAGGATCTGTGATAGCCCGAGCAAGAGACCTCTGCGGATGTATCAAGACTGGCCTTCTTCCATCAGTATTGGTCAACATGCGGCCCGTCATTGTCACAGGGGTCCTTGCCTCTCTCGCCTCCCTGGTTCATTCAGCCGAATATGTCTGGCCCTCAGAATATGACGAAATAGAAGAAATTCTCTACTTGCAAGGTGGCCATGTGTCGAGAGGATTTGCTGATGGTGAGTGCATTTTTGAGATACAGACCGGGAGCCTTCTAACATGACGCGATAGGTGTTGTTCCATGTTCTGAAGGTGGTGGTGTAAAGGGCCGTCAGAATGCCGCAGAATGGATAAGAAGTGCGTTTCACGATGCCATCGGACATGATGCGCAAGCAGGAACTGGCGGTCTTGATGGTTCATTGTGGTACGAGCTGGATCGCGCCGAGAACGGAGGACGAGCATTCGTGAATACCTTCAACTTCTTCTCTTTTTTGCTTTCGAGAAAAGCGACTGCCGCAGATTTACTAGCCATGAGTGTCATTGTCTCACACAGCTCTTGTGGCGGCACAACTAAGATTCCGTTTCGTTGGGGCCGAGTCGATGCCACCGAGGCTGGGCCGGCAGGAGTCCCCGAAGCTCACACCCCTTTGGAGACGATGCTGAGCCGATTTTCCACTGCAGGATTCAGTCAAGAAGACATGATTACGCTCGTGGCGTGCGGGCATACCCTAGGCGGAGTGCATTCCAACAACTTCCCTGAAATTGTGCCTGGGGATTCGAATCAGTACAATGACACGGTTGGACCTTTTGACAGCTCACAGTACGTGTTTGACAACAAAATTGCGACAGAGTACGTGGATGGGACCACAAGCAACCCACTTGTGATAGGCACAAACAATACAGTGAACTCGGATCTACGCGTCTTTGGATCTGACCAAAATAAGACGATAACCGAGCTTGCCCAAAGTGCTTCAGCATTCGAATCCAAGTGCGCCGAAATATTTGGCAGGATGATTGACACGGTACCGGCGAGTGTACAACTTTCTGATCCTATCGAAGCTATCGATATAAAGCCCAACATTACAAAGCTGTACTTGAATGACCAAGGAGGACTAGTTTTCAAAGGCCGAGTCCGCGTCCGGACCACAGAAGGCGCTGATAAAGGGCGTGACCCAACAGATCTATCTGTGCACCTCACTTATACTAATAGACGTGGAAACGACTCCGAAAATATCGAAACGACATATGCAGGGACCTCAACTGGTCTTTATAATGAGACCTTTGGTTGGTTTGAATATGACACAGTTTTGGACTCTGCACAAGGAATTAGCAAATTCAACATCCACCTGACTGTTCCATCCACCAAAGAAACTACCGAATATACTAACCAAGGTCAAGGATATCCTGTCTCCGACACAGTTTTGTACCAAGACGAGCAGTCTTGTGTCTCACGAACCAGTTCTGGCGGGCTGAGGAACTTTACCGCTCAGGTTGCCGTTCACAAGGACCGGGCGTCTTCTCCTCTTAGAATGGATGTTGTTCGGTATTCGAGAGTTGGCAGTTTGGTAGTGAGAAAGAATGAGATTGAATCATTGTACTTCAATGCTACCGGAGAGAGCAACGCCGACTGGGCCATTTTCGAGACGACAGTCGGTTTATCATCGACTGCGTGGACGACGACCTTTGACCTTGTCTTGGAGGGAGATTCAGAGATTAAAAAGGAGTTTCTAAGGACACAAGTGTGTCCTCGAACGTAGGTCATGACATTGGGATTTAGAAGATCGAGTCTTTGGCGATTGGTACTGGTTTTGGTCATCACGATGAATGTATGATGCTGCGGTGTATAATAGCTTAAATCTTATGTTTTATATGTCATGGTTTGTCATTAATAGCAATCCATCCTATTTAGATTCGAAAGTGGCTTACTTGGTGACCTAGGCGCATTGACATCAGGTGCTTGCTATAATAATCATACGTAGTTACAAGCATAGGGTTCCTGGCTCGGGCCGCACCCAACCGAGACACAACAACCGCAGCCAATTAAGAGCCGCTCCTGTAAAACCCCTGGCTATGAATGATATCATTCGAGGTGAAGTTCGCTGAACAGATGGTAGTAGTGGGGCTCACTACCTTTGCACGCTGATAAGGAACGCATGACATACAACGGAAATCTCCAAAGAAAAGACTTTAGAAAGCCCAAAAACATTTATTTGGCCTTGAAGTTGTTTATTTTTATTACATTGCTTGCCTTCTATGCTTCGTTCTTCTCTGCCCACTAACTTTTTCTTCACAAGCGTGCTTGGGATATTCATGCAAAATCGAGGCTTCAATGTTTGTTTCATATTATACATTCTTAAACTTCAGATAGGAAATTATCTGTATCAACGGACTATGGAAAGTGCCTTCTCCGAGATTTGGGAAACCTCCCCTGTCCCTGCTTCGAGTAAAATGACTGGAGCCACTCATCGAATTAGTGTAAAATTCTCCAGAAACGCTGTTCATGTGCCCAAGATGATCACAATCACACGCTGAGTGAGAACCTCATTCAAAATCCAACGTCAACATTCTACATGTCAGAAACAGTCAATGCAAACTAGACCGAGCCTGATTGACCCACATCTAACATGCGATTTTCTTTGGAGGATTTTCTACGGGAATGTTACAGAACGCGTTCCACACTGGGACTAGGATCGCGTAAGCGAACCGCCCTATCGATTGGTAAAAAAATCCCCACGTGCGCCTATCTTTTCGTATTGAGGCTGGTAATTTATTAAGGTTAGTGCTAGATCGTTCTGACGGCCACTGCTTATTTTTTTTCAGGGACCATAATTTCGGTGTCCGATATAGGAAGCTTGCCGAAGATCCGAATAGGTTGAGCGACAATTTCTTAGAGCGTTTCTCTGAAGAAAAAGCAAGGCAAAATAGGAGAAAAAAAGAGGCGAGAATTGATACATGAAGTCATTACCCATTCACCTTTGTCTCGGCGCAATTTCCCGTTGTTTCGGACACGGAAGGGCGCTTCCATCTCGAAAATTTCACATGCTTAGATCGGCGATGGAATTGGCAGAGCTATGAAGCCACAGGCCACAGGTGCATAATAGCAGCGCAGAGCTATAATCCCCCCGCGCCAATGGTCATGCAATAGGCCTCTTGGCAGAATTAACACACCAATAATTAGCGGTCGCCTTTAGAACGTGTCGCAGGGCGACGCGGGGTACTGTGCGGAAGCAAATCCCGTGGCCTCTTCACCGAAAGATCTTTTCTGTTTCTGGTAGGTAGTAATCGAAGGAACGGCAACAGTGCCCGACTGGGGCTAGCCTGGGATGGAGCTCCTTCGACACGAAATGTATACAAGAAGCACAAAGTTTCCCAGCACAATCTTGAAACCGACAGCCTCAATCTCATCTCAATCATTACACAGCACATCATGAAGACCTCTTCGGTTCTCCTTGCCCTCCTCCCTGGAGTCTTCAGCTCTCCTTCCAGGCGGATGGAGACTGCTCTCCTGGACCGCGCCACTGCCGAGGAGACTACAGATGAACTTCTCTTCAGCATTACGCTGCCAGAGTTCACGGCTCGTCGCAACGCCAAGAACCCTTCTACTCTTGACTGGACTTCCGACGGCTGCACCTCGTCGCCCGACAACCCGTTCGGCTTCCCATTCACACCCGGTAAGTTGTCCACTTGCAGAGGACTTGAACGAACTCTGAAATGGTTTACTAACCCAGGCTATTAGCATGCAACCGCCATGATTTTGGTTACCAGAACTACCGAGCTCAGTCCAGATTCACTGAGAGCGCTAAACTTAAGATTGACAACAACTTCAAGACCGAGTAAGTTGATACTATTTATGCATTTGATTTCTCTCCGCGCGGATGGCGTTATTCTTATCAGGGCGACTGGCTAACCTGCATCTCTTTTTTATAGCCTTTACTACCAGTGCTCATCAGTGAGCGTCAAGGCAGTATGCAACGCCCTTGCAGATGTGTATTACGCTGCTGTGCGTGCCTTTGGTGGAAGCGACGCCACTCCCGGCAAGAGAGCTGAGGACTTGGTTGCTATCTACGAGGAGAAGCTTACTATTTACAACAACCTTGTCAAGGAGTACCAAGACAAGGGCGAGCTACCTGTTCTGAACTAGATGTAACTGTGGGACCGAAGGCTGGTGATTTACGGAAATGGGAAATTTTATTACGGGAAATGACTATTGACGAATATTTACTGCAATTTTAACGCATGAATCTGAGAATTCCTATATCTACAGTGAGACCCCGGATTATGAATGGCATGCATGATTTTCGTAACAATATCTCCCGGCAGAAACAAATTGAAAAGGTAGTTATGGGTTACAGTTCAATGCTTAACAATCGAAAGATATGTAATTTAGCTGTGCTTGAATAAGGAAGAGATGGTAAACTCAAGGGATATGCTTTTTTAAATCACACAAGCTCGCCCACCAACGAAAAGCTATGCTAAGTGAAATAAACAGAATGCATAGTTTATGTCAAGCTATGCATTTATCTATGGCTTGGCTGACAACCGGTACTTTTATCATCTTACAGTCAAATCAAATATCTTTCTGTTCAAACATAACTCTCGTTACGTATTTGTATACGCTAAGGGTTTGGCGATTCCCATTCCTCATTGTTATCCATGCGTAAGAAGTCCATCCAGCCGGCATCCTCGCCCATGACCACGTCTGCCATTTCCAACGGGGGTGCATTCGGCCACATCATGCTAAATACGTTATTGATCTGGGTTTGTGGGCTTTCTTCCACGGGTTCTGAGATCCACTGCTCCAATTCTGAAGCTGACTGATTCATCGTCTCATTTGCGCCATTGATGTCATCTCCAATTGGAACACCCGGCGCGGCGGCTTCGGCTTGGTCATTGTCTAAATATCGACCACAGAGGTCGGAAATAACTTGATAACATCTTGTTGAGCTGGCATTGGCGGGTGCAAGCGCTGTGATTGTCTGGAGCGTAATTGTGATTTGCGCTCGCCAGTCTGATGCCTCGGGGGCTGAAGGCTGGTTGCGTAAACAGATGCATGGGATTAGAGCGGCCTGGAAAAGGAAGTATCTGAGAACCGGTTAGTTCACATGAAGTTTAAAATTATGAATAAGAACTTACAAGCTGTACCACGCGGCTAATCGGTTGTGCTCGTGGTTCTTCCAGTAGTCGGCTATCATATGAATAGAAGATTTCGCTTCCGCAAGGCAACGCTCATATGCCATGATGCTTTCGGGATCGGAATCCGCTCGACGCCTTAAAGCTCTCCGAATTACAATAGGCCGATAAAGAATGATTCTGAAGTTTCGTACTCTCCAAGACATGACTGCTTGAGAAAAGGCATACCGAGGCGGCACAACGACTTCCTCTTTAAAGAACGAAGGAACTTCAGACTGCCAAGTTTCAATCAATGCGGAATCCATCTTGAGCAGCTCTTCTGCAGAAGGAAACGGCTTCGATATAATGCGGTCATAGCAGTCGTGGGTTGCGATGTGAAAGCGTGCTTGTGTTGCTACGGCAGTGTAAGGTGTGATTTGATTGCTTTCGACTGGGTAGGAGGTCGAAGCAGCAGTGAGATCCTATATCCCTTTAGTACGGGGTGGAGAATGAGATTGATTTCTTGAACATACCTTGTCATTGACATTGAGGGGGTAGGAAACCTCAACTCCTTTGTACGGCCACACGTCTGGGCGACTAAAGGTGATGGTAGCTCCCACGTCAAATACGGCCAAGGACCACCATACGCGCCTTCTAATCTCCATTGTTAATGGGGAAATGTTCCATCCCTGGAACTCTTTGTGAAGTCCAAGACCCATTGCCATGCGGACTGCTAAACCGAGATAGTTGTAGCCTGAGTTGGGCTTATCTCGCTTTTGGAGAAAGTTCGATGCTAGTGTTAAAGCCTGTACTAAAGGGAGGTTTCCAACTTCAAGAAAGTCGAAGCTAAGAACTGAGCTAGCCTGCTGGAATAAAGCCATGTCAAGGGTCTCTGCTGAGGAAGTTGCAGAAGCCCAGACACCAATGGCTGCGACAACATATGCTAAAACGGTCCAGCAGAGTCCATTGGGCCGAGGAATCACCTCGCTGTATTGGGCGCGGAAAGTCGGTTCATGGATAATAGGATAACTGACATGATAAAGTCGAAAATAGGCATCGATCATGGACTCTGCAATATGTCGATTCGGATTGGGTTGTGAAATCATAGGGTGAAGGTTTGTAACTGTTTGTTGTGACCTGGAGAGGCGACGGCGTGATTTGGGCTCTAGCAGGCGGAGCAAGGCGGCGCCAGAAGCAACCCCAAGATAGCCTGATTCGCCTTCATTAACTGTCAATGAGGCCATGCCATCTGAGATTGGACTGTCTTCTTCGGCAGTCTCTGCTACGGCATCCGGAGATAGACCGTGGACATGAGCTGTCGTCTTTTCACACCACTCAAAGTCGTCCAGAGGTGGACTTTCGAGCATCCTCTGATGATCCATATTGGAAGGACTGGGCCCCTGTGTCCTATCAGAGGAAGAAGTAGAAGGGGTTATTGTGGGCGGAGCTAAGATACCCGTGTCCTGTGCGGAAGGGGTTGGGCCGGGATTGTTTGCGTATTGTGGCTGCTCTACCGGGGGCGCGGGCGTACTAGAAAAGTTGAATGGCTGCGTCTGTTGCTGGGTTTGTGAATTTGTGGATGGGGCGGCTGAATTACTCCCTTTGTCCGGAGACCTCAAGTGAGGAGGTATCAGGGTGCGCATGTGTTTGACCATGGCTTCCGCTCGCTCAAGACGAGCCTCAACTTCGGTGAGATGTCTTGGCTGGTTAGCTCACACCTTAAGGATGCGGCGTGAGAGCGGGGCACATACTTGCGCGTCAATGGAGTACGCGAGTGTTTCTCATACAAGCAGTGTCTGCGGTACCTTATGCAGGGTTCACACATGGGGAGGGCTCGATTGCAACGGGCCTTCCTCCTCCGGCATTCCTTGCAGGCCTGGTCCGATGAGCCGATGAAGGTGTCGTGAGACTCATCTGTGTTGGTGAGTGCCGACATATCGAACTGGGCTGGCTGCGCCGCAGATGGATCTGATGCGGGAGGCCCCATGGTGTAAATACTTGGATTTCAGAAGACGCTCGGTCGACACGCTTTCGGCCATCAAACGATATCGGCCCTTGGCTTGGGGAGAGATTTAACAGTTCGTTCTCTAACAGATCCGCGTGACAATGTCTAATGTGGGGAGCGGGACTAGCGCTCAGGCACACGCACACTTTGGCTGGGGAGTTGCATGACTAATTTCTACAATCGTCTGCGGAGAAGGTTTGTTCCCCGCACACTACCAGACAGACCGTTTACACCGATTTTATCTACGAAGGTTGGCGCAAATGGAGAGAGGGGGAAAACACGGTGTGATATGGTGTTTTCCACCGCCCACTTTGGGCTTTTTGAGCCTCACATCAGCACCGAAACAACACACTGCGCTCCCGATTTCTGGGATCGACCCCATGTCATGGTGGATTCATAATTTTGGGGTAACAGGAATTGTGTGGGAATGTGGCCTGTCCAGGCCAGCCCTGACGTAATCGCGCCAGTCTCCACTAGCACCGATCAACTCGAAGCTGTCAACAACATTGAGCTCATTGAACGAACATGAACCTGTTTCTTGTAAATATGATTTCTTTAGAGTATCAACGGGAAATAAAACAGAACGCTACCACCCAGCATCCCCAAAACCTGTCTAAGCTTGCTCGCAATGACTGGCATTGTCCTTGAAGTCATTGGCGATCTTGCCGCTTCGAACTCGCTCCTCGTCAAGCACATCATCGCCGTCGAAAATCTTGGCAATTTCTTCCAGGCTGTAACCCTTGGTCTCTGGGAAATAGAAGAAGGTGATTACGAGGAAGATTGCGAGCAGAACACAGAAAACAATGTAGTACTTCCACCCAATGTTGTCGAGGCCGATAGGGTTTGTGAAAGCTGCAATAATGAGGGATCCGTAAATGGAGAAAAGCTCGACAGCGATTCCCTTGGATCGCAGTGAAAAGGGAAAGATTTCCGTCGGGTAACCGAATAACAAGGGAGTCCAGGCAATATCGTAGTGGAAGTAAAAGACAAAAAGCATTGCCACCACAACAATTCCCGCTGGCTTGCTCCCTTCAACAGAACTGGCTCCGGTCCAGACGCAGTAGCTGATAAGCATACCAATTCCGGACCATAAAAACAGAGTTCGTCGTCCCAGGCGGTCCACCAGGAAGGCAGCGCTCAAGGCGGCTCCAAAGTTGAAAATTTGGAGCAGTCCATTGATCAAAGTCTGATCGAAAGTGTCCTTGATTCCAACTGTATCGAGCACCAATGTCAGGTAATATGACACAACACCTAAATAATCAAATTGATTAGCAATCAGTATGTTCTTGACGTTGAATGGCATCTTCTATATTGAAAAGGAACATGTTGATTTTGGCATGTAGGTAAATGTGCCTACTGAGGTTCCTCCCAAGCTTTGGCAATGACAAAGATCAAAAGTGAAGAAAAATAAATCTTACCAATACCGTTCCATTGTGCCATTGCTCCTGTCAATACGGCTATAAGAGTTCGCTTGCGGTTGCCGGGGGTGCTAACGAGGGCAGACCAGCCAGTGCTCTTGGCCATTCGCTCATGCTGAATAGTCTCGACAATCTCAGCCAATTCTCGGGTGATAAGAGGGCTGTTCTCTGTCTCTGGGTCGTGGAATTTGGTAAGAATGGCAGCTGCTTCAGGTGTGCGGTCTTGTGATACGAGCCAACGAGGAGACTCGGGAAGCCACCAACAGAAAATAAGCTGGACGAGAGGAAACAGAGCTTGCAGAGCCGATGGTAACCTCCAAGAGATATTGCTTGCGTAATCTTGTGTTCCAAAAGTTGTCCAGGAGGCCAGAATGGCTCCTAGATAGTAAAAGGTCCAGAAAGCGCTTGTGTATTTGCCTCGATGTGTGGGGAATGCAAGTTCGGCAATCAACATGGGACTTGGCTGGACAACAAACATGCCGCCGAAACCGACGATAATTCGAGAAACGACGAACATGGCATAGTTGATTGAAGCTGCCTGAATCGCAGAGGCAATGCAGATAAGAATAGTTCCTGTCAACAGGACTGGCTTTCGTCCGAATTTATCCGATAGGGTACCGACAAAGGGGAGTGCGAGAACCGATCCGATGGATTGAGCTGCATTTACAAGTCCAAGCTTGGTACCCGTAGGGTTACCAAAGAAGTCTTTCCATTGGGTGAGGGATTGTACCCCGTTCATGAGGGAACCTGCATCTGCAGTCAGCTAATGTTACAAAAGATGGATATCCGAGACGCTCACCATCGTATCCAGAAACTGAACTTGAGAGCAATGGGATAAGCAGAAGGAGATTCAGCTTGACAAGATGAGATTGCTGGAACCAGTATTTTTCGGTGCGTGGCAAGACCTCGGCCAAGGCGATACCGACGATCTTTGCGTCGCGTTCTACCTGGGACGCCATGGTAGGCAAAGTAACCAAGTGACGGGGATGATATGCAGGTAATCCAAAAGCCAAGCGAATTGAGTGTGGTATCAGCAATAGAAGGGTGGGACAGCCGATGTATATATATTAACCATGTTTATGTGTCTACTACAACGCGTCATATCCGATGCAAGACCCGAGGCAGCGTTTGAGAGTGAACATCAGACTTCCTCCCCCCGGATTGTCTGCATGCCATAACCTGGAGAAGGGGAGCCACTAGCCTGTGGAGATTACGCGGGGAAATGGAGAAGCATTACATCCCACCGTCAAGCCAACCAGGCCAGGCGGTGTGGGGCGCCCGGGTGAGGGTGATAGTCGACCGAGACGCTCAGTGGACAGAGGCCAAACCATGACTCGAGATGATTTGCGAGTGGGTCTGACGGCGCCCTTGTGTGGGAAACGGTAACCTGCTGGGCTGTTCCATTCTGACCCACTGAGGCATTCTCCAACACTAAGCCGATGGCTGGGACCCCCGGCACCGATGTTAAACGTTCGTTTCTTGTTGACTCCGACCCCGGAAGCCACCGATTCGGTAAAATGCGGAAATACGATGCTACGAGCGACACATACGAAAGAGGACTCATCACATTTGAGCACTTGTTATGGTGATCCAAGGTAATATTCTACTGAAAATCAGTCGATATGAGATGATTTTCAAGCTGTATATGGTGGGTGGTAAATGACTTCCATTTCATTCTTTGCTGTGCGATGATGGCTGGTGTTTTTGTTGGTTCCTCCCCTCAACTTTCAACTCTTATTCCCGCTTTAGGCGCCGTGCTGCTGCACTGCTTAGGGCGCATTCTTCCCCTAACCCATACCTGTTCGTATACACAGGAGTTTCTTGTCAAAGTCCTCACGTGACCCGTCTCCCGGGCTTCCGGTAACGGCATATCCTGGTCAGTGGATGTGGTATGATTGCGTAGTGATGCACGCTGCCACGTCTGGTGATGATGGATGATTTGTAGCAGGAATCGGGCCTTGTGGGCGTAATTATGGGAATAGACCGGGGGATATGACCCGCTGATGGCAGAACGCATGCTAGCCATGAGAAAAGTGAGAAGGAAAAAGAAATATCCCGTCAATGGAAATACAACAAATTTAGATTTGTGTTGTTTAGCCTGAGGTAGATTTTTATTTTATTGCCTTGTTTTCTCAGTTCTTGCTTTATTGTACAACGAGGCTTCATGTTTTTTTTGGCCATAGCAATGGAGCTAGTTTCAAGTTGTGTCGTCATGAATATTACATGCTCCACTGTTCATCGAGATGCATCATTTTCTTGGGTCAGACGCGGGAATAGATAATCTGCAAGTTCACTTGGCGAGTATGCACAAGGCACCGATGTTTGAAAAGTAAAAAGTAACTTTGAAATCTATTTATTTTATATACTAAGGTCATAATTTATCGTGCAGTGTAACCGCCATCAATAATAAAGTCGGCACCAGTGGTGTATGTGCTCGCATCACTGGCGAGGTACAAGTAAATTCCCCTCAGCTCCCTGGGGTCCGCATCTCTCATCAATGGGGTAAGGCTGAACCACTGCTCCTTCATCTCAAACGGACAGTCTCCGGAAATTGCCGTGTCGATGTAACCAGGGCTGACCGAGTTGATTCGGCCGCCCCATTTGGCCCACTCGACTGCCAGGCTCTTGGCCAAATGGATGCATCCAGCCTTGCAGGCATTGTAGCAGCTCTGCTCCTGAGGCACGTTGGCAGCGTGGCCGCTCATGCTGGAAGTGATGATACCGACACCCCTCTTCTGCTCTCGGAAGACGAGGCCAGCAGCACGCATGCAGTAGTACGCTCCGTCGAAGTCGGTAGCTCGCACGTTGTCCCAGTCCTCGATCTTATCATCCAGGCCTCCAGCCTTTGTGGGGATACCGTGGTTGGCAATCATGACATCAAGTCTGCCAAAGTCCTTGACTACTTGAGCGACAGTGGCCTCCACATTCTCGTACTTGCGGACATCAACCTGGTAGACCTCTACCTTGACTCCAAAGTCTTGGCTGATCTTGTTCTTGATCTTCTCTGCAGAAGAGGATCGGTAGTACCACAGGGCAAGCTTAAAATGAAACGTCAGCCCTAGTTTCAGATGGGTTGTAGCGAGGATTGTCTTACATTGGCACCTGCCTCGGCCAAGCCACGGGCGATCTCAACACCGATACCTCCACAGCCACCGGTGATGATGACAGTGCGGCCATCCAGTCTGAATGACTTGAAGAGACTATCCTCAATAGGTGGGTTGGGCTTGCGGATGGACTGTCGTCCATTGGCCCCGTTGGTTCCATTAGTTCCATTTGTGGCCGACATTGTAGCAAATCAATATGGTGGTCTAATCTGAGAACGAAAATTGAGGCTAAATGTCAAGTGTACATCAAAAACATGGATCGTTCTGCTATTAGGCGAGCAAGAGTTTTCGGGCCTTCAAATAATCGTAACGCTATGCCCACCCAATGCAAGACGGGAACCAGCGTCCGTCAAAGCTGGGGTAACGGGGACTGTGGAGAAAGCGGACGGAGCGGCCGTGCCGCTCCGCGTTGGAGTATCTCCTCCCCGTCCGGGGCAGGGTGATTGTCGCCCTTGGTTATTAGCTTTTGGGGCCAAATATGGGGGACTGATGGTTTTGATAACCCCGGATTAATTCTCATTGTTCCTAATGTTGTCATTCATGTCATGAGATTATTGGGGTAATTGTTATGAAAGTGCACAGGCATCAGAGCATTGGGCACCAACTCGAATTATGAAGACCAACAATGTAAGAGTTGGAAGCAGAGTGTACACACTACAGTGTTATTTGAGAAGTTTGTAAAAATAGTCATAGCATTACCCCAACGCCTTTTCCTCTATGCTCTCTATCACAATATCATAACGTCCCTCACTATGTTTGACCACGTACTCTCCATTGACCAAATCGTTCTCATCGGTTCGACTGAGTGCCTTCTCCATGGTGTCCTCAATTCCTGACTGAAGATGTCGCTTTGCCACTCGTGCGCGCGCAAGGGACGACTCGACCTTGACAAGCCATCGATCGTCTGCTGCAGGGGCGATTGCTGCCCATGGTTCCTCATCGCACAGGAGGTAGTTGCCCTCAAGAATGCACACCTGTACATCGGGTCCCACCGTCAGGCCATCAGGCACGGGATCCTTTACTGCATGATCGAATGTTGGCGCAGTTACAACGAAGCTCCCGGCTCCATCCCGGAGCTTGTCCACCAGGGCGGCCGCGGCTGCCCCGTCGAAGGTCCAGGGTGCGCCGCGGCGGGCGAGAGCCTCCGCTGCATTGGGCAAAGAGCGGAGAGTGGCCAGGGGAAGATGGAAGCCGTCTACTGAGACAACCGCAATGGACAGGCCCGAGGGCAGCGATGCCACGGCTTGGGCAATTGTTGACTTTCCCGAACCTGGAGGCCCGGCCATGGCAATGAGGAGCCGGTTTTTGCCCTGTGCTTTATTGAGCGCCAATTGGCGCTCGACACGCTCTGCGAGAGAGCGGTAGACAGCATCCATTGTGCCCCAGATGTCTAAACTTTGTGCTTATTTTTTTTTTTTTTCATGTCATAGCTAATGGAAATTTTGGTGCATTTATTCCTTCGTACTTACTGTACAAATCTCAGCCAGTGAGATGCCATTCGGACCCCTGCGGAGCTCTGTCACCCTGCATCATCCTTCCCCGCCCGCAGTCGTTCATCCGGATACACCATCCGAACAATACACCATGGACGTTTTTTGAGATGAACTAAAACATCTAGTATCAATTAATAAGATCTCGATCAACCTCTCTTCCCCAGCTTCCATTCTGCAGCCATCAAGGTACTCCAATAATTAATTCACCATGACAGAAGTAGTAAGTTTTTTCTTGACGACCTTCGGTAGCATGTGGTCATGATTCTGACTGTACTTTTTGTAGAACCCCGCCTTTGTTCTTCAGTCCATCAAGAATGTTTCCTTTGAGGAACGCCAGGTCACTCCACTGAAGGATGAGCACGATGTTCGTGTCCATGTCCAGCAGACTGGTATCTGCGGCAGTGACGTGCACTACTGGCAGCGTGGACGAATCGGCGACTTTATCCTCAAGAGCCCCATCATTTTGGGCCACGAAAGTGCCGGTGTTGTTGTGGAGGTTGGAAGTAAAGTGAAGAACGTTAAGGTTGGCGACCGAGTCGCCATCGAGCCCGGCGTTCCTTGCCGCAGATGCGACTTCTGCCGCGTTGGCTCTTACAACCTTTGCGAGGACACTGTATTCGCCGCCACTCCCCCTCATGATGGAACTCTTCAGAAGTACTACGATGTTGCTTCTGACTATGTTTACCCCATCACTGACAGCATGACTGCCGAGGACGGTGCTCTCGTAGAGCCCGTGGCTGTTGCTGTTCAGATTGTGAAAGTGGGAGATCTTCGCGCTGGCCAGTCTGTTTTGGTCTTTGGATGTGGCCCCATCGGTGTGCTTTGCCAGGCTGTTGCCAAGGCATCCGGCGCCAGCAGAGTCATTGGTGTTGACATTTCCGAATCTCGAGCACAGTTTGCCCGCGACTTCGCTGCTGATGGCGTCTATGTCAACAAGACCAGACCCGAGGCAGGCCAAGATCCGGTAGAAGCCGCTCGTGCTATGGGAGAGAGAATCGTTAAGGAATTTGGTCTTGGCCAGGGTGCAGATGTTGTCCTGGAGTGCACAGGTGCAGAACCCTGCATCCAGGCCGGTATCTTTGCTGCCAAGAAGGGAGGTACCTATGTGCAGGCTGGCATGGGCAAGGAGAATGTTGTTTTCCCCATCACAACGGCTTGCATCCGAGCACTGAATGTCAAGGGTTCCATTCGTTATTCGACCGGCTGCTACCCTGAGGCTATCAGACTTATTGGAAACGGTCAAATCAAGCCTTCTAAGCTCATTACCCATCGATTCAAGTTTGAGCAGGCTGAGGAGGCGTTTGAGCTGGTCCGACAGGCCCAGGAGAACACCCTCAAGGTTATCATTGAGGGAGTACAGAAATAGGGGAAATTGAGATAGAAAAGTTAATTCAAGTCGAAAATAAAATGCAAAGAGATCTATAATATCTACCTAGACTAGTGTATCAATGTGCACGTCTTCTCAAGCTCTAGATAGTAGAACCTCACTAGACACGATAAAAGTCCAACTACGCACCCCAAGTATCAGCTTTACAGTAAAGTAACAATAAAATAGAATAATTTATATCTAGATTAACGTGATTATTTATTATTCGTGAATTGGCTGAGGGATAGAGAGCAAGGAAGAGTAAAGAGTGTGCAAAATTTCATGGATTGATTATGCTGTACAGTTCACGCGAGCAGTCCCCCACCTGTTCACAAGTATTCCGGCCAACATCTGGCTGGAACCGATTGAGCTTGCTAAAAATCGACCAAGGTTAGTTTAGACCCAATACAGCATGAAGGCACGCAACGAGAACTGAGGGTGACCCTCTCAGTTGGTGCCCGATCTCAGACCCACGCGCTCCGGGGGAGAGTCGCCCCAGACCGCAACCCCGCAGATATCCCCACCTCGGCCAGATCAGCACCGGAGAGGGTCAGCCGCACGAGCTGCAGCTTCGATGAGACGGTGAATCTTCGTTGTAGAGGCTGTATTCTACTTTAAATCTTTGGAGTTCTTTCGGTGAATGAATTGTTGGTCTGAACTCACATCCAAGGCTCTTTTGCTCATTGTCTAATCAACAGTCATCATGGTTCTCGCTGCGCACCCCAACCCCACGGCTCCAGTACTATCGCACTTCTCCCTAGAGGGAAAGACGGCCCTCGTTACGGGTGGATCTCGAGGAATCGGTCTCCAGGTCGCCACCGGTCTCCTTGAGGCTGGTGCTTCCGTTGCCATCACCTACTCCACAACATCGGCCGATGAGATCTCCTCTCTCATTGCATCCCTTTCCTCCGCAAACCCCGGTCGCACTGTCAAGGCCTACCAGTGCAATGTCGTGGACCGCGCTTCTGTAAACTCGGTCGTGCAGACTGCCGCCAAGGAGCTCAACGGCCTCGACATCGTCGTTGCCAATGCTGGTATTGCTGACCACATTCCTGCCGAGGACTACCCCGAGGATAAGTGGCGAAACCTCATCGATGTCAACTTCAACGGCGCTTTCTGGACGGCGCAGGCCGCTGCCAACGTTATGAAGGGCACCAAGACACGAGGCAGCATCATTTTCACTGCCAGTGTGAGTGCTATTCTTGTGAATGTGCCTCAGACCCAGGCTGCGTACAATGCCAGCAAGGCTGCCGTCGTCCATCTTGCAAAGAGTTTGGCTGTTGAGTGGGTGGATTTCGCCAGAGTCAACTGTGTTTCTCCTGTAGGTCTAAGTCTAAGGTATTGAACGAGGACGATGCTAATTGAACTAGGGATTTATCGCGACAGACATGTTGGAGGTTCACCCCAAGGAATGGAGGGATAAGTGGTTTGGCATGATTCCCGGATCCAGACTTTGCGAGGCCTCCGAGCTTAAGGGTTCCTATGTCTACTTGGCTAGTGATGCCAGCAGTTACATGACAGGTGAGTACCAGAAATAATTCTCCGTCAGAGCAATGCTGATATAAATTACTAGGCGCAAACATTGTTATCGATGGTGGATACACGCTGCCTTAAGCAGTATAATTATGAAGTAAAATGAATTATGACGCTTTTTTCATGAATAAATGTTTTTGCGTGATTTCAAAGTGTGCAATTACATCATCAAGTGGATCTTCATGTGTCTGGGCGCCATCGCATAATTCAAGAATCCGGCATGGTGCTGATTATTTTCAGAACATACACTAACTTGATGCTCTAAATAAAAGTAGGCAATTGAATAAATTATTAGCTGAATAGCAATGATTTATAATGTCAATTTTTGGAAATGGTTTCCTGTATCGATATTCATCGCATCAATCTACCAAGACTTTTCCTATACCATCCAAAGCGCTGGCTTCGATTGTTCTGTGAATGACCAAGTGAATCAGACTACTCCTTCTTCAGACCAATTTTTCCGGTTTTTCTCAACCCAAATGTTCCAATTGTCCCGCACAACACCATGAAGGCGAACATGGCCCAAAAGCTTGCTCTGTATCCTTCCATTAGTGCAGAGGACCTGTCCATACCTTTCTGCTTATCTGTAACAACTGTCGAGATGACTTGGACCACAGCCAGACCAAGTGCTGCACCGAATTGAGCAGCTGTATTAAATACTGCTCCGGCAAGAGCCTGTGTATCTTCTGGAAATACGTCTGTGATAACGATGAGCCCTACTGTGAATAAAGCATCGATACACACGGGCTGCAGCATTTGAGAAACAAATGCACTCCCCCAGTAAGGCCATGATGGCTGGATTACGGCCATTAATATCGCGGAGACGGCACAGAGGGCTGAAGTAGACGCGACGATCCACACGGCTGGAATTCGATGTACAAAAAGGCCGATAGTGAGATTGGTAAGAGTCCCGACAATAGTCGAAGGCAAAATACGGACAGAAGCCTGGAGGGCCGAGAGGTGCTGTACCTCTTGGAAGCTAGACAGAGCTTTCATTAGCTTGAGTAGCCTGAGTCTAGTAATAGTCAACTTACAATAGACTGGAGAAGAGTTCCATGGAATTAATAACAGCGGACGAGAGGACTATAGTAGTACAAATAGTCGAAAAGGTTGCATTTCTCCAAAGATGGTTGGGAATTAGTGCCTTTTTGTTTACTTTGACACGCTGATGCATGTAGAAAATAAATGTGACCAGAGCGACTATGCTGGAGGAAAGACATGCAATACTCGCTGGCTCCCTGATGCGGGATATATCCGAGCTTAGAATCCTGGATAGAGAATTAATATTCGCACATTTGAGCATCAATTTGAACAAAACTTACGCTAAGAGGTAGCATAGCAATGTCATGCACGCACAAGACAACACGGCACCAACCCAATCTACCTTGGCCTTGAGATCGTGCAATACACTCTTCAGGCTTTGGGGCTTCTTGCTACGAGGTAAAGCCCAAGTGGCAATAATAGCAAGCAGTAGCGTTAAGCCACCTGAGAGGTGCCACCCAGAGCGCCAACCGATGGTATCAACAAAGACTCCACTCAAGACGAGGCCGACGGAGAGGCCCAATGGCTGGCTGAGCCCAAGGAATGAAAATGCAAGGTTTCGACCTCTGCCTTGAGGGAGAGCTTCAGTGATGATAGCCACACAGGATGCAAGGTGCAAGGCGAGACCAACACCCTGAAGTGCCCTGAGTGCTACCAACTCAGAGCCATCTCGCGCGAATCCAGCGGCAATCATCAGTGCACCGCTCGCAAAAGACCCAGTTAGGTCAACCCATCGAGGACCGATAACATCGGCAACGGAGCCGGCGAGAAGTAAGGTGGATGCGGTTGCAAGACTAGATACCGACGCCGGCCAGAAAGCGAGCGACGGAGGAAGTTTTAAATCTCTCTCAATGGCTGGCAGCGCCACGCCGACTATGCCATTGACCATGCTCCCCGTGAAGGTGATGCCGGACATTAAAATTGTCAGAACAACTTTTTGGAGATTCGTTAATTGACGGGAAACTTGTGCATCCGGTGGTAATTGATGATTTTCTGGCGAAACAAGGACTGTTTCCGATGCGAGCGTCGTTGGTGCGTCTCTCAAGGGAATTGCTTCTCCCCTGTGGGAGACCTCGATGCTGCATGTTCCGGTAGTAGACATGTTTGGTCAAGCGCGGCAGCGGAGATGAATTTTGAGATGGTGTTTCGTCTCTGCGACGTTTTCTTTCACAGCATGACTCCGGAAACTTGAATCAAAAGCGAGTGAGGGGCTTGCTGATAAAATGCATTCTAGCAGATGAAAAGAACCAGCTAACGAGATGGCTGATTAGCAAATTTTGTGGCACAATTCACATGTGTTTATTGGAAGCGTTGCTGCCTCTAAACCAGAGGCAGACTAGCGAGCAGTCAACTGGAGTATTTTGTTGGAGGCAGATTTTTGGGGGGGCAGGTCGCTGCGAGCCCCCTGTATTTCCAGGTGGGCCTCGGAGACGCTTACCCTTCGCTGAGGTGGTAGCGGCGGCTGATGGGCACAACGGCGTGACTCACCGCCAGCATCTGGAACTGAGTCTTTATTTATTTAGAGATTGCATGCAGATGTATCCAGTCAGTATGGTACCTGGCTGATAAGAAATTTAAGTAGCCAGATGACTTTAGAGTGCGGTTTCATTTAGGCGGCTTGCACCCCCGCTCTCAGCACCTAGTCTCTCGTATGTCTGATCCCACTTTCAATTTGACCGCAAACGTCCAACTCTCGCGTTTCGAGCCGCTAAAAACAGAAAATCCTGACTTATCATTGGATTGAAGAATTCTGAATTGAGTGCACAGCAATTTACTCGGATGTTCCCGTTTAGCGACGACTAATATGTAGCAATACCAGCTGGGAATCAGTCCAGATCAAATGTAATTGGACCAACGCGCGTGAAGTATGCATAACCGAAAAGAAACCTGTCAAATATTATCAGATCTTGGTCAACGCGCGTCCTCCATCTTTGTTTCATCGATTATTGCGGAGATGTCGAGCTAGCTAGCCATTTGATGGACTCCGCATCCGAGGTTTCCCCATTCTAGTTCGAGGTGGGTTCGTAAGACGTGAAAGTCTGACCGTTCATTAAACCGTGACTGCTTCAACACGCCACAGGCAGCTGTCACGTCTCCCCGTCAACATTTCTCAACTCCAACATCATCTCACCATGGAGGCGACGCGTGAAAACCTATTCTGCACGCTCTCTATGGAGCTCATTCTTGAGATTACCAGCTATCTCAATCCCCCATCATGCCTCAACCTTGCTCTGACATGCTCACGGTTCCATCGGCAGACTGTGCCAGTGCTGGATCTCCACCGCGCTGCGGACACCAAATACAGCATAACATCGGATCTTTTACCGGGAACCGTTCTCGAAATCCTGGGAAACGCGGATAAAAACGGCGTTAGCCGGTGGCATGTACGCGAACTGGAATTTTGGGGAAGCCGGAAGGTCTGGGAAGACTGGCGGGCTTGGGAGCTGCAACTGCCCGAAACATTCCGATTAGCTTCCGAAGAACCCATGAAACGAAGCTTTTCTCAGAAAGAAACCAAGGGGTGTCTTTCACTGGCAAAAATGTGGTGGGAGCTTTCCGATGATGATTTTGACGCCGTGAGAAGTGAACTTGAATCCGGCGACGATGGTTTTATCAAGATGCTTCTTATTGCTTTATGTCCTCGTCTACATACCATAAAGTTCGTCAAGCGAGGGGATGACACGCACACCAGCTTACAATGGATGACGAAAGCCATCGGATGGAGCAAAGCGAGTGGGAAATGGCCTCCCGGCTTTCAGTCACTTCGTAACGTGGCAGTAGGTGTGTCGGCAGGAATGGTGCCAGACGAAGAAGAAGTTCATCGACGAGCTTTCGACTTAGCTGGAATACTAAATCTTCCAGACATCGAAACTGTTTATATACAAGACCTCGACCAAGAATGGGACGAGGACCAGGACGTTGCCGACGAGAATGGTGGCAGCGATAATGGTGACAGGGCGGCAGCCAAGTATGGCCTCCCGCCTTCTTCTTCCTCTATTCAGCATATCTACCTTGACCGCACAGATCGCATTGAGTTTGAATTCCAGCGTGCCCTTCTAGGTGCTTCAAAACATCTTCAATCTATGACAGTGCGGGGCAAAGATCACTCCCAACTTGACGACATGGACATAGTTGTCAGTTCACTAGGAAGCAAGTACCCAGAAACGATGGAGACGCTCACGTTTTATAATCCACATGGCTTGCACGGTTACCGATGTAGTGTTTATCGACCAGAGGAGCTGTCCGATTATCGAGCCCTCAAGCAATTTTCCATCGCCATAGATGACATGGAACTGGACGCTTATTACAATCGTTCGAATAATGGGGAACCCCCCAATCGGGATCAATTCGTCGATTGGGCAGTGGATGGAAATATATTTCCACCCAGCATGGAAATCTTGATGCTGTGGTCGCAGTGGAGGGGCTGCGATTTCATTAAAGTGGACGAAGGCGCAGATCGGCTTGATATTCTCGACGATGTGTTGGTAGCTATTATCAACCAAAAGGCCGAGGTGTATAAAAGCTTACATACAATATACGTGGATGCGACCGAGGAACCTATTTACATTCAAGACAGACAGGGAAGTAGGCAACGCGAGAAGCTTTGTTTTCAGAAGGCCATTGCCGCAGGGCGCGAGGCCGGAGTACATGTCCACACTTTGACAAACCGGGACGATCGTGGAGCCTGGCAGAATTTCCCTGCTGCGCCAGACAGGTTTGATTTAAAAACCGGTGTACATGGTGAGAGACCGGATACATGGAGGATCAACCGCTTAACTGGAGACTGGGAAGATCCTGGGTGTGAAGGATGTGGAAAGTGTGAAAAGTGCTTGAGAATTTATCCAGAAGATGCTTGGCAGAGAGTCAACACTAGATAAGCCCCAAGTAGAATCTTTGTATAGAAATTGTATATATAATATGCCCCATGCTTGGATAGTAATTATGATTGCAATATACTCAATAAGCCATCAAGCCATACGATAGATTCAGATGCGACCGCTGTAGTATCCGCTACCTCTGCGTTCCACTTGACTTCAGCCGAATCCTAAAAATTAGCGCCAATGCCAATTCTCTTCAGCTAAAACGCACATATCACAAGAGTCGATTCACATGGAAACAGTAACGCCAGAAAGAATTCGCAAGAGAAGAGTGTTTTGTTCTACAAATATTTCATCTTCAGGTCCTTGTGATCCTCTAAATCATATATTTAGTCGATAAGTGTGAAATAAAAGCATAAATCCATAAGCCCATCGGGGCTGCATCAGTGAAACCCCCAAGTGTGTTGGATTACTCAGTTGGCCTGTCCGTAGTCGGGAAGGCTGCAAGATGCCACTTCCAATCGAGTGCCAGTTGGGGTGCAATAGCCGCCGAGGAGAGTCACAACGGGGGCAGCACAGTCGTTGGGGTTCTGGGCATCACTGGGGGTAAGAAAAATGAATATTAGCTCTTTATATCCATCAAAAGTCATATACCGAAAAGCACGTACCGCTCAAAGGAAGCAATGCAGTGGCCGTTTTTGTCGAAAATGCGACCACCTTGGTTCTCTCGAGTGCTCGAGGAACGGAAAAGCATCCAAGTACCCTGCTTTCATATTAGTTCATGCAGCAACCTTTCTCTAGAAAGATCTCACTCGGGAGTCGGTCCACTTGTAACAGCATTCGGTCAAGCTTTCCTGTCGTGCCTGCACCTCAGGTGCAACACTGGCCATGGCTGCGCCAGCAAACAACAAGACAGATGAGAACTTCATGGTGTAAGAGTTTGGTATTGAAAGTCGAATGAGATGGCTCAAGTGTGTTTTGTTTGTCGTTGTTGTACCATCAAATAGAACGAGATCCGGCTCTATTTATACCGCGAAACCCTTTCTGGGCTCGTTGCTTTAGCGTAATATTATCTATAAGAGTAGTAACCTTGACGCGAATCTTCATGAAACATATTTAATGGTCCAAGCGTACCAATACGACAATTTTGAGTTTACCGCTTTGTTTTCGCATTTTATTGCCCAAATGGAACGCACGACTCCATCTGCCAAGCATTTCTGGCCATCCTTGTAGCAATGCCGTGGCGATGGGGCGGTTTTAGATGAGATCCCAAGGTAGTACTTAAGGCAGAAGTTGGCTAGCTTCATTTAATATATTGGTCACTGGGTTTTCGCGTTGCATCGTTTAACTTCCGGATAAGATGATGATTTTCCAGTCAGCAACGCAATGGTTCCTTGGCATAGAATGTAAATATTAAATCAAGGCCAATCTCTCAGAGTCGACTGGGTTTATTTTAGCAAAAGTGTTGTAGATCTATGCAAGTGCATGCTACAAAAATGTATCATTGAATAGCCTTGAAGGATGGTGATAGCTGACAGTATGGACCAACTTCCGCATCATGTGGAATTCTGAAACTTCTATCATCAAACTATTGAACCTTCCATGATAAAACCTTTTTGCAAGTAAAGTGCCAAGAACCTCCGCACAGCCATCTTTCCACAGAGCGACCAAGGATGTCATGTTCAAATGCGTAACGAACCCAGAATGGAGCCATCAAGAAGCAAGAAGCGGTCAGGCTAACCTTGAAAACCCTTGCAGGGAGACAAAGGTGGTCAAAGCAGAAGAATTCACTCCACCCATGTCCAGGGAAGAACAAACGCTCCGGGGCCCGCGGATTCCATTTGAAACGACTACCGACAGCATTAACCCAAGGACTCATCTTGATTTTTATCATATCACTCAAGTACCGAGAAATTGAGGGGGTAAAATTATTATAGGAGGTTACCCTAGAGCTTATCTCATGATTGGTTCAAAGAATACTTTCAGGCTCGGTACTCATCATCTACACTAAGATATGATGATAACTTCATACAAATTTCACTAAAAAGAAATAATAAATAATCAATTGATGTAATTTAAAACTGCTGAGTGATGTTCCACCTTTCATTGGCTTTAAGGGCCCCTTTAAAGCTTTGGCAAGCAGAAAACAGTTGATATTGTGAATAAACAGAAAATAGTGAAATGTACGCAATGATTTTGTGCTCTGGCTATCAAATTCTAGCTAAACTAAGATTTTCTGTATTTCATATGAAAACTTTTTTTTTTTGGATGAATATGAGGCAAAATTATCACCGCTAGTTTAGTCGCGAGCTATCCCCGGGCGGGAGCGATGTCCTGCTGCCACGTATGGACACCTCCGCAAATCATCGACATGGATCCTGACCGCTTCCGGTAACTTTATTGGAGTAACAAATGGGTCGATCCACAGACAACGAACACACGGCTTCCATGAGGATCCATAATAAATTTGTTCAGTTCTTCTGGCCAGACTATGCCATATGAATTATTGATATGGCCAAAGTGGCATGTCGCATGCTGTAGCTAATTACAAAAACTTTTTTTCTTTTTTTTTTCTCTAGCCGTCCGTCTAAAAGTTGAAATCTATCACATCATCGATCTCCAGTGTGTCGTTACAGTACATCCATTCGTAGTCTACCATTTTCTCAAACTCGCACTCCTCTGCGAAGTTGGGCCAGTCTGGAAGATCGAGCCATGTGTCTTCGTTCCAAAAGTCGTCAAACTGCATGTCGAGAGTTGAGTCTTGGTTTTGGAAAATATGTTGAGGTAAAAAGTCCACAGGCGTGCTGGGAAAGGTGAAGGGCTCAGGAGATGAGATTTGTGCCGAAGCGGTGTCAGTGGGCGGTTGTTGCAAGGTGGCGTCTGTTTGACGAGGCGTCTGCTTTTTAGGAGCCGCAGGCGCATCGGGCTCTTCCTTGATTTTCATAGCTGGAGTTTTCAAGGTAGGTGGCGTGTGGGATTTTGTTGTTCTCTTTCTCTTTGTTGTGCTATTTTGGTGTATGGTAGAGGTCGGAGCACCTGCGCCTGAGGCAGTAGTACCGTCGTCGGCTTTTCTCTTGGTCCCGGCAGTCTTTTCCATGACGGGCTTGACATCTGCTTCGGGCTCGGTAGATCTCTTGGTGAATTTCACCTTAATCTTGGTATTTCCAATAGATGAAGAAGCCATTTTTTGCGTGAATTACTCGGTGATGAATGATGAAGATGGATGATGTCTGGGTTGGGTGCCGACAAGGCCTACTTGGTCCACTTGGAAGTGGGGTCAAGTGGCCAGTCGAATGATTTGCCAGTGACCATCATAAAATTGCATCTTCTCCATCACCAAACGAATTTGCCACCTGCTAATTGCATCACTTTAGGCGTAGATATCATCAATAGTAAGCAGTCATGGTCATCTGAAAGAATACTTGCCGCAAGTGGGAACTATAGCGCTAAGCAGGGGCCCCTGCTCACAATTTTCATGATGGTTAAAACCACTTGGCAAATTCAGCACATAGGATCTACTTGCAGTCATATATTTTGCCAAGGAAATTCTGGCAACTTTTCTATACCATCAACAAAAATATTTTGGTCCCCGGTATTTCTTGTTTTGATATATTGATAGTATTGCTGCTCCACTTGTGTGTATTAATGCTTTCGTTTAATTCTCGCATAGATGAGTCCATTTGTGATGAGTCGAATCACATTGAGAACACTGCAGAGAAATATCGTCCGAAAAATACTTAATTGGCCCTTCTTTCGTCGAGACCCGAATCTTTTAAACCCTAGCCCTTCTACTTGTTCTGATGTAATCACGCTTTGCCTGACTCTATTTGCTACTGGTAGTATTTGAGGCATGGGACTCCAGCCCCGCACTACCTTGTCCTTGCATGAAGATCTGAGCCTGAACCCGAGCCTGAACCCTCCCTGAATAACAAGAATAAGAACCTGACATGACCCGGAAGCCAGCGCTATGCGTAGTATCTGAAAAGTAACCAGCGTCAAATTAGTAAAAAAACGGCGAATTAATAGTTTTTGGCCTGAACTTCAACAAAGCCTACCCGAAGAAACTGTTCTTCTCCCAATTTCAACTATGGGGCCTAAATGGAACCACGTGGTCCGCTCCGGATGGACGAGTTATGGACACGATATTACACACAAAAGGCGTAGCATGTTGAGCCTTTCGCATTCTTGTTACTGCCTTTAATCCCTTGTAATTAAACCTCTTCTCTCGGTTATTTCGCGGGAGGGCGATCTCATCATTCGAAACTTGGGCAAAAGTTTAACTCGTTGGATGCATGAACTGGTCCCATGTCATTGCAGAAGATACACCGCAATGATCACCTGCAAGCCACTTCAACCGCATCTATCCCTGTAAAATTGCCAAGAATCTTCACTCTTAGATCTCCAGCCAGAATAAATTCAAATGTCGCCCTTCTTGAATGTCCAGGTGTTAAACGCCATGCCACAACCAACTCTTTTCATTGCCCAGTGACCAGATCAAATAGCTTTTGCCACTCCTCTACCTCATTACGTATAAACACCGGGTTTTCTGGCAATCAAGGAGCGCGAATAGCTGGAAGGTCATCTGGTTCGACTTTTATTTTACCTGCCAAATTTCTAGCCTCAAAATTTAGAGTGACTGACTTTGGTGAGAGCTTAGAATTGAAACCACTCCGAGGCCATCAAATTAGACATGTGCGGGATTGAATTCTCTTAGCAGCGCAGCACTTGTATTTTTTCGACTCTCGGTAATCATCGCTTGCTCTTGTAAACCTGCCCATCAAGTAATCTCCAAAACACTCGCCATCTTAGGTAGCTCGCCTATCTACATAACCATTTGCATCATTTAGAGAGGGTTCTTTAATCGAACCCGTCTCTTCGTTGGCAGATTCAGGTGGCACTGAAGAACTAGAACCAGACGATTTTGGCTGCCTTTCTTCATGCAAAATCTGGCTATCAAGTTCAACCTGGGTGTCATCCACATGATGATAGAGGTTGCCATTTTCTTCCGACATGACTAGAGGTTGCTCTTGCTCTAGTGTAGACTCAGGTGTAGACTGCGGCTCAGACTTCTTCCTGATGCACACAGCAACAACTATTAACACCAACGCCACAAATATCCCAGCCAGGTATATAATGGCTTTATACCACCTAAATGGCTTTTTCGCATCTCTTCGTACTTTTGTACCTGTTTGTGTGGTTCTCCGAGCTTTTAGGCTGTGACTCAGAACGGCGTTAACGGATGACTGTTTATCTTTTAGTACGGGCAGTGATCCAGCTCTTCTAGTTGAGAGTCAAAAAACCTCGCATTTCATTCCAATAGTTGCTAGCCCACTTTGGCATAAATTAAAGCTCTGGTTTCGTATCAGTACCTTAAAAAAAGCTTTGTGGCAGTGATGCATACATCTTCATAATCTACAGCGTTGGCAGGGATTGCCAGGCTACTGCAAGGGATAAGAAATACCACCAACGCGAATATATGACCTCTCATTGTCAAATGCATTGTCGTGTTGAGAGACAGAAATCAGGGACTCGAGTTACCCTCACAAGAGCGCATCATGGGTTTAAATGTAGTGGGTCCTGCCATTTCTCTCAGAGACTCGCGGCTACCACCTACACCTACCCGACGTTCTAGACCAAGCCACTATGGGTCAGGAAGAAATTGTCTTTCTACCTGATTTATATTCCATCTAAACCAGATGAGTTAAAAACCCGATCAAGTCATGCAGCGCTATCTTGCTATGAGTTTGGCTAAGTATAAGATCAAATCATTTTGAACAAGAAGCCTACTATCAAATCCCAAGGGGCTCATCTGTGGCTCTGACCAAGTAGAGAATCGAGGAAAGTCGGCTCAAGCCCCTTGCCAAGACCCTACCGGTGCTAAAAACAGTGGATGCGAAATGGTGGCTTTGGTCGGTAATTTAACCCACACAAACTTAGCTTATGATTGGCTATATTTGGCAAAAGTGGACAAGATCAGCCTTCCGATGGCTCTTCGTCATTCTAACTGGAGCAACGAACAAATTCACGTATGCATCAAATTTCACCGTAAACTTAGTGTGTAAATGTATAATCCTTAGTCGAATAACAGTGTGCAACGAGCATAACGAATTTAGGAAAGCCCTTGGGCTACCTGTAATAGGGCCTGGGATCATGTCAAAATGCATCTGGGGATGTCTTCGAGCTTTTTTTGGTTTGATCAGTTTAAATGGAATGAGATTAATCCAGAACAGCCGTGGCAGTGCTTTCAATATCGAATCACCAGCCAACTAAACTTTACGAGTCACCAAGACCAACAATCTGCAAGCCCTGTCGGCCGCGGAGGTTTAGCACTATCAGGACTAAACCAATCATCTAAGTGTTGGCTGCATAGCCACTATTTGAAACGAGCCACCATTATTGCCTGGAATTGTATTTTCACTGCATTCAACCATGACCAAACAATCCTTGGTCTTCCTGGTCACCTACTCTAGTTTACGCTTCGTGAGTCCCGCTCACCCCGTTTCTTTCGAGGCACTAATGAAGAATGAGAAGCGGTCCAGTACACCCACACTCTTAGGCTCTCACGGCTGGTCAAGAATCCTGACAATACACAAGATATAACTCAAACTAGGGCCGTACTTTGGAGCGAGCCGGTTCATTAGCGTTACACCTTGCACATTTCCGATGGGTTCGAAGTTTGTTGAAATGCTTGGGGTGTGTTCAATTTTTAAGATGGCCTATTAGGTAGAAGCGTTTTAGGCCGAATGCGGATGTGATGCACGAATCTTAGCACTAGAGGTCAACTATTTATCGAACAGCAACAAGATACGTATTACGCTATCTAGGAAGAAAAAGGAAAGAGCTCGATTTATACCTATATATCTAGTGTTAGTATGTAACATGAGGCCTTTACTCCTCTGCAAGTTTACCCGCATGGGGATAGCCAAAATATTCTTTCTCTTTCTCAAAGAACTGTACTTGTTCTCTCTGCTTGCGCTTGAGAAGCAATATTCGATCTGGCGATGCTTTCATAAAAGCCGTAAGGCGCGGCATAATGCAATTGGTATAAAATTCCTCAAACTTGTCGGCTTTCGGCTTACTCGCCTCGAGTTCATAGAACAAAACGTTCCAATATACACGGTATATAGAATCTGGATTTTGCAAAGCCACAGAAATTGCAGTGTGACACCACTTTTCATTCTTGGCCCATTCTTGTGATAACCGAGGTATCGCCTTGAGGGCTACCTCTCGATCTCGAATAGCCTCAAGAAAGAACTTGATCTCCCTCTTATATGACCTCGTTGCGAGCAACATCCAATCAAAAGTAGATCCAGTTAACCAAACTGGAGGGACTAGAAGTTGGGTTGGCACTACATAGCTCCACTCCCAATCCACAATGCCAACCAGGTTAGCATTTTTATCAAACAGAAGGTTGTTAATGTGTTGAGTGATGTCTCCATGCATCAGCACAAAAGGCCCGTTATCAGTAGTAGAATCAAGCCATTTATCGAGGACAAAACGGCGAAAATGATGTCGTGTATATAGGAGTTGTTTCCCCCCTCTTTCATCCATTCCCAGATCCTGAGCCTTATCTAGTTCATTGTCTGCCAGCCAAAGTAGGCACTGATCGACGAATGCATTGGCAGACTCAAATGTCCTATTTGGTTGAATCTTTAAGCCCGGATCCATCTCCTCAAATTGCTGTAGGGCCATTTCAATAGACAGAGGGCGGTGGCGTACTTTGATGTCATCTGGATTGCAGTTATATGACAGCTGGCCATTGATAGTTGGAAGGCCAAGGGCTCCTATTTTTGGGAATTCCAACTGACGTAGCTGTATATAAACATCTGCGAGTTGCTCATAGATATGCCGAGTCATTTTGGTTGGGCCCTTGTAGGAACTTGTCTCCCACTTTCCAGGTGCCTGAAGTCCAAGATCTAGGAGGGTCTGTCCTTCAATATAATCCATAATAATAAAAGCCGATTTTATCGGACTTCCTTTGGTGAAAGAGTAGGCATGAACTTGAGGCACTGGGATGCTAGTCTTGGCTGAGACGTATCTACTCATTATTGTTGTGAGGAGTGGCAATTGAAAGATGTGAGATGGGAATTGCTTACCTCATCGTAGCCAGCTCGGTCTCCAGTTTCTCATCAACCCAAGCCATGCGGGTAGGAAGCGCAATTCGAACAACCCATTTTTCAGCAGGAGGCGTGTTAAATTCAACAAAGTAGCAGAGATTAAAAGAGCCGTGCTTATGAGGACGGAACAATTTGCAGGGGTCGCCACCATGATAAGATGACGCGAGACGGCAAATAGCTTCGGTGTCGATGGAGTCGATAAAGAGCTGGCGCTCTTTTTCTGCCTGGTCTCTTAGAATGGAGTTTCTCATCTTGGCTGATACATGGGAGAGAAACAAAAACTGTAATAAGCCGTTGTGCGGGGCGGGTGGTTGTTTTAATGCGCTATCCACCCGTAGCAAAGCCCCAACGTCCAGACATCACGTGCTAGGCTGCGAGGCAGAAATGATGGCGGTCACAACCAACACCAACACCAGAGCGCTTAGATATCACATCAATCCAGCGGTTGCATCCAACAAAAGTCCCACAAAGTTTACATATCACATCATGCCTAGAGGTCCCGGTAACCCCTAAAAACGTGATGGAACAACTAGCGCCGGTGCTGCCCACAGCGCTTGAATATCACAGCACATCTAAAGCGCCAGTTAAAATGTAACAGCGGAATGATAAAGACCAACATTAACACTACAGCGTTTACATATCACGTAGCATCTGGAGTACCAGATAAAATGTAAAATGCGCAGCAGTGATAACCAACACCAGCACCACGGCGCTTGCATGTCATAGAACATCTAGGTGCCGGGGGAAATGTAAAGGAGTAGCGGTAACAACCAACAACGTGGTTATATCTAGCTATATAAGGGGCCATTTGGAAATATAAGTAGCCTCAAGACCTCTTCCACAACAGGAAAAGATCACAATCCTCTCATATTTTATTCTTTTGACCTCCCCCTATCTACGCAACCTTTTACTTGCATCGATCATTGCTAAAATTCCTCCTTCTCTTTTGTCAAGTAGTTGTGAGTCGTCCTTCCAGGCATAGCCGCTCAAGAGGCGAGCGCAGGCGGGATTCTGATTCTCCAACTGCCGAACTTCGTGCTGCTATTGCAAGACTGCAACAAGAACAAGATGAACTGGCACGTCAACAGCAGGAATATGAGCACAACCTGAGACAGGCCCAGATTCTTAATGATCGCTTAGCAGGTTCAAGGGCCACTCTGGCTCTCCTCTCGTCAAGCAGTTTTCATGCTCAAGAATCTCGTGGCCGGACTGCTCGTCTCCAGTCGGATGGCCATCGAACCATTGCAGTAGAAAGCCGTCGAGTACACCTCGAAGGGGAGATCGAGTCTTTGGAGGAATCGATAGATCAGTTTGACAGACTTGCAGACGAGGCGGCCGCGGACATAGCCAGGACTCAGCGCCAAATTGAAGAACGGCAGAGAAGAGTCGAGGAGATTCGTGCTGCAGAGGCTGCTGGGACGACATGGCAATTTGGCGGATACGGGCAGTACGCGGAGGCAGATACTAGTCGTTATGGGGATGACAACTATGGTGGCGGTGGATATTATGATGGAGGATCTTATGGTGGTGGATCTTATGGCGGTGGAGGGTCTTATAACGGTGGAGGCGGTTATGGCGGTGGCTCTTATGGAGACCGCTATGGGTCGCGCAGGTGAGGCCGACATTGGCAACTGTGGCAGTATGGTTGTTGCGTCTTGCCTTGGACCATGCCTGTCACTGACCCCTCTTGTAACCTCTTGAGTATTGTCTTTTTTTTTTTTTTTTTTTTGCTTGTTTGGTCTGTTTGGAGGTGATGGCTTTGGCTATTAGCTGGAGCTGGATGCGAAGGTTGAACTGGATGACTCGGGTCAGGGCAGGATCCTTTAAAGATTGGGCTCTAAGAGAGTTTTCGACAAAGGTATCAGAGAAACATTTCTAGGTTATCACAATATCTGGTAACGTGCTTATTTTGGGTTTTTATCTGCAAAACTATTTGATATATTAACTTGACCTTGTTGGATAGCTACAGTTATGTACAGGTAAAAAGAAAAAAAAATTGTCCTTTTTTCTCTCTGAACTATTATCTGACTTTGTAAAACTTCAATCCCACTGTGCAATACATTCCCACCTACACGAAATTTGACCATGATGAAGACTTGCATACAATTTTTACTTAATTTACTCGCTACATGCATTGAACAGCTAATTAGGCATTCCTTTCTTCGCAAGCCGTCTGGGCCGACCGTGTACTAACACTAAATAAAAACAATTATAATATTTACTTCCAATAGCCATGATTCAGTTCTTTATTTGAGCATCATTAGTCAAGAACACACAGCGGATTCGGGCAGAATGTTCATAGAAACGGCATAGGCTTGACGGCGGCAGATTTAACTTGTATTTAACAAGTCTATTTGCTTATTATCTTACAAAATATATGCTGATCTCAGCTTTGTAAACACTGGAGAAAAGCAAGGTTCAATATCGCTGGTATTTCAATTAGGACAGCTAATACACCATTCGTATATGGCTCTCGATGGATTGGGACTTGCAAAGATTAATGGGTGTTCGTTTCCGCTGCCAAATGCCATTGGTTCTGCGATGTGATTTGCACACTGCCGTTCGCTCTCTTCGCTGTGCTCTCGCGATTTGCCCATTGAACACAAACTCAAAGGTAACGTTCTGGTTCCACTAAGCTCCTCTACAGCTAACATGAACAAGGTCGCAGAATAAGAACACGCTATTCCTAATGTACACAAAACCACGACTGCGTCGCCGCCAAATGAATAATAATAAGAAAAAGCCGACAAAAGATATTATGGTAGCATTGCGATCATTTCGACCAATGACAGCGCGCTCCATTAATGGACGCCTTGTCTTTTCAAGCGTTCCCGTTATTAGTCGCCGTTTTGATTGGAAGCGGTCGTGTCCTGAATCAATTCCCAACCGGCGAAATTAGTTGAGCTGGCCAAATCTCCAGTCCAAAGTTGACATGTATTACTCTTAATTTCGTAGCTAGCAAAAGTGCAAGCCGGAAAACGGGCACAGTTATCAAGGCACTCATCAACAGAGGTTGCTGTGCTAGGTACGTTGTTGCCGCTGATACCAGTACCATAGGTATCGCATTTGATATCCCATGTATCCTGTCGCACAGTATCCGTGGTCGTTTTACTTTCGCATGTGCTGCCACCATTTCCACCTTGATTCTGGGGAGTTGTGTCTTGTATAAACACCCAACCGGGAACACTGGCTGAGCCTGTTGAATCTCCAGTCCAGAGTTGACAAGTATTGCTCTTGATTTCGTAGCTAGCAAAAGTGCAAGCCGGATAACGAGCACATTGATCAAGGCAATCATCTATAGAGATTGCTGTGCCAGGTATGCTATTGCCAGTGATACCGGTGCCATAGGTATCGCATTTGATATCCCATGTATCCTGGCGCACATGGTCCGTAACTGTTTTGGCGGTGCAGGTTTCGCTATTGTCGCCGCCGTTGCCCTGTCCATTTTTGAGCGTCATGTCTTGCGTGGCCACAAAGCCATCAATCTTTGCTTGGCCGGTAGCAAAGCCAGCGAAAAAGGTGCACGTGCCCGTTGAAATTTCGTAATGGGTGGCTTTACAGTCATCTGTCAAAGTGCACAGTGAAATGCATTCTCGAATTCCCCCCGCTTGCGCGGTCCAGAAGGCAGTGCCAGAAAGAACTATGATATAAGAGCCGCATGAAATATCCCATTCATGATGGCGAGTGGGATCCGTGAATGTGGAATCTTGGCAAACAATGCTCTTCATCGTGGTGGTTGTATCTTGAGTGACTGTCCGAGTCTTTCTTTCCACCAGCGTAGTGGTAGCGGTAATAATGTTGGTCTTGGGCGGAAGCGTAGCGGTGACGGTTCGTGTTTTCGTGACTGTCTTTTGCTTAGCAGTGGTAGTACTCGGTTGGACACCAAGACAATTGCAAGCACTGCTATAACGTTCCGGACCATAACAAGGACCAGCGTATCGAGGAATATCCCTTGGGTGTATAGTGGTGGGCTTTGGCGCCTTGCTCACTTGAGCTCGTCTTTGGAGCACCGAGGTTACGTATTCTGTAGTGACGTCAACCTCGGTGACGGTGGTAGCTTGGGTAACAACATCCGTAACAAGAGTCGTCCGTCGCAGTGTGATGCTTGGCTTCTTCGTAACTGTGATTGTGGCTGTGACTGTCGTCGGGGCGGGGACCACGGTGTAATAAAGGAACGAGGAGCAGTCAACCAAGTGGGAGGATTTTATTCTTTTGTCTCCGTATCCATTGACGCCAGTCACGGCTCTTGCACAGGCATCCTAGCTCAATTAGCCACACTCAAACCATGGACGATAGGAGGGAGACGCACTTCGTGACATCGATGAGTCGGCAAGGAGTATTGGGTTCGAGATTGGGCTTGACGGGTTTCATGGCTGGCCTGAGTGGTGGTGCAGCGGACAGCATTTCCAATGCCAACGAATGACAGCAGTGGGAGGGCGAAATCTAGAGGCCTCATGGTAACGAGTGACAGCCGCAGCTCAAGATGCCAAGAGACCAAGAGCGTTGTTATGGGGTCATGAAGGGGATATAGAAGAATGCACGAGGAAGATCATAGGGCTGGGTATCAGGGGTCACCAGCCAAGCTAATGATGCTAAGCTTCAGCCAAGCTTAACATTTTGGAAAATAGGACCAATAGAGGTGCGTATCTGGTGCCTCCATGTTCAGCTCCCGTGTTATTCTCCAGCTGGTTGCGCTATTGCCACTAGCTCCTGGCTAGAATGTGGAAATGACTTGTTTGGCTATGCATGATTAGGCTAGACCTGGCAGCTCTGGAGCGTTTTTTGGAAGGCGAGGCGCAAACTAAGCGAAATAAAGGCAATGAATGGGAGCAGCAATAAAATCTGCGAGGCTCACTACGCTTTGCCGGTGGCTTTTCGTTATGCTTGTTTTGTTTGATTCATGGGTGCACGGCCACCAATACCAAGATGACAGTGTAACCATGCAAGTCATTTGGAAGGTGTTAAAAAAAATTAGTTAATTTTTCATAATCATCACCTCTTTCTTAAGCTAAAGAGAACGCGGTGTGTTAACTAATTTTTGGTGAGATTTGACTTGCTGCCAGAATGATGGACCGGGCCGGCTTATATCAGGGGCACTGCAATTCTGTGTGTTTTCTAACCGGTGCAGAGCATCAAATACAATTTGGGGACAAAAGTTTGTTCCCACCCCGCCCTAAAACTCCCCACATGCATCACAACCCTGACCGCCACTCCAACTTTCCACCACCATAACATTCACAAAAATGCCTGCACGACGGTCTTTTGGTGATATAATAACCGGAAATCGTCAAAAAGGCCAGGAGTTTCCTCCCGAGGCAAAAGGGGCCAGTTTCGCACCAGTCACCAAGAGGTCATGAAGGTAAAACGCCGTTTCCTCGCAATTGGCAGTGTGTAAAATAAGCCTAGAAGCGGGCGGCCTTTGAAGCTTAATAGAATAGAGAAAAGGTATATTATGTGAATGATTTCCAGGAACTGGCTTATTATATGGGATGCACTGGTTGATGCGGTCGACGGTTGTGTATTAAAGCGGACTATTCAATGTGTTATTTGCCTTTATTATCGATGCAAATAGAAAGCTCTTAATAGACTAAAATTAGATAGTAAATTAACTAAGGCTAGGCTATGATTCTGTCAATCTTGGCTACTGAAAGTTGATGAATTAGTTGAGGTATGTTGATTCAATGGTGTTATATTTGTCTAGCTGCTTATTGATTTAGATAATCAATAGCAATGAAACTTTAACTTAAAATAAAAGCAATAATCCTAATGCCTATATATTCTGTAATGCATATAAAAAGTATTATAAAGATATGATTAATCAAAAGGATTATGTAAAATTGCCGATTTCTAAGATGTATTGGGGAGGAATTTGGAAAACAGGTTGCATACCACTTATCCTTATGAAGCGAGATCCCTTGGCTGCAAGGAATAGATATTCTGCCTAGAGCTATTAAATTGCCTTTTAAGATGGTCTTTTGCCTTATTATAATAGTACCAGAATGTTCCAACAGGATAATGCCCCCATTCATAAGGCACAGTCAACGATAAGGTGGTTGGAGCAGCATCACATTGAGCCCTTAGAATGGCCTCCAAACTCACCAGATTTGAGCCCAATTGAGAACATTTGGAGCATATTAAAATGCAAATTAAAAGCATTATATCCTCATTTAAAAGACCTCAAAAATAACCAAGCCCATCAAGCAGAATCTGACCGCTGTGTTCATACTGTTTGGCAAGGTATCCCCCAATCGCAAATTCGGCGCTGTATGGAGTCACTCGAGCGCCGATTGCGTGCATGCATTCGCGCTCGGGGTTGGTATACAAAATATTAAATGCCATGACTAGAGCTTCATTTTGGTATACAATTTATCTAAATTAGGCCTCATTTGGCTGAGAAATGCTTATGTGAAGTTGGGTGGTGACAATAGGGGCATGGCGCAAAGTGGGGGTGGTAACAGACTTGTGGCACACATTATGGTCGCCAGCACTGCAATTTTAGCACCCACAGGAGACATGCGACATGCGACATGCTGTGTATGGCTCACGGGCTCTAAAGTCCCCACCTTTCTTACCATGTCAGATAAGGTACGTACCACCAACGCCACCTCAAAATACACCAAGGGTGATGAAGATATCAAAACAGCAAAAAGAGAAAGCCTCGCATATGCTCGCAATCGTATATAGGAACAGCCCGATGCGGGGGTCGAACCCGCAACCTTGAGATCGCGTACTCGTAAGAGTCTCACGCTCTACCGATTGAGCTAACCGGGCGTGGCTCGAATTGTCGACGACGGGTGAGCCATAATCGTCTCATTAACTTGCACGGGCCGGGTGGGTTCCACGAAGAAAATTCTTCCTTGGTGTGGTGGGGGCAACCCACTACCACTTGGACACAAAGTGATTGTTGAAAGGGAAATCCACTGTTATTGGGTTGCAAGAAGAGTAAATTGGACGAGTTGGTTGAAATGTGTGGTTGACGTAATAGAGCAGCAGACTTCGGCTGCAATACTGGCAGAAAGAAAGAAAAGGCAGTGAGAGAGCACGATTCAAGAGTCCCGGAACTGAGTGCTCATTTCCTGGCAAGTTAGAATTTCTCTGGCGAACTAAGCTGTCGGCAGGAGCCTCGTTTTATTGCGCATTATTGGTATCTAGAAATCACTTTTGATGCCGGCGACGATGGTACCCGAAAGCCAATTGATTTCGACCATTCTTTCTCGCCGAGATGGGATTAATGATCTGAGAATATTTAATATAGAATCAAAGCCCGGTTAACCTATAGTTAAAGCGGACACATGCTCGTTACTCTATTTCCGCAATAACTCGTACACCTCGTTTCGTGGTTTACAAAGATCCCATGACCAATATTCGTTGAGATTCCCATTCTCGTCGACGAACTCCGAGAGAACATGGCTGGCACTTTCCTTGAATTCAAATATTCTCTCATTCAGATTAACACCAGCAAATGGCTTAATCAGCAATTTGTCGGGTTCGTGTACATAGTCTGGATAATCCAATGGCACGGGATCAAAATGGACTTTGAGGAAGCTGTCTTTCTGGTCCCAGTACTGTTTAGTTTGAGTTATAATCATAACAACGCGCCAGTAAACTGAATCAAAAGTTGGTGGGATAACAAAATCGGCATTTCTAGTGTCGGCCCGCGCTCTGATTTCATGCTTTAGATGGCCTACGCAGGCTTCTGCGCGCTGCTGCTCGGTTGCGTCCTCTGGCAAAGGCATTCCGTAAACTTCGATGCGATCAGGTCCGTAGCGGCCGGTACATAAGCGTTCATACTTGGTCAAACGGTGAATTTTGGCGGCCAGGTTGCGGATGTGACCCGGATGGCCAGCGGCGGGTGTTGTATCATAGATTTCTATGGCGTACTTTGGACGGTCCGATCCCGTCACGGGAGTGTGAATGTCTTTATCCCACTCCTTCTTTTCCCAGGCGGTGTAGCAGGGCTTGCCATCATGTGATAGCACTTCCTCAATGACGGTCCTCGGGTAGACTGCACGGCCCATTATGGAAACCACGGATTTGTATCGGAGATTAACGGGAAGACGATGAGATATGGAAGTAGGGGGCTGAATTTAGAGAATACCAAAGAATTCGGCGTCACTTGATTCTCTTATTAAAAACCAAGTTTATTAGTAGGCTGGACTTTTCTTCTACGCTGCATCTGGGAGCGGGCTTCCCTATTTATACTTGGCTAGCACAGCGACCAACAGCCAACGACCAACAGGCAGCAGGCAACTACCAACAGGCAGGACAGCTAGTAGGTTTCATGGATTGTCTAACCATCCGTCTGTGCTTAAAATACCTGCGATTAGCCCTTTGACAAGCTTGGGCGTTAGAAGCCTTTTCCCCTCCGCCCATGCGCCCAAAAGTGGGCACAGCCAGGCAGCCCAGCCCGAACTCTAAGGACATCACGCTGAGATCAGCTCGAGTTCAGCTCTGTAAACGGAAATGGATTTTGGCGCACCAGAGGTTCGTCTCCAAGTATATTGACATCCAACATATCTCGCATGTCATCAAATCATGTCATCGAAATTAAACAAAAACATCGCGCTGGAGATTTCAGCTCGCTCATCTAGTTCAAAAAAGAAAGAAAGAAAAAATAGATTGTCTAACCGCCCATAAATCTTCCCAGGCTTCCCGTTCACTGGGGTACAAATGGACGTCTGTTGCGTCGGTGGCTCATCGAAGCGGGTTTAGCTCAGTTGGGAGAGCGTCAGACTGAAGTCAAACTTCGGGAATCGTTATCTGAAGGTCGTGTGTTCGATCCACACAAACCGCAATCATTTCTTTTTGAATTTTGCTGCGATTCTCTTTTTGGTCGTTTCAATTGCATGGAATGACCTAGTGGCCACTTCACTCAAAACCCAGGTCTCTGAATCATCTCACTGCACTTGGAAATGGCATCGAAGTAACTGTTTTATTCTAACTATTCATGCTTCATTAGCCTTGTGACTATAATTCTCTATTACATATGCGCTTCATTATATTATAATTATAAGTCTTCATTCAATAGTGCTCTTTCGTGAAACCGAAGCAGGAAAAATGTGCATTAGGGCAACACCTATCATCAACATAAATAAGAATCCTTGCCACAAACTGTGTCCTGTGATTTTTCCAATGCACCTTTTTCTGGCTCTGTATCAACATCTTCGTTGCAATTCTATCACCGATGGGCCATCTATTCGAGTTCAACGCTTACAAGGAGCTTCTGGGCACCATTGTCGTGAACGCAAACGAGGTACCGGCCGTCGGTAATAGAGCCCGTCAGGTTAAACTTCGTTTCAGTCTCTTGTGTAAATTGGCTCTTTGAAGGTGTTGCAGAGGTGGAATTGGTCTGGTAGACTTCCCACTCGTAGGTGATGATATCGGACGAAGCATGATTGAACGCATATTCGACATCGACGGTTCCCAGCCAACTTCGAATAGCGCGGGCACGCACGGAGGTCAATGACGTCCCAACATCCGCCAGCGCGGTCCAGGTGGCGTCATTCTCATTGTCGGCGACGCCAATTTCAACGACATAGGGCTCTGTGGGAGGTTCGGTCTGCTCAGAGGGAGGACAAATGTCGAGGTTCTGGCTGGATACTACTGGGGAAGCTGACACAAGCGCTAAGGCACTCGCGAGAACGGCAATTGAACGAAATAGCTTAGAAGGGGCCCTGGCCATATTAGCAAAGAGGTATAGTACACAATCAATAGACTACTTACATAGCTACTAGATTGCAAATAAGATGAAATAGGCCGTTTACGCTATTTGAAAGGATTTTGGGTTGTATAGGAGACACCTTATCGGGTTTGGAAGAGGCCGATATATAGCTGGTAGATGGATCCCTCTCGGGAAATTAAATCGACTCAGAATTCCAGGTTCGTCAGATGTGGGGGGCTCGTATTGGGATGATTTGGGTTTAGAACGCTAATTTATGCATATGAATATGGAGATCTTTATCTGCCAAGAATTTCCCAGAAAGCATCCAATAAAGCCTGACTCCCGATAGTTCCGCTTTGGTGTTCTTTTTCTACTTTTTTATAGCAATGGCGATGTTCAGTTTACAGTTATTCAGTAAATGATCGCAGGAAAGGTGCTACTTCTGTTTAATAAATATGCATCATCTCGACAAATTTTGGGTTACGTCATTTGTTTCGAGAAATTGAGAAAATGGGTTTGTAACTCTAATTTATGAAAGTATATCCAATTGAGGTAATTATGTAAGCATATCACAAACCTTATGCTCAGGACCCCTGCCCAATGGGATCTTGGCTGTCACTCCTCAAGTTGGCCATTATCACTTGATTTTGATTGGGAAGATGGAATTGGTCTGATATAAAAATACAAGCTGGGGCGTCACGAAGGCTGGCCAAGCATGTACAAGTCCATGTTTTTCATCAGGCATTTTTTTTGTTTTGGCATGTCAAAATTATATGAGGGTTTCAAGCAATGTTATTCATTTCTTTTCTAGTTGTTTCGCGTTGCACCTATGTTTGTCATCTAGTGATGAGATGAAATGCCTCCGAAACTTGTGAGGAAATCGAGCACGATGGATTCTGTCTGCTTTGATTGAGATTGACGGTCGGTTCTCTCATTCTTTATCCAATCAATGGTCCCGACCGGGGGGTTTTCCTATCGCATATGCGTCACCCTATCCACTCAAACCAGCACCATCCCCGCTCGCTGCCGTATTTTCCCTCTACACAGTCGTCACCATAACTAGAAAAGCGGGACCTGTTTAGCTAGGGTCTTTTGTCGTACAACATTCAAGCCGGCCACCGGGTAGGCCTGTGTGGGTTATAACCTGATGGATCTTTCAAGAGACTGAGTTCTTACTGCAAGAATCTACACTTCAAAACTATGTTAATAATCGAAGTTTTTGTTGCACATGTGGATAACAGCTGTTCAAGAAATTTATCACTTAAATGTTGAACTGAGTTATGATACCGCAATTACAACTACAAGCGACATAAAAGTTATCAGTGAGCAAGCATGAGCTACATTCATCACTCTTATTATACATGTACTAAAATCAAAATTCCACCCCGTAAAAAGAAGATAGCCTCGGTCATTAATTTTGATTCAAAGTTGAGAATGAGCTAATTATGTCACATGGGCTGACAACATCAAATTTATGAATTATAGCTGAGAGGATCTTGATCTCCTACGAATAGAGGAGCGGTCAACGGCACGTTAGTTTGAAGATCAACTGAGCTTAGCCAACCGCATTAGTTATTTATTCACCCGTAATGTGGACAGAGCCAAATTGTGAATACTTGCCAAGCTCAGCGGTTATCATCTTCTTTTCAGCTATCTATTTGTGTGTTCGCAAATGGTGAGAAGTAAAACTCTTGATCAGGATTTTGCTTAGGTCCACCATTTTTCTCCCAGTGTCGGTAGTGGCAGAGATCTTCAACACAAAACAAGCCTTCATTACAAGCCTAGGGTGTGGTTCTTGGATCCTCGGCGCTCAATCCTGTGAGGTTGGAAATGGAACCTCCTCAAGGAATATCGTAGTGGTGCAGAAATCGGCATTTCCAACACGTCGACATTTCTCCAAACATGTTCGCCCCGGATACACGGAATGCTCTCCCAAATTCCCCAAGATGTTTATATTCCAGCTTGCGATCGATTGGCGTCCCCTGGTCCAAGCAAGAAGGAACCACTATTACGGAGTACTCAAGCGACACATCGTACGATTTGTAGCAGCCCCGTTATTTTTATCCTCGATCTGCATCGCCCATCAATCATCAGCTATCCACACCTTCAAGTCTGTGAGTGAGCATAGTTCACCGGAAGCCAACTTCGCCAATTATGGCCAAACTAAATGTTAGGGTGATACTGCAGAATCAATTCGGGCATGAACTATTCGCCGAATGACATTGTATTTTAACGACATCTTTGATGTCCTTGGCTGGATTCGACACTAAGAGTGGGAGTGCCCAGTGGTTTAAGCGGGTCCATCGGCCTAGTAGAGCAACGGAAAGAGGTCCGTCCCGCACGTGCGTACGGTCTCGGCTGGGCCGTGGCTTGCAAATTGTCAGCTGAGGTAGGGATCAAATTGACTAAGGATAGCGCCTCCCAGTTGCCACGCCCTCCCCTCCTGTTGCTTCTTGTTCTAGGTTAGTTCGACTCTGTCGCCGACAGGGACACTTGTACGGAGCTCTAGCTCCGCTCAGCAAGGCAATCATCCTTTTCATTTGATTTCAGGAAACAATCCACAAGTGCTTGATTTCTCATCCTATCTTTGTTATTTACTTTCAAACATCTACGAAACGCCATAAACGATGTTTTAGAAGTGGATTGCGGTAAAGGCAGCACTTGATGGACTCCCTATCGGGGATAGTGATGGTATGCCTTACTAAAAATTGTCTGGAAATCACGCATCTGACGCCAAGCATAAATGGCATATATGAATCCTGTTTCAAAGAACTTCTCGGGCCGGTCAAAGAGAAAAGATTTCTTCAAATGAATGAGGTCCATGGACTGCACCAAGTTCAAGCCGGAGGAACAGGCGGCGACCAAAAAGCCCCTGAGTCTTAAGAATACAAAAGAGCCATGAACTGGAGTATATTGAGGGATAGCCGAGTCAGTGTCAACATTTCATAATTCACTCTATGGATTTGGCCAACAGACTACGGCCGAAGCCAAGTATTTGAGGCAGGACAACTGTTTTTGGTACTCTCTGAGGCCGGAGGCAAGACTCATCGACGCCCAAGCGACCTTAAGTCGGGTCAGTCAAGCATCCATATTTCATTGAAATGCGATGCGAATATATTGAAACTTCCCCATTCAAGTGTGGTTACAGCCTTGGGGCTCTTGCCTATACTATGGATGGATCTCGAAGCAGTGGGATCGGTTCATTTACGCCCAGCATTTGCTATACACCTGGAAATCCCCAACAGGAGCATCTGGATTGCTGTTGAGGCGGACTTTTATAATGAACAACTAGATGAAGTCCCTTTGAGAAGACTGGCCAATGTTTGGGACTGTCTGCCCTCTCCACAGAACAGCAGAAATCCGGTCAAGCCACAAAAGCTAAGATCCAATAGTGCGTGAAACTGCAGGTATCCACCACCTGAGACATTCCGAGCGGCCGAGACCTTTGGTCAGCTAGCCACGGAGCACGAGTTGGCGAGCCCTCGGATGAGACTATTGATAGGTACAAGGCAAAATACTGAATATGGAACTCATTTGATAGTGGATTTGAGCTCAACCAAGCTATATTATGAAAGAGGGGGGAATTATAAAGACCTGGATCCTCCTCTCCTCCAACTAGATTATCCAAATCATTAGTTCCACTACTACAGCACTTCCACCATTCTCCTCTATTTCCAACCAAAACCTCCTGCAAGTTTACTTTTGCAATATTCTCTCAAAATGTCCAGTGTCAAAGTCCTCGTCAAGAATAGGTCCGGTGTCAACCGTGCCTATTTCATATTCACTGAGGCGCCTGTTGTTTCTGGGGGAGCAACTGTCTTCCAAAACGTCTACATGTGCGCCCCAATGATCCCCAGTCCCAGCGGAACAGCTACGTTCACATGTTTAACCGATTACTTCGCAATCTGTGGTATCAGCCCTGGCCAACAGCTCGGCGACTCGGTGCAGGTTCAAACCGGCGACTCTGGAATCGCCAAGATCAACCAGGGCGGTAGTCTAGGTAGCCATTTCGTCATGAACGGGTCGCCTGGCAACGACGCTAAGTTTGACGTCTCGGCTCTGAAACAGGATTGCAAGCAGCCTGGAGCTTTTGCCATTGAAAGCATCAACTTCGAGCTAGGAAACGGAGGTGTGTTATATTCACTTTAGTCGGGTTCCGGATTTGCAGCTAACAGGCATCATTAGCAAACCAGTTCATTGGTCTCGGAGCTCAGAATCCCTGGGACAGAAGCAACATTATGCCTATCGCTACGGTCCCAGCCCGGCCGGGCACTACAACCTTCTTCACCCCCAGGCCCAAGTACTTTGTCTCTTGGGGAGACTATCAGGAAGGCCAGATCGTTGACATTAACGCCATTCCAATGCCCGTTGAAATCAACTTTTCAGGAAAGGCCGCTTCAGTTGCCGTGGTTGAACACAACCAGGATGGAACTTGGAGTATTCGGTACAACTAAGGTATCGTGGGAGAGTATCTCTCTAGGTATCTCACAATGTCCTTTGGAGAAAGTAACAGGCTAGTCTGTAAACATACGATAGTATAATTGGAAGGGAAGATTTTCACAATTGGGATCTTGCTGTGGATTTGATGCCAACACACCTAAACTCGGTGGATGTGACATGGGTATCTAAGGCAGGACCCATATAGACCCTCTACTAAGGGAGATAGAGACTAGAACATCAGCCTTCCTGTCATATATCTTCAGACTCCCTAACCTCTGATCTTCCAGTATCATCTTTATCTAGCAACTAATTACTTGACTGAAAACGTCTCTCAGGGCTTGATCCGTCATACGCGGCCCTTTATAAACACAAAGTAGGAAACTAGAGGACAAAATCTTAGCGCACAACTTGTTGGAGCACCAGTAACAAAAATATCTTAGGTACATCAGACGAGAGAAGAGGAACAAAAGTTTGAGTTCCAAAAATTACTGTACAGACTGGAGGTCTTATAACCGAGTCATTTAGGAGAGAATGAATGATCGCTGATAGATGGGCTGCGGCTTATGCGTCAAGTGGTTGGTTGGATGAAGTGTCGTTAGCAGGTCCCGTTAAAATATAGATAAAGCTAATCTGATGAATGAAAGCCTGCAAAAGCGGAAGGACCAGATGCGCCACGGTCTTTCGAGCTATTGTTTACGAATAAAGACAGATGCAAGTAAATGTCTTAGTCAACGAAATGAATTGAGGAGTGAATTGAGGAAAGTTATATTATGTTGGGTTTAAGCTGAATATTGTCGTTGTGAAGAGAATGTCCCAGAAGTGACCTTGAAATATCTTGTAAATGCTAATAATACGTCCTGTCTTCTGAGTATTTCGGCAGCTGATACGGTTTTGGTGTTCTAATCTCAGTATCCACCTAGAAACTGCCAATTCCGAAGTCCGTGCTATTTCAGGCACGACTTTAATTCAGCCGTTGGCATAGGGGAGCCAATTAATGGTCACCGACTACTGTTTCATTTTTGGCTTACTGTTACAGCGCAGTTGCTAGCTGCGTTAGGGCTGATGCTCGAGTCCACCAGCTCACGAGCCAAGCATTCTTATCTGTACCGTCACTCATTCCATCCTTGGATGCGACACTCTGATGCATCATATGGAATGTTACCAAATTCCAAGCTTCAGCAGGAGAGAGCGATGCAGGTCGTAATCGGCCGTCTTTCCCGCGTTTAGGCTTGGGCTTGGGCTGTTGTTTAATGGATTTAGCCCTGATGAGTCAGTATGAATACACGTATTTAAATCCTGTTTTGCGTGTACTGATCAGCAGCATGCATATTTGAGGTTCGTTGCGCACCTCACCATGACGAAGGTGGATTCAGCCGCACACCATAGTTAAAATAGTGTGAGACTTGGAGACGTACAGAGGTGGTGAGTAGCACACGGACGGGCGCACCAAACAGCGGATCTGCGTGGTGAATTTCCACAACAGGATCGGATTTGGGGAGTTTTTCATGGCAATCAGCCCTGTCGGGCCTCCCGATAGCAAGGCTAAGCCTCCGCCACCCACTGAAGGATGCGCTAAGATCACCGTGGGTGGGCGCTGGCACCAATGAATATGCGCCACCAGCACCGCTGCGGCCCCCTCAGCGCACAACATGACCCAATAAGGCAGTTTGGACAGGGTTGTTGATTGGCTACCAACTCCGGCTTTGACGTCAGGCATTGATGGCCCAGCGGCGCATTTCGCCCAAAACAGAATTAGCCCAGAGAACGCCCATCCGCAGCATCGGAGCGGCTGAGGTCGATTGGGTTTGAACGCCTGCAACGAGCATCGTCGGCCTCTGTGTTGCGTTAACATCAAAGATATATAAGTGACAGCCGCCACCAGCCTCATTTCCGGCCAAGACAAGCAAACCAACCAACTCATCACATCACATCACCACACATCACAACAATCACCTTCAAAGACTTTGCTCCAACTCTTTCATTCACCAACCAATCCAACCCAGCAAAAATGGACGCTCAGCAGCCACCCGTCTTTCACATCAGTGTTGCTTGGAAGAAGTGGAACTACTTCGTCTCCAACAAACAAACCCCCGATGAGCCTATCTACAAGGTCGAGCACAAGACTCTTGGCATGAACCTCGTCTACAAGAGGGTCGCCGACGACTCGGTCATTGGCACCGGCAAGCTCCACAGCATCTCCATCAACGCCGACTATGAGCTTCATGGCCGCAAGGGCATCATGAAAGCCACAAAGCGCATCAAGACCGAGTACAACCACCTTTCTTACACCTATTCCGACTCTGGCGCCCCTCATTCAATGACCTGGGTTGGTTCATGCGGTGTCAAGAACTGGGACTTTGTTTGCCTGGACGAGAACCAGCTTCCCGTCGCTCGCTTTTCCACCAACCCTTGGGTCCCCAACAGGCTTGGAGACCTTGAGTTCATGGGACCCAAGGCCTTTGACAGAGCTTTCCAAGAAGAGATGCTTGTCACTGGTATTACCCTCTACAGCTGCATGTTTCTTCGCGTCAACAACATCCTGAACCTAGCTGGCGCAGCTATTGCTCGACCAGGTACTATCGACAAGGAAACAGCCACAGACGAGAGAAAGGAGTTCTCGCATCACGAGCTGGAGGCACCTAGAGCTGAGAAATCATAAAGCTATCGCAATTTTTCGCTATGGGAGTCATGTAAAATAATAGTTTTCGTTTAATATACCCTTTGATTTGTCGCTTAATTATATATATTTTCCCGTTTCGCCATTAAATGCCTAGTAGAATGTAGATACAAGAAGCCCGTTTTCAAAATAAGCACACTTTTTGTGGCCAAATGATCGCTGCCTATTGAAATATCTTGCCTATTTCAGCCCAATCTAACTCATCAACTCCAGTCAATGGCAGGGCAGGGTCATTGAAAGATGAATAAATATCACCCGCTTCTTCTGTTAGATCAACTTCCACAAAGGCATCCATGGATTCAAAATTAAATAGCAACCCTCCAGTCTCAAGGCCTGTTAATTCATGTGGTCTTGAACTCAGCCACGAATTGCTACCGGCCTCAACCACGCTAAGTTGGTTTTGATTGGGGCTGCAAAGGCTCGGGTCTACCATGTCAGTTGACGACGTAATTAAGTTTTGATCACTGAGCCACCTCCAGGTATCGTCTGGCGACCATACATGGCTGCAAAACACTTGCAGTTCGTGGAGGCGTTGTTGAGCTGCCTTGTTTCCTGCGCTAGACAGATATTGGAGCACTTCTGAAGCTTGAAGAAGCCCCTCTGGCGGCTCTTTGGGGTTACTGCTTTCGATAAATCCCATCATGACTAGAACAAATGCAGCCGAAAATGTGGCATCCAAATCAAAGTAACCGAAATGAGCTGTCCATTGTTAGAAAATCCCCTTCATAGGCTTCGTCTCCAAACTTGACGAGTAAGCTCACCAATTGTTTTATTCTTTTTTAGTGATGTGAGCACTTTGATGGTTTTACTGGCTGCCTCGACACAGGAGTGACATAGCCGGGATATAACAGGGGATAGAGGTATGCTTGGGCGATTTTCTTTATTGGATTGAACTTTTTCTTTGACGCATTGAAGAATGATAGGACGAATACAAAGAATTATTGCCTGAGAATTGTCAGCAAGGTATCTTCGTTGTCTAGGGCTAATTAAAACATACCTGGTAAAGCATTATATACAGCGACGCGCTGGTTCTTGAGATGGTCAAATGAGAATCGGAGAACTCAATTGAGGAGGTATTTGGTATGGATTTCCCAGTCTCGTAAAGATTTTGAAGTGTTTCTCGGATTCTTTTAACAAGCTCGGCTTGCGTAATTGTAGTGTTTCCATAAAACGCTAGCAGTGAGAAAGAGTCATGTTAGAAAAAGTCATCATGTACGTTTGAGAGACATAGGTCAAATTGCTTACTAGTCATAATCTCGCCAGTGACACGGGCGATACGGATGTTGATGATCATGGGGAGGGCAGGTTGGAATCCTGCGCAGGACCGGGGGAAATCAGCACGTAGTTGCCGGTCATCCGATCCAGTGGGGAGACCTAAGCCGGCGGATAATCGCCTACGCCGCTAAATGTTAAATTTTTGACTCCTCAAGATTCGATAACGGAGTTTCCACTTACCGATCAAGCATGTATGCTGTCCACCACACTCTAGTTCGATGGCAAATTTCTGAGGTGACGCCCTCCTGTTCATTGAATGGTAGTGAACACCCCAGGGCCACTGCCAGTCTCACAGCAGTCCCAATCTAATGCACCAGTTAGAAGACTCCGTGATAATAAGGTACCTATTACACGTACGTAAAGATAGGCATCGTGCTTTCTGTCGCACCATTGGAGATAGAGGGTAACGAGACATAAAATCTCAACGGAAATGACCCCATGAGATCCAAGCTGGTGCAAGGGAGGAAGCCGACGTATGGCCTCTGCAAAGCAGTCATTCCCAGGCGGTTTGTCGGAGCCGTTACTGGATGATCCGATAAGCATTCCAACAGCCATGACTAACAGGTACTCAGTGAACCAAATACTGTCCATCCTCCGTTTTCGAGTGTCGTCGTTTTTATACAGCAAGTCCAGCGAGTCTGCAAAACTACGAGCATCAAGAAAGTGTTGGCTGACGCCAAGTAAGGAAACGAAAGTGTCAAAAAGTTGGTAGGACTTTTCCCTGGGCAGCAATGTCGGTGCTGATACCCCGTTGACAAGATCCTCCGTGTTACGCCACTGCGGGCTTGGGGGATCCTCTAGCCTTGTAGAGCTGACGGTTTGGTTACTAGGCGAAGTATCTTGGCCTCGACTGCTATCCGCATGATCGCGGAAAATAGATCTAACACGGGATTCAAAGGCGGGGCCAGAAGCCAATTCCGTAACTAAATACCAAAGCCATTAGCCATAACATCAGACCTTGACATGAATCTGGTTACAAACCTGGACTTAGCGGTACGACATCTTGCGCCGCCGTCGTGCGTACTGGGGGGGCAATCTCAAGACTAGGAGAGGAGCCAGTCTCTGGGACTTCGATGGGTGGGTTTGCTGGTTTTGTCAGCCACCAATGAGTTTAAAAAGATGATGAAGAGACTAACTTTGTGGTCTGTCTTCGAGTTGATTCTCCTGGCGCTTAATGGTATCCAACAATCTTTGCACATAACTAAAAAGGAGTCAACAAGAGCACAGAGATAAGAGAAGGATCAAAACTCACGCTTCAGAGTAACCTCGACGAGCGGACACCCCAAATCGACACTGAAGTCCTTGACGGCTACATGCTTGGCAAGGTTGGCTTCCGGAGCACTTTACTTTTCGACGCCGGCAAGTTTCGCAGCTAACAACGATTCGAAGCGTCAGCAGAGGCTGCATGTCTCACGCGCACCCATGGTCTCCTCCCCCTCGCTTGTTTCCTTTTGGCAAGGACACCGCCAAAAAACAAAAGCACAAAACGGCAGCAAGACTTACGCATTGGCAGAGCGAGTGAAACCTGCTGCATGATGAGGCATTGGAGCGATTACAACGAAGCGCAGTCAATTGATGGGCGGGACTGGGCTATCGTGCGCAAAATACAGTGGCAGATTACGCCCTCACATGTACAAATCAGGGCGGGACAATTCAGGTTCCATATCCGGTTTAGCGCGCACACGGACAGAAGACCAAGCCCCCCGTTTATCGGCCCCCCGCTGAAGAGCCCAGTGAACGCGCAGCAGGTTCTGCACCTAATGCCTCGTGATGTTGTCAAACTCCGCCCTGTCTTAGCCTCTTTCAGTTGCCCATAGCCGCCTCTGCTTGCACCCAACTATGCTCCTGCCCACCACATTGCTTGCAGATATATATATCAGATTAGACGATAGCTAGCTATCATAGGTTTACATAAGTCAAATTACATCACCTTAACTACAAAAAATTTTTCGTTCAATGCTTACAGAAGAGGCTTGTTTTTGGCATGATTGTTGAATACTTTCACGACGGCCACCGCTGGCGCTCAATCACCACCTCAACTTACCGCCGTTAGCCAGGTTGCGCAGCTCGGTTAGCATCCGAGAGTGGTCGGATAACGGGCCGAAAGCCGACTCCACTCTGCACACAAGTCTAAAATGCATTGCCAGCTAAAAGGATAAGGTCATTATGATGCACATGTGGTTCTCTCTTTTGTTTATTCTTCTTCTTATTCATTTCTATTAGGAGAAGTAAGGTTTAAGATCTAGAGGTGGGCGATGATCGAGAAAGTACTACGAGTAGGGTGGTAGTGTTAGAGAAGAAGGGCCCCTCTACGTTAAGACCACATGTAAAAAGGCCACATGCAAACATTATCTAAATATTCTAGGGCGATGACTCTAAATAATCATGAAGTTGAAGTTTCGATGCTCCATGAAATAAAGTGTTATTGAGGATAAATCCTCCATCCCGAGGAAACGACTTTTTGAATGCACTGATAGGTTTGCACATATAGCATGTTATGAGGTAGTCGCATACTCTCTGTGATTTAATCATCGCTAAAACCTGATTAATTTCATTATAAATATTATCACCAAAATTATATTATTCTTACAGAGATATGGGAGTTGATTGGTTATAGTTGATTCGACTACCAGCCGATATCGCTACCCTATATCGTGTCGACCTACAACTTGCAGCTCAAATGATCGACTGTGGGCTATAGACGGACTTGGTGACTTGAAAATTCTTTTCTTAATACATTAATCGTGACAAATTTTGCTAAGTTGCCGGATCTAGCCATGGCTGTCGTCAAAAGGGCGTTCTGTGTGGGGTTGATGTCATCGGTCTGTCCACCGAGGGCGCTTATCAGCGGAACGGATACAGGCCGGAACTAGAGCCCTCCACTTCTTGAAAGGAGGCTGTATCGACCTGTGAGAATAAGAACGACAGAGAGTGGTACACCGACTGAACAGGAAAACACCATCAAGCATCAGAAGCTCCAAAATGAACAGATCTTTCGCCGTGCGCCCCCATTCACTTGGCGTCTCCCAGAGTGTGCTCTCTTGGAGACGGATCAGAGTTTCCCCCGCCCAAAATCGAGCCCAATCCACCACAGCCAAGGCCGAGGCGACAGCACCTCAAGACAAAATGCTGCCTCCACATTCCTTACTACCTACTCAGATGCTGCTGCGGTCGCTCTTGGTTGCGGCGGTATCAAGCCATCGGTGGCTCTTGACCCCAAGTCTTTCGGTGCTCTCGTTTTTGTCAAAGCCCCGCATGGCTCTTTTCAGCGTGGAGAAGAACCCAGTTCTCTATTCACTATTTAAAAAGACTCTCTATGATCACTTTTGTGCTGGTGAAAATTCGAGAGAGGTCACAGCCACTATTAAGCGGATCAAGGACATGGGCTTCAAGGGTGTCATTTTGACGTATGCCCGAGAAGTCGTTGTTGACGCATCAGACCCAGAGAGTGCAGCTCCTATCAAGTCAGATTCCGCTTCAAGCACTACAGAATCCGCCGATGATCCGGCTATTGAAGCATGGAGGCAGGGTGTGCTGGAGACTGTGAAAATGGTGGGCGAAGGCGATTTCTTAGCATTGAAGTACGTTCATTCCCTGGCTGAGACCGATTTCATGTGACCCCTAACAGTCCCCTAGGTTTACAGGAGCTGGAAAATCCGTACTGGATGCCCTCGCATCCGGAAATCCCTTGGCACCTCAGATGTACAAGGCGATAAATGAGATATGCGATGAGGCAGCTAAGAGGGGAGCTAGTATTCTCGTTGACGCTGAGCAACAATTCGTGCAAAAAAGTATCGATGCCGTTGCACTGGAATTAATGGAGAAGTACAATAAATCTGCCAAAGCTGTCGTCTACAACACATACCAAGCTTATCTCAAATCGACACCAGGCACTCTTCGACAACACTTGCTCTTGGCTAAGGAGAAAGGCTTTACTACCGGAGTGAAATTAGTTCGAGGAGCGTACATGAGCACCGAACCTCGTCATTTGATCAATGACACAAAAGAAGGTACTGATGATTCGTACAACTCCATCGCACGCGGACTATTAGAGTCAAGATACGACGGAATCGAGGGCAAATTGCCGAAGCTCGATTTGTTTCTGGCGACGCATAACAAAGAAAGCGCATTGAAGGCTCATGCTCTGCAAAAGTCAAGGATAGATGCCAACCTTCCCTTGACTAGCGTGCAATATGGACAATTGCTTGGAATGGCTGATGAAGTTAGCTGCACTCTCTTGCAGCTGGGTGCTGTAAAAGGCGAAAAGAAGTCCGCGGTGGTACCAGAAGTTTACAAATGCCTCAGCTGGGGCACACTGGGTGACTGCCTCTCATATTTGCTGAGGAGGGCGGTAGAAAACCGAGATGCTGTGAGCAGGACCAAAACGGAGTACCTGGCTCTGAGATCTGAGGTTTGGAGACGGCTGCGGAGTGCCTTCGGATTCCGGGGATAGGAATAATGCGGGTAATTATTTTAGAGAAAAAAATACATTTTTGGCATTTCTATAAATGCAGGATTCTATAGCCGCTCTCACTTCTTGGGTTGACGTCATTTGGTCTTGGCTAGTTCTCTTTAGAACAAATGCGATGGGCTCTATATCTGTGACTATGGAGAGAGATGGCTGCTTTATTTGGCTCATAAAAGAACAAAGGGGGGGGGGCTATTGTTCTGAAATCTAATGCACACAAAAGGCTGAGACTTCTAAAATGTTACAATCGACACAACACCTGCGAAGCAAGAGTTATTTTTCCTCCACAGCGCCCTCGCCCTTCCACCAGCGCCAGATTGCTTTGCACCAAAACCAAGTTTCGATAGTGCCAAATACGCTGAGTATAGCTATCAGGACCATCTTCATGTTTTTGCTCACCCCTAGAGACTCAAAACTGAAGGCTGGATATTCGGGGTTGCCATTGTCTGGCTTGTCTGACTTGGAACTATTTGGCCCGTTTCTAGAGCCAACCTGAGACTGGGTGTAATTAGGGCCGCGTGTAGAAAGATTGCGACCAAGGTAGCTGAGACGCGAATGGGTCGGATTCCTCGGAACGCGACTGAGCAGGGAAGTGGGGCGGACACGCATCAGAGTGGCCATGTTGCGCTTCTTGAGCTGGCTGCTTTAACCGTGGTATTATAAAGAATGTGGGAGTGTGAAGAGGCTTCGGTGAAAGGTGTGTTTGTTGCATTCAATTGAAGAGGATATTTGAAGTCATGTTATGAAGAGTCATATTTTAGTGACTTGAGCTGAATTGAGGTAAATCCAAGAACTGAACCAACACGACGAGCGCACCACGTGACTACAGAGATTGATGACTCATTTCTTACTTGCTACGGAAGGATTCAGACATTCTGACGCTATATGAAGAGCAGAACATATGGCAGATAACTATGGAAGAAGAAACGAGCCCGTTTTCAATATCCCGACAACATATTGCATGCTTTTCAAGATGCAAAGACAATCAAGGGTGCCGATCTGAAGAATAAGGTTCAGCATTTCGGTTCACGGATAGACTACGACCACCAATTGGAGAGTCACCAATCTCACACGCGCCATGGCTAGCCCAGGCACTCCAACTCCATTCTAGAACCTTATCGACGAACTGGGATCTCCTTTTTTGCTGAAGCATACCCCGCGATCCCCATGCTGACGATGGATGAAGAGGCTGCACTCTGCGGGGTTTCCCCAAATTACGACCGTCGGCCATGCCGTATTCAATCTAATAAACTCGGAGAAGTGCGGAGAGAGCCAATGAGACGCTCTTTTACCCCGGATTATACCCCCATGGCCCACTCGGGGAGGTGGCCCGGGATGGTCGGATGAGGGCTCGGCAAATGAGGTCGGCAAATGGACCACGCACCTTGGTGGTATCTGATCCACGACTCTAGGCTGTATTCTGTTTCCGTTCTCTTCAACTCTGCCAAGCTCCCCCCGTTGACACGTCGAATGCGCGCCTCTGCTCACGCAAGACGCCATATCTTCCCTCCCTCGGCCTTTGTTATCCTGCCAGCACCACCGCCGTAGCCATGGAAGACGCGGGCCCTGGCGAAGACCCGCAGTACGAGGTTGGGGATGTGGACGCCTCTAATGACTCCCAGAAAATTCCCTCGGCTAAGTCAAGGAAGCGGGCGTCTCGCGCTTGCCTTCCTTGCCGATCCAGGAAAGTGCGATGCATCGTCACTAGTTCTAGGGAGCCTTGCATAAATTGCCGACTGGATGAGAAGGAGTGTGTCTTTGTGGCTAGGTCCAAGATGGTGTATGCACACCGAGTCTATCTATCCAGTTGCATGCATCAAGCTAATCGGATCTCTAGGAGAGGCTCGGCCAGGCATGCAGCTGGCGCGCTGGGTGCAAATAAGTCTTTGCCTGTGCCGGCTCAGGACAATGGTAAGGCCCCGGATGAGGATAGTATATCGTCCAGCACCGACGATCCACCGACGTTGGCTGACGACCCAATGTCGGTGGAGATTGATCCACATGAGTTGCCAACCAACCTCAACGATTATACCCACGGTAAGCCACCTTGTCATATCAAGGCTATAGTTTGTCTGACCCATCTTCTAGAAGCATTTGACAACCTTGCGGCTTCTTCGTTCCCCACAGCCTTTCAGGATCTACCCACCCTTGATAGTCCTTGGACGCCACAAGATGTGTCGCAAAGACTTCTCTTTGACCCAACCAACCCTGACTATTCCATCCTCGAAGCCCCCAAGGTCAAGGCCCTGTCGCCTGAAGATCTTGACTATCTCTTCAAGCAAGGATGCTTTGTTGTACCACAGAGGAAAATCCTGAATGAGTTTGTTCAACAATACTTTCTGCGACTCCACCCTATGCTTCCTATCCTCAACGAGGCAGACTTCTGGGCCCTCTATCTTCCAGATGAATCTAATGAGCAGTCGGGAGAGAAGCTTCCTTTGATTGTGCTGCAATCAATTTTATTTACCGCTTGCAGTGTAAGCACTCTCCTTCTAACATGATGTGGTCATGACTAACCCTCCCCAGTTTGTCTCCTGGAGTACTATTGAAACTCTTGGATTCAAATCCGTCCATGATGCAAAGTCCTCCTTCTATAAGCGTGCCAAGGTAAGCATACTTGGTCCTCTGAGCTATAATTTACTAATCATGACAGCTCATCTACGATTTTGGCCTGGAAACATCCTCAATATCCATCTCACAAGCGGCCCTCCTTCTTTCACAATCTCACTTGACATCTCTTCCCCACTGGGACAGCAAGCAGCTGGGTACAATGTGGCTTGCCATTGCAATTCACTATGCCCGCGATGCCGGCGCCCATAGATATCAGTCGATTGTATCCAATTCTTCGCAAATATCACCCAAGCAGAAGAAGCACCACAACACACTAAAGCGGCTTTGGTGGTGTTGCGTCATTCGAGACAGGCTGATGCCGCTTACATCACGTCGCACCATTAAGATTACAAATGCCAACTTTAACTTTTCGGGTAGCCCGCTTCTTGGAAGTGCCGACTTGGCAGAAGAGTTTGATAAATCTAGAGTGTATGATGCCGGCACAAAGAAATTCCTGGCAGAGATCCTGGCCAAGCTAGTTGAGCTTTGCGTTGTGCTGACGGAAGTCCTCACTCTCACATTCCCCATGTACGATGACCCTCCACGGGCCTCGTCACACCCCCACACTCAGGAAACTCGAATTGGAGATTGTCGGATGTCATTACGGCGCTGGTACAGCACCGTGCTACGAATCCGATCCATCCAAGGCGGGGAACTTATGAAAGAGGCGGAAGCAGCAGAGTCTCCCAAAAACTCTATTGTATTATTCATGAATCTACTGGAGATGTATTATCAGTAAGTTAACTTGAAACGGCTAAACTTGAGCTCTTGCTGACTTTTCCATCACTAGTTCCGCTAGAATGGCTCTCTGTCACTACGAGATTCTCTATTCCAGCCTTTCAGCACCATCATTATACTTGACCCGTTCACCTACCGAAGCACATGAGAACAGCCATGAACTCCAAAGCGCAGTCTCACAAGTGACCCAATGCCTGCGAAAACTTGTCCGATTACGCCTTGCACGATGGCTCCCCATCAGCGCGTGAGTAGCGATCTTTTTTTTGCTCATGCATCCCACTCTGACAGTTCTTTTTTAGCATCGGTTGCACTGCATTCCCACTTGCGTTGCAAATTCTTGATGTAAAACTATTCAACTCGACACATACCCCTACTCGGGAGCCACACAATATCCCGTTATTCGCACAACACAAACAGCAGCAGCTTAACATTTTAATTGAAGCAATGAAGACCTACAGGCCCCGATATGATGGAGTGGATTGGGTGGCTAAATCAGTGCGATTCATTGTGGATCTGGCACAAAAGCACTTGCCTCTCTTGGGAGGCCGAAACGATTGTCCAATTTCCAGTTGGACAGAACTATTACAACTGTACCCGAATTACTACCTTCGGCTGGCCATGACGATGGACTTGAGCATCCGAAATGGCAAAATACCAGAGGAGAACGATTTCCCTCAAAGTTTGCGTGGAATATTTGAGGCCAACTCGATGATGGATCCCATTTCTTCTATTCTGATGCCTAGAATAGACCTTCATCACGAGGCAGAATTCCATCAGAAACTCTTGGAGCAGCAACGGCGTCAGAGTGGTGACTCTGGGGTTGTGCCCACAGCTCACGATGCTGCATCGGGGATGAACGAGGGAATGATGGAAGATGGCACCGGCTGGGAGATGCCTGGCAACGGTCCGTCAATATCACCCAAGAGCATGGAATTGGGCATAGACCCCCTGATTCTCGAATTTGGGTTCGAAGCGGGAATTCTTTCCCCGCTGATGGATATAGAATTCGGAGGCGAAGATGCAGCGAAGGCTGACTCTGGATGCGAGACATCCTCGGTCCAGTGGTCAACCGGCATGCCAAGCTTTGAGTCGACAGGAGGTGGTATGGGGAACCAAGGGTCGGGACTGGAGAACTTTTTGAGCGGTCAATAGAGGACAGCGGTGGCTAGGACTGCATTGTAGAATATGGTTTTGCGGACGAGAAACGAGTTCAACACGTATACCGTATATAAGGTTCTTAAAATGAGGAACCAGGTCTGATTTAATAATGTATATAGTTATAGTCATCAAGAAGCAATTGCATTGTACAAAATGGCAGAATATTGCATCTGAATAAGTTGCAGAACCAAATTCATTCATGATTGAAGACCAAGACTTGACGCTGCGTAAATTATAAACATTAGGCTAGATAAATGACACTATATATGGGGTGAGTATCTTTGATCCGGTCCGCGAATAATTGTCTAGAATACTGGCTGATCCCATGGAAAGGGATTTATGGGTGGGATCGCAAAGAGCCCATCCATGGTGTCAGTGTAGTCAAATGGCTGCAGCCCGATTTCATCAAATATTGTGACTTGAGAGCGGCCGACATCTGATCCAATCATTGCCATTGGGTCAGAAATTGGCGGGTTCGCTACTTCGATATTATTTTCTGACTGCATGTTTCCATTTAATGTCGACTCAGGTCTGTGAAACCACAGCCTCTCAAGAAGCTTGGCGTACCGTGACGCAATGTGACTGTCATCTACAGCCGCCGCTTTCAGAGCTTCTATGAACCGCTGCATTAAGGAAGTTGTTTGCATGTGCAATTCAGCAGATATTGCACCCGAGGCGTGAGCCTTGTACAGAAAGACTGACGAATGGATCTCATACCTAAGATTGGTCAGATAAAATGCATCTATAACGCCAAGGGCCTCTTACAAATAGAACCGAGCTGGTAGATACCGGAGGTGTTTTTCTGGGTCCAGATCCTCCACGGCAATCTTAAGCAGGGTTTCCGCAGCATTTATAGCTTCGTAAACGCTCCTTGCATCCGGACTTGCCATTGTCGAATCTGGAAAGACAATTGCGGCTCGCGAGCCATCATCTTGATCAGGGCTACTTCGCCGTGTAGCTCGATAGAGTACAGCTTGGAAAGCAAATGCATTCACATAAAGGCGCAGATACTCTTGCATCAGGGTCAAACAGCTCTTCAAATGAGGCGACACGGCTAGTGACCTCCAAGCATGTTGCCACGCTTGCATGGCCCTGCTTGTATCATCCACGTATTTGGTATAGTCTCCTCTCATCATAATTTCAGCCGTTCGTGATCGGGATGCGAAAAGAATGTCGTGAGCATTTCCAAATAATGTGGTCAATTCGACTTGTGCTTGGATAAAGGAGGCAAAATCTTCGTCATATGGGTGTCGCGGCTGCAGGGCGGGAAAGTCATTGGCTGTGAATCTGGCAGATAATGCTGGGCCACGACACCAAAAGGCCTGGCCCATGCGGATGGAGATTTGGCGGTCGGAAAGATACGTGACTGAGCGTGTTAGCTTCGAGATGGCATGGATTGGGATTTGGAAAGACCTACAGGTCCAAGCTAGGCGTTCTCGCTGTATTGAGGCATCGAGTTCGCCATCGGTGCCTTTGAATGAACTATCTTCGAGCCGCAATAGATATGCTAAGCGCACTGCTAATCCTAATATGGACCATGCAGCGCCCTCACCTCCATCATCGGCGTGCCCTTGATTGAGGAGTGTCCATTCTCCCAAGAGCAGCAGACCCTCAACGCAGCCTACATTTCGGATGCTGGCCATACCAAGCACTACATCGAGAATGAGCTGTCGCATATAGTTCCATATTGACTTGTGAAGCTCTTGGAGATCTGGCCTATCTTTGGAGGCGACTACCAGAACTGATGTGAGGAGGAATGATTCATTTCTAACGGTATTGAGTATGGACTCGGATCGTAAAACACTGGCGGGGACAATGGGGCAAAATGGGTGGTAGTTATCTGCGTATCTGCAACTTCTAATTAGATGTATTGTTCACGAAATGGAGGTGTCTTGTTGTGCGCTACTTACACGCTCAGGAGCTGGAGTAGGAGGGGTGGCTCGAGTGTGCCGTTCTGTATGAGAGGGTATGCCCTGATTCTGGGGTCATCTAGTTTGGTTGCCGTGCGCACACTGGCAGGAGATCCCGAGTCTGACAAACGAGCCGGAGCCATTGAGTTGGGAATATCTTCTCCTGTTGCGTCTGGAATGTCATTATCGTGATGATTGATGGTGGAAGGGTCGATAGAAGGATTGGAATTGGATTGGCCAGCAGTGTGCGCGAGGATCAGTAACGCATCGTATGGGTTCTGCAGGCTGTTGGGGACAGGCTCTTCCGGTTTTGTTTGTCGCGGAGATACGTGATCTACTGAAGAAGAAGTTGAGCCAATGTCGTGATATTGTCGCTTCCTTTGTTGTCTGCCCCGCCGGAAGTGTGAAAAGTCGCCGCCGCGTCGCGAGCCCGCAAGAACGCACTCGGCGCCTTCGCGCACACACTTTGCGCAGGGTGGTTTCCCAGGTTCGCCGACGCTTTGTCTGCAGAAAATTCAAAAGTCAGCGCAAAGAAGGAATTGATTGTTAATTGACTATTCATCGAGTGATCCGTGATGTGAGTTCAACGGGGGACGAGACGAGAGACACGGGCTGACCCACAGATCGCAGCGAGTTTTGCGCGAGCGGCAGCGGACGCAGGCGCGGTACTGTCGCAAACCTTGGCCTCTGGTCATGGCAAAAACATTTAGGCTGCAGAGTGAACTGTAGCCGAAAGAGAGAGAAGCAAGGGAGAGAGGCGGCACTGACGTGGAAAATCCGGGGTTTGAGAGCAGACTAAGATTGGACCTGGGGCCATTACGGGTCACGGGAGTGGCCTGAAGCATCGCCAGGATGCGCCACTGTGGGGAGCGAGCTCAGAGCTAGGAGGCTTCCCCGCCCCGATTCTGGGGCTGGCAGTAGACGGCTATAGATGGCCAGTGGTCCCCTGACCGCAGCGCCGCAGTGACCCGCGCTGACCCCATCGTCAGTGGGCAGACGGGGCCGACGCGAGCGGGGATGCCCGCCCTGGCAGTAGACGGCTGTAGACGGTGGCGCGTGCCAGCCAGTGTGCGACGCTGCGGTGCATTATCGCATCGCTGCTGGGAGCGTCGCTGAAGCCCTTCCTGGTCCCCACTGGCTCTAATTCATCACTCCGGGTCTCGTGTCGGGCCAATAATGGCGTTGGCAATCATCTCATCGCATCGTCCGGGTCCGGTCGCTGTTTTGGCACTGTCAAGATATTTAAACAAGACAAGCAGCCTGCCAGCCAGCCGTCAATCGTCATCATCATTGATTGAACACGCTTCAAAACCAAACACAAACACAGACACAGGCATATTTAGAAGAAGACCAAAAAACAACTGTGTGGTTGGCTTCCAATTCCTTCCTCACTTTTTTCACTCATCTCTTCCCCCCAAAAATTTCCCCTCACCATGGCTCCTAGTCGCCTCGAGTCTCCGCCATTGGAGTCGTCGTCCACCCCCTCGGTTGACAAGCTCAAGAATGTCAAGCCGGCTGCAGATGACATCTATGGCAGCTATCACCCTGCTGATCCAGCCACGCTCAGCCTTGAGTCCAACTTTGGGCCCATGGACCCAGAGACCATTGGCTACTTGCAGCCTACCTCCAAGGATACCCCTCTTGAGATTATGCACGAGCGATTCCAGCGCGACGGCTACCTCTTTGTAAGCATTACGAGCTGGCTGAACCACCCTCCCTAGACTGACTAACTGGTTTCCCTCTAGGTGAAAGGGTGCATCTCCAAAGAAACTTCCCTCGAGTGCCGAAGAAACTACTTCAGTTACATGGAGCCCAGTGGTCTTCTCAAGGAAGGCTCAGATCCCGTAGATGGTATTTACTCTGGGGCTGACACCAGAAAATACCTGCCCCCAGGTAACCTGCGTCGACTCTTTGGTTTAAAAGACGACCCGCAGAGTGACAAATATGTCGATCTCATGGTGTCTGCTCACGAAGCCGACTTCTACATTGAGTTTTGCAAGAACAAGGAGCTGAGAGACTTTGTCAGCTACTTCACCGGCTGGGCCAACCCTCACATGCTCCAGCGCACCATGTTCCGTGCCTTTGTCCCCAACAGCGAGCTTACTCCCGTCCACTTCGACCAGATGTATCTCCGCGCGGGTCCACCCACAAGCCTCACGGCCTGGATCCCAATCGGCCCCGTGTCGCTGGAAGCTGGTGGCTTGATGTACCTAGAAGGATCCACTGATATTGGCAAGAAGACAGAGGACGACTTTGCTGCCAACGCGAGCAATCTCACTGACGAGGAGCGCGTCAGCGCCTTCAACAAGAACATGAACGACGGCGGCTTCCTCAGCCGCGACACCGTCACTTACGGCAAGGAAGCGCGCCGAAAGTGGCTTATTGCCGAGTACGAGGCCGGTGACATTATTTTCCACAACCCTTACATGGTCCATGCCAGCTGCAAGAACAAGGACCCCAACGATAAGATCCGCTTGGCCACAGACGTTAGATTTGTTGACCCCGAGAAGCCCTACGACACGGCAAGTTTCCCCAATTACTATACCCACTTGATGCCCCCATGCTAACCGGACAACAGCGCTGGATGAAGGTGTACCGACCCCTGGATGGCCTGTAGATGAGAAATGAGAATGGATAGATGAAATCGCCCGGAATGATGGCGAATATGTAGAAACAATGCTCATGTAGGTTAGCCAGAATGAATAAAAATGATCATGTTATGAACAGGGGCATATTGCGTAACCTGATTGTGGAATCTAACGGCCGGGCATGAACCTTGGTAATGTGACTGTGACCATGTATTGCTTATCAAAGACTCCATCTGTACAGGTGGACTGAGATTGTGCCCTAGTCCCACCAAGCCAATGAGATGATGGGAATTATGTGTTTCTTGCCAGGGTCTAGTCCTACACGTACGCAGTGGCCACATGGCACGGGGTTTGTTGGGGTTCTTGGGAGCACGCGCTTCCCCTTTCTCTCTCCTCGTTATCCCACACAATTTTTATGCAGATCTTATACCGACTGGGCAATCATGATTCTGAATTAAACCCCTCAGAAACATTTGGGGAAAAGATGTTTCATGCCCCATCGTCTCTCTGTCTTGGAGTTGTGAGATGTCGTTGCGTGAGTGGACCACACCACATCAGATGAAGCCTTGTCCAATGGCACACCGTTAGATCTCTAGATTCCAGATTTATAGGCCGCATCTAATTGATGGATAATCAAATCCCGCCCGAGGCCTACTCCACACGTGCCTATTTCCATGAGTAACGATGCGTCATTTACCCGTCTATAACCATCTCCCCCAAGGCGGTGGCCCACTTCCCCAGCTCCTTTTCCCCAGATTTCGCGCTGGCCATTTGCGGGGAACCCGATTTGCCAGGCCAGAGTGTGGGGTAACCGAGATTCCAGGCGTGTTTACCGCATGATCTTTAGGGGTTAGACGTCCGTGTCGCCTCTTGGCCATGACTCGCCTCCGCTCCTTAGCTCGTCCGTCTATTGCCGTCGACCTAAAAACGTCCCCGGCGAGAAAACGTTTATATGCAACGATGGCGAACAGGAGGACTGCGAGATTGCTCCAACACAGGCAACTGCAGCAGCACTCCTTCACCGCAATTCGCCAACCGCAACCATGTTTTTGCAGAAACTTGTGCGAAATGAGTCCATCAAGACGGACCCCCCGGAGATCTACAATCTGAGGACCGTCGTGGTCAGTTTGGTGGTAAGTACCAAAACCGCAGAGGATGCGCGTGAACTTTAAAATGCTTACCAGCGGGTGATTCTTAGGCATGCGGCGGTGCGCTCCTGTTTGGAATGGACATGGGGATTATCGGAGGAGTCCTCTCCATGGAGACCTTCAAGGAGTAAGAAATGAATGCCGGAAAAAGAAAAGAAATTTATTGAGCTGTTACTAATGCGCCTCTCTCTGCTAGACAATACGGACTCGTCAACAAGCCTGATACCGTCCTCGCAAACCTTGAGTCGAATATCGTATCCGTGATCCAGGCTGGCGCCTTCCTCGGTTGTCTTATGTCGATGTGGATGGCGAATAAGATCGGTCGACGTCTTTCACTTATTGTTGCCTCGTGGTTTGTTTTCGTTGGTGTTGCGATGCAAGCTGGTGCGAGCGGCCACCTCTCAGTGATGTATATTGGAAGGTAATAGTCGGTCCACCTTATGATCTTTTCAAAGTGCTCAACATTTGGCAGGTTCGTCACGGGCATTGCTGTCGGTATCGCATCCACCGTCAACCCGCTATACGTTTCAGAAAATGCTCCCAGAGGTATTCGTGGGCTTCTCACTGGCTGCTACCAGCTTTCTATTGTCACTGGACTCACTGTGAGGAACCCTTCGTTGAGTGCACGAGCAGTATACTAATTCCTCTATTCAAGCTTGCGTTCTGGATCAATTATGGTTGCTCTCTGCATGTTAAAGGGCACGCCCAATACATTATCCCGCTGTCCCTTCAAGCTCTCCCCGCGGTCTTCCTGTTCTTTGGAATGCTCATGGCCAACGAATCTCCTCGCTATCTAGCCCAGAAGAGTCCCGAAAAGGCCCTTGCCGTGCTGGCTAAGCTGCGAAACCTTCCTGCCGACCACCCTTACATTCGCAATGAGATGGAAGGCATCTCTGCGCAGCTGGAGGAAGAGAGAGCTTTGGCTGCCAATAGCTCAGGGTGGACTCTTATCAAGGAGGCTTTCACTGTCAAGTCTTACCGCCGCCGAACCTTCCTCTGCATCACTCTCATGATGTGGAGCAACATGACGGGAACGAATGCCATGACCTACTACAGTACCACCATCTTTAAGAGTGTCGGCATGTCTGGTTCATCTGCTTCATTATTCGCTACTGGAATCTACGGAATTGTCAAGATGGTCTCGTGCGCCATTTTCATCGTATTCGTCACTGACTCTCTCGGTCGAAGAAAGAGTCTGCTTTGGACCGCCATTGTACAGGTGAGCAACTTTCAGCGAACAGCATTTTAAATTCCAAACATCTAGGATCCTTCGCTAACGCGCGCTCAATTTCCAGGGCTTGGCTCTCTACTATGTTGGGTTTTTCATCCGCTATGATCCACCAGTTGCAGGCAAAGCGACTAGTGCTACGGGGTACGTTGCAATTGTCGCAATTTACATTTTCGCCGCGGTATACCAGTTTGGTTGGGGTCCCGTAGTCTGGACATACTGTTCCGTAAGTTTGAATGCATATGTTATGAACCAGAAGAAAAGATCTAATCGTGTTATTAGGAAATTCCTGCCGCCCGCATGCGTGCTCTACAGATGGGTATGGCCACAGCGAGCCAGTGGCTGTTCAATTTTGTGGTTGCAAAGGCCACACCAAGCATGTTTGCCACACTAGGATCAGGAGGATTCGGAACATACTTTGTATATGGGTCCTTCTGTTTCGCCATGGTGGTTTTCGCTTGGTTCTTCGTACCAGAAACCAAGGGTAAGTTGATGACGGAATGGACATCTTATTGCAAGGCGGTGACTAACATGGGAATTTATAGGCCTTGCTCTTGAGGACATGGACGAGCTTTTTTCTCAGGACAATGTACGGGGAAAATTTGTCCCAACACGGCTTTCTGTATTAGAGGCCGTGCGAGACGCCAAGACCGAGGAGAGCAATTGTGAGCACCTGGAGAAGGCATAACATCATGTAGCGCATCATAGCTTAGATGGACAGAAATGACATATTTTTTTTGCGTTGTCCATACACAAAGTTCGATCATTCCTAGACTGATCTATAGTCCCCGACTGGGTTGTTACGAATGCCTGGAGGTTGTGTCTCAATTTTCCCCACTCTAGTACGCCCTTGAATGCTATCTGAGGTTGTTACCAGTGTAAACCAATGTGCATTCATTAACCACGGATCGATAGAAAGAAAAATTAAAATTCTCACAGTCATATTTTAATTATAGTGTTTACTGTCGCTTGTCTGGTCATCCACTTTCGCTGATGGCCGGCTTAGAGAACCCCTTCACCCCGCATCGGTCGGTCGGATGTATCGTCGTAATTTGCCACAATCTAGGAATCCTTTCGGTCTGATTTTGTCTGACTCGTCCACATTATACTATAGATAGTGCATCAACCATTTTTATGCCGTCGCAAGCCATTAGAGTAGTTTTTGACTTCGTCATCGGTCAGTCAACCGGCATGGCTCGCCGGCACCGGCACACCGGCACACCGGCAACGCTATCTCTGGGAGCCAATGACGATCGAAATTCTCGACAACCACACCTGAAGTTACCGGATTTGGAACTCCTGTAATACTACACCCAAGATTCTCACCGGTCCGTACCCCACTTGTTTTGGCTATTGTAGGACCACCCGAAGGGCGTGCTTGTCATTATCTCTGGTCATCTTAGATCCCTATCGGTATTTATGAACGCGAAAGAAGACCCAACTTATCTCCTCACTCTCAGCATCATTCCAAATTAAACGCACGACTTCTTATTACAACAATCTTTGCGCATCATTACAACTCATTGCACATTATCTATCTTCAACCGAACAAAATGGATCGTTTGACCAACTACAAACTTCTGTCTTTCGACGTCTATGGCACTTTGATTGATTGGGAAACGGGTGTCATCAATGGACTGAAGCCCTTGCTTGAGGCTAATGGAGCCGAGTTCCCTCGCAAGCAGCTCCTCGAGGCCCACGCTGAGTTTGAGGTGTCCCAGCAGCTCAAAACGCCAGAGATGAAGTACTCTGAGCTGCTCACTACCATTCACCCGTTTATCGCGGCCAAGCTGGGTCTCCCTGCCCCTACCGAGCAACAGAACAAGGCATACGGTGACTCCATTGGCAAATGGCCTGCATTTCCCGATACTGCCAAGGCTTTGCAGCGCCTCTCTAAAAACTACAAGCTTGTGGTGCTCTCCAACGTTGACAGGGAGTCATTCGCTGGCAGCAACAGCGGGCCACTGGAGGGATTTCCATTCGACCTTGTCATTACTGCGCAGGATGTCGGCAGCTACAAGCCAAGCCTGCAGAACTTCCATTACATGCTTCGACAGGCAGAGGAAAAATTCGGCATCAAGAAGGCCGAAGTTCTCCAGACAGCTCAAAGCCAATTTCATGATCACCGCCCAGCCAAGGAGATGGGCATCACATCAAGCTGGATCGAGAGACCAGGTGCTGTTATGGGAAACAGGGAAAACCCTGTGTACAATTGGAGATTTGATACACTGAAGGACATGGCAGATGCTGTGGATAAGGAGTTGGAGGGACAGTGAGGACTGGCCGACGGTTGATTGTGATTTTACCCAATACACGAACTCATTAGTCAATATATATGTGCTTGTTTGGCTTTCATGTTTTGGAGGTACTATGTAAGTTCTCAAACACGTGATGAAAATTTTAAGTCTTTTCATAAATTATACTTCAGTTTACTGTGCCTATCTAATACGCAGCCTACTTTAAAGTGAGAGTGATAGAAAATGACCCTTTGTCTACATGGCCCTGGATCTCGCGATCTAGCTTTGGTATATTATTTCCTCATTCAATATATGACTCTAAGAAGATTCTATTCGACAAGGTTGCTGATCATATCCTCCATGTTTTCGATCAACGCCATGATGGTACTTTCTTCGACTACCCAATCTTGCCACGTGAACCCTAGCCCCATTCTGCCATCTCTTCCTGTCACAGCACTAATCTTGATGGCGCCTGAACACGCACTGGCGCTTTGGCTAAAGAGCACACCCTGGATTTGACAGTCACCGCGGTTATTTACGGGTCGATTGAGGACCCCGACGTTGCTGAGCTCCCAGGCTGCACGACGTTTTTTCCCAATTTTCTCAGAAAGCCACTGTGACATATCCTGCACGTGCCCTAAAAACCCCACAGGCATATCTTGGCCACGGTCTTGTCGTAATTTGTCAATAGTCTTCATTGTGCGGGCTGCATCCTGCCAGAAAGATGACTCGGACCTGTCATAGACCTCACTGAATGACCCCACGTAGCAACCGACTGAACTTTCTGTTATGGGATGAGGTAACATGTGGCGTAATGAAACAGCACAATCCCCCCACAAAGTGGTAAAGTTTGACGGAAGAATACTGAAAAAAGCCGATGCTGTCAGTGACATTATTGCCGCAGTCAGAGTTACATTGTGCGACTTGCAGATTCTTCGAACAGCGTCCAACCGGGTAGAAGGGATCCAAATTGAAGAGAACTTCGTGTGGACTGGTAGGGTCTGCATCGCTCCACTCCAAACATTATCCGGTGGCCGCACGGGATTTTGCATATCATGGAGAAACCCGGCCGAGGTTTCGAGGTCGAAGATGGTCTCAAGAGGAGGTAAAAGCGACTCACTTTTTGATACCTTCTCGGTGAACGCGCCAGACATCGATGAAGAACAGAGCGCAGCCTCTAACTCCTCGTGTATTACGAGAGCGCTCTTGGTATCGGCTAGAGAATGGTGGAAACAAAAGCATATGGTGAATGAGCTGGTATTCTTGGGGTTGTACAACACCGACATCCTCCAAAAAGGAACCGGGGGCTCCAATTGCATGAATGGAAGATTGTGCTGACGCTCCACGAATTTATCAACCTCAGCGTCACCAGGGGTCGGGATGGCATCGTCATATTCGATAAACGTGACGAGTTCCTCCAGGCAAACCTTTTCTTGAAGAATGAATTTGGGTGAATTTTCAACGTCAATCAGCACTGCACGTAAAGCAGGATGCTTTTCGACCACAGTTGACAGCGTATGCAGCAATGGAACCCTCAACGGTTGGTCACTCTGAATCGCATAGCTAGCCGTAACGCACACGTTGAGATAAATACCTAGATGGCTCCGCAACGCTGAATATTTTTCCGAAGGCCCTGCACATATTAGAACCATAATCTGAAAATATAATTTTGAAGATATAACGTACCCAAAAGGCGCGAATCTGGTACTGAGCAAGCCATCTTGTGATCCGAGAACAAATATGAAATCACCCGCGAAAGTGAAAGTACTCCAAAGCGCAGTGTTATAGTCATGAAAAGTTCACTAAAACATTCATTAAATTTTTTACAGTTGTCTTTCCGGCCCGAAAACCGGCACAAGTGCCGGTCCGGCCGCAATCCCAAAATTTTACCCACAAATATTTTAGGACGAACAATACAAACTTGCAGAAGCATTCTGTGTGGTATGTGACTAAACTTGGCGTGAATGGTGGGCACCAGTCCTTGGCCTGCCCCCTAATCACTAATAATATCTTGAATTCTTGGAATCATACAGGGATATGGATGCCGATGACAGCAAAATGACTAGGTTCAGACACTGGTTCTTCACAGATTAAACTTTTCTTGATTCCAAGAATACAAACAGATATAGGGAGTCAGCCTTTACCCAGTGTACTAAAAGGTAATTAAGATAGCTGCTATAGAAGGTCTGGTATCAATACACTCTCCGCCAACGCAATGTCATAGTAGAAGGACCTGTTGGTACCACACCAGCCCCCGGTATACGGACGTGCATCTGGGCCTTCGAAGGGATCACCTCTCATGCCGTCATAAACGCCCTCTAAAATCCAATATCCCTTCAGTGCCCCGGCAGTTATATCACTAGCTACGTACTTTGGTGGCTCGGGATAAGGGTTAAAGGGGAGTTCAGCGAGGGCTTGTTTCCCAGTTGTGGACCGCCAGACCTGGCGGAAGGCTAGGACATCGTCCCGTTCCGGGTCTGTGTCCCGTTCTGAGTCTGTAGGTTGATAGTCCTTCCACTTTAAGGCTGTTCTGGTGGTCTCGTAGTAGTTGTGGAATTGGCTGGTTGGTATGGCGACGGCGCATTCAACCAGTGGTGGCATGATGTGGACGCATTCGTCAATGGGTTTAAGCAGTTTCTTCAAACTTGCCTTGTAATAGGTATCGTCTTTGGTAGGCTGAAGCGAAATGTACAGCCGACGCAAGTGAGGAAAGTTATCAGGGAGTATCTGGAAAAGTATTTTGTAATCCTCTTCCTCAAACCCAGGTTGAAACATTGTTTCATGAATCAGCTTTATGGGCCACACAATCTCAAGAGATGTCATCATGGCCAATCTCTGGGGAAGAATGAACCCTGGAAGATGGACCATCATAAATTCGTTTGACATTGCGAAAGTATTGCTTCTATACAAGACTTCAATACCCTCCGAATAGCTGACCACGCCTTTCTAGTTAGAAATAGTATGAATCTGTCTGATTGATGGAAATCACTTACGCCTGGTGGCAACTCAATAGCCAGCCCATGGCTCCAATCTGGCACTTCAGCGGCGCTGCGCCAGGCCAAGCACCACAAAACTTTGCTTTTCCATTGCGACAATGGTCATGCCAGGGACCTGTCGGGCCCTCATCGCCCGTCATCGGTCCTGGTGGCATCTCTCGTGGATCGGGGTGATGCCGATGGCATACTGAACCCCACCAATTCCAGGACTTAGACTTCAACTGATCCACCTTTCGCTCTCCGCCATCATCTCCCTGGGGATTCGTATTGTTCACGCCACAATGATAGTGGTCTTGGGTCTGATCCTTAGCTAATGGGGCATCTGGATGATCAAATGTGAGATCCAGGTGGAGCCGACGACATCCAAAAGCATATTCTAGTATGGTCCTTCTGATATCATACGGGACTTGTTCAAAGAATGTACATTTCTGCTGCAAGTCCTCCCTCGAGGCTGATGGTGTCAGAGTCTGGGGCCGAGGGTTCGAGAGAAATGGGACTTTCGAATCCCGATCTTTGCGCTCTCTGCGATCTCTGTATTTATCCAGCCTTTTCTGAACCCAGCCGCTCAAATTTGGCGCCATGGTGATTGGAGAGATGAATGAGCTAGAGAATACTATTCGTCAGGCTGGTTGTGTATAGTGGGATACATCATGGCTGTGGACAAGGAAATGAAGAAAATATACCCATTTTACACAGGCAAGTTCTTGTGATGAGTTAACATCTCATGAGGCTGTGTTCGGTGTTTTCACAACCAACACTGAGTCTGCCTTGCCAAGCACCTATCGGACCATTTTTGCGAACAGCCAGTCAGCGGGTGGAAAATTTGCTGATGCGTAACGAGGGATCGCGCTAAGAATGGGGGATTAATTTATTTCCTACAGCCAAGAACATGATCCGCACCCCAGCATCGCCCAACAGTTCGCGTTTTGACATTTTTGAGTGCTACACCAACCAACCATTGGCACTAACTGTACAGCCCCAGTGCACAGCCTCCAAAACTGAACACAGATCAATATGACCTGCGTTAGGAAAACAAATATTATCGATATAACCCGAATATTGTGAGTACGGATGTGATATGATCCCCAGTAACGAAGTTTTTTGGTTCTTTTGATCTTTTTTGTACGTATGTCTCTGAGGAAACATTTCATGTCTTTCACAACCCCTGCGTTCGAGTCATAACAAAGCCTTTCTTTCAAGTCATATTATTTTGCAGCCATTCCTCTAGACCAGGGAGTGATTCAAGATCAGCGAATGTCGAAGGAACAAACTCTTGTGCGAAGTTCGACTTTCCTTGATGCACCATGCCATGCACCAGGCTACCACCGGTGCCTACTGGCCTCGAAAGAATCACTTCATCCTGTTGCCAAGCCTCTCCGGGAACGATTTGCTGCATTGCCACCCAGTTTCGGAACTCCGCATAACCAGAAGCGACTGGTGATGGGTTTCCTTGGTGGCTGCTATTCAGCTTTTGGAGAGCCATCTCCAGAATATCTAGTCCACGCTTCTCGCAGCTTTTAGAAAAGACACCGACTGACATGTCCTTTAGCATAGATAAGCCTTGATTGCACGGTTCTTCGAGCGCAGAGTCTTTCATAAAGATTCTCCGGGCTACCAAAGCGAGCACAGCGGCGCAGCAAGACGTAAATTCGGTGTATGATGACTTAGACAATCCGAAACCATCTCGCAACATTCTGCATAGATCAATAGATAATATACTGCTGTCGATACAGTCCTGAATTAACTTGTCTCGTGCATTGGACCACTCGGCTCCCCAGGTATCATCGGGCTTGGCGACCACTTCACCAAAGATGAATGATCTGCCAATAAATATGTGCACTAAATGGTAAGTCAAAGCGAGGTGGATGTTTGACCGAAACAAAGGTTTGCCTGGGGTGAGGTCTCTGCAGCAGGTCTCTTCTGGCAGTTGTTCCCACCATTCTCGCAATCGCTGCTTCACTCTGAGTATATCCTGTATTCTGCTGCGGGCTTGTGATTTATCCGCTCTTTTGAGAGCAAGTCTAACAGGCATTAGCTATTTATTTACCAGCGTGGCCCAAGCGTACGTACATGGAGTCACGAGCGTCTTCCATTATATCTGTAATTCCTCTTTGTGCAATAACGTTTGTAAATGTATCCACACGCTCTGCAGGGTGCAATTCTGGGATATCTATTGGTAAATTCGCATCCACTTCGGATCGTGATACTGATGGTGGTCTCCCGTGTAGAATAGAAATACGTCTGCTGCATGTTAGAAATGTCCCATCTACCAAACAAGCATGGCGCCAACCTATCCAGTGTATAAACTGTCCACCACACCCGATTTCGAATTTCCTGTTCTAAGGGGCTGTGGGAGTCACGAGACTGTTTATGCATGCCATTATGCGTCGCTATTTTCACAGCAATGCCAAAGTAGGTGCAAGAAAGTCCAGAAGGGTCCAGTGGAAGCGCGTATATGCCAAGGAGACCAAAGGCTTGGACACTTAGTGGCGAGCCTATGGTCAGCACATCTGGTATCAGGGTAACAGCTTTGCGATAAAATGCCAATGCGAGCGTATCATCCATCGCAGAATTAATACTGAATGTTCCTCCACCTGGTCGTTTTCCTATGCTTCCAGTATTTGGAGCAAGGTGAGCGAATTGGGTGCCAACCGTAAACACCATCAGAGCGGTGCAGACCCATGGCGAGTCGGCGATTGTGAGGGGACGGTTGGGGGCATAGAACTCGTTGAGGCGGTCTCGAAGGTAATATTCGTCGACGTAGAAGTAATTAGTTTGAGCCAGATTGAAAAAGACATCAAGAAGTAATAGTGCCACTTCAGGTGGGGGGAATAATGATGCTGCTTCTTGTACAATAGAATCTCGTGATAGGAGCTGTTCAGCAGGCACAAGTCCAGGGCTAGCATCCTATTTAGTAAAGCATTAGTTGGGTATTTTTTTGCGAGTAATGAATCCAATGCTTACATGTTGGCGAGTTCCTGCGAAGCCGTCCATTTTCTGTTCGACTCGACGTGAAAAGTGTGAGTGGGAAAACTCTTCATACGCTGAGGGTCACTGTTAGTATGAACGGCGCAATGTGACAACAGTCACGCAAGAGTGTCAAACCTGTTAACCTCCCAGAGGCATCTGGTGTAGACGCGTCTGTTCCGACCGAGTGTCGCTTCTCGACGTCGACGTCGTGCGTGGCCGGTTCCTGTGGGCTGTCTTTTTCAGCGCGCAAGTTTGCCAGTACTTCTTGTAGATGGGATTTGGTGAATTGGTCGACTCCTGTGCATAGTTGAACAATGTTCTCGAGGGTGCGTATCCTATCTACGTCAAAAAATGTCGTCGGGTCTACCTCTTCAGCAACAGGCTTTGGATAAGATGCACGTCGATGTGGATTTCTGGTCCTCCTGTAGGCATCGGTGAAGACACACTGACGGCTGGACTTGTTGCATCTATCACAGGGTGTGCCACCATTGCATTTTTCTTTCAGCCTCCGACAGTTATCGCATCTAGTATAGATGGTAAGCAAAATTGAAACTGTTGTACGGCTAGAGGCAGAGGCTTACGCGCGTGTAGTTCGTCGAGATCTGGATTGCGCAGCTTCCGGTCTTGATTGCGACGGATGGCCGGGACCGCCGATTGGCCGACCCCTGGAATCTGCAGCTGACATGTTGCGCTGCGTGTCTAACCGACGGACTAGATGCAGCTGTATTACAGGGTGGGACAGGATGCCATGCACCGTTACCGTTAAGACGAGCTTGTCTTGCAGGCGAAGATTGCGGCGAGAAGCCGGCGGGGATGTGCCGGTTGAGTGTGCCGGTCGCTGGTCTGGTGGAGATGCCCCGGCGCTGTTGTTCCGTGCCGGTTGGATCACTGGCTCCGAGGCTGGTAGCCAATATTTAGTGGCTGTCCGGGCCCTAAACTTTGGTTACGAAGACGCTAAACTTCGGCACTGGGCAAGATTTTGATGGAAGGCCCTACCGCCGGGCTTTGAGTGCCGGCGCTCCCTTGCCCTAAAGACACAATCCGCACGCACTTGGCTCATTTCTCGTTCGCTGAATCTGACCGAATCATAGCTTCTACCTAATAAATCGTCAAATAAAAAATGACGTCAATCTGCGTGCCCTTGGATCGACATTCCAAGAACAGCCTTTTCCACAGATCAGCGTCTCAGAGTCGTGTGTGGTAAGTGCCAGTGGATGGTGGTGGTGGCCTAAGCTTGAGCGTTGATCAATCAAGACCAATTTGGCAGAATTTCTAGTCACTGGAAAGCTATCGATACTACACATCGGCACTGATTGGGAACCAAAGTTTAACTTGAGGATTGTACAATTTTGAAACGCTAAGAGATGTGTGCGGGCTAGCTGCGAAAAAATATCGGTTGGGACATCATACAGATGAATCGTCAAGTCAGTGACATAGTTAGAGCCCAGAGGTTCCCATCTCCACGAGGCCAAGATAAGAAACACAGTAAGGTTGAAGAGAAGAAGAAGGATTGATAGAAATACACAAAGAAAAATAGAAGAAAGAAATTGTACAGGGGTAAAATAAAAAATGCATTCGCTTATGCGGCGTAGTTCTTGAGTTGATCTCCAGCGAGAGCAAGATTCTCAATGGTTGCCAGGCCATATTGGGCAACATCATTGGTAGAGATCCAGCTGGCCTCATCCACGGCAATAAGAACCTCGCTTCCATTCAGGCTGGTGATGTTCCATGGCGAGCTTTCCTTGAAGCCGTCCGTGGTGTAGAACTGGCTCCACGCCATCAGCTCAATGGTGGCGTTGCTGCGCTGGCTGCCAGCGTAGGCGGTCAGACGCGAGTGTCCCTGGTAGAGGTTCAGAGTGCCAAAGTTCTTTCCATATCGGGCGGCTTGCTCGGCCTTGGATGCTCCAAAGTAGTAGCAGTAGTCCAGCCAAGCGTCCTTGAAGCCATCTGGAAGGGCATCACCGTAGTACTCGATCAACTCGGAGTTCACCTCAACCAAACCAAAGACGGCTGACAGGTGGGAGACGGAAACGTTTCCGAGATTCTGGGGATCTGCGGGAGGAGGTCCAAGAGTCCACTCCTCGGGGTCGTACAAGCCAGAGCCAGTGACAAAGCCATTGGTCAGGTTTGCAATACCAGTCATAGTGTTGGTGAGCTTGGTCTTCGACTCGTTCCAGCGAGATCCGCGGCGCTCCCAGTCGAGAAGCCATCCAGCAGCCAAAGCCGACCAGTCAGTTCCAAGACCAATAGCAACAGTCGAGTTGGGCGAAGGAGTCCATCCATCCGTTCGGACCTTTCGGTTGGGATCAAGGGTTCCGTAAGTCTTATCAGTGTCGAGGAGTTCCTCGAGCAATTCACCAACACGCTCATCACCACCAGTGAGGTAGTAAAAGTACTTTCGATACATGGGCTGGGAGATTCGGGCCTGCTTAGCACTGTCGCTAAAGTGCTGAACACCATGGCGGGTTCCCAGACCCTTCCAGTCTCCAATGTGATAGACATCCACCTCGCCAGTGTGTCTGGTCAGAGCCTCCGCAAATCGGTAAATATCCTTTCGGCCAGTTCGGAGGAAGTAGAGCCAGAAGAACAAATCGGGAGACAGCTCAGAGTTATCCCAAGCATATCCACCAATGTCGTATCGCCATGTGTGTCGGTCAGTGTCGTAGGTGTGCATGAAGTCACCGTAGTCAAGGAAGCCGTACCATCTGCGCTGCTCAATCTGTCCCTGGTAGAACTTGGCCAAGAAATCAAGGTGGTCTTCCAATTTGGTGGAGGCAGCAGTGCTAGTATCCGGAAGGTTCCAGTAGGATCCAAGAGCCTTGGTTTCCCGAATGTGGCTGGGCTCCGCGACCAAAACAGGCGGGTCGTTGACATAGTCGGTCAGTGCCGTCAGCGTGTCTCGGGATGGTGTGCTGTCAAAAGCAAAGAAAGAAATCTCGCTAGTTCGCGCGATGCCGTAGGGTGTATCAAAACCGGGCTCGTAATCCTCGTAAGTAATCTCAAGCGCATCAAGCTCGTCTGCGTAGCCTTCCTGGCCGAGGCCATCATGGTATGGGCGAAGGTCCAGAGGCTGTGCGTCGGGGCTGTACAGCCAAAGGGTAATGGATCCAACATCGGTGGCCGCATTGGAAATATCGAAGCCCGAAGGGTATCGCTTCCAGAAGTCGCGCAGAGCTACAGCGAGACCTCCCTGTGTCGCTCCGCCGAGGTATGCAAGTCCTCCTGCACGGGTGCCGCCGGGAATCTTCAACCAGCTCTGGCCTGCCTTGGTCCTTTTTCGGAGGTTAAATCCGTCAGCAGAGAGCTGGGTAAGGCTGAAGTCATTCCACTTAGGAATCCACTGGAGACGGGAGGAGACTCGTGTGTCCCAGGTGCTAAGGGCGGGCAGGACCTGTCCTTCGAACTGAGCAGTCTTCACCGCAGTGCCGGGATCTCTTCGAAGTCCAGTAATACCCTGAACGGCTTCATTGAGAAGGCCGCCATCGACACCAGCAATTCTCACGTGACGGTTGTAGGCTTCCTCTCCCTTGAGCGGTACGTCCAATTTGATGCCAATGCCAGTAATTAAATCCGTTGTCGCGTTTCCGTCAAATACCACGCTATGAACCAGCTTGACTGACTCTGAGTTGGCGTACAGATAAAAGCGGAGGACAAAGGACAGCCAGTCGTCATGGGAGCCGCCGTCGGTCAGCTTGTGCTCTCCACGGACGGTAACGAGTGCTCGGGCAGAGGTGAGGTCGCTAACAGTGACGTTGCTGACATTGCTCTCAAAGTTGTAGTAGTTGATTGAAGAGTTTCCGCGGTCGGCTGCCGTGTCTGGAACACCAGACTGAGATTGGAGGATCAGCTTTCCATCCTGGCCGACCGTGGTGCCATTCTTCGTCTCAATGGCGCCAATGACGTTGTTTCCTGACTTGGGAAATGTTACAACGATTTCACCAGTGTTGATCTTGATCTCATCCGAAGACTCTGTTACTGCAATTCCGCTGGTAGAGTTGCCCGCTTTTGTCGAATAGCTCGAGCTGTTGGATGACACAGCCTTGATTGTGTACTCGTCGGGAATGGTGCTGGACCCGGGAATAGCGTGGCCAGTCCACTTCACAGAACCATCCCGCCAGTAACCCGTGACCCAGGATTGGAGTTCAACACTCTCGCCAGAAGAGCCAGAAATGGAAAACTTCGTCTGTTCTGCCCAGTGCTTTCCACGGGGCCAAGGCAGGCCAAAGGTGGCACCGAAATGCAGGTCTGGCTTCTCGCCGCCAAGCCAGTGGACGCTAGCTGACGATGAGCTAATATTCGCCGGGGCCGCAGCTGCCGGGTGGGCAAGGAGCGCCGAAGCGGCCAAAACACACGCAGCTAGAAGCGTCATTGTATGACAGCCGCGATAATAGAGTGGTAATAGACTTATTCTACTTTTTTCTTGGTTTGTTAAACTGTATTTCTAGCGGCGAACTGTTGTCATTATATAGCTTCTCAAGCTTATTCATTAACTATGCCGCTATGAATGCGTAGCTCTACTGTAATTTCGGGTATTATCCATCCCTGCAAACCCAGTGAAAATCCCGTCGTTCATTGCGTCAGTTGCTTCTTTCTGACATAGTCCATGCATATGCAAGGGGAAATACGACGGTATCACTTGACCCGAGATGCGTGCACATTAGCCCGTCTCTGCAAGCTTGCAGTGGGAGAACGCAACCGCCCCTGAGCATGACCCAATCACCGTCGGCAATGGTATCATAGTCCTGCACAGCGCATGCTCGGTGCTGCGAACAGGCAAATCGGGCTATCAATCAGCAGGTGCAGGTAATTACAGGGTTACGTCGGGTACTCGATCGATTGACCAGGGACGGGCATGAGCAGTTGGGTGTCACCGAGAGTTGTTCCATCTGCCCAGCGATATGGGGAAGCGATCCAATAACGCGTATAGGTGCACGAGACCTGTCAACCAAAGATCACTAATTACCTGCGGAGAAATGATGCGCGCCGCGAGCCACCAATCGGGACACGGGGCATCTGCTTTTCGTCCGTGGGACTTTGGGGGAAACGCGGGGTTTCGGGGCAGTGGGCTAATGTTGGGCCGAGCGAAGACGATGGGATAAGTCAGTTCTCCAAAACGCGCCTTGGGAAGACATGGCACTGATCGCCAAGTCTGAGTAGAGCCGGACTCCGTTCTCAATTGATGGATGGCGCGTAGGTTGAGTTTCTGCTGTGCTGCGATTTTTTGTTTTCTTGGCCATTGAACTCGCTAGCTCCCTTGTATTTGGACAACGGCCCTTCTCAGACCGAGGCCACGGGAGAGCATTGCCCTTCTTGGAAGGCCAGGTCTCATCTTGGCTCCCAGCACCGATACCCCCATCCTCTCGTGGAATTCTCTCACGTGTGAGCGATATTATGCAAGGTTCCCGCGCCCTCTTGATGGGGACTCAAGGCTTTGGGGGTGGCACGGAATTTTTAGCCTTTGACACCCCGGCAGTGGATTGACTTGGCGTTGTTCGCCAAGCATTCCGGTGCGAGTCAAATCATGATGCAATAAACCCAGGTTGAGCTCAGGCCATTTTCTAGAATACCGTCCATTTTGTGGTACATTGCTACGCAGTCACGTTTATTATGAGCAGTGATCCAGTTCAAGTAGGGGAAAAATTGTAAATAGGGGGATATCTGAAGTAAAAAGGAAAAAAAAAAGTTGCCGTAGACCTCGTTGTCTAACGTGCATGGATGAAGCGAAACAAAAAAGAATGACCGTGTCCTCCACCATTATCGTTTTCTTTTAAAGCCATCGGGACACAATGGTGCTCAGGTCGCCTCCAATCGCCTGGACCAGTGCATCGGCAATGTATCTAGGGAACACGCTGAGGAAGCTCTTCGTAAGATTCGTGATATAAACTTGCTTGCGGGAACATCCAGGTTGAGGGTCCACTCCGTCCATGATCTTCTGGATCCAAGCAATGGCGTTTGGTGCGGAAAGCACACCGCATGTAGTGTGGTTGGGGCCTGGTGCAATGTTCCTCTCATACTCAATTGACACCTGCGCTCCAGTGCAGTATCGGTCGATCATCTCGTCGATCTGCTTAATAGGAGCAACGCTATCGCCAGCGCACTGGTACCAGTACAAGGGAATCTTAGGAACCGAGCGTCTCGAGTCATAGTTGTTATCGAGAAGAATTGCGGTGAGGATAGGGTCCTCAGCAACAGCATCCCAGTCATCGAACAAAGCTGTCACGTCAGCCTGTCCAAACATCTCGAGGTTGGCATCCAGGCATTGCTGTCCAGCTCGATAGAAAGCGTTCTTGTACTCAGGTAGAAGATGCTTGTCAACCAATTTCGCAAGCTGTGGGTACTGGCTGCCCAAGCCAATAAGCACTGTTGGGATAAACCCGGCAACTCGTCCACCGTTTGCGCCAGCGATCGATCCAACGAGAGTAGAGCTACCACCTCCAATAGCGGCTCCTGCAATCTTCAATTCGGGAGCGTAGTTGGGCTGCAATTCAACGGCCCACTGGGTGGGGGGAGCGGCAATGGAGTAACCCCATGTAGCAACTCGGGCCCTAGGGTTGATACCGGTAAACGAGCCGGAAGCGAGGCCTGCACGGATTCCGTCAAGAATTGCGTGAGCTCCCATCTTGTTCGCCAGATAAGCACCAGTAGGTCCCCAGTAGTCAGGTACAATAAGAATCCACCCCTTGGACAAAGCTGCCTCAGCCAGGAGAAGCTGGATCTGGGTGGTCCTAGAACTCAAAAATGGATCAAAGGTTGCCTGAAGCTGGAAACCCCACGAGGGAGAGCAATCTATCGACGCTTCATTCTCGGCAATTTGGAACGACACAACCTTGTTGAAGTTTGCATTTCGGGGAACCAGTACCGTTAGGACAGTAGCCGTGGGGCGATTCCGGTTATCATTAGTCCTGTACAGGATTTGGTGCGCATATGCGAGGTTGGTCAAGGTCCTGGCGTAGTTGCCAATTGGGGTCGGTGTGTACCGATGGTTGATAATCTGACCATTCTGGTAGTCTGCAATGTTGTCCGGGACACGATAGAACGCGTCTGCGTGAGGAGGCTGAGCCCAGGCTTGGGCATTGGCAGCCTGGGAACTGGCCTTTGCCGACTTGGACGGGATGGCATACACTGCGGCCGAGAAGGCCAGTGACAGCACCAGCTTCAGAGAAAGTCGAACCATGGTCGGGATTGCGAGGGCAGAGGACCGAGAAACAAAGCACTCGAGAATGCTTGTCGGGCTGTCGGCTTACAAACTCTTCTGCTCTGTGACAGGGGCCTGAACGATTTATACGTATTCTTCAAAAATGAGCTGTCGGCCATAATCAGATCCCCGTAAAACAATTCAGCAGAACACGGAAGGTCGCATGCCTCAGCTTCACTGGATAGCCCCTGACAATCCTAAGGGCGGCTTTTCCAAAAAGTCGCATGGCTAGGAGAAATCCCGGAAGTGACCCATTGTTTGGTATTCACCAATGGTTGATAAGCAACCCTCCATTGAAGCATTCCATCCGGCAGTTCAGCTTTGCTTTTTCGCAACACCAGGTCTCAGATCTCTGTGCCGATCAATATCTCTCCAAATTCCCTGTTAACATCCTCAAACAACTTTTTATAAAAATGTATTGCAAAACCTCTGTCTTATTGGCTTGACAACCGAAAAAACGCAACTGGGCATGACCTCATCCAGCCCGCCGCGGTCATGCCTGTCTAATTTACTTCTCCATACGACTCTCACAACTTTAAAATCAGTGTATTTATCATTCCAATTACCAGCTGGAAGCCTTCGGGGTTTGTGTCAGTTGAGCCCTTTTGCGAGTGCGCACAATCCAATCCTCGACCGGCGTCGTCATGGGAAGCGGCAAGAGCGGAATCTCCACGTGGCCCGTAAATTTCCATCACAAGGTGCGCGTACTTCCGTATCCTCCTCACAATTTCCGATCCGCAAGCATAGATGATCTCTACCAGATCGCCTGTCGAATTGGTTCAAGTGAACCGTCACTGTCAGGGCAACGTACCAAACATAGGTAAAAAATCCGATAACCAAGCTTACGGGAGCAGATTAAACTAGATCGACATCCTAACTTAATTTATATGTTTCCAGAATCTATAATAATCTATCGAAGTCATCCTGCCAAAATTGGAAATCGAAAAGCCATGGCTTCTGTTGTTGTGGGCATTCCAGCCTCTCACGCTAAGCACCATGTTCATACATCCATAGATTCTACCCGTGATTCAAGAAAGGCGGGAGTTTCGCCACACCTTTTAGGAACAATGCGCCAGGCCTAGACAGTTTACTCTATCCGTATAATCCTACACGCAAAACAAACTCTTTGTTTCTGACTTTATTGAGTACGAAAATTTGCGCTTCAAGCTTGTTTATGTTTGCATAGGTGACTTCAGGTCGCGCACGAAAACGAGAAAACCATATGCTTCTGTAAAAATTATAGATAAAAGATATAGCAAAGGAAACTATTTTTCAAACAGCCCTTGGTTTTGGAATATTTCTAGACTATGTATTTCGAAGCCGGTTTGCTATCACCCTCTCCCCCACTCTTTATGACTCTTACCCTATACTTGTCCAACTTTAGGCTACACAGTAATGCAAATGCACTCTCAACTGTCGAACGTCTTGTACCACTGTTTTATATATATATAGGGATATTTTATTATTTATTCTGGGAATTGACCGAATTTTAAATTGTCGTGTGCTTTATGAATCTGATGTAAAGGAAATATTGATATTCTTAAACGGTGTCAATGCGCAAGCATCAGCACTCAAAGTGAAAAAAGAAAAACCTCCCAAGACTCACATTGGTGAAAATACAGATCACTTTCAGAGTTATGTAATAAGACAAACCTGAAGATTTAAATCATAGATGACGCACTAGATGAAACCACGATGCACTAAATCTTGGCGTCATGTGAGGCGACGGACCAACCCTAAATATTGCTATTATTGGGTCAACTAACTGCTTGTCTCAAGCTTGTCCACCGTTTTTACGGTTGATATAGGTACCATGATGCAATATTATCCACAACAAGCATGAATGCGTGGACCTCTATTTTACTACTCTTACTCAACATTTACGAGTACTGTTCGGTTGGTTGGAGTAATTCGTGGTTACGCGTCGCGGGGTATTAATATGTATGATTGGAATTAGAGAATAATTTATGTCACAAATAGAACGGCTCAACATTTCCTTCTACTGGCATTCTGAAAAGAGCATCTGTGCGGCGTTCATTGCACCATCACCCTTGTTCTTGCATATTTTTGCCAGCTCCACACATCGGCCTTTTATCGCCTTTGAGCTTTCCCCGGTCAGAATGTCCAACAGTTCTCGGGACAGGTCAGCGCTAGACCAATTTGGTTTGGTCTTTTTACTTCCCCACCGGCCCACACCAAGCAATTCGACACGCTGAGCGTAGTCGTAACAATCCGTCCACTGTGGGAGCACTACTTGAGGCACTCCGGCGCTGGTAGCTTGTTAGACAAGAACTCGCATGTGGCAAACAATCTTTTTGAGTAAGAGTGGGATCGAAAAGCTTACCTGATAGCTTCGTTGTATGAGTTGGCACCTCCATGGTGGATTGAGCACGCAATGTGTCCGGAATGTAGAATAGAGACGGGCTCAGCCTTGACCCAGCCGACAATTCGTACAATATCCTCGTGCATTTCATCTCCCAAAATGCCGCTCAATCTGCATCCGGGCTCCGAGGCGCTATAGGTCCCCTGTTTTGACAACTTCCATAGCACTTGGAGCTGAGAGTTGCCGGACTGCTGTTTCAGCGTGTCAATCACTGTTCTCAGAGTGAGGGCCATTTCGCATGCTTGCTTTTCATCCATTCGGCAAATTGAGCCCAGGTTTATGTAAACCGTCGGTGCTCTTTCTAGCCACATGTTTAATTCGGGGTCTGAGTCAGACAGCTGCGAGGCAGACCGAAGAATTGGGCCACATGGAAAGACATGCGGCGGGACAATCATAGGATAGTCTATCTCTGGGGCTGAGCTAACTATGATTTTGAGCCAAGACGGTCGATTGCGTAGCAAGTCAATCGGCGTCCTTAGGGGTGTACCAGCATGAGCTTCAACGTACTTAGCCATGGCGCGCACCTGCTGGCATTTGGAGAAAGAGATGATTGTGTAAATGACAAAAGATACATTCAGAGGAACCAAATACCACGGAACTGGATACGAATATCCCGAAAAGAGACTTCAGTCAATCAGCTACAATCCTTCGCAATTGGTAAGTTATTTGGGGAATCAAAACTCACGCCGGGAACTTCCATAAGCTGGCACCATGCGGTTGTGATGGAGCCGCGAAGTCTTTGATTGCATTTGGGCTAAGACAAACAAAGTGTTTCCCAGAATCATAGCATGCGGTCAGCCCGGCAGTCATCAGACTATTCACGACCAATAAGTCGGGATCGACTTCTTGGATGATCTTCTTGATCGACTGGAAAATCTCCACCATTTGTGGACCCGTGTACGGTATAAAGATTGGCAGGGAATCCTGGATCGCCTGTGGGGTGTTCCATATCCCCGGGCGCGCCAAAAAGGACTCTGGGAGCCAGTCACCTCTTTGACGAATTTTTTCTCGGGGCAAACACTCGCGGACTCCTTCGGCCATTGACAAGCCATCTATTTTGTGAAAAATAATGGGCTTTGCCTGTGGCGTCTGGATACGCACCTGTTCAGAGATCTCATTGAGGGATGTTTCCAACCCCGAGAATGTGGCAAAGTGGATCTCGACATCGGGCTGAATTTGGAACAGCGCCTGACAAGTCGCTAGGAAGACGTTTGATTCGCCATGATCAACGTTTGTGAGTAAAAGAAGTCGCTTTGACTTGGTGCTCTGTTGGGCCTCCATGTCTGAGGTGCGCAGGAGGGGCGATGCGCGTACTGCATCGGTGGGTTATCAAGAAAGGAACCTTTACGGTTCTTATGGACAAGGCAGATGCTAACCTACAGCATCCGTGGAAATCTAGACCCGGCAGGACGTGCTTTGTGCAACGAGACATGGCTTAGATTGTCCAAAGTCAAAGTGCGTGTGGGTCACATACCTCTGCACGCCATGTCACATATTCTGATGGGCAACACTCATACCGTATCGCATTCCCGATTCCCCGAGAAACAATTCGATCATTTCGACGCTCGCAACAAGCTGCATGTACATAAAGTTAGCTGAACCCCCACGGTTGGGGGCCTCATTTGGGCTGAATTCATCAGGTCAATTGAGAGATCGAGGCTACCTGTTGTTCTCTCATGCAACTCTGAGACAGATGTCGAAAACGTCCCCGTAGTTGCGCGAATAGAACGGACCGTTTTCGAGTCCCACCTAGTGTTCGAGGGACGGGCGGGAGATGGCCAGTGATGGTTCATAATCCCAGGCGTGTTTCACTTCAGTCGCCCTTTTCCGTTAGAGCTGGGCCCCAAAGTCCTATCACCCGCTAAGAAAGCGTATCATAGGGCCGGTAACATCGTGTATTCGATAGTCGGGTCCCCCAAAACAGGGTTCCCGCAGCAAACCATGCCGCTTTCAGAGCTGACACAATGACACTTGTTGGGATGAATGCATGATTATCCATTAACGGAAAATGGGGTACGTAGGGCGGGAATTTGCTCAAGCTTTTTGTGGCTAGACAACTGCAGCTCATTGCCGGATGCGGACGTATAATAAGGAGTGGGTCGTTGATAAGACATAACTTTCATTTTAAAAATATTCAATGGACAATTGTGATTCGGCAGTTATTTGCTGCCAACCAACAGGGGATTTATCGGACAAAGCACGCACCCCAATGCCACTACTGCACTGTGCATCAAACACATGCTCGCTGCTTAGAGGCTCCCTCAATAACCCTGGCCAACTCATCCACAGTCCTCGCGTCCCGCGGAACTGTATGTCCCTTCCCATGATCAAATAGCACTGCCGTGTCCTCGTCGCACATGCCGTATAGGGCCATAGCGCCCTGAATATAAGGATCATTGCAACCGACAATATGGCAAGTCGGGATGTCGATCACATCTTCGCACTCGTCAGCGAGCAGACACTGTACCCTGTCCTCGAGTAGGCGAACTGGGGGCCACCCCGCGAAAAAGATGCCGAACTGAAACATTGTCAGCTGGATTAGTCAATTATTTCGAGGCAACTGACCTTGATCCGACGAGGCTTTCCCTCTTCCTCTGCACGCCGACGTTCCTCAAGGATCAGCGTTGCAGCTGTCATGGCGCCTTCTGAGTATCCTAGTATGCCCTATTCACCCTGTTAGTTCCGAGAAGCTCAGAGGAAGGACTTTTGTTGTGAACGCACTTCGATTTCCGGGTCCTCGTTAATGATGTCTAGTAGACTGTCGAGCGTAGACTTGACGGCATCTGCTTCAAACAACTCCTTTTCGCCGACGAGTTTGCGAATGGTATCCTCAGCACTCATGCCCTCAGGCATATTTCGAACTTTGTTCATCATGTCGTCGACTGCATCTATGCCGTCAAAGTTGATGTGACGGAACAGCGGTGGGCGCCCAAAGTAATCATCAAAGCCCTTGGGCGGCGTAGCGCTATGGCCACCGTTGATCCATTTGAACGACATGGAGCCATTCTGCTCAATTGAGTCGATGAATGGACCAAGTTGAACTCTGAAGTTCTGTGTGATGATGCAGGTGAGATGTTTGAAGCTCGGACGCAGCTAAGGGATGTGATTGGCTTACTGTGGCGCTACCGTATGCACCGTGCAGGCAGAGAACCTTCATATTGGCCGGCGGGAAACGTGATGATGACGATTTCGAGCAGTGGATATGGCAACAGAGGAGAGAACCGGATAATGTACGTCCAAAGGGGATTCTTGCGCGTGAAGATGGAAATAGTCCCCGAGCATCTATATGTCAAACAAAGCGGCCGCCACCCCGGTGGCATACAGGAGCAACTGGAGCTAAGGCTTAGCGCAGCCTATCGCCGGGACCAACAAAGGAACGTTTATGGCACATGATAACCCGCATGTCTATCCCTTGCGTGAATGCAGACCCAGTCAAGAGTCCCCACGTAGATCCGGCGGCAACAACTTGATGTTATTAGCTGTGTCTCAGGGAGGACGGGTTCAACCGCCCGCATCCGGTAGTTTCCGCCTTTCGCCCCCGCTGGAGGAACGGCTTTTTTCAGAATGGAATGCATTTTCTGCAATCAAGGATCGACATCACGCGTTCTTGAGACCTTGCACATGCATTGTATATGGATGTCGTTATCCCAACGCTATGGCACAGCGACCAACTCTGAATGACCATGGTTGTTCCAAATGGAGGAATTCAAAAGTCGATCATATCAGAGTGCTTACGTCACGCCCTTGTCAGTGGAATCAATCCACTTGTTGCCCTCCACACCGCCGCTCCCGCAATCCTATATCGGCTCCGCTCATGTCTGGGAGAACACCTCTGAACAGGGGATATGTTACCTTGATCCTTGCAGCCTTACTGCATGCACTTGTCAATGTCACCTGCGCGCTGGCCTTGACATGGGTCGAGCCACGTTGTGCCACGCGGCGCGGAGTCTGGACAAAAGGTTCAGGCCTTCTTTGATGGCAGTTTGATATTATGGGGCTTTCTGATACGTTTTGATCGGGCCGTAGAATACGACAAGGTGAATCTAGACCTATCTGAGCCATTAGCGGCGGAGTTTGGCGCTGTGAATTTCACCCCGTTTTTACTTCCGTAGTGAGAGGTATGTGAGTGCCGGCTCCCACAAAGGCAGATTAGCAATCGCACGACAATCTTGCCCAAGGTTTCAGATCCGGGCCAATTGTTTTTAACGACCTGATATCAGAGGCGGGCGTGTTGCTGTGCAGCCAGAAGGGACTGAAAACAGACAACTAAATAACAAAGACATACACAATCTCCTAGCAGTTTGACAGGAATGACCGAAAGCATCCATGCGCTGGTTGCTTGTGTGACTAAGCTGAGACATGGGAACGTGTGATAACACAAATGCCAAGCATCCAGACCAAGATTATTGGCGAGGTATTGTGTCTGATGGATGCGTCGGGTTGCCTCGTGAACTTTCCTGATTGAGGTATTGCAGTAAGATACCACGCCTCTCGTGCCCATATCACTCTCGCGGATCCATGCCCCCCGTGGACGTGATAAATAACCCTTGTTCCCTCATACTTACCAACACAGGCCTCAGCTTTCTCTTAGCCATAGAGCCATCTCCCATTGTTCACACCCATTCATTCAATTCGCCATGAATTCTCAGAGCCCGCAGCAGGCGACCCCAATCGCCATTGTGGGCATGTCCTGCAGACTGTCCGGCGACGTCTCAAACCTTGACGACTTCTGGACCCTTGTCTCTCGATCAAGAGATGGATGGTGCCCTGTACCTGAGTCCCGGTTCGCCAGTGATGCCTACTATCACCCGAACCCTCAGAAGAAGGGATGCTTTAACCAAAAGGGTGGATATTTTATGGAGCGTGACTTTTCTAAGTTTGACGCTCCATTCTTTCAGATAACCGCCCAAGAGGCGAAAGCTATGGGTATGCCCCTACTGGCTCCAACTAAACTTTATCATAACGCTAACACGCTGAAGATCCCCAACAAAGACAGCTCTTGGAGTGCACATATGAAGCCCTAGAGAATGCCGGCTTCCCCAAAGAGTATGTCTCCGGGCGCAACATGGGTGTGTTCGTGGGAGGTACCTATTCAGACTACCGCAACGGAGTTTTGAAGGACCTGCACGATGTTCCTACTTTTGATGCCACAGGTAATCACCAGTCTATCCAAGCTGGTAGACTCTCATATTACTTTGATCTGCGCGGTCCCTGCTTCGCAGTCGATACTGCTTGCTCATCCGGCTTGTACGCTTTACACTCAGCTGTTCAGTGTATCCGCTCTGGTGAGGCAGACTCAGCTATTGTGGCTGGATGCAATATTCATATGCAACCTGATGATACAGTTTCCATGTCTATGCTAGGGTAAGTCCTCGTTAGTTGGTCCAAGTTTAAAGAAACTAGCTCACAAAAGTTCAGCATTTTTAATAGCGATGGTAAGACTTTTGCTTTCGACCATCGGGCCAAGTCGGGTTTTGCCCGAGGTGAGGGTGCCGCTTGTCTTGTTTTGAAGCCCCTAGACCAGGCTATCAAGGATAATGACAAGATCCGATCCATTATTGTTAACACTGGAATTAATCATGACGGCAAGACCATTGGTATGTGTTGACTCTTTACACTTTGGCTGGTGCCAATGCTAACTTGACAGGCCTTGCAACCCCTAGCGGAGAAGCTCAGGAACAGCTGATGCGTGATGTTTATAGCCGTGCGGGTATCTCTCCCGAAGACACTGGCTTCATTGAGGCTCACGGCACTGGCACAAAAGTTGGCGACCCCATTGAAGCTGGCGCCATCTACCGCGTCTTTGGTTCCGGACGCACCAAGCGATTCCCCTTATACATGGGCTCTACTAAAACCAATTTTGGACACTTAGAGAACGCCAGCGGCATTGTTTCTGTGATAAAGGCATCTTTGATGCTCGAAAAAGGATTTATTCTCCCCAATGTTAATTTTGAAAAGGCCAACCCTGCCATTCCTCTGGACGAGTGGAACATTAAGGTTCCTACCTCAGTTCGCCCATGGCCCAAGAACAAGAAGTATATCAGCATCAATAACTTTGGATTTGGTGGATCTAATGCACACACTGTCCTTGAAAGATACCCAGCACCACTCACCGATCTACCGTTGACTAGCAGAAATGAGTCACCAAAGTTATTTGTTATGTCTGCCAATGACGAGGAAGCTGCCAAGCGAGTAGCTTCCAACCTTGGAATTTACATCGAACAACACCCTGAGGTGTTCCAGAAGCGCCTTGTTAGCGACTTGTCTTACACTTTGGGCGAGAGAAGGACACACTTCCCCTGGAGAATTGCCCTGGTAGCATCGTCCTGCGACGAGTTGGCTATTTCTCTTAACGGCACTGGCGCCCTCCCTACTCGATCATCCACACCCCCTAAGCTAGCTTTTGTGTACACTGGACAAGGTGCACAGTGGGCTCAGATGGGTAAAGAGTTGATGGACAGCCACCCAGTTTTCCAGGAAACAGTCAAGGCTGCTTCCGACTACCTCCTCAGCATCGGATCCGCATTTGATCTCATCGAGGAGCTTGTTAAGAGTGGCAAGGAATCGATCGTCAACGAGGCCCACATTTCTCAACCCATCTGCACCGCTATTCAGTTGGGTTTGACTGATCTGCTGTCATCCTGGGGTGTGAAGCCTTCGGCAGTAATGGGACACTCTAGCGGTGAAATTGGTGCCGCCTATGCTACTGGTGCCATCACCCTTCAGGAGGCTATGGCTGCTGCCTACTACCGTGGACAAGTCGCTGCCAACCTCAGCGTCAAGCATCCCGAACTTCGAGGCTCCATGCTTGCTGTCGGTGCTGGAGCCACTGAGATTAAGAGCACTATCAAGAAGCTTGGCCTTCAAGATGTTGGTATCGCTTGCGAGAACTCTCCAAGCTCTATTACTGCATCTGGTGACGAAGAAGACATTGACAAACTTGCTGCTGAGCTTGAGAAGCAAGGAACTTTCAACCGCAAACTCCGCGTTGGTGTTGCATATCACTCCTCGCACATGCAGCGTGTGGCAGATGAGTACCTAGAGACCATCAAGGACGTCAGTCCCAAGACGGTGGAAAGTGTCGAGTTTTACTCCTCTCTCATGGGCAACAAGCTTGACACCACTGCCTCATTAGGTGCCTCTTACTGGGTTGAGAACTTGACCAAGCCAGTGCTGTTCTCTCCTGCTCTTAAGGAGCTTTACGAGACCTCTAAGCCTGATGTGATCGTAGAGATTGGCCCTCACGCTGCCCTCAAGGGACCCATCAAGCAGATTCTCAAGGATATCAGCCCGAAGGCTGCTGCTGAGGTTGGCTACTACTCCTCCCTCGTCCGAAACCAGGATGCCACCACCACTGCCATCAGACTTGCTGGTGATCTTTACCTCAAGGGTCACAGCATTGACTTCGCCGCTGTCAACCAGACTGGCACGGGCGCAAACAAGCCCGGTCTTATCACGGACTTTTACCCATACCCCTTCTCTGAGCACAAGTTCTGGTACGAGTCCCGTGCTAGCAAGCAGCACCGTATGAAGCCATTCGGCCGCCACGACCTTCTTGGTTTGTTGGAAGATACCTGCAGCGAGGAAAACCCCATCTGGCGCAACGTCATCAACACTGATGATATTCCGTGGCTCAAGGACCATCGCATGCAGTCTCTGTCTACATTCCCGCTTGCCGGATACATGTGTATGGCAGTTGAGGCTGCTTCGCAAAGAGCCCAGCTCCGTGGCATCAAGCCTGAGCAGATTGCTAGCTACCGTCTGCGTGAAGTCCAGGCCTCCAAGGCTTTGATCTTGGAAGACGGTGCTCAGTATGAGACAATGGTCACCATGACCGCTTACGCTGAGGGAACGAGGTCCTACTCGAATGATTGGGATGAGTTCCGAATCTCCTCATGGACTGCCAGCAGAGGATGGCTCGAGCACTGCCGTGGTCTTGTCAGTGTTAAGCAACATCGCAATGCCAACCCTGTTACCAAGGGTCACCTCCAAGGTGCCCTGGACCGCCGCAGCAAGATTGTGGGTGTAGAGGGCGGTGACCTGTCTCTCCAAGAGTTCTACGATGAGCTCGAAGGCCGTGGTGCTGGCTACAGCTCCGTCTTCCGACTGCAGCCTGATGATGGGCTGAAGGTCAAGGGAGAATACTCCACAAGCCGGGCAGTCGTTCCTGACACTGCTGCCACAATGCCCTCTCAGCACGAGACCATCTCAATTCTCCCTGCGTCATTCCTGGATCTTTGCTTCCAGCTGATGTTTCCCATTCTTGGTGCCGGTAGCGGCGAGATGCCATCGCTCTTCATGCCTTCGGCTATTAAGGACATGGAACTGAGCACTGCATTCCCCAACCAGCCCGGCCAGCAAGTCCAGGTCGTTGCTCACGCTCGCCCAGACTTTTCCAGCCCTGGCCCAGTTGACTTCTTCATCGACGCTTGGCACGATGCTCATGAGGAGCCTGTGGCTAAGCTCAGCGGCGTGAAGATGACACCTGTTACCAACGATATCGGTGAGGCTCAAACCCCTCGATCTTTGTGCTTCAAGGTTGAATGGGAGTCGTTGAATGCCAAGGAGCAAGAGAAGGAGCAGAGCGAGCCCGCTACAAATGGTGAGTTGACCAACGGCGAGCACATCAACGGTGACGCTGAGCACACCAATGGCGTTACTAATGGTGAAACAAATGGCCATGCCGAGACCAAGGAGGAGGTCAACGATCTCAAGGACGCCGAGATCATTATTATCACTGAGAGAGCACGATCCCACCCTCTTGTTTCCGCTCTTTCGGATCTCATGGAGCGTGTTTCCGGCTCGAAGCCAACCGTCTCCTCGTTCTCTGATGTCGAATTGTCCGCTACTGCTCGTTACATCTGCCTCTCTGAGCTTGACGCTCCATTGCTCCATGGCATGAATGCTGAAACTTTTGAGAGACTTCAAAAGCTTCTGTTGACCTGCTCTTCTATGCTTTGGGTCACTTCTGGTGCTTACAGATTTGCCGAGAAGCCCCAAAACAACCTTATTCAGGGCTTCCTTCGTACTATTCGCTCAGAGAACAGCAAGCCCGTGGCAACCCTTGACTTGGACCCCAAGTCCCAACTCCAGGCTCCTGACCACGCCGACCTCATTTCGCGTGCGCTCATCTCGTCCATCGCTATGCCCGAGGATGGCTCTCCAGTGGACTACGAATACTCAGAGGAAAATGGAGACCTAGTTGTTCCTCGTGTTGTTAACGAGGAAGACATGAACCTCAACCTCTTCCGTGAGACTCAGCCGTCGGCACCTTACCTGCAGGACTTTGTTCAGAAAGATCGCCGACTTACCATCGCTGTGGGCACATACGGTGCTTTGGACTCCCTCTACTGGAAGGATGAGCCTGAGGTGCCTCTGGCCCCCAACGACATTGAGATCAAGGTTGCTGCCACTGGTATGAACTTCAAGGATGTCGTTATCGCCATGGGTCAAGTCGCCAGCCCTTATCTTGGTGTCGAGTGCAGTGGTACTGTTGCTCGTGTTGGCTCCAACGTCACTTCTCTCAAGGTCGGCGACCGCGTTTGCTCCATGTCTCTGGGAGCTTACAGTACCTACACCCGCTGCCCCGCCACTAGCGCAGCTGTTATTCCCGATGATATGGGCTTTGATGTCGCAGCCTCCATCCCCGTTGTTTACAGCACAGCTTACTATGGCCTGATCGATCTGGCTCACTTGGAGGCTGGCGAGAAGATCCTCATCCACGCTGCTTCTGGCGGTGTTGGCCAGGCCGCTATCCAACTTGCTCAAATGATTGGCGCCGAGATCTATGCTACTGTCGGTAGCGCTGAGAAGAAGCAGCACATTATCGACACATATGGAATCTCTGAGGACCACATCTTCTATAGCCGAGACACCGAGTTTGGTCCCGCTCTCCGGGAGGCCACCAACGGTAAGGGTGTTGATGTTGTGATCAACTCCCTCGCCGGTGACCTGCTCCGTGAGACCTGGGATTGTTTGGCACCCTTCGGTCGCTTCATTGAGATCGGAAAGAGAGATATTACATCCAACACTAGATTGGAGATGGCCAAATTCGCCTACAACTGCACCTTCAGCTCGGTTGATTTGACCCTTGTCGCTGATGAGCGACCCAAGATTATGGGCCGTGTTCTCACAGCCGTCATGAAGTTGCTCGCTGACAAGACGATTAACCCCATTGGACCTATCACCTCTGTCAACATTTCTGAAGTCGAGAATGCTCTTCGTAAGCTGCAGAGCGGCAAGACTTCTGGAAAGGTAGTGGTTAACCACATTGGCGACTACCAGGTCAAAGTAAAACACTCCGAATTCACAATTAAGATTGCTTAAACTAACCAAATTCACAGGCTACTCACCCTGCTGCGCCCACTGATCTGCTTAAGCCTGATGTCACCTACATCATCATTGGTGGCACTGGTGGTCTCGGTCGCTCCATGGCTAAGAGAATGGTGCAGCGCGGAGCCCGCCACATTGTTCTCTTGTCTCGAAGCGGTAAGCTTACCACCGAGCTCGGTGAGCTCATTGAGGACTGCCGCCTTTCTGGAGCTTCTATCCTCGTCAAGCCTTGCGATGTGGCCAATGAGACCAGTGTCAACGAGCTAGTTTCTGAGCTACAGAAGTCTCTCCCTCCCATCCGCGGTATCATTCATGCGGCCATGGTACTTATGGTAAGTTAACATGACGTTCACATTGATAATTCTGATGCTAACGGATAATAGGACGTCTTGTTTGAGAAGATGACCTTTAACCAATACGAGCAAGTTGTTCGCTCCAAGGTCGACGGTGCTTGGAATATGCACAAGGCTCTTACAGACACCTCGCTTGATTTCTTCATCGTTCTGTCCTCCGTAGCCGGAATTGTTGGAAACAGGGGACAGGCCGCCTATGCTGCTGCCAACACCTTCCTCGACGCCTTTGTCCACCACCGCCGCCAGAATGGCTTGGCCGCCAGCTCCCTTGATCTTACTGCTGTTGAGGGTGTCGGCTATCTTGCAAACTCTTCCCGCCAATCTCAGGTTCTGAAGAGCTTGTCTGGAAACACCATGGGCGAGTCTGAGGTACTTGCTCTGGTTGAGTCCGCCATGAACGGCAAGGTAGAGAGCATCTGCGGCAACCAATGTATCACCGGTCTAAGCATTGATGACCCTGCGAACTTGCCATACTATGCATCGGATGGAAAGTTCTCTCACCTTCGAGATGCGGCTCTGGCCAACTCTGCCGAGGCAAATGGTGATGGTACAGCCAATGTCTCCATCTCCCAGCAGCTACAGCAGGCTACTACCACGGAGGATGGCCAGGATATCGTTACCGATGGTCTTAGTGAGAAGCTTGGTGCTATCCTGATGCTTCCCCCTGAGGTCATGGCTGCTGAGAAGGCAAAGACTTCAATCACAGCTCTTGGTCTTGACTCCCTCAACGCCATTGAGCTACGAAATTGGATTGGAAAGGAACTCCAGGCCCACTTACAGGTTCTGGAGCTTCTTACTAGCGGAAGCATGAAGGATCTGGCTGGGTTGATTCTGAGGAAGACCCGCATCAAGGGAGTTTGGACCGAATAATTGCACTTGATTTCTTTTTCCTTTGTCAACAATTTCCTTTGTTTCTCGATAAAACAGTAGACATGAGCGGATATTAGTCCAGAGATGTAATAATTAATAGGGCTAATTAATAGATACAATAGAATTATACAGCCACAATCTGAAGGAACTGCAACATGGTGAACACATGTTTTGAACGGTGCATCTTTGGTGGAGTCCCTGGAGATTCGAGGATCCACACATCATGGCGATCAATCTGATGCGCAGCCTCGAGCTATGCTGAGCATTCTTGGCCCCAGAAAATCGCAGCCTTGACATTGGATTTTAGGCAATTTCAATTAAAAACGCTTAGTTCTCACGCTGAGGCATATCTGCATGTGTATGGTGACGCTTATGGGTAGCAGTGAAAGCAAGGTTCACGTGACTATGGTGACATGGCTCTCTGCCAGCCGAGGCGAAATGTGTTTTGCCTTTTCCCCTCTCGCAAAGTCGCCGCGGTAAACATCGCGTGGTTAAATCTGAGCCTGGCCTCTCCCAAGGGCTTCAACGCTGTCACGACATCATGGCTGGACATGGGTTCTTCGAGTACATCAAACTGAAGCTCATCGCGAGTTTTTTCCGGTTCATGGTGCGGCTTAGGTCGGGATCAGCGATTAAAAAAGAGCTGGCACTTCTGAACAAGGATCAACGAGAGCTTGTCCAGATTCCATCACGCGACAAAGGACGCTTTATCAAAGCTTTCCTCTATCATCCACCGGGATCCGACGGTTCGGCTTCAACTGCTAAAAAGCCTGTACTTGTCAATTGGCATGGCAGTGGCTTCATTCTGCATGCCTTTGGAGCTGATGCACCTTTCTGCAGCCGAGTTGCACAACAAGCTGGAATTTTCGTCATCGATGCGGACTATCGCAAGGGCCCTGAGACGCCATTCCCAGGCGCCGTGCATGATGTGGAGGACACACTGAAATGGGTCGCAACACAATCAGAGCGATTCGATCTGGACCGTGTTGCCGTTTCTGGTTTCTCCGCTGGTGGCAATCTGGCCCTGGTCGCAGCTTCGACGCTGAGGGGTACTTTGAGCGCAATTCAAATTCCAATCGTCGTTGCGTTCTATCCGCCCACAAATCTGAGTATAGCACCGGAGGAAAAGACAGTGCCGAAGCCAAAAAAGCCCATTCCTGCCGGAGTAGCACACATCTTCAACGATTGCTATCTCCCAGGTCCCATAGAGCGATCGGACCCACGTGTCTCTCCTTCTCTGGCGGATCCTGCATCTTTCCCAGATGCTGTCGTTATCTTTACATGCGAAGGAGATACACTTGCGCCAGAGGCCAACGAGCTAGCAAAGAAGTTGGAGGATGGAAAACGTAAGGTCGTAAACGAAACTCTGGAGGATACTCATCATGCATTTGATAAAGGATGTCCTCCCGATACACCTGACTGGGAGAAAAAAGAGTACAGTTACAATTTGACAGTTCAGATTCTCAGGGACACACTGCAACTATAACACATGTACATTTAGTTCATGAAATGATTGAATTAAGCTATTTGCAAAATCGCACATTGAGAATAAGTGAACAGAGATTCATTAGTCTCAAAAGATATCCTTCCACCCAATCTTTAGTCTGTAACTCCTGTGGGGGTCTGGCAAAGGATCCCTTGTTCCAGCTGTTGATCTAGTTAGTGATGTAATTTTTTCATTTTGAGCGCGGGCTTACGATTGGAAGAACGCAGCATCGAGCGCGCTGGCCAATGGCAGCACAAACAGAGCTGAAGTTGTCCGCGCTTGTAGGAGTTGTGGGCGCTGCAACATATTATTAACATATTCAATCAAAATTAGTTTCATGTAGGTGGGCTCACGGTTGGCGCAGTCCAAGTCAGCGACACCGAGCACATCAGTTGCGCAACATTGGGCTGTTCCATAAAGACCACTGCATGCTGTATAGTCCTGACGCTTGTCGGCTGTAGGAGCTGCAACCGAGAGGCTAGTGACAAATGCCAGCAGAACGACGCTGAACTTCATTTTGACGAAATTCTAGAAGTAAAGCGAGGTTAAAATGATAGAATAGTATACTTGATCTAAGGAAAGTGGCTACTCCAAGTTACTTGGTCTCGGATGTCGAGGGGTAGTATTTATATGCTCTGAGGCATCGTAGTAAAATGTCAGCTGCATCATCGGACCGTCGGCGGTAGTCTTTCGATCTCACAAGTTGAACACGATGGCAAAAGCGTCGTCGTCATGCACCTCTCAACAACAGGTACCTTTCGTCCAACCAAGGTTAACGCCCTTTCGATTCCATCCCCCATAATTGAAAACCATGTTCATAATAGATGCCACTGTCATATTAGGTTACTTTCTTAGGCCAAATGACGAATAGACACCCTTACCGATTTTAACCCGCATCTACAGCGTTTCTTCGGCACTCGAGGCCGGGACGAAAATTGATCGACATAGCACACCAAGATAAAAGCATTCATTAAACGCCAGCCACTAAAATACAAGTTTTAGGATCAATCTCGGAGCAAATTCTACCCAACGTCGCATCAATGTAGATAAAAGCCTAGTCGCCTTGAAATAGCCCATCCGCAAGGTTACAGTGGCCTCTATTTATGGACTTCACAACCACGGTACCTTTGATGCACGTTTCAAAACGGAAATGAGCGACGGGTAAAATGCATGATGTTCTGTGGCGAACCGACGCTCTACTACCAAAGCTCTTGGAGCCCAAAGTAATTCATAAAGAAGTCAAAGCAAAATCTCATCCATTAGCGATTTGATCTAGTATATATCAGACGTCCATGGCTTAGAAACGGTCGATGAACCGTTTTCAAACCTACTAGTAGCTTCCGGGGCCTGCACCTTTTCCGCGGGCATTAATGCTATGCCAGCATTCAGGTCGTATGTCCCTCGCATGATGCATGCATGCCAAATAATTCGGAATTTATTGGGATCAGCAGGAGACTACGCATTTGCCACAGCATTGAATACGATTCGGTGGCTGCTAAAACGATGTGACGGTTACATTGTTGGCAATTTCCGACGATACCGCTTTAGGATACCAGCCCCGAAAGACCAAAAAACAAGGCAACGGGACCAATGAATGGGTCATTCCCTTGGAAGCCACAACAGTGAGAGTCGATCATCGTGCCGTTTTATTTCACCCAAATGCTTGTTGAGCTGAATTGGCGCGGATGCTGGGAATCAAGGCGAAATCCGGTTGCTCTTGCACCCTTGCTGCTTTGCCACTGAACAGTACAAATGTTCGTCACCCCCACAAATAGGAGCACCCAATCAATTGGGAAATCAGTTGATGCGACAAGCTTCCTTTCTCATCAAATCATGTCTGTTCAGAATGTTTACACAGTTGATATTCAACTTTTCTGGAAGCCATTTTTGGGTGAAACTGGATTTCTATCCTTTAGGCTAAGAAACTCTAAGCATCCAGATCTCTGAAGGACTGCTTACGGAAGCTCCTCCGCCCACAATTGGCGTTGGTTTCAACTCTTGCGTATTCCTACTGTCAACCATGACGCTCAATTTGAGGGGAGATATCGATTGACACTGAGAGACCTGACCAATCACTGCCAACTCAATCCGTACTTGGTCGCGAGAAAGCATCCCACGTAAAAAGTGTTTATTATCATCAATATCCAAAGCGACATCACGGGGTGAAGACTATTCTCATAGGCTTTCTATTGTGATCTGCGACTTGCGTTTCTGGGACCGTTTTCTGAATACGCTATTCAGTGCCATTCCTGGCTTGAGAAATCCGCTCTATTCCGTCGTCTCCCCAGATTAGCCGCAGTAGCATTGTCCACTCACAATAAGCCTGAGTATTCAAAGTCCAGAATCATTTTAAGACGGAATTTATGGATCCAGCATTTGTGTATGATTCCTAATGTTCTTTTATTCTTCTCTTGCCAGCAATATCATCCATATTATCGATTGCCCTTGATTCGACAACTCAAAACAAGAGTCTACGATATTGCTTATTGTTAAGAACGGTCTTTATGCTTTGCAAAACCGCCATTATCAAAATGAAAGAAAGGAATAGCTAATCTATCTATCACTGGGGAATTTCCTGTGAATTATGCTATTTCCTCTGAATAACCTCCAGAGATTATGTAACGCCCAGGCTACTGTTAACTCAATACCAACACCATCCACTAGAATTACTCCTAGATATTTTAGTTCAATGGGCCTATGGCTCATACCATTATACGTGTCCAGATAAAATCTCTTCTATTGTCCAGTAATTTCCTAAGGCTGGGGTACTTTGGCCTTGTAGTGCATATGCATTAATGATAAAAAAACTCGATGCTATTTCCTTAGCCAGTCTGATACGGTTTCGGTGCCAACACACATCGAGCTCCTAAGCAGGTGCGCCTCAGGCACCTAAGAAAGGACCTTTATAGGTCCCTTAGTAGGGTAGATAGATAATAGAAGATCAACCTTCCTACTACATATCATTTGACCCCCTAATAACTGACCCTACCGTATCACGGTCCTAGGGCCTCCCAATATGAGCGCATCTTATGGGAACCAGCAGTGTCACTTCAAATACAAGTGATATTCACTCGGGTGGCCCGCTCCCAAGACCAAAACGTATTGGAGGTACTGCCGATATAACCGAGTGTCAGGGACATGCTCTGGTAATTGGCCGCCGATTCAGGGCTGAAACGCCTGACGAGCGCCTCAATCAACACCACCCCAGTGGTCCAGTTAGGACAAGGCATACACAGCCAACTTTCCATTTCATTGGCGCGGATGAAATGAGTTTTTTATCAGTGTACACCTGTAGCGTGTAAATAGCGATCTCATCTATCAACGCCGTCGTTAGTGGCTGGGTCTTGTTGACTCTTTTTGACTTAGGACACAAGCATTATCAATCATATCCTCGTTACATGCTCGAACTAGATTATTAGCATCATGAAATCGCTGTAGCTAGCCTACCCAAGTTCGACGCCGTAATTGAATGGGTTGCGGTATTAAAAAGTCTCTCGCGTCCACACATTCAGCCTGCTAACCACATGCAGTCCCCCACAAAGCTGAACATGTGCACACAGCCACCCCGCACGTGTGGAGCCTGAAGTGCACAAGACAGAGCCCAATATCGCTCCGGTTATCTATTTAAACCACCAACAAAATCCAGCTCCTCATTTGGTCCCATCAATGTATGAAAATTTTATACGTCATCTCTCACTCTCATAATGCAGGCTCAACCTACTGATTATATTGGAAACGAATGGAACCCAAGCTTCTGGAGACATGCTCCTTGGATTGCGATGCTCGGTATCGCTGGTTTTGCAGTATCCTGCGCCGGTATAATTGCGATCATTCATAGCTCGGACAAACAGGCAGTCTCAGAATGGCCTAGGCCTTCTCAGCCAGTCTCGGTCCCCGTTCTACTATCGATAACAGTTAGTATCGCCAACTTATTGCTGGCCGTTGCTCTCAGCAAAAGTTACGAGATTTCCTGGTGGCTACAGGCCCTTCAGGGCGCCGAGATTTGCAAAGTACAATTCGATTTAAATGTTCAACATAGTATATCGGCTGTCTTTAATCGAAATGCCAGAATCGATAAATTTGCGATTGCTGCTATTATTTCTCTAGCAGTTAGTATTTTAGATGGACCACTTATCCAGAAAGCTTCAAGTATTATCGCAAGGGAGTTTACACCTCGGCCTTATCCCGCCTTGGTGAAAATCTCCAACGATTCACTGCCGGCCGATTTCAGCAGTTTTAGCGTATTACCACCCAGTAATGAAGCATATCAAATAACACTTACACCATTTTTCAGCGAAATTAGCCGCGCATATTCCAACCGCGAAGGCATCCAATTAGCAATAGGCGGCTGTAAGGAGAATGTTACTTGCAAATTCTCCCTACCTACTACTGGATTCGATGTTTCGTGTAACGAGTCACGTTTGCTGTATAATTTCACCAATCTCAATCCCGCCTCGTCTAATAATAATAACATAACCACTTTCAATATTAGTTTGCAGTTTGGAGGAGCGCTTAAATCCAGTTATTACGACCGAATCAATCTGACCACTCAATACAAAAATTCAAAAGAGCCTGCCGGCAGAATTATACAAAACAAATGTACCTTGAGATTGGCTACTGTTCGATATTATGTGACAGTGAACAATACCGTCGCCACGATACAACAATGGCGCAAGGACCAAAATGATACTGTTGAAATCACACATGTTAAAGAAAATCTTGGATATGGTCGTCTCTTCGCCGGTGAAGGTGATGGTGATTTTTGGTCTATGTTGGGTGGAATCTATTCAGTTCTGGATGCACTTTATTCATCGACAATGGTGATCCAAGCCGCACAAATGGCAAATAGTAATTATTTCCTAAGGCCAACAGGCCAAAGTTCGAGCAATTATATAACGTCTTCTGCACAGACATATGCTCATGACAGTATGACATGGGGAGACCCCACTACTGATGTCATCAACACGGCTCAACAGTTGATGTTTCGTAGTGCTATCGCCTACTCGAACGCGAATGGGACCGTTGCAACCCCACAACAGGTTGAATTACAGGAAAGTAGGGTGGCACCAGCATATTTAAGTGACTATACATATCTCGCTGTCGCTATTAGTTGCATGGTGATCCAAGCTCTTATCATCCTATTTCTCTTGCTAGGATGGCACCATCTTGGTTGCGCTCTCTCCTTAGATGCCTTTGAGATCGCAAAAGAACTTGGGGCACCTCTTCTGCAACAAGGTAGCTCGGCTAGTCCTATAGACATGGCTCTAGAACCGCTACGGAATTTGAGGATTCGCTATGGAGATATTTCTCCAAATCAGATACGCAATGGTGAAATAGGGGAGCATCCGACGAGACATCCAGAAAGCACCTCAGATATAGAACTACTACAATACACGTCTCAGACTTCTGGTGATGGAACCTCTATTATTCATAACGAGGAAGTGTTCACTGATCAGAGGCCAAAGCTGGGTCTCCGAGAGGAGGCCCAGGTTGCTGAAATACGATCTGGGGTGTTTTATTAACTCTCAAGAACCCATCTGGGAGCATCATACGCTATAAATGTTCATAGCTTCATACTTGGACAAGATAGTTGGCGTAATTAAGTTTGTGTATCTAAACATGGACGTGACAAAGGACAAGAGGTTAAACACACGCGAGACTAGAAGGAGAATATCATAGATTATCATGTCCCGCGAATCTGAACTCAAACTTTTGCCGTATTCATGGCCTATAATCTGATGCCATCGGTTTGTGATGTCCGTCCGCTCAATTAGCCACGCTTACCTTGAATTCCGAATCCATCTTTGAAGAATCAATACAACCATAATACCCCACTGTACCCAACCAACTCAGAAGAAATATCAATCTTTCAATGTATTAACTAATTTATAATCATGATATTTGTCTTTGTGACTACTTTCAAGAGTTGGGTAGGACCCCTTTTATTACATGCTAATATTTCGTGGTTCATTCTTGGCGAAGTGTTTGCCCCTCACAGCCGAAGATAGATTAAATTCTACTTTAAGGACAGAACTTTTCCACAAGCATTATTCCAACACTAATTTCAAGAGCTATGACTCTTTCTACGGGCCCACGTGGTGCATTTAATCTGAACAAGACTAAAGCACTTGCTTCTGTGATCGAAGAATCGCCGACGGCCGTGGGTTTGAGTCAGCCCCGCTGCACCCAAATGAGGCTCACTTCAGACAGGTATTAAAAAAAATGGAAAGACAAAAAGGACCGTAAATCAAACTGTTTCAAATGTGACAAGCAATATTACTGGACCGTACGTGTTTTTCCTACATGGCATCTGGTGGCGTCAGACAACAAACATCTTCATTTGTAACGTGAGGCGGGGCTACGCGATGACAGAATGAGGTGGCAAACCATCTCCACCCGATGGCTTATGGTTGGCTGAGCTGCTGATTCGCTTCTGCACAAGAACCCTGTTATGTTAGGCGAACACAATTGTCTTGTGAACCTGAAAAGTATTTGTAGCAGTGCACTTCGCTTATTGACGTGTCTGGTCCTTGGCAGTGATGGCAAGGCTGATTTTAGTGCATGGAGAGATTTTGTGTGCAATTAGGCTGTCATTGGGCAACAAATAACGCCCTATTGGGCATGCCTCATTCAAGGCCAAAAACCCAAGCCGGCCCGTATTAACTAATATTCCCCACATCAATCACTCGCGTTGACTCCCTCAAACCAATACGCGCATTCACCGCCTTGTGCTTGCTACTCCAACACTCATCGTTATTGAATTCACCGGTAGAATCGCAAGAACAATGGACGAATCCGCCTCCCAAGCCCCGCGTCAGAAGACTCCCCTTCGAAAGGCGGCCAAAGAAACCCATACTCTTTACTTTGCCTATGGAAGCAACATTCATGTTGCCCAGATGGCCCAGCGGTGCCCCGAAAGCATCTTCAAAGGAAAGGCAACGCTGCATGACTACAGATGGCAGATCAACCAACGTGGGGTGGCCAACGTGTTGGAGACTGCACCAGGTTGCGCCGTGGAGGGTCTGGTCTACCTTGTCAATACTACAGACGAAAAATCTCTGGATCGCTCCGAGGGGGTAGGCAAGGGTTTCTACCAGAAACATATTTTGAAAGTCGATATGCAGACTATTAAAAAATATTCGGGGCTCAAATCCGCCCACCTATCTGAGTTACTTGCACAACAAGACATTTCGGCGACGCTTCGTCTAACAGCAGATCTGTCAGGCGCGGCCCAGACCGATCCAGACCCAAGCGGGGCCAATGACCGAAATTCGACACTGGCGGAAGAGCAGCCCCAGCCCGGCCAGACCCAGCAAATCGAAGCACTGGTATACGTCAGCGAGGGATACACCGATGACGGGAAAATCCGAGATGAGTACATCGGTCGCATGTGGAAAGCTGTCTACGATGCTATAGCTCTTGGAATATCTCGTTCATTTCTCGATAAGGATATCATCCCGCATCTGGGCCCTGACACAACACCAGCACCTGGTCAAGACAAGGCAAAAAATAAGCGCAAGTCGAATAACAATAAAGTTGCTAGAAAGACATCAGATGATGGGAATTCCAGCACCAAAACCGGCCAACTTGTGCAAGATGAGGGAACAAACAAGCTCGGCATCATCATAGTCATTGCTTGCCTCGTGATTGTCACTTCTTATTACCGCATGTCATCAAGACCATGAGCCAGATACCGTTTTTTCTTTTCAGAAGTGTGCCTCTTCAGAAACTAAAATAAGAAAACCATGTATCCAGTGGCGAATCAGGAATCGAATTCCGGATAGAGATGATGGAAATATTCATAGATATAGATTGGGTTATTACTAAAGATTGAAATATCATATGCAGTCATCAAGAAAGAGGCTATAGCCGCTGGCTTTGCCCTTACAGCGGAAGACACAGGACGCGATCAGGAATTAGTTCTAGTATGCAACATCACCATACACAACACGATATTGATTTACAGCAAGTTTCGATTGACCAAAACATTGGACGATATTCTATATTTACTAGAATTCTAAATTGTTCCACTTCCTTGTGATTTTCAAAGTTAAAAAAGTCGTTATCCAAAGATGACGTCACTTATGTACAATCGCATCAACATGTTTGTTACTGGAACTTCAACTCCCTTCCAGCAAAGTATCATACATCTTATCCCCTATAGAATCGCCATCTAAGCTCGATGCTTAGTAGGAAATTCGGTGTCGCTTGACCTTGCATCGGGAAGGCCTGTAACCGGAAGAGCTTCCGCTGGTGGCGCTGGGAGTGCTGACGGCAGCGGGGGTAGTAGTGCTGCCCGTAGATGTGTTGCTACCGGACGAGCTGCCGCCCGATGTGCTTCCAGATGTGCTGCCGCTAGAAGTACTTCCACTGTCGGACAGAATCTTGGTCACAGCGTGCTCGGCAGCAACCATGACAATAGCCTGGGTGTTGCCAGTGGGCAGGTCAGGGTGGATACTGGCATCCACAACGTAGAGGTTGTCAGTTCCCCAGACCTTGGTGTTGGTATCAACCACACTGGTTCCATCGTTGGCAGTGCCCATCTTAGCGGTACCGACAAAGTGAGAGCCAGTCACGTACTCGGCGATGAGGCTCTCAGCAGTTGTGTTGGCTGCAATGGAGAGGACACTGTCCGACTTGGAGGCGTAGGAAATGAGCTGTCTCATGAAAGAGAGAATGGCCTCCTTATCAGCGGCAGTGTTCAGATAAGGCTCCTTGGTGAGCTTGGTGGCTCCAGCACTGGTGATACCGAGAGTTCCAGTAGATGAGAGACCGTGGGTGAGGTAGACCTTGATGCGGACAGTGTCGCTGGAGGGGGAGTTGCAGGTACCCTGAATGAATCTCTCGACACCATCAGTGGTGTTCTTCACGCTGGTCCAGAAGACAAGACGCTGACCAGACTGAGCGAGAAGACCAGATCCCTGGGCGAAAAGGTCGACGTTGGTCTCGTTGGGCGCAGTGAAAGCAGTGCTTGCAAGCGAGGTGAGGGTGTTCTTGGTCTGGAGGTTAACAGTGAAGATGGGGTGGTCCATGAGGTTCTCTCCAACGGGCAGGTTGATCCAGTCCTTGGAAGCAGGGAGAGTGATACCGGTGGTACCGTTAGAAACGGTGCTGATCTGGTCAGTGGGGCCGATTCCACTGTTGAACAGGATACGGGGAGTAGAAAGAGCACCAGCTGCGAGAACCACACCACCGTTGGCATTGAGGTTGATGATCTGTCGGGAGGCAGCACCAGTCTCAATTTCAACACCAGTGATGGCGCTACCGTTGCGGACAACGCGGAGCATCTTGGTGTTGAGCTTCAGGGTGAACTTGGAGTTGGCCTGAGCAAGGGGCAGATAGTCTCGGACGGGACCGGCACGAAGACCGTTGGCGATCTGAATCGAAAGTTAGCAACAAACACTGCGAATTAATTTTGATAGATTCTTACCATGGTGGGAGGGTGAGAGTAAACAGCGCGCTTCTTGGAAGGATCCTCAATGGCATCGACTTCAGAGAAGCCGTTGCTGCCAAGGAACTTCTCCAAAACATCCCAAGCACCCTGATCATACAATTGGTCGTCCTTGCTGGGAGTGGTGGTTCCAGGAGTACGCTTGTAGAGCCTATCGGCAGCAGTCGAAACTCCATCGGCCCACTTCCATCCAGTTGGCCACTTGCGGTCAAAGTCATCGCTGCGGGGCTTAACGAACATCATAGCGTTGACAGAAGTGGAACCACCAAGAATACAACCGGCCTGGCTGGCAGTGTCTGTGCAGTATTCACTAGTGTCATCGGAAGTAGAGAGATAGTATCCCATAGAAGGCACATCGTACTGGGTAACAGTGGAGTTCCAGTCCATAACGCTCTTGCCACCAGTAGAGTAGAAAGAAGCAGCTCCACGCTCAAGGAGAAGGACAGTCTTATCCGACTCAGCAAGTCTCTCAGCAGCAATCAATCCAGCAGCACCGCCACCAACAACAATGTAGTCGTAGGTTGTGTTCGAGATGGTGGTGGTAATGTTGGTAGGGGTAGTGGTGCCACTGCCACTGCCAGTGCTAGGAGTGGTTGAGGTCTCGTTGGAGGCCATGGCCGCCCAGGTGGCGTAGTCAGATGACTGAGCATCAGTAAGAGTGACACCAAATCCACCGAAACCAGCAGCGTGGTAGTTCAGGGTTCCTGCGGCATCGGAAGCATCCGTGAGGGCAGTCTTACTCAGAGCCCAACCCAGAGCGCCTGATGTAGCGTTGGCCATGAAAGTAGTGGCATCCTCCTTGATACAACCTTTGCAAAGGAAAGTGTATGTGAAGGCAGTCGAGTTGACTGAGGTACCAGCCGAGATAGTGCTCAGCGAGACAGAGGTATCGCTAAGGACGTCAGGGTTGGCATAACCAGTAGCCTGTCGCAGGGATGAAACGACCGATTCGCCGTTGGGCCAGGCACAGATGAGAATGCTCTTAGCCATGGATGTGGTAAGAGCAACAGCCGCATATCCTTCGGTAATCGGAGCGGAGATCTGACCGATGAAGTCGGTGGAGGGGTCCTTGGGCAGCGCAAGACCGAAGCTGTAGCTGGTGCTGGTATCGGTCCACCTCTGGAACGAGATCTTGGTATCGGGGTCGACATAGGTGGAGGCGGAGGTTGCGGCTCGGACGGTAGCCGGCAGTGCCAAAGCACTACCAAAGAGAGTGGTGAACTTCATGATGTTGTCGGAAGTAGAGAAATGATGCGTGAGCTGTAGATCTGGGTGTAAAGGAAAGTTGAATGACGGTTGTGAAACGAAAGAAAACTATCACGAAATCCAGTCGTGAGTAAAGGAATGTCCAGGAATCGAAAAAATGAATGTGCACCCAGTGCTACAGAAAGAAGGAAGAAGAGAGAGAATGGCAAGCCTCTGCTACATCGAAAAACCGTTCACTTGGGAGGAGACACAACAAGTATTTCAATTGACTCAAGGTGGAGTTGTTCGATCCTCCTAGACGTCACTATCAAAACCTATCCCCCGGGCTCGTCTCCTATCCTTGACAAACACCCACTAGACGAGGGCATAAACCGGCACCACCTTCGAACAAGCCGCTGGCATTCCATGGCGAAACGGTTTCAGGGCTTGTGGGGATTGGGATTGCTCCAGACCGCAGCAAATGCACCAATAAATCTTGGCACCCAGGAAGGATCGTGGCCAAGTGCCGACTAGGGCCTCACGATAGCTATAGTAATATGGCAGCTGTCGTTGGCCGTCCATCGTGGCATCCAACCAGGATCCACCGTTTGGCCAGGTCTTCCTTCAGACGAAGTTTCAGAGAAAGTCCCTGAAACTAATTAGCGGTGCGAAATAAATCACAATGCGCGTATGACAAGAGTCTAGCGCGTCGGCGGCGAACCCGCAGAGTGGAACCCCCTGTCACGGCTGTGTGGGACAGTGCCGAGGGAACCCCTGGTGACGGATGCGAGCGCTTCGGGAGAGCGACGCACAATGGACGAATTGGCGCGCGACGATAACCATAACTCCAGCATAGGCGCAAAGGTAATTGGTGGACCGTGTTTTGCCTGGCGATTCCAGTCGCGCGGAACCAGCTGGTGATTCGCGACACCAGCAATTGGCCTTCCAGCCGGATCCCTGCCCCTATTGCCCCCTGACCTGAGACAAGACAAAGCGATTACGTGGGCACTCCGCCCCCAGGAAGGTTGGCCGTTATGCCCAATCGAGCTCAATCATCCGTTTGCCAGATTTTCGCCTGCCGTCTTCTCGCCTAAAAACTTATCCCGTCGCGATGCAGACGGTTTTCGTTCCTTTTGCGGCTGTTTCATGAAGCAATAAATCACGCCGTTCCCCTCTCTAGAATCTCGCCATGCCCTTTAGTCGTCGTCCAGTCTTCGGGAGTCGGCTATAGCGGAGCCTCGTAATTATAAACGGGATGACAGAGAGCCACATTGTGGACCAGGAGATCTAATGCCATCTCGAGTGGTGCCTTAATACACGGCGGATATCATCTCGTCCGAAGGTGGGCTGCAGTTGACCACAGTGAATGCAGCATTCGGGCTGGAGTGCCAATAGTAGTTAATGATTAACAATCTCGGCCATGGTTTTGTTCGCAGGGATGAGGCGGCTGAGAAATTCTTCCGGAGAATAATTGTGATGGGGCATCACAAGGAAGCTTCTGCTCGCTTAGAGCTGGCTCCAAACATTGGAAAAAGTTTGCCTGGAACGAAAAACACTACCAAGCAAATGCCTAACCATGTGACGCATCATCGTGAAAGTAAAATCAAGAAGTCAGGTTATACATTCAAGAGAGTAACCAACCGTAAGGCTAAATAATACGATAAAGCCATGGCCTAATCTTATTTTATTCTAATTTTCTTTTTGACAGTTGCATTGGGGCCAGCTCGTGCCACATGCTAATGGAATCAACTGCGGGGCGGGCTATTGGCTGTAGGGTATTTCGCCATCGCAACCGCACATCAAAAGAATCCAGTAGCTGTGCCATGACTTATTTTCTTGTACCTTTAATTGGTGGCAGAATAAACCAGGGTTTTATTTTTATCTTGTTATTGCAAAATTTGACAGTTTAATGCTACCAAAATTGATGTAACATAGCTCCATAAGTTATGACCTAGCCTATGGGTTTTGATAGTGAGGAGGCCGATCGGCTCCCGGAATCTTTTTGATGATATCCTTGAGACTCGCAAGGTCAACCCCTTCCAAAACCCGAAGATTCACCGGATGAATTGGTTTAACCATGTCATACAATTTCCGTTCACTTTCCGACATGGCTGCGATTGCCTCTTCCGACTGCAGTGCCGGTTCGTTTGTGAGCTGCACGCCGCATTTCTTGCAAAATGTTTTAGACAGTATGGGTGAATTGAACGAATATCGCCCAATGTCCTCGGGGTTACCGTTCAATGCGACGTGTTCACGAAGAGCCCAGGCCCAGATGTATCCATTCTACAAAATTGTGAGGACCACGTTCAAAGCGATGATCAGCGATACTTACTCTTTCACAGATGCTGCAGTTGCATTCGCCGATCATTTCGGAAAACGTTCCGTCGATCGGCTTGCTGCCCACAGCCAGCGTCACTGCACCGCAATGACAGCTGCCAGTGTAAAACTTGTTGTTCTCCTTTACTGCGAGTGGATAGCCGCCCGAGAAGCTGGGAGCTTCATACTTGGAACCCGTGGCGGCTCCATCAAAACTGTGGAGAATGTCAATAAATTAGACCACAGTACCTGGTTAAGCGAGGACACTAACGGTTTGCGCTCAAGTGACCACGTATCGAGCCCTTGGATGGCACGGGCGTTCAAGCCAAATTGAGAGCTTGCTGGAGCGTTTTGCATGGTTCCCTTCAGACCCGTACCGCAATGGGGGCAGAATTTGTGTTGAAGCTTCCCGGGTCCGAATGTATAGACGGTCAGGTCTTCTTCCGAGCCCTTGACGATTTTGAAGTCATGGTCATTGGGGGTGTACACCCAAAGATAGCCCTTTTTGGTGCAGATGCTGCAGTTGCAGTCAAGAATAGATTTGATCTCTGGAAGGGTGATTTCATAGACAAAGGCACCGCAGTGGCAATTGCCACGATAGAGCTTGGTAGACTCTTGAGCTTCCGTCATTGTCAGGTCGTCGGATGGTAAGTTGGAGTGGATGAGGGTGGGGAAAGAAAAAGGTTGATGCAAATTGATGGCGCGGAGTGAGTTTCGTTTTGAATGAGCACACAGAATTACCCGTTCACAGACCCGGCTTAGTAGAGTAAGACTGGACGATGATGGTCAGATTTTGTTTAGCCAAAGACTAACCGCGATAGGAATCATCCGAAAGCAGTTAACTTTTTAGCCCGTGTCTTGAAATTCACGGTCAATTCACGGCTGGACAGTGTGCACCGTTTGATGACGGGTTGATTAACGTGCTCGGAAAATACCCTGTAGCGATACTTAGCCTATATATGATTTGGTGACGGGGTGACAGTGTTTGCAAGTCTCACGGGCGGAAAATGACAAAATGGTGACGAGTGGTAGGATCAGGATTGCCAGCCAAATGTTCAAAGCGTGAATTTTGTGACTGAGGCCATGAAGCCACACCGAGCCGCTTTCGCTTATAGACCAAGCCACCGCAACGCCAGTCAGGCAGCAACCCCTCACTGCTCACTAATCAAAGCGTATCATTGGTTTGACGATACGTCATGTTGTGTTTCAATCTGAGCTGGATTGGCATTGACGTCTAGCCACGGTAGAATGCAAACCCGACATTACAAGCTTTCAAAGAGAAAGATGCGTGCTGCATCAATAATAGTTGATCTATAAAAGCTGATCCATGTGTCGCTAGCGATAGACACGAGTTGGTAGTTAGTCAATTGCCAAAAGATTTCACCATGTCGGGAAAAGCAAGTAAAAGCAAATCGTCTCTAAATCTATCCACCCTGACTTTGAATAGGTTGTAAGCCGTGATGAGTGGCTCGTCGCTCGCAAAGCTCTTCTCGAGAAGGAGAAAGAGCTCACTCGCGCCAATGATGCTGTCTCGGCGCAGCGCCGGGAGCTTCCCATGGTAAAGGTGGAGAAGTCATACACTTTTCATGGCCCAGAGAACACTAAACTTATGTTGAGCGATCTCTTTGATGGCTGTGACCAACTTATCGTGTACCACTTCATGTTCAGTCCCGGCAAGGATGAAGGATGCCGAGGCTGCAGCCACATTGGCGAGTCGCTGCCTGATGTCCGGCACCTGCGCTTGAAAAACACCAACCTGGTTTGTATTTCTCGTGGTGAAGTTGAGAAGCTCGAAGCCTTCAAAAAGAAGAATGGGTGGACGTTCCCGTGGTATTCTAGTGGAGATTCCGACTTCAACTATGACTTCAATGCCACTGTTGATGAATCAATTCATCCCATTGAACTCAATTTTCGCAACAAGGAGGAGCTGGAGGCAAAAGGTAAGAAATGGTGGACTGGTGATGTGCCCGGGGTCAGCGTTTTCTTGAAGAAAGATGGGGAGGTTTATCACACCTATTCGGCTTTCGAGAGAGGTGCCGAGAAGGTTATGTCTACCCTGGCGCTTCTTGATATGACGCCTCTTGGTAGACAGATTGGCCAGTATGGACCAGCAGAGTTCAAGCTTAAGTACGAGTATGACTGAGGAGTTGGCTAAAGACAGAAATTGGAAGCTATTGGGTCTTATGGTCTGGCTTTATGATTAATTGTCATTCTTTACCTTGCCTTTGTTATGGGAATGGCTATATAGTCTTTACTCAGATTGAATTGAAATGACTTCATTGTTGACTTGAACAAATCCATACAAACCATCAACATCCTGAAATGGAACTGCTGGCGAATTTATTTTTACAAAGAGAAGTTGATGAACTGAATTTGACTAGCTAATAGTACACTATTAACACAAGAAAACAATCAACCCGTGCATTTGATCAATATTTCAGGTCTGGGGTAGGGCAATAAGTCATCCAAACCGGTTGAAGTGCGACACGACCTCTTGCATAGCCTACCAGACGACGGGAAGTTTAGCGATGCCGACATCCTTGTGAAGAGGGCTATACTCGAGCTCTTCAAGCGGCACTGCGACTTTGATATTTGGGAGTTTCTTGAGGAGTGTTGCTGTTATCTGTTAGCGGCTATTTCTATTACTTGATCAAGAGATACTTACTGAACACGGTTGCGAGTTCGGTAGTTGCAAGAGGTTCCGCGATGCAGCGATGGGGGCCAAATCCAAATCCCAATGCATCGTGTTCCGTAAATTTCCGATGGAGATTAAAAGTGTCCGGGTCGGGGAAGACGTCTTCGTCTCGGTTGGCAGATTGATTTGAAGCAATGATACCTTCGCCGGCTCGGATAGTCTAGAAGGGCTTGAGTTAGTAACGTCGTGTAAATTAGAACAGTTAGAGTTTGGTACCTTTCCGCCAAGCTCGATATCCACCTTAGCGACTCGCTTCATGGCAAGAGCAGAGCCAGTGTGGTACCGACAGAGCTCATTTACAAAATGGGGAACCAGGGATGGATCCGACTTTAGCTCCTCCAGCTGACTAGGATTCTGCATCAGAGTGACCACTCCCTAACACAGGTTAGCATTGAAAATTGATTAGAAGATTTCTTTCTCACTAAAGCAATCATATTGACCATGGTAGCATTTCCCGCTACCAAAAGCAAAAAGGCAATCTGCACAGCATCTGACTTTTCGATATGTCCTGGCTTCAGTTGCTCTACCACAAGTTTGCTAATCAAGTCATCCTTGGGCTCTTCAGCTCGCTTGTCAACAAGATTAGCCAGATAGTCGAGTAGCTCCCTTGGAATGTATTAGTATTTTCTAACTCGCTACTCTTGATTGGGAACATACTTATTTGCTGCGGCAGCTTCCTGTGCCGTTCCACTGCCATTTGTTCGGATGGCGTTTTGCTGTGTGAGGTATTCCAAATCGTCAAACGGCACACCCAGGATGGTGTAGATAATCTGGAGAAATTAGTGTTAGTTTGGTTCAAGGTGATTTGCGGGACAAGAAGGGAGTCGAACATAGGATGGAACTGGCAGAGCGAATTTCTCAATGAGATCAACAGGCTTGTCACAGCCTTGAGCTATCATATTGTCCAAGAGATCGTTGACAGTTTTCTGAATATATGGCTTCAAGGACTCGATATGATCCTTGACGAAAAGTGGTTCCACCATGCCCCTAGTAGACCGCGTTAATAAAAGCCAAGACTTGAAGGCATGTGGATTCTCACCTTTGATTCATATGTGCTGGAGCATCCATGTCAACAAAGGTTGGCTTGTTCTTGGCAGCAGCCTTGCCACCAGCACTCAATTCAGGAAAACCAGAGCGAGTTCTCTCCTGTTAAGGGTGAGTCTTCATTATCGTATGAACTTGGGGCTTGATGACATACCTTAGAAAGTCTCTGATCTGTGGCGATTTTGCAAACGTCATGGTACTTGACCACAAGCCAAGCAAGACTGCCGTCGAAGAGTCTCACTTTGGAGACTGGTTCCATGGCTCGAAGGCGTGCATATTCTGCTGGTGGTTCCAGAGCAGAGGCACGCTGGAATGGGAAGTTGGGTACATCTGGTTGAGCTCCCATATTGAAGATGCGATAATGCGCTTTGAGTAGATAAAGTTAAAACTGTATGTGTTGTTTATGATGCGACACTCAGTACCATCTGGGAAGATGACTTATTTATTTATAAAGACATGCATCTTACACGGATACTACGAGATGCGCCTAACACGACCTATTTCGTCACTCTCACGTTTTTTTTCCCGATCTGGAAAAATGTAGGTTGCCCGGAGTCCGAGTTTGCGTGAGAGTCGCGGACTAAGACGCAGCCAAGACGGCTCGACCCCATGTCGCAGCAGGTTGCATTTCCTGGCCTGGGCCAATTAGCCCCCAAGAATTGGTCAACTCGCTTACAGCGTGGGTGGCACTGTCGCTTTGCGGGCCATTCGGGGGCTTCGGCGACATTGTGCATGAAGGCACGCCTCACGCGTCTTTTGGCGTCTCCGCGGAAGTGCAAAATCATGTGAAAATTTGCCGTCGTCCTGTGCGCGCCCACGATCCACGCGAGGGCCCAGGCCAGTTCAATGACAAAGGAGTCGCTTAATAATCCCAGGTGAGCAGGGCGATGTGAGTCAAATAATTTGCACGTCACTTGGCCCTGTTTTCACCGACTCCCAATGTGAGGCCGTCAGGCGCTTCAGCTTGCCACATTTCGGACAAACCCGGGATACGCTTTGTCATGTATTCATGCCAACGCGAGATTTATACATGATTGCAAGTTGCATTTCCTATTTCTCCGAGGAAACAGTTGAGAAAGGCACGATGTTAATTTAATTGACCTTTGCCTTGCGTCTTTCGTCATCGCATGGGCTAGTGGACAATGTACCTTGAGAATCAGGTGATACCTCAAACGCAGTGGGAAAATGATGCTTGGCCAGCACCCCATCATATAAGTTAGTTAATACTCTATAAAATATTATATGTTTGTTTGTCTCGCGTTTATTCATCGTAGCAACCAAAAAAGGGCACGGCGATCGACTCTTCAAGCGCTCCTATTTTGACGCGAAGACATCGCTTCCTTCACTAAATCTCCAAAGCCAACCATGCAAATAGTTGCCCATGCTGCGACTCCGATTCTAGGAATCACCCCTCGAAAGAAGCCTGAAGGGCCTGATGTTTGAAAGATGTGCTTGGCAGTGGACATCATTGTGACGTTTGTCGGGCGCGTGGGATCAGCCTTGAGAGACTGCATCTCCACTCGTACAACCTTTGAGCTAAAATTAGAAACAAAATACTCATCATGACATCCAGGTAAACGTACCTCAAATGGCTGGTTCCAACAACTAAGCGCGCCTCCAAATGTGGATGCGATAATCTTCTCACCAAGGCCAAGCCTTTCTGTTGACGATTTGCCCGTGATGGATCTGATTTGGCCCTCAGCAAACCTTGATATTCCGATTCGAGATGACCAGCCCGTGATTTGGCGAAGGGCCACTGCGTTTACACCTCGGTTGACGCCCCTAATCCCCTTTTCTTTTACAATGCTGACAAATGTTTCCATTGTGCCTGGGACTCGAGCTCCTGCACTGGCTACTTTTGTTCTCGTAACCTCAATGGTCTTCATACAAGTCGTCATTCCTGGAAACTGATATCAGTGAATATGCGGAATATAGTGAACGTTATTAGTTACCCATGGTGAGATAGGCTTGAGCGGCGCCTCCTGCAACGCCACCGAGTACACCAGCTGCACTGTTGCCAACTTGAAAATACTTCTTGGAGTAATACTCAACCTCGGTAGCTGTCAAAATCAAGATGGATCCTTTGGTGGATCCTTCAATCCAAGCCTGAGTATATTGTTAGTTGGGCGTCATTGAGAGCGCTACTCTCGTCAAGACCCACCCACGGAATAAGGCCCTGATAGAACCCACGAAATCCACCTCGCATCCATGTTTTTCTTAAAGCATCGGCTAATGAGTCGCCTCTATTTGCAGCAACCTATCATACTGTTAGCATTCGGACGTCTTCTTCTCAATAGCGTTGTACTAACGTGGGTTTTAATCACTTCCATTGGTTGTCCAAGTGAGGTCACTGGAATTGTCAGGTATTTCACTCAATAGTGCTGTCGCAGCTCTCAATTCACAAAATGCAATTCCTTACCCTGAAAGACATTCATGAATGCACCGACGGCTAAATTGCTCCATGGCGTTTTTCGTTTCTGGTATACTACCGGGGGAGTGGAATGTGCTGTTACCGCTGCTGCTGCCATTTTCTTTAGATTTCCACTGCCGTAAAAATTATTCGAGAGCCAGAGATAGGGTGGTTCTCTTTAAGAGATTGGGTGTATGAATAATGGAAACCTCCCCTAGAACTATACTTTAGCAGCCCCTGGGATCGCTCGCAGCGCGGCGCAATTACCGAAATATCGGATCGTTCCGACACAGCCGCCACCACAGCTAAACATCGGATGATGCCGAAAATCCTAGCCGATGATCCACTCAGTCGAAAGAGGAGCGAACCGGGAGCCCGATAATAAGAATTACAAAAGATTTGAGTGATCTTACATGAACAGAAGTTAGGTATCATATTTTGATTCTATTTTTGTCCTATTGGAAAAAAGAATTCATCATGGGATTGAAGCCTCATCTGCCATTGACTTGGGCAAAGGCTTCGTGCCGGCATGCGTGCAGTAGACGAACGCTCGCAACAGCAAGCAGTGCTACTTCCAGGGCAAAGCTGAGCCGATTTGAACCTGATCATGTCATAGATTATGGTGATTTGGTGAACAAAATCGAGTGCAGTCGCAAAATGTAAGACTAGCGATACTTTATGAGGGGAAGCTACTAATTCCAACTCAGACTCAACCGCCCATTATCATATGCAGAGAAGATTCTGTTTTCATATGCAGATAATATAGGCGAAGAGCCGTTCAAAAGGGGCCAAACGCAGCTCAAGCTGCGGCCTCGCCGAATTGCTTGCCAGGATGCCACGGCACAAATGGCGCTAATCCAATTCATGTCGGCGGGACTTGATTCAACCGCAGTACCCACAACGATCCATTGCGATCACCTCATTGTTGGAAGGAACGGACAAGAAAAGGATTTGCCCAATGCCCTAGCAGCCCACAGCGAAGTCTATGACTTTATGTCGAGCGCCGCAAGGCGGTTTAACATGGGCTTCTGGAAACCTGGCGCTGGAATCATTCATCAAACGGTGCTAGAAAATTACGCTTTCCCGGGAGGTTTAATGGTTGGCACTGATTCTCATACACCGAATGCTGGAGGGATGGGAATGATTGCGATCGGAGTCGGCGGAGCGGATGCTGTCGATGTGATGGCGGGCCTTCCTTTCGAATTGACTGCCCCAAAAATCATTGGAGTTCGGCTTAGTGGCCAATTGACTGGATGGGCTACCCCAAAGGGTAAGTGATTGATATGCTGATTTCTTATTCTGGAAATACTGACATGAGAAGATATTATCAACTACCTCGCCGAAATTCTAACCGTCAAGGGAGGAACGGGCTCTATTGTAGAGTTCTTCGGCCCAGGAGTTGAAACTCTTTCAGCAACAGGCATGGCTACTATTGCAAATATGGGAGGTAGGTTTTCAAGGAATAATAGTAGAGTATTAGACGACTGACCTATTTCTATAGCTGAGACAGGTGCCACAACCTCAGTCTTTCCATTCTCGGAAGCCATGAGGCAGTACTTGCAAGCAACGAACCGCTCTGACATTGCTGAGGCCGTTCGGTTTGCATCTCATGAGCTTCGTGCCGACGCTGACGTTGAATATGATAGAGTTGTGGAGATTAATCTCTCGGCTCTAGAACCCAGAATAAACGGCCCCTTCACACCTGACCTTTCAACTCCTTTGTCGGAATTCGCAGATACCGTTTCTCAGAAAGCCTGGCCGAGGAATTTAACCGCTGGACTCATCGGTTCTTGTACAAATTCCTCTTTTGAAGATATGACACGGGCGGCAGATCTGGCAAAGCAGGCGCTGGATGCTGGGCTGAAGCCAAAAATGCCACTTCTAGTGTCTCCCGGAAGTGAGAAAACGCGACAGACATTGGAAGAAAGCGGCGCGCTTGAGAAATTCGAGCAGCTTCAGAGCACACTACTTACTAATGCATGCGGGCCATGTTGTGGATCATGGGATCGCCAAGACATGAAAAAGGTTCGTCATTGTGAAATCCGCCGTCAAATTTTCAGGCTAACATTGCTGATAGGGAACTGAGAATTCAATCATTACCTCTTACAATCGCAATTTCACAGGAAGACTGGACGGAAACCCGTCAACAAACATTTTTCTTGCGTCACCAGAGATTGTGATGGCCAAGATATTCTCAGATGATCTCGCCTTTGACCCAACAAAGGACAGCTTGCAGACGCCGAGCGGTGAAGAGTTCAGATTCAAGCCTCCATCTGGAGAGTCGCTGCCATCAAATGGATATGCCGACGCTGATCATGTCTATGCTGGCCCCCCGCCAACGGACCGTGAGAATTTGGAAATTCAAATTTCCAGTACATCAGAAAGATTACAACGTCTGGCACCCTTCCCTCGCTGGTCTGGATCCGACCATGAAAACTGCGTTATTTTGATTAAGACAAAGGGCAAGTGCACCACTGACCACATCACTCCAGCGGGCCCCTGGTTTCGCTACAGAGGTCATCTGGAAAATATCTCCAATAATACTCTTATTGGGGCTGTCAACGCAGAAAATGATAAGGTCAACACTGTACGCAATTGGTGTACAGGAGAGGAAGGAGACGTTCCTGGAACAGCAAAGATGTATCGACAGCTTTCACAGCCTTGGGTAGTGATAGGCGATCACAACTACGGAGAAGGATCCTCAAGAGAACATGCTGCCCTTCAGCCCAGATATTTAGGTTGCGTTGCAATCATTGCAAAGAGCTTTGCTAGAATCCACGAAACCAACCTGAAGAAGCAAGGAGTTTTGGCCTTGACGTTTATCAAAGAAGCTGATTACGATAAGATAAAGTCATCGGACCGCATCAGCATCATTGAGCTACATGATCTCGCTCCATCTAAGAGTGTCAAACTCAAGGTCACCTCGACGACAGAAGAGGGCTCTTCATGGGTTACTGAGGTCAGCCATACGATGACGCAGGAGCAGATTGAGTATTTCAAAGCCGGTAGTGCGTTGAACTTAATGGCTGATCGTAAGAGAAACCCGGAGGTTGTCGTCTAGAATTTAGCTATAAATTTTGGAAATTAATGTTCATACATTTAAACTTATTGGGCAGTTGGTGTCCGCGGGCCACATCGGCAGCGGCCGAAGGAGCTTGTCAAAAAGATTGCAACAAATCACTGGTAAACCTGCGAGCCGTTGGTATCGGAACATAAAAGCACTCTAACAAAAAGAACTGCTAATATGAATTTAAAATTATCAGACCCTAATGGATATAATAACTGATTGTTTCCACAGACCTCGCCTCTTGTTACTTTGACCGCGTTGAGAAAATGCAATCTTAAAATCGGATGTAATTCCCACTATCTTAATTTACTTCTTTTATTATACCCTGGCCTATGAGTTTTGTAATATCTGTTATTCACTTCCAGTATATTTTCCCCTCCATTAACCTTCTAGCTGTCCTAAACACGGTGGCTGATTGCAGTGACCCATCTTGGCCAAAGTCAGCACCGACAACCAGTTTACCACTAGCATGATGAATCGTTGCCTCAGTTCCGATGAACGAACCACCGACAAGACTCTCAGCAACAACTGTTCCGGAGACCTTTGCAGCAGAAGCTGCGGCCAGCGCGACGGTGACTGGAATGGCTTTGTGTGGTTGCCCAACCGACATAGCCCTGATGACAACATTGTCGGCGGCACCATCCTTGGGAGAGGAGACGAACCCAATCTTGGGAACGCTTCCGGGAACATCATCCACTGTCTTTGCAAGACCCATTCTCACAGCGGCTTGACGACGGATCTTGTCCAGGTCTGCACACAATGTTGGATGATCTTCAATCTGCTGAGGGGTAAGGGTGCCATCAACGCCGAGATCTGCCGCGCGTACAAAGCAGCAGGGATTTCCTGCATCAATGCATGTAACACGAACGCCCTCAATTTCCTCAGTCACATCCCCAGTTGGGAATAGCTTTCCAGTACGAGATCCTGCTGGGTCGATGAAACGAAGCTGAATCTTGGCAGCTGTGCCAGCAACCCCATCTATCTCAAAATCGCCATACGCAGACGCTTCTCCATCCACAACAGGAAAAATTGCCTCAATGACCTTTCCCGTGTTGGTATTGTATATCCTCACAGTAGCACTCTGTGCGTCGGACGCCACAGGGACTATCCCAGTGTCAACAGCGTAGGGACCAACAGCTGCTGACATGTTGCCGCAATTACTGGATGGATCCACGTTGGTGTTTTTTATTCCAAGCGAGATGAAGGTGTAATCTACATCGGCATCTGGGCGTTCGCTTTTACCGACAATGCATACCTTGGACAGACTCGAGATGCCGCCACCCATGCCATCTAGCTGCCGTCCATATGGGTCAGGACTTCCGATGGCGCCGAGGAAAATTGAGTCCCATTGAGTACGATCTTTCGGAAGATCCTTGTCATTGAAGAAGATGGCTCTTGATGTACCGCCACGGTAGTAGGCTGCAGGAAGACTATTTTGCTTGGCTAGGCCGTTTGATTTGGTGCCATGGTAGCGTGCTGTTGGCCTTGGGAGGACAGTCCTTGAAGTGAGCGCTAATGTAGGCGTGCGGCCTGTTGAAGGCCTAATGGACAAGCCTCGCAGGAGTGTGCTGCGAAGGGATTGTGCACACATGATCGCGGAATCCGGTGACCTCAACGAAAATTTCGATTTTCTCTTTATGAAACTTGGCGTTTAATCGGATGCCGCCTACCAATATATGGCATGAATTGGCTGCAAATGTCCAATAAGTGCTTGCGTCTATTACGGCATTTCGGGTCTTTGCCGAAATGTTGCCCCACAGGACCTGGGCAGCCATGACTGTTCGGACGCTTCCGATGGACACCGCTTTTAGGCCGATAATGGACTCCGTTGGTCACCTGGGAAGCGCACGCGCTATTATCTATTGGCTTACATTTGAAGGTGAATCCCCGTGCTTGATATTCATTAGTTGGATGTAGCATGAGGCTGCGCTCGCAGTTCTGAGCACTCATAGACTTCGTTGTCTGGGCACGCACACAGGAATGGTAAAGAAACGAAATAAAAACAAAATAATTGTTGTTGAAGCTGTGACATATTGAGTTCCGCAACTTTCTCTGAATCAAATAAAAATGTATTATAAATTGTGTTGTACTAATGCCCCTTTCACCTCTCTTATTCTTGTTTTGTGCGTAAAGAGCCACTTAGCTTAGTCCATGATTTTCCGTAATGCCAATGTTATTGTGCACCGACTCATAGAGCGCTTGTTTTGCTTTCACCAATATTATACATCGGCCACTTCCGATAGGCTAACGAAACCACGTTTACAGGCCACCCTTGTCATCCCCATCTGGTTGAGGCCAGACGCGGATATCCGGATGGTAACTTCATGCCGTCTCCAGTGTCAGGTGGATCAGATGATCTGACCCAACTCCTATCCAATAGGGGTCTTCTTATCTTTCATCGATACTCAATTCGGAATTGAGTTGCAAGCGGTCCTGATATGGGCAACATAAGTCGACGCCGATCTTGGTTTTTGTGAGTACATCGCTCCGGGTCTACCAATAAAATCATTCAAGGCACCTTAAATTTGGCTTTGGGTATCGGAGATAACTTCAAATTGGTGCTGTCAGCGTCAATGCCGGAAACAGATCCTGCATTAGCTTCATTTTGCCGGGCATGTGCGGTCACCGACCAATAGTTTAGCCACCCCTGATCCAGATTCATGTCCCCCTTTTCTATTCAGACTGGATGGTGTGTCATCTCAGAGGAAAGAGGGTGTTATCTGAATCTTCATTTGTGTTTGACAGTTCGCAGATGCACCATTCAACGTGGCAGGCCCAAGTTACTCTATTAGAAACATTTACTTTGGTAACGATCTCATACGAAGTACTGCAGCTATTCCCAGACGACCTAATATCCTTCATGCTAGTCTATCAATCTAGTAGACAGCAATATCTATCGGATACTCCGATAGGATACTTCCGATACGGCATGACTCGGGTGGCTTGGAAAGGCGGCTTTCGGCGCTAGGTCCGCGTCAAACTTTGCAATCTGGGGTCTGGGGAGACCAGTGAACTGCGGAGTAAACGCGGGGTAACAAAAAAACACATGATTATATTTTTGGAGTCCATGATGGTCCGTGTAAAGTATTTAATATCAGCCCTAGATCCGTATAGCAGTTGGTGGTCAGAGCCTGGGCTTTTTTACACTTTCAGCATCGGACCCCTGAGTGACTTGGAGGTATTCAAGCGTCGGCTTCACAATGGATTCCATTAAGCAATCGGCGTTGATGAAATACATCAGGGGTGTTCAATCACTGCCGGATGGAATTCTTAACTGGCGCCTGTTCCTAACTGTGATTACGTTTGCGCTTGCTGGCTGCCCGAAAGGTAAGTACTAATTCCGTCTTAAGGACACTCAAAGTTGCTAATCAGAATGGGGAACAGGTTGGGACGAAGGTGCTGCCGCTGCCATTACACAACTCAAATCGTTTCGCGACGAATACCACCTAGACTCTAAACTCGATGCTTCGACCATCTCAAACCTCGTCTCATTCGTTAACATCGGCGCTGGAGTTGGAGCTTTCCTGTCTTTTTTCCTGAATGACAGATTGGGTCGGATCTGGTCTATGAGAATATACCAAGTTACCTACGCCATTGGATCCTTAATCTCATGCTTCGCATATGGAAACCGAGGAGCCTTGTATGTTGGGCGCATCGTGGCCGGCCTCGGAATAGGTGCCTGCACTGTGGTTGGACCAATGGCTATCGCAGAGATGGCCCCAAAGACAGTGAGAGGTCTCATGACTCTGTGGTTCAACGTCGGTATGCTTTCCGGCCAGGCCATAGGCATCTTTTCCGTGTATGGAGTCAATACCCATATCTCGTCATCCCGCGTTCTGCAGCATCAGGTGCCCTGGTTTGTTCAAACCTTCGTCCCCGCGATTGCGATCGCGCTCTCCTTCCTCGCATGCGAATCGCCTCGATGGCTCGTGATGAAGGGGCGACGAGAGGAGGCACTGGATTCCCTAGTGAAGTTGCGTGGTCTTCCAGAAAGCCACCCTTACGTCCAAGAGGAATACACCCAAGCGCTGTCACACATCGAAGACGAAAATAGCCAGTTTGGAGAGCAATCCTTCACTTCAGTTGTCAAGGAAACATTCCTTGTCAAATCCAACCTCCGACGTGTCCAGCTTACGATTATTGCGTATATCCTCGCACAGTTCTCCGGCGCGAATTCTATTACAAATTACTTACCCACAATCTTCGGTCTTATCGGAGTCACGGGCACCGATGTCAAGGTGTATTCTAGCGGACTCTATGCCATCGCTAAATTAGTGTGCTGTGTTCTGGCTTCTTTGGTTTTCGTTGATGTCCTTGGCAGGAGAAGATCCCTGATGATCGGTATCGCCATCCAAACGTTATGCCACAGTTACCTCTCCGGCTACTTGAGGTACTTCACGAGCAACCCAGACTCCGTACCAAAGGGGGCATCTGATGCTGCGATTGCTATCATCTACATTCATGCGCTTGGCTGGGCGGTAGGATTATACACACTACCGTACCTATTTGGGGCTGAGCTATGGCCAAACCGAATTCGCTCTTTTGGAGGAGCCTTGTCTCAATGTTTTCACTGGCTGTTTTACTTTGCGATAACTAAGGCCACACCAAGCATTCTTTCTTCAATGAAAGTATGGGGAGCTTTTTTGTTCTTCGTAGGTTGGTGTATCATTGCATTTTTCTACACGTCGTTCTTTGTTCCAGAGACAAGTGGTCTCAGTCTGGATAAGATGGATGCAATTTTTCAGCGCCCAATGTATAAGTTGCGACAACCACTTCCCAGCCAATCCGAAGAAAGTGGGGACGAAGACAAGTTTTTGGATGAGAAGATGGAGAATGCAACCCATTCTGAGCATCGGTAACGCCTATCACTTTTTTTGAAGAATAACTCGTTTGCTATTCCATTTGGATGATATCGTACGATCGGATGAGACGGATGTTATGAAGATTCATAGATCTGATTAGTCCACAATCTAACTTAATTACGGTCAAATAACTTGCTAGAAGCTCTTTAGAAGCATTTTGATAGTGCTAAGAATTTATACCGTTGATGCATCGTGTTTATATCCATCACTCGCCCAATACGTCTTTCAAAGAGACTCAAGTGCTCCAAGATACTTGTCGATACAAAAGAACTGGAACCTAGGATGGTTCTTAGATTCATACTGGCGATTCATCCAGAGTTCCACTTACCAATCTTCAAGTTCTGATTTGGCCCACGAAATTTGTTCTAGGACGATGGAATCATGGTTTGGCTCTTTTCCATCATCAAACATAGTCTTTTCACAATCATGATCCACATTTGTCTCAGCTCCAAGAGTAGATAAACGAAAACCTTCCGCATGAAGAAAATCCACGTGTTGTCGATGATCCTCGCTTTGTCCCTGAAATAGGGCGTCTGAATCCAGTAGAGGATCGATAAGTTCTTGACTCACATACATGTCTGTATTGAAGTCAAAACCCAAGTTTTCTGTCACTGGACGTTTATCTAGTCCCAGCTGGCCCTGCTGGGAAATGACTTTATCCGTGGCTATGGAAACCACTGGGATCATCGATTGAGAGAACAATGAGTCCAACTTGTTTTCATAATTGTGCCATGGGTTGTCTTCAAACAACCCAAAAATGCCTGAAACCTCCCTTATACTATCCGCCGTTAGATTTGACTGGTATACATCGTGACCTTGTGGACCAGCGGTCTGCATTTCGTTTTCATTTAGCGTTGGTTTATGCCTCGGAAATGTCTCTCTGAACTTTTCAATTTCCTTGATGGTGCTAGTTTCTTCAAGTAGTCTCCTAATAACTGGCCAAAACCTGGCCATCTCTTGCAAAGCCTGCATGCCCCTGTGGGCTTGTCCCCCTGCAGTTTGCTGGATGAATAGATGGTTGTGGGAAATTAGGGTCGAAATGGGACCACGAAAAATGAATGAAGGACAGTATTTGAGTTGTCTATGAGCCCTTAGCTTGTCAACAATGGATATAGCCATTACAATAAGTCGAACGGAATCTTGCACGGAACTTTTGTCAGGCAGTCCAATAGTACAGAGAGGTTCGTTCGAATGTATGCCATGTTGATGAAGGAGACAAATTGCGGTATAATATTTAAATTCCAGAATTGCATGCCAGAAATTGTGTTGTTTTGGCTGCCAAATTTTGATCTTTGTGCAATCCAATAGCCAAGTGGACAAAGCAAGCTTGCAATGTTCAAGGATTTCAGGGTTTTGGTGTGAGAAACGTCTGTCCCTTGAACGCTTATATGATAAGATCATGTCCATTATTTCGGATAGCCTCGCATATTGGACAAAAAACTGTATCTGTTTTTTATCCAAGCACATTCCGACTATTTCGGTTGATTCCTCTTCAATGAAGTCTTCTTCTGAAAGAGCCCCTACATCCACATCGTTCATCCCGATTTGAACTGGGCAGCCTGTGGACATGGCTACATCCCGATCGCCAGTGAAAATAGCCCACCAGATGCGCTTCAATAACCTCTTTTTTGGTTCTTGGAGATGGGTTAGCTTAGACAAGCTATGCATACCAAGCCCAAGGGCCATTGTCACTCCTAGGTGACTCCAATAGAATGTATCATGAGTCATTTCCTCAGAGCCCTCCCAAAACCAGCCAATTATTACGACCGATTGAAGAATTATCAACCGGTCTTTCTCATAATTGGCATCATACAAGGTCTTGGCTTTTTTGTAGAACTCGGTGGCAGCTTTTGTAGCCGAGCCATCACTATTAACAAGCTGTGGGTTGTTGCAGACGCGAGATCCAGCCAGAAGAATTGCTTGAAGCAGAAGCATCGAGGGTGGATTATTTGGATTTTCATAGCATCTCCAAAAGTGGCTGCGATTGACCACCGGTAGTATAGGATGGATCCAGGTAAAATATGAAGAAATGATATCATCACAAAGGGATTTAGGGGGAAGTAGAAATGCTCCTAACCGACGTAATGTGTCCATTTGGATATCATCTTCCTCTGTAATTTGACTTTTGAACCCCCTAACACAATTAAGAAAAGGGTCGTGAACACTGCCTAATGGTGTATGCTCATTATCGTATAGAAACATCAATCCAGACGACTCTCCTAAATATGTGACATAGTTGGTATCTGTAGCAATCTGGCCGTTGAGATTCGACTTATGCTCGGTATCTTTTGCATTTTCATTTTCATTTGACTGATATTCAACAGGGGTACTGGTTCGGAGGTCACTTGTTAAATGTTGCAAAGAATTCAGTATTGGCATATTTGACTGAGTCGCTGCGAATGACATCAATGTTGGCTCTTTTGGTAGCGTGGCACTCTCTGGGGCTATGTCAAAGTTTTGTGACATAATGGATTCGAGATTGAAAAACCTGTTCACGAATGTTACCGAATGTTGCACCCAGAGTAAATTTCATTTTGATTTACATGTTGAACCCTTGAGACTTTTCTAGTCCCTGTTTTCTGGCTGAATTTATTTCAGAATCCAAACGACACTGGAGTTTAAAAGCAGCACAGTTTGTACAGGGGTTGCCGAGAGTGGAGGCATCACATCGAACCTGGCAAATGAGTTAGGGGAAGTAAGTGCTGGTAGGTTTTATCCGAAGCTGAGCCCAGAGGTGAACAGAAAAGTACCTACCTTTCGTTGGCGGCATACCTAGTTTTACACGTCAGTATCCAAATATTTACCAACCGAAGCTTGCGTCCATCCTAGATCAGAGCGTATTTCTCACCTCACAAGCTTGGGCAGATCGGATTCTAGTAAAACCCAGGCAGTCAGTATTGGTAATGCTAGCTGATTGAAGCTTGCTCACCGCGGAAATTTAATGCGTTTTGTGCGTTTTTGTGTGATTCGTTTTTGGGTGGTTTCAGGATCTGATTTGGCGTTCACTTCCAACGCAGAACAGTCATCCTTCCGGGGCCTCAATCGGCTTCTTACACTAGAATACATTTCATATTTCAGATGCCTCCGATAGCGTCAAATCTTTTGTTATAAGAGTATGAACTAAATGCGTGGCATTGAGGAGCTGTTGAAAATATGTAGAAGCTGGTGAATTTAGAGAATGAAGAGGTTGGAAGATTGGAAATTAGCTCCTTTATTCATCAATTCAATAAATCCAGTCGAAGCTATACTTCCAAGGTAAGCTAGATCCCGAAAAATATTGCGGGGAAGCGCCGGGGAAGCGCGGGTGAATTCGCGGGGGAACTCATGGCCGACTCCACCACACGCCCTCCCCATCCTGCATTGAGAAGTATGAAGCTAATGCATGCGATGTTCGACTAGTTTCAAATCATCCCTTCAACCGACATCAATGTAGAGGCCTATTATCGCCATATTTCCTTATGCAAAGCTAAAGGCTTTGATCTATGTCGTAGATGCGTAGGCGTTCATATTGCTTCTCCAATCAACCCCACCCACGACATTATTCGCTTCTATCCGTTTCTTCCCGGATTCCCGCGGGTTCCGATATACAGAAATGATGCTACAGTATGCTATCGGACTTTGTCCGAACCCCTTCTTGGCGAGACACCCATCTCATTGAATGCGCCACGTAGATGATTTCCTCTTTTTTACATGGGCCACAGAGCTTTTCACTATGTGACCATGGTGCGAGATCAAGAAATAAATATGCCGTTACTACGAGTCCATGCGCACTGATTTCAGGAAGTGTAGTGGAGATCCAAGCATCCATTAACTTTACGAGCGTATTGTGAACTACACAGATACGATATCTGGTAGTATCCAAGCAAATGCGCGACGTAATTGGGGCACTTCACACGCATAGATGAGTCTCCAGGGCGCCAGTGTAGAAGCTATGCTAGAGATAGACAATAGTTTCTTCAAATTACACTAAGAGGAAATGTTTTTGCAGTGAAATTTAAAATCCAATGATTGCATGACAAAGAAAATATGTCCAGCTCCTATGTAGTTTAACCAACACCATCCAAAGACATAAGACCAGACGAAGGGATAAGAAAGGGTGCTTTCACTCCACTACTCGTGAATTTTCTGAATCATATTGCTATACCAGTTCTAAAACATGTTTAGCCAACTTCATTCCATCAGCACCAGACTAATACTTACGGTCTCAGCTCCAGAGCCAACGGCGTGCGGCCCAAGCTTTTTTACCAGCCACGGAGTCTGAATTTTCTTGGCCTGAACTACAGCATCTTGGTCCTCAATTGCTCCATTAAAAATAATACTCTTCGGCAAGGCCGGATTCAAAACAGCTGGCCTGCCCAAACCAACCAAGTCGCAGGCATCTTCTCGTAGAGCAGCTTCCATTCCCCTTCTGGTGCGAAAACCCCCAGTTATCATGAGCACCGTTTCAGGTACCTTTTCTCGAATTCTGTGTGCAAATTCTAAAAAGAACGCCTCCCTAGCCGCGCTCTTTTTAAGTCGTTCCGATTCGATGGCGACGCCTGTAATCATCTATAAATCGATTAGCTACTTAATCATTGAAGTGAGGCTAGGTCCAGGAGCTTACTAATGGGTTCTCATAAGTCCCGCCGCTGATTTCTATGAAGTCAACACCTTCGTCTGCTATAAGGCGAATCTGTTCCGTGTAGTCGCTTAGCCCCCCGATGGAGGCGTTTTCTGGCGTTGTTTGATGATCGACTGAGTTGAGCTTGATTCCGATGCAGAATCTTTGCGGAACCGATGCCCTAATGGCCCTGATGATGTCTAAAATAATACGGACTCGCTTAGGAACGGATCCTCCGTATAGGTCATCTCGCCTATTAGATTTTGGCGACAGAAATTGAGCTAAAAGATAACCATGGGCAGCGTGAATCTCAACACCATCAAAACCTGTTTCAGCTGCGATGCGAGCCGCATAAGCAAACCCACTAATGACATCTTCGATTTCGACTACAGAAAGCTCCCTAGGGGTCCCAAAGACAATATCGCTGACCAGGCAAGATTGAAAATCATTTCCAAGGTCCAATTTGATTGCGCTTGGGGCCACGTTTTTAGACAGCCAACTTCTTGTCCCAGCGCCGACTGGAGACTGTCGTCCAGGGTGGTTAATCTGCATCACAGAAGGAGTACCGCGCCTCCGACAAGCCAGAGCATAATTTCTGTAAGCGGCAAGGGTGTCAGCCTCAGATACAAGGCGGTCTATTGCAGTATCGTGAGGGTCTCCGAGGTAGCGCCCATCAACTTGCACATTTCCCGTGAGAAGCATTCCCCAGCCACCATTCGCCCAGGTACCATATGCATTTGCAAATTCTTTTGACGTTGGGAGACGGTTGCAATCTGACATGTGCTCCGCCATGGCAGCCTTAACAAGCCTATTGGGCAAAGTAAGGCCACATGGCAATGCCAATGGTGCGGCAAGTAAGGTTGTAGACATGGTAACAATTCTTGACAGTCGAAAACTCACAAAACTAAGATCATGCTAAGTACAATTCAGAAGTATTATCCTAGGACTGGTCAGTCAGGTCATATACGTTCTGTAGAAGTAAATCTATACGGCGGGATGTTTCCGAACCGGGACTTGCATTCATCCGTCCCTCCGGTTATTAATCCTAATATCAATTGATCACCGGGGCCGCCCGGTCAATTTGAAATCTCATGAGCTGATCCAGGCTCTTCGGCTCGGAGATTGGTAGCAGACAGAAATAATAGCGGGCATGGCTAGCCGAGGCGGCCTTAAATTTTGCCTTTTCCTCTTCGCCTCGGTTCAGAATAGAGCTCTTCCCGCTGAGAGTAGGTTTGAGTAACCGAAACGAGGGGATTTAACATTTAGTTTTACAACAATGACACTCTACAAATCGACGTTTACGGAGGGGCCAAAGTTAAACCGGCCAAGATTAATTACAAATTTGGTATCTGGCTTGCTAATATGAATGGATCAAGTCTCTTGAACGGGATGGGTGGTATTGATGGAAATATTTCACTCCGGGGGGTAATAAGGGGCACAACGTTTGGGGCATGACTAATCATCTTGAACCGTTCCCGATTATTGTAACTCAGCTTAACTTACCCTATGCGATACGAGTACATTCCAAGGACAATTTCAACTTTGTGAAGTTTGTTGGAGACGACAGAGTCGGTGTATTGGATGTCGATAATCTATTTCTTAATCCCTGCGACGAGTCAATGTTTGTGGGATCATGAATCAAACTCTGCCAGACGTCTTCACTTCTTGGGGCAATGCTGTCACATCCCTCACGCACAAATTTGCTGATGTGCCCACTATTCTATGCTCTTCTAATTGGTCACATTCGTTAGTGCCATGTCTGCGACCATGCAGCTCGCACACTAAACCCTTTTAAGTGTCCGAACGGATTATTTCTTGACACACCCCGACGGAGTCCACTTGGTAAGTTATATCGTGGGCGGCGAATCTTCGTCCCGCATCAGTAACCGACTGTTTCTCACACTCTAGCAATGGGATTTTCTGGGAGATTCAACGCGGGTTGCGGGCTCTGCCGAAGGCGCAAAGTAAAGGTTAGCTCACTGGTACTTTGAGCTGAAGGACGCTTACAAGGAAAAATCTAGTGCGACGAAACGAAGCCATCGTGCAACCGGTGCGTTCGCTATGGAAAGCCATGCCCAGGTTATACTACAACATTCCAGTTTAACTACCGCAAGGTCACTATTGCATCTTCTCAAGCTGTTGCTCCAACTGAAATAATTGTCCCTGAGGCTTACCATGGCCCAATTGTTCCACAATCCGGCTTGGTGAATACGGCATCTATAGGACTACAGCTAGCTGAATCTCTCGAAAACCGGGCCTTATGTCATTTCATAAAACGTTTTGTGCACCCCGCAGCCGGTTCTGGCTTTACTGGTCATCTCAATTTCCTTCTAGATCTTTATGACAACCACAAGCAGGGGCCACTGGAACTCGCAACACTGAGTGTCGCTGAAATGGTTGCCTCTCGTCAGCTGGGCATCCAGTCTTTGCATCAGCAGTCATACAGAAAATATGGTGCCGCGATCCAGTGCCTTCAACAATCTCTAGAGTCAGACACCGAAGCCTTGAGTGATAGAACGCTGGGTGCGGTTCTATTGCTTTGTTTCTTTCATGTAAGACTAACTTTAAGTGAGATCTAGGATCAAATTAATTTCTTATCTAGGATGTATCCGATTCATCCTCGCATCGACCAGGAATCCACTCCTCGGGTTTACACTACCTCGTGATGAAAAGGGGCCGACGTCAATTTTTGACACCGAGAGGCGTTGAGCTCTTCCTATTAGCTTTGATCCGCCTTGTGAGCCATCTCGCTCTCGCCCCAAAGACAAGTGCCAATGTTAACTCACCGCCAATAGCACCTATATTCCTCAACTGTAAATGACTTTACGTATGCGGATTTTGGGAGTTTAGGCATTGCCCCTGAACTCACCGAAACTGCGAGTCCATTGAAGCGTGCAGTGTCCCTGATTTGCAGTTTAGTCTCTCTCTATCGACAGCTAACAAAGGAAGGTGCCAGCTCAACCAGGTCAACTCTAGGCACGGTTTTACAGCATGAATCCAGTTCAAAATTGATCCGAGCCTGTTCACTTAAAATACACGAATTTGATGAATGGGACCGGTTTGCCACAAATTACTGGGCCTCTCATTTTAAAGATCGGTCAAGACCACCAGTAATTGGAGAGACAGTAACTAATCCCCGCCACTTTGACTCGGATACTGCCTGTACAATAATTCTGCTTCGATTCTGTCGCATCCGCTTTTCCATGGCCTTGGGTGATTTCTGCCGTACCATAGCAGACCCGAAGCAAATTTTCGAGGCAGGATCTGATTATGATGCCCTTACATCCATTGTTGTATCTCGAATAAACACCGAAATTCATCTGGCCATCTCGGATATTCATCACTGTCTCCCATATGCATTCTGTGAGCGAGACATGAGAGGAAATCAAAAGTTCCCGGATTCTTGTGCTATGGCCGGATTGATCACCGTGAACTCTCTCAAACTTATAGCCGATTGGCCGCTTATCCAAGCCGAGATGAAGCCAAGAATTCAGCTCTATCTGGCAAAAATTGGCACCGCCATGGGGTCTTAAGAGAATTAATTCCGACGCACGTCGTATTTGACGCATATTAAGACAAATTTAGATACATTAAATACACACTTGAGTAGTGACATTGAACAAACAAAATATTTGCTCATATGCAGTCGGTTGGCTTGCAAAGAACTAAGTCTAGCGTGCGAGCAGCATGTGTTCCTTACGAGATCACGCGCCCGGGCTAAGTTAAGCGTGCGAGCCGCATCAGCCTTACTTGGCCAGGTTAAAGTCTCTTAATGAAGTCTAGCGTCCGAATCCAATTATACCCCGTAATCGAATTATTTGACCTTCATTAAATTCGGCCAAGTTCCGAGCAATAATCAAGCCTAAGTAGTATTATCTCACCTTGTTTGTACACTTTGACGATATGTCATCTGTTAGCATTCCCGTAATTTCTAACTCGGGAATTAGTACGTTTTAGGAAACCCGGGGTAGGTGTGTTCGTATCACCGACCTGGATTCGTAATGGCCAAACTAGCACATCGCGGGGTAAGATGGAAGGGGCCGAGGTTATGGTAAATTTGGACAAGGGGTTGGTTCAACCATGATACAATTACCAAGGAGATTTTGACAAAACTTCCATCAATCAAAGATCGTTCAACTACTTTCTTCTAATGTCAAAGTGGAATCGAATTCCGATCAATAATGTAGTGCGGGATGACGTGCTTTACGAGCTCACGCACACGGTCTATTGTAATCTACGTCTACAAATTGATGACTAAATTCTTCTATTGCTATACCAGTGGTTACTGCCTTCCTCTGGGTTTATACGCGAATTCAAGGATCGCATTCTAAGTTTCTAGAGGTGATACTGACTGTTTCCATGAATTTTATCATCACTCACTTCATAGAGCATTGTGAGTAAATAATTCGATAAATTAATATCTGATTCTACACCTTGATTAATGATTCCCTCGGGAACACATTAATAACTTTCATCATTCAAGTATTCTTTGGAGAAACTTCAATTGCCCAGTAATATTTTTCTCGAATGCAGGCTGGGAGAAATACAAATCAAAATGTCCTCCATCAACTCTTAAACTCTCACCAAGAGGAGCTAGCTCCACTGCTTTCTCTGCGGCATCCAGTGGCGCTTGCTCATCCCAAGTTGGCAGCACAATAAGATATGGCTTGGTGTTCAAATGGATTCGCTGAATGAGGCGATGAGAAGCAAAGCTAAGAAGCGACCGTGCAGCCAGTTAGTTCGAAAATCTGATGTCACGATGCATCGATTGAAGTCTTTTGTGGTTGTTGCATCGCAACTTGAGAAATGTTCCTTTTCGGACAAGGTTCTGGACCCAAACTTCGTAGCCAATGCTATTTACGACCAGATCCTGAGAGGTAAAAGCGGGCAAATCTATTTGCCCCATCACTACAGCCTGGTTGCAGGAATTTGCGGGTTTCCTACCTGGTTACAGGAGATGCTGAGAAGCTCGAGGTCATCCGTTTTAGTAGAATAATAGCATGTTGTTCACGCTATGGTTGATGAAGGGAATATTTCCTTGACATTTCCCTTAGATGTGATGGAAATAGCAAAAAGGATCCAACCGCTACCTGGAACCTCTGTTAGTGGTGAATCCATGTAGTAGTCTTTAGTAAACTAACGCTTCATTGTCCAGAAATTCTTAATAATCAGAAAATAATATTTACATGCCATGTCTTCATTCATACACGAACTTTGGTGTATGAACCATCATTTTCCTCCATGTTTCCTCGTTTCCAATCCATTTTCGTAGATTCGTGATTATCCTTTCATTACAAATGGACCTGAACTGTTCGATATCGTCCAATTTCTTATTTTTACGATCCTTTCCACTGCCAGTGTGCGGCCAATCACTTGCCCAAACTAATCTATCAGGAATCTCGCGGGCCAGAGTTTGGATGATGGGCTCAAGGTCATCGTAACCGCTTTCGTCTCGACTTGATGCTCGATACAAACCAGAAATCTTTACAATGACCTTTTGAGATTTGGCCAACGAGAGTAAGGATTGGAACCCCGGCTGGTTCATAGCATATTCTGATTGATCTGCTTGTAACTTGGATGGCCCCAACAATCCCCCAATATGGTCAGCAATGACTTGAACAGGCAACTCTTTGATAGTATCATGCAAATCTGTCCGATGTTAAACTCAAGTGCTACAGATAATATTTTGTTACGTACCATCCCAGACATTAGCGGGGCAATATAATTGGATTTTCCAATTGGGCAAATCTTTAACTTTCTCTGCAGCCTGCAGGATCGCAGCTTGGAGTCTTTCAATGTTGACAACCTGCCCGTCTGCCTGCAAATTTAACCTAAGACCACGAACACCCTGCTCATGCATGGCCCAGAGTTCATTTTGCTGGATTGCCTGAGTATCCACGACGGCGATTCCACGAGCAGGGGTCAAGCCTTCATCACGAAACTTTTGCAGACAATGGAGGAGAACTGTATTGTCCTTGTCATAGGGAGAAGGCTGAACCAATACAAAATGGAATGGACGGATATCTTTTGTCAACTTTGAGCCGAATGACATGAGTTCTTTGAACGTAGCCTGCGCAGGTGTGTATGCCCGAGACGCCGAAAATGGCCCTATTGTTGAATCGAATACATGAACATGAGAATCAACGGCGTCCTTGGGTAATGCTTGAAAGCGTTGAGTGGTCGGGGTCGTGGCGATGGCACGTGACCTGCGTTCAAGATTAGCGCTGGGGCTCGATCGTCGGCTTGTGCCGATGGCGGCTTTCTTGCAAACCTTCCAATTGTCTGGCCCATAACTGTCGTCGAGATTTGACTTGGTTCTGTCGAATAAAATCAATCCTTGGACAGATCTAGACAGAGTCAACAGCCAGAGGGGTGCTACAACGGGGCGACGAGGCTTGTCTCTCTATACTTGGGTGGTTTCTCAGCCTTCGGATACATCCGATAGCCCACCTTTGCCCACCACGATCGCTCACAATTCGCCCTTCTACCAGCTTATAATATACACCAATCGCTTCCCGGATCCTTTCCGAAGGGTCTTTTACCTCTCAACTCCGCTTTCAAATGCCCCGGACGCCTACTCCGAAACCAAGAAGCTCCGGTGCAGCGGTTGATGCCGATGATGCATCCCCACCGCGGCCTCGGACCACTCACCGTCGAGGTCTCAAACGAAGCTCTGCTGCTTGTCAGAGATGTCGCCGGCGGAAGCAAAAGGTAATATGATACGTGGATCCAGACATCAAGCATTTGAGTTTGAAGCTGATAGACAACGCCTGCCTCCAGTGCGACGGAAATCTTCCGGTCTGTGGACCATGCGCACTTGCAGGTGCATCCTGCGTGCCATCTGACCGGCTCATTGTGCGGCTTGACCCCAATTGCGAGTGCGAGCAGCTACGAGCCCAGGTTCAATCTTTGGAAGAGGAATTAGCTAGTCTACGAGCACAACAAAATGTAGCGACAACTTCTACCGATCAGATATTCGGGAATATCTTGGATGCACAGGGCCTACCAGACCAAGATCCCAATCGCAGTGGCCGATTACTAGCAAGTGCCTCTCATCATGCACAGGCCCTATCTCCTGGTACAGATATCGTATATCCTGGCCGTATTTTGCTGCCCACCTTCCCAGAGACTGGGGCAGGTGACACTCCAAATAATAGCTTTTTGAGTAGTCCCTGGCATCTCTGGAATGGCTTGGCCGAAACCAGCTCGCCTGAACAGGTATCAGACCCTATCAATCTATCACCAGTGGAATATGGTCCAGAATTGGTCGAAGTCTTCTTTTCTCGGCGATGGCCCCAATTCCCAGTACTCCATCGACCTACTTTCATGGAAGCCCACTACTTGCCCTTCCTCAGAGGGGAAACACTTGACAAACTATCATCATTTCAAGTCAACATGGTGTTTGCCATCGGGGCTTCAGAACAGTCTCGAGGCAAAGGTCGGCCGCAACTATCACACCACTCCTTTTTCCATGCTGCCGTGCGAGATCTTGGTGAGATTATGGGTGCCAGCGACCTAGATTGCATTCAGTGCCTCTTGTTGCTTTGCATTTTCGGGAGCAATGAACCGCAATTGATAAATTTATGGTACACGGTTGGACTTGCTTTACGCCTTGCCGTCGGAATCGATCTTCATCGTCATGAGACAGTGGCAAACAGAAGCCTGCTGGACGCAGAAATGTGCAAGCGGCTATTCTGGAGTGTCTACACAATGGACCGAAGCATATCAATCGCAATGGGCCGACCACTAGGAATTCAAGATTCTGACATAACGATGCCTCTTCCATTGTCAATATCTGATGAGAGATTAACTAACCAAGACGAGACTTCGTTTGTCAGCCTGGGGCCCGATGTTAAAGACCTCTCTACCTTTCTGCACGTCATCAATCTCCGCCGATTGAACGCAGACATATACAAGGCCTTGCACTCCGCTGGAGATGCCAATATTGAAGGTGAGAGCCTTGAAGCGATCAGGGCGCAATATTATACCCGACTCAATGACTGGCTATTTTCCGCGCCGAGATATTTATCTCCATCATCGATGTATCAGATGACAGAGTGGTTTCAGATTGCTTACCATCAAGCTATCTTGAATCTGTATAGACCCTCTCACGCTTCTCCAATGGCAACAATTGACGCCATTCGTCTCTGCGCGGACTCCTCTATCAGCCTTATCACTTGCTACAATGCTTTGTATGCTAAAAACAAGGTCACGTATACTTTTGTCGCACTCAATTCCCTATTTATGGCCGCTGTCACTATGCTCTTCAGCCTTCGCGCCAGCTCAACACTTCGCCAAGAGCTTACGAAGGAGGTCATTGAGTCAAACATTCGATCCTGCACTTCTCTCTTAAGAGACATCTCTAATGGAAGAGCCGTTGGGGAGAGAAGTGCACAGATAGTTACAAGACTTGGAAACGCAACTCTTGCTGTCTTTGATACGACACCGGCCCTGGGCAGTGAAGTAGACACCGAGTTTATGTCCTGGTTCGGACTAAAATGCCAAAACCCTCCACAGCCGGGTGAACCTACACCAAGCATTGACATACCTTGGAACGATTTATTTGACCACGGATTTGACCTCGGTGGCACATTTTGCAGCGATTTGCTCTTATAGGTGCATCGGGTTTTCCTATACAAACGGAAAAAAAGCAGTAGCAAAAAAGCCCACATAATTGCGCGGATAAGCTTATGAGTAAGGGTAAATACACGGGATTAAACATGCTTTCCTTGTCTCCGGAAAGACCTTGAAATGAGTCGCTACCCGCTTTCGGCCTCGAAGGATTGGAGCCATGATGAGGCAAACGATGTATGATTCGTCCACTTGCTACTTTAATTTCCAGCCAGGGGCGTCTCCGGTGCGATTCGCTCCGCTATCTCCCAAATTGGACATCAAATCCGACAGGGCACTATTTCCTCAGCGCAGCGATTAGGCCGCGAATGTTTCAATGTCTGATCTGCACAGCGTCACACTTTTGTAATGAGCGCGGCGAAAATGGGGCTACCCGCTGTCTCAGGCTCATTTATCCACCAACCACGATGCCTACCAGAAATCGATGCTAAATGAAAGGTCGCTTCCGTATGGGTGCGGCAAGCTAACAACCTGATATAAATTCAATTCACGTAGTCATGTAGGTCAATGCAAATTCATTGTGCTGTTATCGGCTACCTCGTTCAAAATGAAATCGCTCAGACTCCTTGCACTATCCAACGTGGCCCTGGCCGCCGACATCTATGTCTCCCCATCAGGCTCTGACAGCGGTGATGCTTCGATTACCTCACCCTTGAAATCTATCCAGTCTGCCGTGGACTTCGCCTTGCCCGGTGACACTATTTACCTCCGTGGAGGCACATTCACACCATCAACAAATATCCAGATAAAGAAGAGCGGCACCGAATCAAAGCCATACACCATTAAAGCGTATGAAAGCGAACAGGTTGTCATTGATGGAGAATCTCTTACCGGTACTCCCGCTGCTGTCGGAGCCTCGTTGGCCAAGGCGGACCGTGGCATTCTGCACGTTGAAGGGGCCAATTATTGGAAGTTTTACGGAATCGAGTTGATCAACGGGCCCTACGGAGTATACCAGCAGGATTCTTCAAACAATTACTATGAGCGTATTGTTACGCATGACAACTATGAAACTGGCTTTCAGATCCAAGGAAACAGTTCCAATAACCAGGTTCTCTACCTGGATTCCTATTTGAACCGCGACCCCAGAAAGAATGGCGAAAGTGCCGACGGCTTTGCTTGCAAGGAGGGCGAGGGCGAGGGCAATGTGCTCATCGGAGCTCGGCTATTCGAGAACGTTGATGACGGTTTAGATTTCTGGTCAGTCACAGCCACATACTCCCGACGTCAAAGTCTAACCAATCTTGTAGGGAATTCAAGTCCGCCGTGACGGTTAAGGACACTCTCGCGTGGGGAAATGGCTTCAATCGATGGGGGTTCAGTGATTTTGCTGGTGACGGCAACGGTTTCAAGCTTGGAGGAGGCAATGAAGGCGACACCGGACCAGCCGACCACATCATCACCAATTGCTTTGCATTCAACAATGCTGCCAAGGGTTTCACGGATAACAGCCAAGAAGGTAGTTTTACCTTGAGTCGCAACACTGCGTGGAACAATGCAGATGTTGGCTACAAGCTAGCCTCCAGCACTTCACAAATAGAGGACAGCATCGCTGCATGCAACAAGGGCACGATAACGTCCAGCTCTCAGATCACACTAGAAGGAAGCCAAACGGCCACAGGCAATTCATGGCAGGACGGCACAACATGGAAGAATTCCAGTTTCGTCAGCATTGATGTGAGCTTGGTGTCGCAAGATCGCCAGTCGAATGGCAAGATCCCTGCAAGCGATTTTTTACTTCCTCAGAGCGGAGAGGAGATCGGCGCTACAACACACTGGTAGGGATATTGGAAAGAAAGCATGACGAGTTAATAGTTCTTTTCAGTCACATAGCAGCCAAGTAAATAGCGTCATCCGCGCTAAGTTACTTGACCATCTTGATTCATAACTTGTACATAAAACATCAGTGTTTATAATATCTTATGGGAGTGAGTGTAAGCGGCAAGCTTAAACAAATTTATACTTGAGGCTATGCTGTGACACTCTTTAAAACATATTATTAGATTTGACGCTATTAATGTACATGACTTTCCTGCGCATTTCACACAAATATTCTGGACGCGGCAGTTCAGTGGCTTTCTAATGGCTTATTCTGGTGCTGAGCGTTGTCTCTCATCGCTCAATCTCATAGCCCTTCAATGAGTCATATCGTGTCGCTGATCGTGTCTCATGCAATCATCCAAGTCATTAAGTTCGACCACACACGTAGTTGTATGGTTGGTTCTGTAAATATTTCGCAAAGGGGAGTTTTAGCCCGGCTGGCTAACTGCCGTGGTCGATGGAGGTGAACATGGCACCCATAAAGTCGACCGAACCAAGTCAATCGAATCCAGGTCTTTCAGTGCGCTTTCAAAGTGAGTAGCTCCTCTCTAATGAGCCAGATCAGAAGTAAAAGTGTTCCAGGTCCAAAAATACAGCCAAAGACGGCAGCGGTAAACAAAGCTGGTTCGAGGCGGACTTTACAGAGACCCGCAGATTGGAAATCTCGGAAGTGGAGAGCGAGCCATATAAATACCGCTCCCAAGGAACACAGGTAGTCATACTGTATGATGGTCCGCAGAGCGACTTCAGGTGCTTCAGGCTTCTCAGAGAGGTATTTGGGCACAAATAACTCTAGAAGTGAAAAGGCAGTTTGGTACACGGTGCCCCACCATACAGCAATGTTAATGGCTGCAAGAATGCTAACAATGTTTCTGATAACATGGATTTGGTGGACTCGCGTAGCGGATCCTTCGGGATCATCCGGAAAATACACAGCGGCCATTTTGGCAAATACAAACCAGGACAGAGATCCCCACACTGGGAAGAGCTGCCATACCCAGTTCCACCAATGCCTTGCCTCGAGGCTTGGGTGGAAGAAGGAGAGGAAATGCGGAATATAATAGGCCAACACAAGGGTTGGCAGCACAGCAGCACAATAATACCAGTTTGTGATGCGGAAGTTCGCGGAAGTAAGCTTCTTGACAGGAGTAAACACGTAAAAGAGGTAGAAGTAGAGAGGCCCCGTAAAGCCGATGCTAATCACCTGCGCAGCCATGGCCAGAATGAAGGGGCTACACGTGGAATCATAAATCAACAAGATCAGAAATACATCTGCTGGAAGGACTTACAACCGAAACAGAGTGAATTTGTTGGCTGTTCGCAAGCTCTCAAAGAACAGAATGGCATAGACGCTGCCAAACTCGGTCAAGAAGACCAGCGCGTGCCAGTACGCCCACGGGTCTCCAAAAAACTGCAGCTGGGCAAAGCAGGCGGTGATGTGCGAAAATATGGCGTCGACCAGCGAGATGCCGTAAAACTGGGTGACGAGACGCGCCTGCACGCCGTTCCAATCGAACAGCTCGCTGGCCAGCATGCGGTCCAGAATGGGGGCGATTGGTGGCGCCATTCCAAAGACATGGCTCATGAGGGCGGCGAGCGCGAGGATCGGCAGCCCCAACAGGGCCCGCAGCAGGCGGCTGTCTTCGCGCTGTGTAACCAACATGATTCAACCAAACAATCTTGCCAAAATGGGTTGTGCTAAGTTCGAACCGGTCGCATGGCTCAATCCACTCGTTGCGACATTTTTGAATCCGGCTCGCGGCTGGGACCGTCGGCGAATTAGTCAGCTGCCTGCGCCTCATCTCGGCTAAGCATGGGGAAACCTAATGTCTGGTCACCTCGCTGCCGTTGTGCGAACGGAGAGAGGTGTTGGACGCTGGTGAAAGCTTCATTGTGTACGAAATGCAGCAATCTGCGCAGCTGTCCTGCCATGGGAAGCAGTCCCAGTAACGACTGACAAGTACGTAACGCTCAATGACTCAAATTTCCTCTTTCTTGGAGAAATATGCACGCATGAAGTTTAAAGTATTTTGCCTATTTTTTCCTCTTATGACCAATAAATAATACGAGAGGACTTGGCGCTCAGCATAAAATCAACATAAAACTTACACAATTGTCACCGCCATCTCATCTCCTACAGTTCAACTACCGGCTTCTCCTCTGGGCTACCATTTATCCCCCCTACAGCTTTCCCATCGAGTGTCTAGCGCCAACCTTGTACGCGACGGCATATCGAGGCGTAGAAAAGATAATGGTGCTCCCTCTGTGGATGAAAAAGGTATCCCCAGGCAATAGCTTGGCTTTGTTTCCATTTTCATCCTCCAGATGCAACTCGCCTAAAATAAAAATGGGATCAATAACGATTAACTTTAAGCCTGTAGTCATGGCCGCTCTTACCCTTTAAAACAACACCAGTTTCATCATAGTCATACGTTGGGGCTGGCTCGTTCACGTCCAGGCTCTCCAGCAGGAAAAACGATCCCGTTAGGGGGTTGGTGCTGTTTTTGGATGCCGTCGTGAACACATCGTCTAAAATCGAGTTAGCACGAAGAGATTCATATTTCCAGCCAAATTTAAGGGTGGCTTACCAAAGAAAATATTGGCTGCAGCACCCTCCAGCTTTGGGATGCGGTGAAGTTTGCCTTCATTCTTCCACTCGAACACCATCGTTTCGGCCTCGTATATTTGCTTGCAGTACTTTTTTTCTCTTAGATCAATTAAAGTAGAGGCTTTATAGGAGCCTTATGAAGATATTTTGGAATAGGGTCGTGATATTGGTGTTTTTGTGCCAAATTTAGGTGCCTTCCCCACGGTCTATATAAACACCCATAGCGTATTCATCACTGACTTAGGTGGTGCTGGCTCGGAACTTCCGAGCGACTATAGTAGGTGCAGTGAAGGCCAGCAAGCACTATTAGGACTCCACGGCTAAAATTCAATTGGCTCGATCCAATTGTTTCAGCATTAGATGAAATTTTAACCACATTTGTGCAAAAAGACCGAGGTGTGCCACGTCGCGGAATCACGCCACTCCAACGCACTTTGATTCCGAGTTCCGACCACGACAAAAGTGGACAAAATTCCCGAGATAAAGGCTCCCTTGCCAGCAACGCCTACCCCGATGGGGGAAAGTATGTTTGTTCATGCCGTCTTCTTTATCTACTTTTAGTTTTTGCGGCTCTTGTGATTGTCAACTAAATAAAGATCTGCCAAGATCGAATATTCAACGTCAATTTAATAAGTGGCAAATGCCCCGAGAACATTAGCCAAATTTTCAGCTGCGTGATTTCTTTTGTTTCGTTCTTAGGACTCAGTCCAACTGGCCCGGGTCACTTTCACATCTAATACCCCTTTACTACTACTCATCTTGTCCCCATTTCTATGGCATTCATCAGCCTCATATAAATCTGTGCTTGGCCGCTCTTCCAAAAGGCTACTCTTGCTAGATCATGCAAGACTTTGGTTTCTTTTCTACGACATCATGGTTGAGCTAGTGGTTAGGCTATTTCAGGGCGGAAGTGTTCCAATATTCGTACTGCAAAGCCCTTTCGAGTACCCCATTCCGCACGCGTTCCGAAGCGCTATGGCCTTTTCGGAACGAGCCAGCCTTCACTCTTGAACAAAGTTAGGCCACAGGTCCTCGTCGATTGAATCAATTAACATAAATTTGTTTCGTCATTCACAAGTAAATCATACTTTCTGATCACGGAGGGGGGCTCAAGTGTCACCATCCGGACCTTGGCAGCTTGATTTTGATATCCCCAACCCCGACAAGGCCATTCAATTCATCAAGAACCTGGTCAGTGGTTCCTTCATCAACATCCATATTTCGGTCATCCGCTCGGTTTCTATTTGATCCATGATGTTCTCCCAGATATCGGCGCAAGCCCCGCCTTGAGATCCTGATGCGGGTAGTGTGAATGATTTCAAGCCCAGTAGCATCATCTGCATCCGTGGGCAAAGGTCGAATCTTCTTGATATCTGTGGTCGAATCTACTGAAATAAACCGATGGTGATCTCTGCTTGATTCATCTCTCGACACCTCAAATGTTGAACGAGTACTAGGAGCAGCAGCCGAAGCAGGGGTCGCTGAGGTGGAAGGAGACGTAGGAGGAATAATGGATGGGATCGCAGCAGGAACAGCAGCCCTTGGTGATTGTGACGACGGAAGTGGCTTTCCAGCTTTCAATAAGACTATATATTTCTTGGTAAGAGGCACACTCGCATTGTGTAAGAGAGCGACCTCATTGATAGTCATCCGACGAGCGGGGGCTGGGTTGGCACGGGTAGTACGTGTGGTAGACTGGCCCGACAGGTACGCACGAGCCGCTGCAGATGCACAAGCTCTCGATTTATCCAAAGATTGGGTCATTTTGATTAGAACGGCGCCGTTACGACGCCCAGGCAGGCAGAGTGCGACCACCAGCTCTCAAAGTGCCTGGTCGTGGACTTGAGGCACTGCGGGGTAGCTTCAAGTTCTCGGGTTTTCATTTATCCGGTGAGCGAATCTGCAGAGTTACCCTATAGCGTTCTCGCAAACCCAAAAAATCACCACCAACCTCCGCGAAAACAAGAAACACGACAAATATATTATTTAGTACTAATTGTCATGTCTGTGACTAAACGTCATAATTATACATACGTCACACGAGTTCTGTCATATTGAGTGTTGTAAAGCACAAAACCTGGCGCAATGTACGGAGAGACTGCCACATGGAAATTATTTACCTCAGAACCACAGTTGCTTCCGAGAATTTAACCACATACTTGAATTGGCCCGTGTACTATTTCTATCCAATCATCTAAATATTTGGGTGAGTGCAAAAAAACATGTAAACCTTTATCCTGCAGATTGGCTTGCATCGGATAAGCATCTATTTGGTAAGCTTAAAAGAGAAAAGCAAATATGACATTGTCTTGGATCGTACACAGCTGAACCAAGATATGTGCGATAAAATTTTTACTCTTCCACCTTCTTATATTGTATATCCTCTACATAACTAAATGATTTAGGTTATGAAAAGGTGAACTGTGGTAACTGTGGTTTTGCAATTGAATGCTTTTGAATATTCGCGATACATAGTGAAACTAACATTAAGGCCCAATCTATCCATGTAGTCTATGTCCTGTCCATCTATATTTGAAAATTACCATGCCAATGAGTAGGGATATATATGCAATGCTAAATTTTGAAGAGAAACTTTTGGAAGATTAGAACTTGGCTCCAAGCTTCCAGCCAATGCGGTATACTCTGGCGGCCAGGATGAAGGTGGTTCCCACAAAGCAGAACACACCAGCAAAAATCTTGATGCCTCGAAGGCCGTTAGGCTGATCGATAATGGCACCGTTGATGGGGTTCGTGGTCAGACCACCGATGGAAGAAATCAAGAAGACGACACCAGTGCGGAAACCAATTTCCTTGATTGGTGAAATCTGGGCAGTGAGAGGGGCAATGAGAGAGACGTAGGCGCCAGAGCAGAAACCAAAGAGAGCCGCGAAGGCGATGAGGCCAGGAGTGCTGTTATCAGGGATCCAGAGGCCAAGAATCCAGACAACTGTAAGGTAGCAGACGACAACAAAGATGTTGTACTTGCCAATCCTGTCACCCATGATGCCAGAGAACATTCGTCCAAAGAGACTGCCAGCGTTGAGAATAGGGATGAGGTATTCGACAAGTTTAGAGTCCATGCCAGATTGAAGAGCCTGAACGGGGAGATAGTTGATTGGCACGTAGATACCATACGTGAAAGCGAAAAAGCCGGCAATGACGAGGACGAACTCGGTCTCACGGAAGGGCTGGAGAAGCTGTGCCTTGGTCACTGGCTGAGGGTTGGGAGGGTGACGGGCCTTGACAGTCAAGTTGGCGATGATGAGAAGACCAAGAATGAGGAAGGCGCAGATTCGCATGGCCCATGGGAAACCATACTGGGCAATGAGACGGTTGACCATGATGGGGAAGATGACACCACCAAGACTGGAACCAGTGGCCAGGATACCAAAGGCGGCACCGCGCTTCTTGTCGAACCAACCGTGGATAGTGCTAAGGGCTTTGAGGTGTTAGCAGAAGACAGAAAGGAAGCGGACCATTTCAACTTACCAGGCTGGAAGATGGCAGATACACCAAGGGCCGAGCAGACACCTTGGGCGAGCAGGATTTGGTAGTACTGAGTGCCAAGCGAGGCCATCATGAGACCGAAAACGTGGAAGAAGGTACCCACAGCAATGAGTTGACGGGGTCCGTACTTGTCGTAGATGATACCGATAATGGGACCCTGGGTATGTTAGCCAAGTTTCAAGACCAACAATACCAAGAATGGCAATGTGCCCCGTTTTCAGAGCTGGGGTAGCTTCAAGACTCCACTTACCATGGCCATCATGAAGAAGATTTGCAATGAAGGAATCCATGAAATCGTACTGGAAGAGTACTCTGTTAGGAGGGTGTTTTGGTAATACTCCTGGAAAGAGCCAACGCCTGGTCCCGGTTAGCGCCATGTGGCTGAGATTGCCGATCAATCAGATAAACTACTTACTGTTGATCCAACCGAAAGAGCAGAACGAAGTACACCAGGCTCCGAGAACAACGAGCCAAGCCGTTAAACCGCCGTCAGGTGCATCGCTAGTCCAGGCCTGTTCTTCAGGGACCGCTGCTTCCTCGTCGCCTCTGTGCACGGAAGACTTCTCGCTCATGGTTGCATTGCCGTCGTGACCTGGTTGCTGAAGTGTGATCCCCGTCATCTGCGAGTTGGCAGACGAATCCAAATTTTCTCCCTTCGACATGGTTGTTGATGTTGATGTGACCTTGTTTTAGATTAAGCGTAGATTAAGCGATTGGTAGTGAATGTTGGTTGTGTGTTGTTGGTGTTGATAAGATGAGATTAGATGTGTTGAGATGTGGTGATCCAGCCAGGTTATCTCAGATGATGGGATGTGGTCGAACTATATGCAAATTGAGAGCCGCCTCCTGTTGAATGGTTCGATAGTACTGATCAATTTCGTTCAGTACAATGGCCCGAAGTCCGAATATTCTCGGCGTTTTGAAGACGGATAGACAAAGCCCAAGGCGTCGGCTCCGAATCAAGGCTTCTTGAATACCAGGATGATCGAAGAAAAACGCCAATAGGGGCGGGAGAACAATACTTATTGCGACTTCGGGCCCAGGGAACCGGTGTTTTTTTTCGTTTCCAGGGGGTGGGAGTCAGGCTCCTTTCGGCTTCGGTGCACCAACAGGCGCCGGCGCCGAGGGACCAACTGAAGCCTTGATGCAAAATCCACAGTGGAGCAGCCATTAATGAAATCGTTCGCGCATCCCGCCGCGCTGAATAATACTAAATGACAATGTCAGCTGCACAGGATTTTCTACGTAATTAATGTATAACCATGGAGGTGGCCTTGAGGTTTGGATTGGCTGGGCTGTTGGCCCGTTATGCCGACTAGATCTGTCCGTCCATCTTGAAAGGCGTACATACATGCTGCAAGGAGCTTGGACAGGATAAACATTGCTTAAACACCCTTGTGGTCATGGCATGGTGCCATGGCATGAGTCACGGGAATAAGCATGGGAATCGCGGGGTCACATCGTGCATTCGACGAATTTGCCGCCGTTGGTTGAATACGCCGGGGCGTTTTTGGATTGTCCGATATGCGAAGGTTTGAAGCTTAATTGAGACTCACAGCTGTCTCTCTACTAAAGGAGCAGGCATGTACCCTCTCGAAGATCAACATGATCTAAAAAGTCTGCCACAGGGCTGGCCTAACGCAACTAGCGCAATGGCCCGGTTCAATGCTTGGTCGAAGGCCCCTCTGTCCGATGACGAGATTGCACTCCCGGACGCACGTGGAGCCCACCGCGGTTTTGTGCTTAAGACCGAGACGCGAACGAGCTTCGGTCTGCTCGGCTCGCTCCATAAACAGCCACCGAAGCCGACGGCCTGGACTGCCTCAATTGCATCCCATCTGCAACGGCACCGAAGGCGACCGAGACTCCTGGCCTCTGCCAACACAACTGCCACCATGTCTGACCAATCACGCTCCCCGCCACCGTCTCGGCGGGTGGAGCGATCTTGCGTGATGTGCCATCGCCGCAAGGTTCGCTGCAACAAACAGTCGCCGTGTGCGCAGTGCGACCGTGGGGGCTACTCGTGTGTCTATCCCCAGATCGGGCCTCCCACCCGCCGCGTGCGGAAGACGACGATTACAGACGTTGCGAGTAGGATTACCGAGTTGGAAAAGACGTTGATTGCCGTGTCTCGGGACCACCACGAGGTTCAGGCCAATTTTCGTGCTAGGACAAGCACCGCGTCGCCCTCGTTTCCGCAGCCGACGCCAAGCACAGACCCTGAGGATGGCGAACGACACCACCCAGCTCAAGGCGAGGAGGTCTTGCTCAAGAAGGGGACCTCAAGCCAGTACTTTAACGAGTCATTGCTATCTCGCGTCATTGAGCATGTACGTCTTCCATCATGCCATTGCCAAGTCCAATCGTTGTTAACCGACATGTAGGAGCAAGATGTCCGATCAGCGTTATCCACCCCCAAAAGCCAGACCATGCAACCTCCCCACTCATCCCCCTTCAGCGCGATGGGGATTTTATCCAGCAAACGACTTGATGACCCCCTGATTAATTATCTCCCTTCAAAAGTCATGTCTCTGAAACTGTGGGGGGTCTATGTCGATTCCGTCGATCCCTGTTCCAAGATCTTGCATATCCCCACCGATGAAATCAAGGTGTATACTGTAATTGATAAGCCACATGAGGCGTCAACCGAGGTTTTGGCCCTTTGCTTCGCCGTTTACTATGCCTCAACGATTGCTTTGGACTCATCAGAGTTATCGGAAATGTCAAAGGATGAGGTGTATGCGTCTCTGCACCGTTACAAGTTTGGCTTGGAGCAAGCGTTTGCCCACAGCGAATTTCTTGAGAGCCCCACTGTCGTGTTATTACAAGCATTGGTTATCTATTTGGTTCGTTTGGAAGAGATCCTAGATTGGGGTATACACTAACTGAATAATACTAGGTAGCCTTGAGGGTTCACAACACCGGCCGTGGCATTTGGACATTGAATGGACTCGCAATCCGATCAGCACAATCCATTGGGTTACATAGAGATGGCAGGATGCTAAATCTATCACCTTTCGAATCCGAAGTGCGCCGTCGCTTATGGTGGCGCTTGCTTTCGCTTGACGGGCGAGCAGCGGAAGACTACGGCTTGCAGAATATTTCTGACCATCATCTGGTTTGTGGAGTTGATCTGCCACTAAATGCCGAAGATGTGGATCTCTACCCCGAAATGAAAGAATTACCGGCACCCCGTCCTGGCTATACCCGAATGACACTGGTCCTGGTAAACATCGAAGTGGCCAGGGCCTGGAGCCAGCTTTTGCATGTTGGGTCGCCCACGGGCGCCTTGCGGGAGCCCTTTAGAGCTCGGGTCACCAAGGAAGCCGCCGATAAAATGAGCGAGGTTCTGGGGCGATGCAACACAGTTGTTCCGCAGCAGCGCCTGACCTGCTGTGTGTCAAAGTTTATACTACGAAAACTCGACCTTGTCTCACGGCAGAGGGACATTATGAACGACCCGAACGAGCATGAAGCATTGGCAAAGGAGGAGAATTTCCTCGAAGCTGTTTACATTCTCGATGAAGCCGACAGCTTGTGGTGCAATGAACTTCTCAGGCCGTTTCGATGGACCATGCACGCCTACCGCCAGTTCCAAATGATGCTGTACATATTGTGGTACATCTGCGTTCGCCCCGGTGATCCCAACTCGAGCCGGGGTTTGGAATCGGTGGAGTCTCATCTCAAAAATGGTCGCAAATTTGATGAATCCTTTTCTCACGAGCCGAAATGGATGATCATCATGGCGCTGAAGGAAAAGGCGACAGCCAGTATCGCCGCCGTCAAGAAGGTCGATGGCATGGACTGCGATGCACCCCCTTCGGCAACAGGTGAAGGGGATGAACTGGGTATTTGGAGACCTGGCGCCGAAGCAAACGGAGACCAGGACGCATCACAAGGCATCTTGGACTGGAGAACTCTTCTGGAAGACTTCCAATTCGATGCAAATAATCTAGTAGCTGGCAGTCACGTATTTACATGATGTAATGTCAATTGTATATGAGCTCACATGTGGTATTCATAGAAGGCGGGTCGATAGCAATACACGGGAAACAATTCCACGTCTTTTTACCCCCTCACGAGGCAGCATCCTCTTTCTCTATATTATGCTTTTCCCCCAAAGTTACCCTCGTTTTAAAAGTAGTTTACATGAATGTTAAACCGACAAGAATTTCGGACAGACAGTTGGGAAGTTCAAAAATCATCGTCAAAAGGTGAAATGATCATAATCTTTCAGAATATCCCCAAGCTCGGGGAACTGCAAAAGTGGAAAGTCGTCAAGAAATTGGTGGTCCTGTGTCATGTCCAAGTCTGGACAGATGGCCGAATCAAGATCCAAATTGGCTGAAGCTTGGCTGGTTGGTGGGTATGATGATTGGTTCAGTCCATGCTGCGATCTTACTCGCGTTGTTGGCGCTGATTGATTCACGCCTTGGTATGTTGTATTTGGGATTTCATGGACAGTTGGAGTGTTTCCCGAGGCCTGTCCTGCTGGCTCCAGCGTGTCCTTGGGCGAATTGCTGACAATACCCACTGATGCCTGTGCCGGACTTGATGTATTCGGAAGTTCAGTCTGGTCCTGAGCAGGCCTGACAGAACTCGCTGGATTTTCTGCGATGTGGTTGAGGGAGTTTGAAAAGCCTTCTCGGCCAAGTGCCATGGACATTTCTGGCCGTGGCTGAGATGGGAAATTATTCGTCCCATGGCGTTGTGATTGGATGTTTTTCACAACCTCTCGGATTCCTTGCAGTTTGTTCCCTAACCTCCTTGCAATTGGAGATCGCGTTGATAATTGCTGCACGAGGTCGATTGCTCCGACCACTTCGTTGAGATAGGGCATTTTATGTGAAGATCCCTCGGAACACATCACCAACAACAGTGATGACAAAGCTGTTTCTAAAAAGTGGTTGAATGTTTTTTGTTGCGCGTAGTAGATGCTCGTCTCCCGAGCCAAACTGAGGAGTATTTGCAGCGTCTCCTGTGCAATTTCTACCATGACGTTGGCGCTAGAGGGACTGAGATTGCTTTTCTCAGCTTGTACTGCCAGTTTTCTGTAAATGACAGTTCGCATTTGGTTCGCTCTCAGGTGAAGTATGAGGCGTAGCTTGTACTCCCCGCGAGTCTCTTTGCTCTCATCAAATTTATCCGTGACACCGGCAAATTGAAGTTGTGGGGGTAAGTTTAACTTCCAATGAATCACTCTGAAGTTGAGAAAATCTCTTGTCGATTCTGAAATGGCATGTTGGGAGGCAGACGGATCTAGAACGGTTTTCTTGACCTCGGATGCGATGTTCGAGTATGCGACCATGTTCTTCAAGTAAGCGCTCGATAATGTGTCATCCTGGTGCGTGTTAGCGAATATTGAGACAAGGCTGATGCGTAGCACGTACAGGAAAGCTGGGTTGTTGGTATATATCTGAACCTTGAACGGAGAAAGGAAGCCCCGTGCCAAAGCTCCATCGTCTGTCGAGTGTATATGCAGACCAATAGAATTTTTCTCCTAGGTCCTTGAGTTGTGTTGATGAAGACCCTTCGTCCATTCCATCTAAGCTCCGACTGCTCAGCTCTTGGATCAGTCTCATGATTATGCTGATCCCCCGCCAAGCCCGGATTTCTCTGTCAGTCAGGAAAAAATATGTACTCTGGTGTTTTTGTCAGCGGCTGGCCTCGGTACGATAACGATAATCCTTACACATAGCATCAGAACGATCAATTCATCCTTGCTAGGACCATTCAATTGAGATCGTCCAATGGAGTTGGCGAAAATTTCTTCAATTGACGGATTGATGAGGTCAGAAGAGGTGGGATCCGACAGCATGGAGACGATGGCGTGAATGATAATGAGGGTGTCGTTAAGCCGGTCCCCCTCACGTGCTCTCCTGGATTCTGGACTTGATCTGTCTCCGTTGTGCAGGAAGGCGTCATGTTTGATGGACCGAATCCTCCGTCTTAAGCCGTCGAGATCAATAAACGGGTATTGCATATCAATTTCCTCATGATATATCGAGAGAATCCCCATCCAATACTCCTCATCAAAGGCCGCAATGGCCCCGAGAGAGTGTGGAGCTCTGCGTGACTCAATTAAGGTATGCAGTGCTGAAGAGCTGATTGGCATCTTCTGGTGACTTTGCCGTGTTGCACTGCTCTGTTCGGGGCTGAGGGCAGACAAGCGTCTTTGGGCAAAGCGGATGTAGAAATCAGAATCCCCAAGCCTGTCTGATGGAGCCGAATCCGTAGCCTCGGTCATTGGCTGCTTGGGGGCCGTTTCTGCAGCTGTGGGGTCCGGATTCCATTGATCTTTATCCACGGCATCCTCTGAGCTCTGGGTGCTTGTGCCAACGCTGTCAAGCTCGTTAGCCTGGGCAAGTGATGGGATTGCCGCTGCCATGGATGATGCGGCCGCTGGACCAGGAACTTACGAAGGGCGGCGGGATGAGCGAAATCTAGTGGTGCGCTTGTAGACGCAGGCAAAATCATTGTCGCGACATCCCTTGCAGGATGGTTTCTCCCCGGAACACTTGATCTTGCGCCTCTGGCATTTTTCACTGCGAGCGTGACGCGTTAGTACGCGTAGAAACAAATTGCACAAGGAGGCAGAAGGGGTCCCACCAAGCCACAGGCGTATAGGGGAAGCGTCTCTTCCTCAGATTTGCCATTTTTGGCTGTGATTCTTCGGTGGCCATGCTCTCAACTCAGGCTGAGGCGTGTTTTTTTAGGTCCAGATCAATGCGTGTGTTGTGTGGATTTGGCCGGAACAAACGGGTGGACAGCTACCCCGGATATTCAATGCGGGGAAAGATGCCCAGACGTGGTTTGTCTAGCGCAAATTAGTGAAGATGTGGAGGGGCGTTACGTAAAGAACTCGGCACAAAGCAGCGGTCGGGCCAATGTTAGACTCGGTATTAGACCCCTCTGACGTCGGCGTGCGGTGTCTTGCGCGGCGCATCGAGCATCACATCTGCAGTGGCTACTGGCCAAGGGATTCTCGGCTGGGACTCTGCATCGGACCCCTGCAAGAGCAAAGTGTAAGCATCCTTGTAGCAGTGCTGGGCCTGGTCGCTACAGGGAGAGAGATGACTATAAATATTTGATCCAGAGGGTTGGGTTGCCGACAGATAAGAATGTAGTCACGAGCAGAGAATAAGCTTTGCTTCATTTGCGGCAATAATGGCACATGCGATTCAATCATGTCGTGGAACTTGGAATTACTTACATCAATCAATCTACAGACTAACTAGCTAGGTGGCACAAACCGACGCTTGAGCTGTCCCCATGAATGCTCGTTGTACAACTCTTGCACCTTTTGGCATGTGTTGAGCGACCACTCAGTGACCCCCAGCATCAGAGAGCTCTCAAACATGAAGGCCATGCTGCCATCGCCGACCTTTTGTGGCTTCAATTCGGCAGTGGACGCCTTCTCGAACGTTCCCATATCGGGACCATGAGCACCCATTACGTTGTGTAGAGATGCACCGCCGGGCTGGAAACCGCCCTTGCCCGAGGCTTTCGCATCGTAGTCGCCGGAAATCAATCCCATGAACTCCGACATCGTGTTGCGATGGTACCACGGAGGACGGAATGTGTTTTCAGCTACTAGCCAACGGGGCGGGAAAATTACAAAGTCTGCAATTGCAGTGCCAGCCACAGGGCTTGGTGCGGTGAGAACAGTGAAAATGCTGGGATCAGGATGATCGAAACTGATGCTGCCAATGGTATTGAATCGTCCGAGATCATACTTGTATGGGTAATAATTTCCATGCCAAGCTACCACATCAAACGGACTGTGATCTTGCTTGGCATCAAAAAGGCGGCTGCCGAATTTGGCCGTGATGCGCCAGTCTGAGACATCGTCCTCATAAGCAGCTACTGGAGCTTGGAAGTCTCTGGCGTTGGCGAGGCAGTTTGAGCCAATGGGGCCCAGCTCGGGAAGCTGGAAGTGTCCTTCGAAAAGCTCAAGAATGTAGCCCCGACTGGGACCCTCAAGATTTACGCGGTACCGGATTCCACGGGGGATCACGGCAATTTCTCCAGGGCGAACCAAAAGATAACCAAACTCGGTCTGGATGTCCAGTGCGCCCTGCTGGGCGACGATGAGAAAATCACCATCGGCAGAGTAGAATGCTTGGCGTGGATCCATGCTTCGGCCGGCTCCATACACATAGATGGCCAGGCCAGATTTGACAGAAGGATCGCCAGCGCCGCCGAGAAGTCGGAGGCCAGACAAGAAATCGTGCTCTTCCTTGACGTCAAAGGGATCCCATCGCAGCTGGTTTGGGACCTGCGTAAATTGGGGAACCCCCTTTTGTGCTGAATGATCAAAGAGCTGAGCTTGGTCTATTTCAAACGGCTGATGCGCTGCAGCAGGAAGGATGCGGTACAGCCATGACTGGAGGTTGGTGCTTCTGGGGGCAGTAAAAGCAGTGCCCGAGAACTTCTCTGCGTAGAGGCCGAAAGGAGCCTGCTGCGGGGAGTTTGCGCCTACTGGCAGTGCGTTGGGAATTGTTTCACTCCTAGCTCAAAAAATCAGTACATGGCTTTGAGGGATGTAAAAAAAAAAAAATGAAGGAGACATACTCGTGATAACATCCGAATCCATTTTGATATTGGTACTTTTCTGGGGTTTGGAATTGTCCGGTCGGCATGGTGGGCGAAGCGACGCGAGCGAGTTACGGCGCTAGATGATGGGCTTACTTGAGATTCTGACACGACAAAACTAATGGCTAATACAACAAATATGGTCAATTGAATTGCTTTTCCGCGTAGCCTGGAATCTTTCTTATGATTTTAATTGCGATTTGTATGCAGCCATCACCATGATATCCGCTCAAGCATCCCCTCAGTCGCACCGATCGCCAGCCACATTCGGCTTAGCGCCAGTGGAATCGGCACGCATGGGGCCTCACGGAATCGGAATCGCGGACTCGCTCGTCAGTCGGACTCGGACATTCAACTTTGAGGATCCAAGGTTCCATTGCGGACTCTCGAGCCCTGAGCTTCCCCGCATTGCACGGATAGTAATGGTCGTGTGACGATTGGATGCCATGCGCTGGGCGCTGGGGAAAGTGCCGGCCACAAACACATAAGAAGATCTGGAGGCGGCTCAAACCAACAAGTCACAAACCACCATAACTTACCCCGCCAGCACAAGCTTCACCATGACCAACGAAATCCTCTATGCGGCTGGTGTCGTGGCCATTTACTTGTTGATCAAGTATCTGAATGCCACCGACGTCCCCAAGATCAAGGGCTTGCCAGAGATTCCTGGCGTGCCCATCTTTGGAAACCTGATCCAGCTGGGCACTGATCACGCCCGAGTCACCAGGAAATGGGCCAAGAAATACGGTCCCGTCTTCCAGACTCGTCTTGGAAATAAGGCAAGTTGCTTTTCCCTTTAAATTCAATTGCCAGCGAATACCAGCTAACAGTGGTCAAGCGGGTCATTTTTGCCAACTCTTACGACTCTGTCAAGTACTTCTGGATCACTCACCAATCGGCTCTGATTTCTCGCCCCATGTTCCACACTTTCCACTCTGTGGTCTCGTCGTCTCAGGGATTCACCATTGGCACATCTCCTTGGGACGAGTCTTGCAAGCAGCGTCGCAAGGCTGCCGGTACCGCCCTGAACCGACCAGCCGTCCAATCTTACATGCCAATTTTGGACCTGGAATCTACCGTGAGCATCAAGGAGCTGCTTGAGGATAGCAAGGGCGGAACCGTCGATGTCGATCCCTCTCCGTACTTTGCTCGATTTGCGCTGAACACATCATTGACTCTCAACTACGGATACCGCATCGACGGCGACGTCAACAGCAAGCTGCTCCATGAGATCACCCACGTGGAACGAGAAATCTCCAACTTCCGATCTACCAGCAACAACTGGCAAGACTACGTGCCGCTCCTTCGTCTTTGGGGCGCCCAGAACCCTGCAGCCCAAGAGTTCCGAGCAAGACGCGACAAGTATCTTTCGGATCTTCTCGCTGGCCTGAAGCAGCGCATCGAGAATGGCACTGACAAGCCCTGCATCACCGGTAACATCTTGAAGGACCCTAACGCCAAACTCAACGAGGGTACGTTGTTTTTTAAGCCAACTAGGGACGCGCGCTAACAGATTGATAGCTGAAATCAAGTCCATCTGCTTGACTATGGTATCCGCTGGATTGGACACTGTTCCTGTGAACCTCATCCAAGGTCTCGCCTCGCTGTCTAGCCCTGAAGGCCAGAAGATCCAAGCCAAGGCCATCGCGGAAATTGAAAAGGTTTACCCCGATGGAGATTCATGGGAAAAGTGCCTGGTTGAAGAGAAGGTGCCATATGTGACCGCTCTTGTCAAGGAGACCCTGCGCTTCTGGACTGTGATTCCCATCTGCCTCCCCCGCACAAGCATCAAAGATATCCCCTACGAAGGATCTGTCATCCCTGCCGGTACAACCTTCTTCATGGTATGTTACAGTCACTTCCTGAGTTGGACAGGGAAATGTTTGCGACAAGCATTCTAACAAAATATCGCAATAGAACGCATATGCCGGAGACTACGACGAGGGTCGCTTTGATCGACCTTTCGAGTTCCTGCCCGAACGATTTTTGGATGACAAGGAGAGCGGAACCCCCCACTACGGCTACGGCGCTGGTTCTCGAATGTGTGCTGGCTCGCACCTTGCCAACCGAGAGCTGTACACTGCCTACATCCGCCTCATTACCGCATTCGAGATCCACCCTGCTAAGAACCCGGCCGACTTCCCCGTCCTGGATGCCATTGAGAGCTCAGCGAACCCCACCTCACTAACGACCGACCCCAAGCCCTTCAAGATTGGTCTCAAGACGCGATCGCCAGAGAAGCTGAAGAAGTGGATCGCCGCTGCCGAAGCCCGAACCGAAGACATTAGGTGATCAATTACTGCGGTGGAGAATGTATTTAGATAACGATGTACCAAGACTGACACAGGGAAATGGGCCACAAAAGGGAAAATGGACGGGGCCCTTAGTTAGTACTCACTCAAATGTACAAGACAAAGTAGAATATCATTTTCTTTCATTTAAACAAGTCGGGCCAACTTTCTCCCACTTTAGGCTATTCTCAAAGTGCGGGGTGTACTCAGAATGGCCTCCTCTAGAAGTTAATCCGCTCTGCGTCTTGTTTCCCTCCCCTATAGATCTTTTTTTTATTTTATTTTTGGCTAGATATGTTTGGGCAGAAGAAATATTTATTTTATTTTAGATTGAAGTTGACTAGAAAGAAAGCTGTTGGGGTGGATCGTGAGGGCGTTTTATTCTGTCGGGCCTGGAGATTGTTTGCAGAACACCAAAATCTGCCTTGTTTCGCTTCGTTTCTATCTAAAACGTAATTTAGACCTATTTCAATTAGTCTTAATCTGGTATTGGATCAAATTACGAATTGGCAAGATCCTCTTTTGCTTGATGAGGACTTGGTGGCAGTGCACTCTACGGCTAAATCTGTACGCTATTAAGCCAGGCCACAGGCACTATTTAGCGCGTCAGAAATCGAGAATCTAGACCCACGGATTACTAAGAATACTTGAATCGATGTCTCGTTCTGTTGGAATGATGACATACGCCCAGATGACGGTAAATCGTTCACTCTTTGTGCCCATTGATGCAGCGGTTGTTGGACGATCTAATACTGATTTCGCGAGCAGCAAAAGACTCACTGCATTTCGCCCATTCAGAGAAGGTTTCCAACCTGCCACAAGGGAGACTGTAAGCCGGATAAAAATTGGTCCATTTGCGGCAATCTGCGTTGTATGTGTCAGTAAAATGCCGAAAGCAAGAATGGAAAAGGGTGTTTCGATCAACAAGCTCCGGCCGTTTACTTACCAAGTTTCAAGGCTTAACTAACCTCATCTGGAAAGATTCTCTCGGGACACCACTAACGGCCTAAAAGTTCCGCTTGGTGGTCTGCGTGCTACATGTTTGTGAGTGACCAGTGTGTCGTTATTCCGGATTGGGTACTCCGAGACAGCTGATCGCGATTGAGACATCCCTCCACATCCTGAATATATGGATGCAAGTACCAATGCATTAGTGCGAAGATATCATCTGGTGAAGTCGATACGGAAACTATGGTTATATTCTGTGCATTGCCAAGAAAAAGGAGAGGAGAGATGGTCAAGTGAGTTCGGCTTTGTGCTTGGCTCATCGGTTCCGAAACGAATCGCTGCCATTTTCTCTCCACCGCGTCTGAGACATTGTTTTAATTTCCCTCCCACCTGCATACCCACGTATGGAACAGTTGAATTTTGCGGAGGTGCAACAATCCATTCTGAATTCCAATTCCAGCCGCACTTGGTGACTATCGACATTGGCCGGTAGTGGTCAAAGTTTCACAATACGAATACCGTTTACAGTATTAGCAGCAATTAGAGTGCGGTATCAAGAAAGAAAAAGAGAAGAATCAATTTATTGTCTGATTTATTTTGGAAACATATTACAGTCGTTGGTTCGCTATTATTTCCGGGGTCAGAAGTCTAGAACTTTTAACCGATGCAAACGTTCCATTATTATCAGGTGTCCGCCTGGATTCCGTTGTCAGACCCTGCCGATCATCAGACACCGACTGGTCATTTCCATCAGACGGGTTTGCATTACAGTCCACTCTTTATTGTATAAATACATCTAGGAGGGTGTCAAATCTTCGCACTAAAAGCAGGATTCCCCCCTCCCAGCTCATCAAATTGCCAATTATTCATCGCACTCGATTTTCATCCACCATTTCCATAATGAAATTTAATTTTCTTACCATAAGTCTACTAGCCTGCAGTGCCATAGCAGTGCCACTTGAGAATGATAATCCAGCTATCATCGCACGTGGAGACACGAGTTCGTCCAAACTTGCCGAGAAGAGGGCTGAGGAGCTCTCAGAGTTCGCTCAACTCAATCAAGAGTGGCTGAAGCCAGTCGTATCGCTGCTCGTTGAGATCATTGACGATGACTCGCTCAAGACTCTTCATAATGGGCAAGATGCTGCTGCGCCTGAGAACAAACATCTCCGCCGTTTCAGAAGCGTGGTTGAGGGGGCGGATCCGACATCAAAGAGGGACCGAGCCCAGATTTCACCAAACTCGGTTGATGAAAGCCAAGCACTGAAGAAGAAGTCAGAATCGGACGACTTGAGGGACAAAGCAATTGCAGTTTTACGCCATTTATTGACAATCCCGCCTCCCCGCAACCCACACGGCGGGGTCGGTGGTACTGGCGGCCCTGGACTTACTGGTCCACCTGCATAAGCATCCGAATCTCTACAAGCAACAACCAGATTGCTTGGGTTTCCTCTAGTTACTTACTACAATCACTTGCGAAAGAATACATGACTAAGGCTAGCTTATCTTGATAGCAATTGTGGGACATCGTTTTCGGTTGAGGAGGATGACAGATGAATGAGACCTACTAGTCACTCGTTTGAGGAATAAATCGTGCAAATTCACAAATTAATAATCCCGAAATAAACTCGTACCAGGTGCAAAACTATAACGCGCTTTCGTCTAACTACAGATAAGATTCGTTGTGAGACGCTTCGATCCGCAGCCATGTACTGATCGAGCACGGTGCTTTGTAAACGAATGTTGAACTAGGCTAATCGTCAGCATTTTATGATTAGAATCAAGCCAAGCAGCCAATCTTTCAAAGCGTACAATATCATTATTTTCGCGAGTGGGACTTAGCGATGGCTCGATACGACAAAGATGTACGATAACACAACGTGCATTGTTACAGGAATGCAAGAAAGATAAAATATAATAGAAGACCTTTGTGGATATTAAGTTACTAGTTTGACTGAAGCTGCACATCATTTAAGAGTTGGAGTTCATCAGTTGATGCCAGAAAGCATTAATCTAAACATCGGTAGGTTTTCGTTCCTCGAGTTCAATTCGCTTTGCCACAACTTCATCTTCCAGATGGCAGACGTACGTCTTGAACTTGCGAGCGGGCACCTTCTTGTCAAACATTTCTTGGATCTCGGCATAGTTGCGGCCCTTCATTTCAGGGAGACAAAAGTAGAGATAGACACACATGGGAACGGAGAAGGCGAAGAAGATGAAGCAGACTAGAGCCATGTTAGAATGTTAGAGTATAGAATTTAGATAGGTAGCTTCTTACTCTTGCCGCCCAGGTTGAGCTCGTCGCTGTTGATCAAATAAGGCATAACTTGGAGAACCATGCACGAGACTGCGGTAGCGGCCATGATGTTGATAGCATAAGTCTTTTGGCGCAGTTGCATGCTGGGGGTCTCGCCTCCGACAGAATAGGCAGTAGGCCCGAGGGTCATCTTTAGTATGATTAGCAGCTTTTCCTGTGTCCATCTATGGAATAGCACTTACCTGGTAGAGGAATCCCCAGATGACCATGAAGGCAACAGTGGCATTGAGGGAGCTCTGGCTACTTAGAGTGCTGATGCCACCAATAATCAACAATCCTGCTGTAATAATAATGGTTCCTCCCACGATCATGGGTCGTCTGCCGACTCGGTCAACCAGTGGCCAAGAACAGATATTTCCCACGAGCTGGATAGCAAAAGCAGCCTGAGCTACGCCAAGCGCATTCTTGACGCCAGCCAATCGGAAGTAGTATGTAAGGTAGCCGCTGACAAAGTTCACACCAACAAACTGCTGGGCAATATAGACCATACAAATGATGAGTGTGCGGCGACCGTCGGTTCCTTTGAAACACTGAAGCCAGCTTCCACCGCCAGCAGTTTCTTCTTGCTCTTTGCGAATAGCGAGGGTCGCCACAGCAACAGCAGTATCGGCATCGAATCGAGGTCCGTTGAACCGTAGGTAGGATTGCTTAGCCTCATCAATCCGGCCACGGACTTTGGCAATTAGTTAAATTGACAGAATAAAAGAACACAAAGGTACTCACCTAGCAACCAACTTGGAGACTCGGGGAGAATAGTCAAGCCCATAAGAAGAAGACCGGGAGGAATGATTTGAGTGATAATCGGGATGCGCCAAGCAAGGTCGTCAGTTCGATCAGAGCAGGCATAGACAACGAGAGAGTTGAGCCACTGTCCGATAACAATCATGGTGTTCTAAGAGGTCTATTAGCCATGAGAGAGTACATTACAATGAGTCAGCGACTTACGACTAGGATCAAGCAAGTTCCGCGCAACTTGTTAGGAGCCATCTCTGCGACAAAAACGGGTCCAAGTGAATGGCCCAGGCCGAATCCAAAAGTACCCAGAAGCTTGCCTCCAAAAAGCGAAGGGATATCATGACTGAAGTATTGGACGATGATACCAGCGACGCAAAGAATAGCAGCCACGCCGATTGTCTTCTTACGACCGATGAGATCGGAAACGAGACCGGTAGCAAAAGCAGAGACGAACAAACCGACGGTGGTGGCGGCGTTGAGGATTTGTTGGTCCTTAGCAGAGACAACAAGGGTGCCATCAACGGTGTGACCAAATTCTTCCATGAAAGGAACAACAGCAAGAAGGTTACCGACGGTGCTGGACTCGTAGCCGAAGTTAACGGGCATCAGAAAGATGATCAAACCTGTCATGACAACTGTTAGTCATTTTCCACATGGCAATATTCGCAAGGTCATGGGGGCGGCTTACAAAATCCAAGAACGCGTCGGTTGTCCCAGATATCGCGAAATGTAATCTTGGAGTCTTCGGGGGTCTCGACAACCTCGTGAGGCGTCTCGACATGGTTGGCGTCGGTCTTGACGTCAGACGTCATGATGAACTCGTGATGGAAGACAATTGAGAACGGGGAGTTTTGATGTCTGCAGTAGCAACAGAAATGGAGGGACTTCTAGATGGAGCCATGATCGAGGCTACATATATACCCCTACGCGCGTGTCTCATGACCGCCAAAGTTTGGACGGGCTCAGACCACAACTGACAGGACCCGCAGGAACTGTTGCTCCAACACTGGACGCGAATTCCCCACGGGGGTCAGCTTCTTTGCGGGGTGTGGGGCTTCAATGGGTCAAATTGCGAGTCAACGATGGCTATGGTTTCCAGAACAAGATGCATAACGTCCCATGGGGGGATGGCTGATCCTCCGCATTGGAGCCGAACCACGCTGCAGCGCCTAATGTTGCCAAGAAGGCTCCAAAAGCTGCGTCGTATTAACCAGGGTCTCGCGCCCATCCATGGGTAAATTCATGGGCTCACGGAGGCTCTCGATGGCGAGATTGGTGGCCAGAGCCGCTTATTGAACATTGTGACAAGGGTTGACACATTGCCGTCGCCGCAAACCAGTTTGGGGTGGGCTCCGCAGGAAAGTCCTAGCTGTTTTCACTCTAGCAGCGTATATTTGGACCAATGACTTAATAGCGCACTGTCTCTCGATGTTTCCCCACAGCGGCACTCGGGGGGAAACTTTGGCATATCTCCGGTAGATTTGGGGCACTATACTTGAATAGGATGCGTTCGTTTGCTTCCATGAACTATCAACTCCCCGAGAACCGATCTCCTTGGTATACCCGTTTGTCTAAATCTCGTGATTGGACATCATGTTATTCGGCCAGGCGATTCATGCCGAACATTTCATCCCATGTACCAGATCATTTCTTCATTTGGAAGGGTGAAGCACCTTGGCAGCACCACAGCCGAATCAAATCGTCTCATCCGGATGGATCTTGCCTCACATGGCAATCCTCAGCCGACGGAAAGCTTAGACGAAGTGTTGTTTAGCTAAGTCCCATATCCTCTCGGTTGGTTGAATCTACCCATTCCACGTTTCTTCTCTTCGCGCTTCAGCTTGCCTTGACGATATACTAACTTGTCTCATCATGGTACAGCACTTGAGCTTCAACATCCCCGGTTCGCTACCACGCCCTATTTATCAAAATCGCGCTTACGGTCGAGATGAAATCCCTGAACACTTATTGCCGATAAATATTCACTCAATAGCTGGGAAGGTTAGCAATGCTGATGCTCTCCTCACTCCAAGCTTGACGGAGACAGTGGTCCTGAATAGGACATCAGCCGAAGATCCGGCCCCTAGCGTCATTGCTGACTTCGGCGTTGCCGTTGCCGGTGTCCCATTCATTCAAGTCTCTGCCATTGATTCTCCCACTGGATCGGTCATCGTCGACTTCGCCGTGTCCGAGGGTTATCCTGGAATCAAGCTACCTGAAGGAGATGGCCCATATCCCTTTTCCGCAGGGGCCGACACTAGCCGAAAAGCCCGTTTCCGACTCTCCCACACCGGTTACCACGACGCCAAATATGTCCAAGGCAGTCAGAGGTGGATGAAACTCACGCTACATTCCCCTGGGCCATGCTCTGTGACAATCTGCAAGGCAGGGTTCCTTCCGGCCACGTCGAATGTTCCTGTGGATCGTCTTCCGGGTCAGTTCGAATGCTCTGATAAAGACATTACAGACCTCTGGGGTTATGGAGCGCGAACGATCCAACTGAACTGTGCCCCTGAGAGATCTATTCCCCCTCCGTGGCAGGTCTCGGAGGATATGGGAATATTGATTGACTCTCAGAGATTCAATTCCTACGGTTGGGGAGGCTCCTGGTCAGACTATGAAGCAGAGTTTGACGGCCTCATAGTCGAGGGCGGCCTGGCCTGGGCGGTTCGTGCTGGCGGCGGAATGCCCAGTATTCTATTCCAGCTCAACCTTTCCGATAGCGGTGCTTGCATTGAAATGTGGTGGGGATATTACAACAAGCAACAAACTACGCTAGTTCCCGTTTTACTTGATTCAGTTGAGCTTCTAGGCCCGTTGCATCTAAACAAATGGCATCGCATCAAAACGCGTTGCGTGGGTGACGAGCCATTTCTCATCTCTATTGACGGGATTCAAGTTGCTAGTTTTAAGCAGGGTAATAACAAAGGCTGTGAGTATAACATCTTCATCTATTGCAAAACTTGGCTGACCAACTAAACAGCCGGCTTGGCTCTGATTTCAATGCTGATTGACAAAGAAAACTACCCCTGTGTTCCTCAAGGATCAGTTGGGATTGGCGCTGGAGCAGACCAGGTTTGCCGTTTCAAGAATATGCTCGTTCGATCGATCCCTTCCCAACAAGTCCTCTACTCCTCTGGCCTCAACACAACAGCCGTCCTATCCGATTTTGGTGTTGGATGGAACCAATTTCCCTTCATCTTCGACGGTGCGAAGCGAGATAGATACCCATGGACAGCAGATATAATCGTCGGAGGGAAAACATTGTACTACTCGACTGCCGGAAGCGAGTTTATCAGGGGCAATATCGTCGCGTCGATGCTCCGTTGCAAGGGAAGCAAACAAAATCCTGCACTGCTTCCCGGAGGCGCTCCGCCTGGCACCGACTTTAATCGCGAAAGAGATGATGACATGTTCACGGTCCTGTCTGTCAACTACTCTCTCTACTTGATCCTGGTTATTTACGACTACTGGATGTTTGCCGGGGACAATGACTTGCTTGAGTTTTGCTGGGAGAAACTGCAGGGGTGTCTATTATACTGTGAACAGCTGTTAAATGAGGATGGTCTAATCGCCGTTTCGGGAATGGACGGTAAGTGGCCCCCTCAAATCTCTGTCGGCCATATGCTAACGCGTCCAAGCTGGCGATTATGATTACTACAACGGAATCCAAGAGGGCGTTTCTACTAAGCGCAACGCCATCTACGTTGCAGTTCTCCGTGCATGTGCGCATATGGCTGGTTCGGATGTCATCGCGGACCCTCAAGCCGCTGGATACCTTCTAGCCTCCGCAGATGCTGTCGCGCAGGCTGTTTTTGACAAGTGTTACAATCCGGCGAATGGCTATTTCAACATCACAGATTCTCGGACCATCGGTTTCCAACAAGAGACTCATGCCTGGCTGCTACGCACTAACATAGTCATGGGGCAGCTTAAAGACCAAATTTTGGCCCATTTTGGCTCACTGTGCACCGCATCCCACAACTCTGCACCCTTGTCCTTCTCCCCCGACACGAAAAATCCTTCACCCCCACATGTTATTTCTCCCATCATGTCGGCTATTCACATCGATGCAGCCGTTTATGCTGGCGATGAACACGCCACTGTGGATAAATACCTTCGTCGTGTTTGGGAGCCGATGATGGACAAGAAGAGTGAGCACTTCACCGGCACCACGTGGGAATTCATGACGGCCGAAGGGAAACCGTACAAGGGTGACTTTTGCTCGTACGCTCAGCTTTTCAGCCCCGGGCCCACTTGGCTTCTCAGTGCCCATGTATTAGGCGTCACGCCATCCAAACCCGGGTTTGAGGAATACAGAGTATGGCCGAGGTTAAGGTTGACTGGCGTTAATTGGGCAAGGGGACGAGTCCCCACACCCACTGGATCAATATCAGTCGCGTGGGAGGAGAGCAACGAAGGATGGCGATTTAGTCTCCAAGCCCCTCGGGGGCTGGAAGGCATTGTAGTTATTCCGGACGAAGTCTGGGATAAGAAGAAAACGATACTTGTTGGGGATGGCGTTATTACAAACAAACAGAAATTGCCTGTGCCCACAACTGGTATTTTGGACATATCTGTCATATTCTAGATAAATTAGACTGTACAAGTTATATATTTTAGTCAGTAGTAGTTACATCCATGTTTGAGCATCTCGAAACCTAGAGGCTCTATTTATGGCCTTGTTTTATGCGAGTTCGAGTTGAAGTCACAGTCGACAGCTGGTGTGCGCATTCCCGGACCTAAGGTAACTTTTGCGATTCAACGATCAACCACATCAGCGTAGCAGCCACCCTATATCTTACAACAGTGGTAGGCTAGCACTTGTAGTCAACTGGTCACTTGAGCTAGAAAGCGCGATAAATTTCGACTTTAATTTAAGATTTTAAGTGTTAATTACTTTGGAACATTAAGGGAAAGCATTGCAATGTTAGGATGGCGTGTCGAATGAAGTTCCCAACCGAGAAGCTCTCCACTTTGGAGTATGTGATATACCAAAAGCTGTCTTTCTTCATTGATCTTGCAATTTTTTTTCTAAGTTTCTAGCCGTAGCTAGATCTCTAACGCGACCTTCTGGCTCATTCTTATCCTGGTCATACATTTCCGTTCATCATCTATACACCTACAGATTACTCGTTGGCTCGTTGCTTGCGCCAACAATGTGTTCCATGAAACTCTCGGCTGCCATATCAGGACTGAGAGATTCGAACCTATCCTGGCTTAGCAGGTAAGCCTGTGGGAAACCAGGAATCTCCTTCTCTCCCAGGACCATCCTGGCCACTGCTTCGCCACTAAGCCAGCATTTATCCATCCCGTGGCCGTTAAATCCAGCCGCAACCCACTCACCCTTGCCTGACCTGCCCGTCAGACGATCTGTGAGCTGACCCACCAGAGGCAGTCCGTCTGCAGTGAAGCCCATAATTCCGGACCACACCTTGAGAGGTTTGGCCGGCTCCGCGTCTTTCCAAATATACGAAGTCGATGCACAGAGACTTGCATGGGCGTCTGGGGCGACGAACGAATCATCGCTGGTAAGTAAGCCGCTCAGTTTCTGTGCCTCGCCACCCAAAAACATGACTCCTGTTCGGGCATTTTGTTGGGCATAGTACAGCCCCAACTTAAAATACCCAGTCTTCTTGTCATAGTGCCCCTTCGAGACATGAGCCCACGATATTCTGTCTCCAATCAACGGAAAAGCCGGCCCCAGCTGCTGAGTCGACATGGTGCCTCTCAATGGATATAGTTTTCCAACTAAATTAGGGATCAACCGGGCCGAGTAGCCGTTGGTGCAGTGAATAACCTGCTTTGATCTGATGGTCCCTCTAGAAGTCTCGATGGTGTAAGGGAATTTCTGTGAAGAATCGGCGCTGTGGCTGATTGAAAGGGCTGGCGTCATCGTCTCTAACGTGAATCGGCCGCTGAAGTTGTTCCGTAGCTGAGCTAGAATTGCCGTCATGAGTCTATACGGCCATAATGCCCCTACACCAAGTTGTTCTATGACGCCTGCGGTGTCACCGTACTGAAACTTCTGCAAATGGAATATTGTGAGCATATCGGCGAGATTAAAGAATAAAGGGTCCACAAACCTCATAGGCTTCTTCTTTGAATGTCACTTTGTAGGATACATCACTTTCGGGGACAGCAGCTTGAAGTTCTTTGATGCCCTCAATCGCGTCTCTAAAGGACTCGTCATCGCCATAGCTCGTTGTGGCGTTAACGGTACGGAACTCCACCGCCTCACGCTCTGGCTCTGGGAGTTGGCTTATGAGCTCCTTGAGACGGCGCAGGTTGGCTTCGCTGAAGCGGACAGTCTCGATAGCCTTTTCTGAGCCAATTGTATGGGCCAGGACCGAATATAGAGAGTCGCTGTCAGACACCAAATGACCTCCATTGCGACCAGTGGCGCCACTCACCGCAGTGCGCGCCTCGAGCATTGTCACACGAAGGTCAGCTGATGATGGGTGATTAAGCAAACTATGGGCGACTGAGGTGCCAGTAACACCGGATCCTATGATGACGACATCGGTTTCGGTGGGCAAAGTTGGTGATTGTGCCGTAGAGACGGTGGGGTGTGCGGGTTCTTGCCATGCTGCCGTAGTTGGGTATGTGCTTGGCAGACCTGGGGGCAAAGTGATATACTTTTTGAAGTCTTGGACAAAGCCTGGGATACGGTGGTCAATCACCTGCTCGCTTGCTATATCTCGCTGGCGAGTATGGATGGTGGAGTATGAGGCGGACGGACGTACTGGGATTAGACATTTTGGAGGTGAGGGAGCATGCGCTCATCAATCTCAAAAGACGACGATGCGGTGAGGGTTTTAAAACGAGTCGATCTAGCCCTTTAAATACCAGCGGATAGCCACTCGTCATCTGAGTCTTCTGTCTCACTTATATCTACGACCAAGTTCCAAAGACGGTCAACGAGTGAAGCCAGCCTTTGACCGACCAGCGAGGCGGGTGTTGCGGGGTAACGTAACGCTGGGCGCGGGACGGCATGCTAAATAGGGCTAGTGTGAACTTGCTTTTTCCTCATTCATGCGCCCATCAGGTGATGAAGATAGGGCAATCCAAAACGGCAGTTAAAGTGCACAGATAAGAGGAAAGGCAATTGTGATGGCTGGCCTTGACGAGCAACTATTGGGTTTACCACTCCCTTTATATACGCGTCCAAAGCGGTCCCTTTGATGCCGTTCAGCCCGGGGGGGCACCATTAATTATGGGACCAAAGTCAATCCATCTTCAGGGGATCGCCCCGCCACATTAGGCTACCTTGACAGTGAGGCGGCACTGAGGCTGACGAGTTATTGGTGGCCAGTTCACTGCCACGTCCACTAGCGAGGGACCAAGCTCAGCGATAGCCTTGGTTCTGAGTGAGCGATGATCTCTCGAAGACTGATGTAGATAGCAAAATTCTCTGGAAATTTCCGTTGTTTTGGACTGGATTAATTCTTTCGACCTTTTTTTTATAAATAAAAAAAAGAAGAAGAAAATCTAGATACTCACGTATTCAGCATGACTGTCAAGTTGTCCGCACTTGCGTAGGGGAGATAGGACTAGACCGGAAGATAATTGAACACTTTCTTCCCTTCCTAAAATACAATTGTTTTGTAATGACTGTTTCGAGTTGTTTGGAATATTTCTTTAGGTTTGGTTCGCCGAGTTGAACCGATGCACCTGTTTTCGTGAGGAACGATATTTGATGGTGATTGGAAGAAGACCAGGGTTGTCTACTCTTCAGAAACATGCCACACACATACTTGTGACCACTTTTTTTTTTTCAAAAAGAAAAAAAAAAGAGAAAAAAAATAGATGTGTAAATTTTGTAAGATAGAATACCCCAAATACCCCAAATAACCGTTTTGGCCGTTACCCCATTCAACGTCGCCAGAACCCGGAGGCGGATTGTCACAGCGGGAGTGCGCGGCGGATTTGGCGGATTTAAACCCGACCCGGTCAGTATTCCGCGTATCCATCTAGTCCGTCAAATCCGGGGCTCCGTAGTAAGGAGAAAGAACATCGTGAACAAGATCACCAACATATAAGCTTCATATTCATGTCTTCACTGAATCTTATTATCATTCGCAATTCATTCTTAACCATCTCTTTCCATAAAACCTCTCCACCATGCCTCTTGAGACTCATTTCACCTTAAACACCGGGGCCAAAATCCCAGCCGTAGGCTTTGGAACCTGGCAAGCCCCTCCCGGCCAGGTTGAGAAGGCTGTTGAGATTGCACTTCGCAGTGGATATAAGCACATTGACTGTGCTGCAATTTACAGAAATGAGGCCGAGGTTGGCGAGGGTATCCGCAAGAGTGGCGTGCCACGCTCTGAGATCTTCATCACTGGAAAGCTCTGGAACACCAAGCACGCACCTGAAGATGTTGAAAAAGGTCTGGATAAGACGCTAAAGGATCTTGGCATCGATTATCTAGATCTCTTCTTAATGCACTGGCCAGTGTAAGTTCTCATGCTGATGTGCTACAACGTGGTGGGATGCGCTAATGCAGTGATAGCGCCTTCAAGTCCGGAGACAATTGGTTCCCAATTGACAAGGAGGGTGTCTTTGAACTTGCGGATATTGACCCCTCAGTGACATACGCCGCCATGGAGAAGCTTCTCCAAACCGGCAAGGTTCGTGCCATTGGTGTCTCCAACTTCACCAAGAACCGGCTCGACGATCTCCTCAGCAAGACCACTGTTGTCCCCGCAGTGAACCAGATCGAAGCCCACCCGTACCTGCAGCAGCCTGACCTTTTCGAGTACTGCAAGAGCAAGGGCATTCAGGTGGAGGCTTACTCCCCTCTTGGCAACAACCAGACCGGGGAAGCCCGTACCGTCGACGACCCCCTGGTTGCAGAGCTTGGCAAGGAGCTCGATCTGGACATTGGCCAGGTTCTTTATTCGTGGGGCGTGCAGCGCGGCAGCGTGGTGCTCCCCAAGAGTGTGACGCCTAGCCGCATTGAGTCTAATGTCAGGGTCAAGGAGCTTCCCCAGGCTGCCTTTGAGAAGCTTAACGCCCTAGAGCGAAACAAGCGATACAACTGGCAAACCCGGTGGGGCTTCGACATCTTTGAGGAGCTGGGTGAGGAGGAAGTCAAGCGTGTGGCGCGTGAAACGGGCCCTGAGAACTTACAAAAGTTTGGTATATAGATAATTTCCGGGATACAAAATAGAATATCATGAAATAGAATGGTTTAAATTGACGTTCCTTTCTCATTATATCATTAACTAAGTAATGGCTGGCCACATCATTGTCTCATCTACTTCTACATGGGGCCAAAATGCCTAAAAAGGAAAAAAAGGTTAGCTTGAGTTGAGCCAAATCAGATTACAAATCTGCCCTTACCGAAGAATCTAGGTCTAACCAATCTGTAGTTTGCCATTCGTCAAGAAGACGAGGGTCATACAACAAGGTTGTATCGGAGCTTCCATATCCTGGACCGACTTCGCTCGAGATTGTAGTATTTGGATCTAAAGTTGTAGTGTTTTCCACCCCGTTTGGCTGGGCCGCGACATGTGGCACGGTTGATGAATCTGCATCCTGGTTTGCATTTGTTGTTGGCTGGTTTTTCGCCGCAGTTCGAAATTCTTCCAGAATGACGGCATATCTACGACTCGGTGAATTGGAAGCTGTCGCACGCCCGAGATGGGTCTGGCATCTTTCAGCCAGTTCAATCAACTTGGCTCTGTTCTCCTTCCCAATCGGCCGACCTGTTCGGCGTTGTTGAATCTCCCAGACATAGGTGACGATGAGAGCGCAAAAGGTAACATAGTGTGTCCACCAAAATGCATGAAATATTGGCCCTTCTTGAGCCATATAGTCAACAGTTTCTAGAACAGCCTTTGCAGCCCCCATGCACTCCGCAACCTGTGCTTCGCCGGTTGTCGTTGAGTTTCCCAGGAGAAACAGACGGTTGGCGTGGATTATCGCATACAAGTGTGCTAGCTTCAAGACTGTGGCTTGTCTCCTGTAGCGTGTGATGAGCATAGATGGTCGAATAGACCCCAGGTGCAGTGGTAACGTTGCATGCCAATCCTGGATGCGTTGGTTCAGTTTGTGAGCGGCTGCCACGCGTTCTTGGTCCGTGATGTCCCGGAGCGTATAAACCTCCCTTGAAATGCAACCAATAATTTGTGCAATCCTAAGTATGGATATTAGCCGGATTCCAGGATATCTTTTCCCACGCCGGATATAGAGAAGCGTACCTTGCGTGAAATACCAGTGCATCAATGTGACAGTCTTCTGAGCTTTCTGGAATTTCACCAGGGCCCAATGCTGTCATGTCATCATCATTGACGCGATCGGGAAAGTTTTGGTCAATATCCTCGTCGTGAAAGTGTCTTGGGCGTCCGAACACAACGCCCAGGTAATTATCGAGCAGATAGGCCGTCCAAAATGTACGGATAGAGCACTGAGTGTGAATGTAATCGGTATGAGAAACTCGTCGTCTCATTGAGTTTGCACGTCGGTGCAGCCCAAGGGCGGATATTATCTGTAGTGCAGTTCCGAAGACGAACCAGCCACGGTTAAAACGCGACGTAGTCAAGAGATACATTACATGCACCAGTCGAGCTTGCGCAGCATCCAGCTTTGGGTACCCAGTCTCTTCGCCAGCGAGACGCGTAGAGATACAAAAAAGTTCGTCACTTGCGCGGAGTGCGCGATCCTCATCGTCTGTAGATACAAAACCCTTGGACTTTTCATGATGTAAGCCAGCCACACCAAGAATTCCCAGAACAATTGCAGCTTTGCTACGGCCAATGTCCTGCCATATCGGACGTTTTTCTTGAACGTTCTTTTCCATTGCGCTTAACCAGGTTTCGACCGTCGGGCGATGCAAAATGCGATACGTCGCGATGCAGACCTCAAAATAAAGAGTAAAGAGCTTCCTCGCCTCTGCTGGATTAGGTAATGGTATCGGGGCATCTGCGTCAATTTCCGGGAGGGGTTTATCACCGGCGATGGTGAAGGATTGAGTCTCAGCTAATGATTTTGCGGCGTCAGTCGTGCTGTTATTGTTGTGAGCGGACAATCGCTTCCAGGCCCGGTGCAAAAACGTCAATCCTGATGTAGGATCTAATACCTGGCCTTGGATCTCGGCCATGCCTAACTCTGGGGATGCTCGTGATGGCGCGCTCTCGTGTGAGCGAGGATACTGTCGAGACAATTCCATGTCGTCAGGTAGCTCTGTCCGAGGCGCACCAACATCAGACAACATTCTAAAGGTGATATTATGTTCATTGGCTGGACCTCCCGGGCCGTACGAACGACGCGAATGGGCATCCGATTGCGGTGGTGTTGGTGGTCGACCGCGAGTATACTTTGCATCATAAAGACACTCTCGACCCTTGGCGATACACTTGGCGCAAGGCTGATCGCCGCTACACTTGGCTTTTCTAGACTTGCAAAAGTCGCATGCTCTGCTCACTTTGCGAAGTTTGCGGCTACCTCGAGCCTCCTCGCCTCTGGGCGAGTGGTCAGACGAGGCCGTGCTGCGTTTTCGCGCAGGGTAGTAGGGGCCAGACGAGACTGTCGCCGGAGAGATGACCAAGACAGGCTCAGTGGTCTCATCTGAAGCAACATGGTCCCCATCCTGAGCCAAAGCAGGAGGTACTGGGTACGAATGGCCGTTCATTGGGGCATCAATGTGGGTTTGCTGTGCAAAGTAAAGTGAGGGCTGACGGATAAAGTGGCGGAAAAGTAGGCCAAGGAAAACAGTGGCGGAGAAGACTCTAATATAGCGAGCTCGAGCCCACTGCCATGCAGCATTCTGGGGAAGAGGACCGATCTAGTTTCCCCCGCACCGGCAACACGAGTCGTGACAATTGACCCACAACGAACAGGGGGGCGCGAAAATTTGAGGGAGGTCACTTGACTGGAGAGAATGGGCTGGGCTGTCGAGAGTCCAAGTAAGCCAGGTGGTATTCGTGTAGTGCACAATGCAATCAATTGAACTAGTTTGGGTGCTGAGAAATTATGGCGCTCGCAGTGTATTTTATTCGTCGGCCGCAACGGAAGATATTAACCACCTAAACCAGCTAGGTCCTTTGTGATACAATCCAACCCAAATCTTTTTTTTGCTATTTACAGTTTTACAAAGTGTACTTGAACAATGGGCTCTTGTCGCCCAGCTTGAGCAGCTCCTGCTCGCTGTACTGAGATCGAATTTCTTCCTCGGGGATCTTTGCCTTGTTGGCATTGCCCACCTTGTAGCTCAACTCTAGCAGCAGAGCGACGATCATGCCAGACGCGCCAAATGCCAGCGACAGCCCAAATCCGGTGTGGTAGTGAGGAGCCTCCTTGTCCAGGTACATGTAGCTACCGATGATTCCACCAATGTTTCCAACGCAAATGTTGAAGGCGACGCCGATTGCGCGTCTGCTGGATGGGGCCAAGTTGTTGGCGGCCCAACTGCTACCGGCAGGCTGCACGGGGTAAATACCCATGGTCGTCAAAATGATTCCGAAATAACCGGGGCCAATGTTGCTGCCAGAGAGGTCACCTCCCAGACCCATAACAATCGAGTATCCAATTGCGATGAGAAGCAGTGGGATCGCGACAAAGGGCATTCGCCAGTTAAAGTGATCAGACAGGCGAGCAAAGACGATGGTCGAAATACCACCAGCAACGTATGCAGGAACCGTCATGAGCTGCGCGTTGACATTGGTGAAACCCATAGCCTTGGTGATGGAAGGCAGCGTGAATTTTGTGCCGTAGGAGCAGGCAGAAATGCACAGAAGAATGTAGGCCTGCATGTACAGGCGCCAGTTCTTCAGAACCATGCGCAAGTCGTTCCAGTCAAACTTCTTGTCCTTGGACTCTTCAGCGAAGCGACCTCCCTGTTTAATAAAGCTCTGGAGCTCAAGGAATCGAATCTCATCGGATGTGAGCCACCTTCCGGATAGAGCTGGGGAATCGATGAGGAAGAAGAAGCAAGATACGCCCAGGATCACGGTGGCAATGCCTTCTAGAATGAAGATCCAGCGCCATCCCTCATAGCCTCCGACTCCGTCCATCTGAGCAATTCCAGCAGCCAGCAGGCCAGAAAAGGCGCCTGACAGGGCACTGGTGCAGTAGAAATAGGCAATGCGAGTGGCAAGATCTTTAGGCATGTACCAGAAGGTGCAGAGATACACAGCACCAGGGTAAAATCCGGCCTCGAAGACACCCAGAATCAGGCGCACCACCAAGAGACCGGCAAAGTTCTTGACAACTCCATGCATCGTCATGACGATTCCCCAGATGGTGACAAGCGTGCCAAGATACACGGATGGGCGCTGGAACTTTTTCAAGAGAATGTTGCTAGGAACTTCGAGGAGAATGTAAGGCACAAAGAACAAACTCAGAACAATGTTCCACTGGGGGCCATGAAGATGCAAGTCATCAGCAAGGCCCTCAATTTTTGCATTGCCAATGTTTGCACGATCCAAGTGTGAGATCAAATAGAGAATAGCAAGCATCGGAACAAGGCGAAGATCAACCTATTGCGTAAAGTCAGCCCGGGAATTTCCTAATTCGTCGTTTTTCGCGCACCTTGTGGATAATCTTCTTTCGCTGCTCAGGCGTCACGCTTCTGTAAAAATCGGCATCTTCCTCACTCAAACCCAGGACGCGAATGTCGTCAATGACTTCGACGCGAACGCCTTTTTCCGTGTCGTCGCCATCCCGCTGGAGGTCTTTGTCGTCGACCATGACGATCTCTGGTTTGTCAAGATGCGGACTCCCCGCCATTGTATCTGCTGCTGATCTGGATCTGTTTCTGGATCTGGATCTAGGGTGGTATTGGGAGAGTGTTGGAGCAAGAAGGCAGGAGATGGAGTCCCTTATCCATGAGTCGGTTGGCGGCCATGAGTCGTAATATAGTCCGTGTCCCCTGTAGACAACCCGGCCTATCTAACAACAATACTATCTTGTCCTTTTGCTCTAGACCTTCCTCGGCCAATTGCCGAACACTGATCGCAGGCGGCTCGGTTCGCGGGTGGCTGTAATTACCCCATACCCCGCATTCTTAGATTATGGGGCAGTCAACGAAGCAACAGGCAGGGCGCGGATTTAGATCCGACTGACGGATTTGGCACTACACGAGCTGGGGTTTTGATCATGAGGGCGCTGTTCCCTGAGCCTGGCTGACTTCTCCACTCGTGAATTGGACGAGTGTGTTCGACACGCATCCGGATATCTCCGCGCAATACGACGCTAGTGGCAACAAACGCTTCCCCAACCATTATCTGTGCAGACGGGAAGCTGATTCATCACTTGAGCGGAGATTTATCCGCCAAACCCGCAACACAGCAGACTCTCCAAGTCCGAGATCTGAAGCGTGTTGATTCCACTTGGACTCCATTCTGTAAGCGGGTGGAAGTCCGGACACAGACCGTCATCACAGCCCTCTTCGCGAGTGTACATAATGTCGCCATCGCAGCGTCCTTTGATGCTGGAACCAGACCCAATGACATCTGTTTTCTCTTTTCTCAAAAATGCCGGCATCTGTCTATATCCCTAGCCCATTGGAGAGTCTGCCCAATGATGCGGACAGTCTCCGAGAGCTGCAGACTGCCCCCACTGTTGGAGCTACGGCTGACGATGACTCGTCCCTTGTCACAGTGGACGGGCTGATCCGCCGACGCGCCCTGCACCACCCTCACACCCATGCAGTTGCTTACCCTTCCTCTGGCTCCAAGTTCGTCAATTACACCATTCAGCAATTGGACGTCTTCGCGTGGAGAGCTGCCAAGCAATATGAGGCAAAGCTACCAGTGCGAGCATCCTCGGCCGAAAAGCCGAGGGTTGTTGCTATGCTTGGTCCCTCGAATCTAGAATATATGATCACCATGCTTGCGCTAAGCAAGCTTGGCCACACGGTGTTGTTGCTCTCCACTAGAATACCTCAATTGGCCATTGAGTCTCTCATTAATACAACTGGCGCCACGGCAATTGTTGCCGAAGCCAGGCACTTCGAAATTTCTTCAGAGGTGCAAAAGTCTATTCCTACTATCGAGCTTCTGGAAATCGCCGGCCGAAGCACCTTTGAATTCCCCATTGAAGCCCATGGCGATACCCAATTGGACGCCGCACTCGATGGCGAAATTGAAGCCCGGAATATTGCCTTTATTATCCATTCAAGTGGTATGTCCATCAATCCTGAAGCGAGATTGCATCGGCTAACAATCCAGGTTCAACGGGTCTGCCCAAACCTATTTACCAGCCTCACAAGTCATGCTTGGCCAATTATTCCACAAGCATGGAAATGAAGGCGTTCATCACCCTGCCTCTCTTCCACAACCATGGCATTTGCAACCTGTTCCGTGCCATCTGGTCCATGAAGCCGATTTACATGTATAATGCCGACTTGCCTCTTACTCAGGAGCACTTGCTCAAGATTATGAAAGAGCACAAGTTTGAGATTTTTTACGGAGTCCCATACGCCCTTAAACTGCTCGCCGAGACAGAGCAGGGCATCTCCCTTCTGCGAGACCTTCGAGTTGTTATGTACGGAGGATCTGCCTGTCCAGATGATCTTGGCAACCTCCTTGTTGACAATGGCGTCAACCTCGTTGGACACTACGGCGCGTAAGTTTCTTCCTTCCCCTTCTTCCCCTAAAGGTTTCAATCTAACTCGAAATAGCACCGAGGTCGGTCAACTCATGACCTCCTTCCGAGCAGATGGCGACAAGGCTTGGAACTACGTTCGAGAGCACGACAAATTATCACCATACCTCAAGTGGATCCCAAGAGGAACAAACCTGTACGAGTGCTGTGTCACCGACGGATGGCCATCAAAGGTTCAGTCCAACCAGCCTGATAACTCTTATACGACAAAGGATCTTTTTGAGCCTCACCCGACCATTCCTCGCGCATGGAAGTACATCTGCCGAATCGACGACACCATCGTCCTGGTCAATGGCGAAAAGTTCAACCCTCTTGCCATGGAGGGTACGATCCGATCCAACAAGAACGTTGCCGAAGCAGTGGTTTTTGGTGCTGGCCGACCTTATCTGGGAATTCTCGTCGTTCCCTCATCTATTTGGGCTGGAAAGTCCAATGATGACATTCTCGAGGGCATCTGGCCTGTTGTTGAGTCCGCCAACGAAGCCGCTGACGCATTCGCTCGCATTTCTAAGGATATGGTCCGCATTCTACCGCACGACTGTGAATATCCGCGAACCGACAAGGGAAGCGTCATCCGACAAGCCTTTATCAAGAAATTCCAGCAGGATATTGAGGAAGCATACGACTCTGCAGACGTAGGCAACGCGGATCTGAAGCAGCTAGATCTCCCTGAGCTTAACGAGTTTATTCGGGAGCTCCTTGCTCGAACACTCGGCACAAACAAGGAAGTTTCGGATGACACCGACTTCTTCCTTCTTGGTCTCGACTCACTGCAAGCTATCCAGATGCGAAGTGAGATCTTGAAGACAATTGATATCGGCGGAAACAAGCTTGGTCAGAATATCGTCTTTGAGCAGCCCTCTATTGAGAAGCTGAGCAAGTTTCTCCTCAATCTGAGGATTGGAGCCGAGGCAGACGCCAAGGAATCCATCGAGGATGAGATGAAGTCCTTGATTGAGAAGTACGCGGTCAAGGCGCCTCAGAATGGCAGCTCCTCTATTGTAAGTTCCCCTTTACATTTCTGAATTGGGTAAACAAACTAACCCCCTTAGGTCGTAACTGGTGCAACTGGATCCCTTGGAGCCCATGTCGTTGCAAAGATTTTGACAACTCAGAATGTTGACCGCATCTACTGCCTTGTCAGAGCCAAGGACAAGTCGCAGGCAATTGAGCGTGTCAAGGAATCCATGACCCAGCGACAAGTGTACCACTCGCTCTCTCTCGAGTCCCGACGCAAGATTATTGCTCTCCCCTCCGACCTTTCCCATGCCAAGCTTGCTCTCTCCGACTCGGACTACAAGTCCATTACATCTGACCTGCGTGCTGTCATTCACTGCGCGTGGGCTGTCAACTTCAATATGCAGCTATCAAGCTTTGAGAAGAGCAACATCGCTGGCGTTGCCAACCTCATTAACCTCTGCCAATCATCCACATCCCAGGCCTCGATGAACTTTTGCTCATCTGTCAGCACCGTCTCGCGAGCTACCGTTGTGCCCATCCCCGAGGCGTTGCCAGCCCTTGAGTGGGCCCAGGGCATGGGCTATGCGCAATCCAAGTCGGTTGCCGAGCACCTGTGCGCCAAGGCGGCTGCCAGTGGAGTCACGGCTCGTGTTTTGAGGGTTGGTCAGATTGTGGGTGATACCCAGAACGGCGTCTGGAATGCCCAGGAGGCCGTGCCTATGATGATGCAGACTGCAGTGACTGTTGGATCTCTGCCAAAGCTCAGGGAGACACCATCCTGGCTCCCCGTTGATACTGTGGCCGAGGCAGTTTCAGACATTGCCCTTTCCAACGCCAGCAGCCTGTTTGCCAACGTAGCTAACCCCAAGATGTTCAGCTGGACAGATGATCTTCTCCCCGCTCTACGAAGCGCAGGACTGTCATTTGAGGAGGTTGAGCCCAAGGAGTGGATTCTGCGACTTCGCAACTCGAACCCTGACCCCAAAGTTAACCCCCCGATCAAGCTCACAGACTTTTTTGCTTCCAAGTACGACAAGGACGAGTTTGCGCCAACCAAGGCATTCGAAACCCAGGTTGCATGCTCATTGTCTCCCGCACTTGCCAATGCTCCTGTGCTAGACCAAGACCTCGTCAACAAATTCATCGGATATTTCCTAAAGACTTCTTGGAAGAAGGAGACCGCTCAGGAAACCCCAAAGACTGCAATTATTGTTGCGGGTCCCTGCGGAACCGGCAAGTCCACTGTTGGTGGCAGCATTTCCCAGTCATTGGATGCACCATTCATTGAGGGTGATTCTCTTCACAGCCGCGCAGCCGTTGAGAAGATGAGATCAAAGGCGGCGCTCGGCGATGACGACCGCCTTGCTTGGTTGGACCGTATCTCTTCTAGAGCGGAAGAGACAATATTTGAGCTGGGGTATGACTCAGTTGTCGTCAGCTGCTCCGCACTAAAACAGACCTACCGCTCAAGACTTCGTGATACGCTCGCCAAGCGGGGTGTCAAGGTTGTTATTTTCGATTTACAAGCTGGACGGGAGGTGTTATCCAAGAGATTAGAAGATCGAAAGGGTCATTACATGAGTTCAGCAATGGTGGATGGTCAGCTAGACCTTCATGAGAACCCTGGGTCCTCTGAGGTAGACGTCATCCCCATTGACGCGGAAGCCGACCAGAGCAAAGTTATCGATGAGGTAAAGTGGTTTTTGCAGAAAGCTTAGAATAATTTAAGGTAGCGATTTTCGGTAAAATTGGAATGGAATTATTATTTGTTATCCTGATCTCTCCCAGTTGTTATGTCAAGGTGTTCTTGTTGCCACACAAATCAGTAGTCGGGTTGATGTTTTATCACGCTTACAATGCTCAACTCAATCTCACGGTACCAATTTTTTTTTTAAAAAAAAAAAAGTCTAAAATTGTGTCATATATTATGCTAAAGTGAATACCCATGCTATTTCAAACGCCAAGAAAACCCAATGATGTCAGAGTCTACTACTTCTTCGTCTCACGCTCCAGATTAACCCGATAGGCGATGGGGCTTACGGATGATGCCTTTCCGTCGGAATCCACCTCGAAAACAAACAAAGGTTGCGGGATTCCTCCGTAGACGCTTCCACCTGCGTTGATCCAATCCTGGAACACGAAGGACGACATCAAGCGGCTCTTGGCTCTTGGCACATCCAAGTCAGTAAGCGCCTGCATCATCACTTGGTTTCCCTCGGTGGTTACCGGTACGAGTCGAGTGGGGAGAAGCCCTTTGTTGATCTTGATCTGATCCGTTCCGTTGCTGATGAACTTGGTGATCATGAGGCCGGGAGGCGCGCCCGCGGTCTTGTTAAGAGCTAGGGTTAAGGTTGAGTCCAGCTTGCCTGCAGCCTTGTAGGTGCCGCCAAAGTTGCTCTCAGCCTCTGCTGCGGCTTGCTTCATCAGCGCGGGAAGCATGGTCTCGACCATCAGATCCCCAATGGATCCAGCAATCAGTGGCCGTGTACCTTCCAGTGGGTTCGCGGTGAGCATGCTGAATCCAACCCCAAAATCAGGAATCAGGATAAGAGAAGAAGTAAAGCCGCCTCCATCACCTGCCTTGGTGTAAATGTCTGTGACGACGCCATTGTCGGGGTTGGTGTATCGGATAATCTCCCAGGGAGTGCCCATAGAAAAGTCCAGCCTAGCTGAGTGGGAACGAGGCTTCATCCACTTTCTTGTGACGGCTGGGGGGAGAAAGGTGCTGTTCAAGATAGCCAGACCCAGCTTTGCCATGTCATTTGTAGTGGAAATTGCGCCGCCCGATGGCTTGGTAATGTTCAAGTCTCCTCCGTATGAGACGTTAACAGAAGCAACGTCGTCGCTGGTAACGACGGCGTGTCGCCATTCCGATCTCTCGAGCCCATCCATTCGAGAGTTGGTCATTCCGAGAGGCTTAAAGATTTCGTCGCGGATCACATCTCCCGCTCTCTTCTTGGTAAGTTTCTCGAAGATCTGTCCAAAGAGGATGTATCCCGCGTTGGAATATGCAGGAGAGGTCCAAGGAGAGAAGTAACGAGGCAGCTCCGCGAGGCCTTGGACGTATTTGCCTGCATCGTTGGCAGCGCAAAGGTTGGGAGCAAAGATATCGCAGCGGAGTCTTGACCAAACTGGGTCGGTTTCGGGGCTGATGGGGGGCAATCCCTTGGCGACCATTGGCTCCAGGTCCTTGGGTGTGTACAGGTTGAGCAAGGGCGGGTTGGTTTGTAAACCGCCGATTTGAGATGCGATAGCGATTGGAGTCATTTCCTCCCAGTCGACGTGGGGGAAATTCTCGGTGAGGTTCAGATTGTTGAGTTCGTGAAAGATCTTGGTGAGAGGTCGCTCCCAGTCGTCGGGCTTGAAGTGCATGTGTGCGGCCAGAGCAGTCATGACCTTGGTTACGCTCTGGACTCGGTAGATGCTGTCACCAGTGAGCTTCCTAGTTCCGATCTCTGAGTGAGCTTCGCGGTGCGAAATGTGATGGAATTGCAAGTCATTGTCCGTGTCCTCGTCGTACAGTGAGAACATGCCCAGTGAAAAGGTCAAGTTCCAGGAGAACTGAATTGGGTCGTCGTAGTTGTCGGGGGTCTTTTTCGCCTCGAGGTATTCTCCCAAGCTATCACCAAGTGTCTTCCAAGCATCATATACAAGACTCTTATCACTGGTCAAGTCTCGGGGTGGTGGGTATCTTGGGCCCAGATGGTCGGCCAAAACAGGGCCTAGGCCCATGAAAGGGAGGAGGAAGAGTAGGTTTCGCGACCAAGCCATGACTGCGGATACAAGCTTGCTGTCGCTTCTTGTGTGGTTTTTTTTCTGAGATAGAATGCACCAGATATGCAGTCAACAGGTAGGGAGCGGCAGTCGACCGCATATATAGTCGTGGTGGCCGATGAGGTTCGTCCCCTGTAGTTCAGCTTAGGCCATGTTGGGGAATTCGATGCGCAAACCACGCTGGCGGTGCAACGGGGTTCGGAATTGGGCGTCACCCATAAGCCCAAGAAGCAGCGACGATCCTGGCTCATGATTGCTCATCTACGGGTTTGAGGATCCCTACTCTGCATGGGGCAATTGATCGGGGCAAAGCGCAGCAGATCTCCATTCCTAGCACCGCACGTTGGTTGTGCCAACACAGCCCTGCCCACGCCCACAGCTTGCTTGGCAATGTCACTGAGCACCAGTCACATCAGAGAAAAACGACACAAAATGGAGATTACAGGGTACTGGAGTTTGGCGAATCCCTATCGACTCCAGTGGATTATTTTCAGCCCAGAGATCATGCATCCGGTAAAAACAACCCTCTCCAGTTGCACACACACATGCTTAAAACACAACCTCCACCGCCACTGGACAGCAAGGTCAAGGCGCGCGGGGCTTAGGGCTGTTGGGGGCGCAGCGCTCATCGCTTCAGTGGAGCGGCCTTACCGTAATGGGAAGAATAATGCGCTGCTGAAAAACAGAGACGCTGACACACATCAACTCTCCTCAGCTGCGCCTCGTTAGGGAATAGCTTCTTGGTTCATGATGACATCTGGTGGCTAATTGAATGGCTGGTTTAATTAGAACCATAATCTTTTGGCGTATTTTGCTTGGCGTCTTCCGATGCAGGTACTCGTCATGTTTGACAAGTTGCCGTCACTGTGTCGGGCCGTTTGGTCAAATCCTGAGTGTTGTGTTGCAGGGTAATTAGCTCGAATCATGCTTAATTCTCCTGTAAGAGCGTTTTCAGCACAAACAGTACCCCCTGTTGCGTATTGTCATATGAAGCTATTCGCGACTGTAATTATTTCCTTTCCCCCCCTCTGTTGCACAAAAACAAGCGATGGTGGGCATTAATGAAGAGTATGCGTTGCCAATACATATGATCTTCAGGCCCGACCAGAGGACAGGTACAGATCACCACATAAAATATCAGCTTCATGCATCAAAGGAACGACCTTGGGGTAAAAAAATCAAGCCTTGGAATTTCAGGAACACCAAATGCTTATATATTAACCATATTCATTAAAGCATTGAGATGCTGACATTGATCATGATTTCAGTTGTGATGTCACCCCAAGCTGGAACAGCTTCCCGCCAATCAGTGTGCTGTGCTAAAAAGCCCATCGGCAACCCAGGCACCCGTTCACCGACAAAGGTGGATCCTCGGTTTCTCAAATGCCGATGCACCGACACCAAAACGATTTGTGATTGGTGCATGCCACCAGCAACGAGCGACGATCGCAGAGGCTGAGCAAGGTGAGACGGGACGGGCGCTCCTAGCACGCAACAGCCACAACAGACGCGCAAAGTTGAGGACTTTAGTGATGAGATGGCGTTAAATCAATGAATGAAATTGGGTATTCCATTCGAGCTCAAGATGCCTCATAGATGAAGTAAATACATAAATATTCGGGTTGTCAGACTTGATTCCGTAGATCCAACTTCCAAGAACCAGATCACTTCACAGGGACCAAAGCTTAACCAAGCAAGCCTTTCAACCCCCAGTTTCAAATCTATTGTTTCAAAATGGCCAATCACCGTTATCACTATGACCCGTCTTTTGCGGCGGCCATCACCTTCGTGGTGCTTTTTGCTCTGTCAGGCCTTGTTCACCTCTTTCAGATGATCAGGTCGAGAACATGGTACTTTATCCCATTCTTCATCGGTATCATCTGTAAGTTTATCCATTGATCTTCCCATCCAAAATTGGGATTTTTATCATTATCTAACACTCGTTACAGTCGAGGTTGTCGGCTATGCTTCTCGCGGTGTCAATGCAAAGCAAGAATCAGGCGAATGGACCCAAGGGCCGTTCATTACCCAAACACTGTTGCTGCTTTTGGCCCCGGCTCTATTTTCTGCTTCCATTTACATGATCTTGGGACGCATAATTAGAATGCTTCAGGCCGAGAAACTTTCATTTATCCGCATCAACTGGTTGACCAAGATTTTTGTTGTTGGCGACATTCTATCCTTTTTGGTCCAGGCTGCCGGTAAGTAGCTTCAATCGTGACTAGTGATCGATCAAATGGCTCATGGAGCTCTCTAGGTGGAACCATTATCGCCAACGCAGATAATCAAGATGCTCTTGACCAAGGCCGAACAATCGTTCTTATCGGTCTTGCAATCCAGATCATTTTCTTTGGCGTCTTCGTCATCGCCATTTCTGTTTTCCATTTCCGCATTGTTCGACAACCAACCGCTGCTAGCATGCAAATATCTGTTCCCTGGAAACGCTTCATCCTCGTCTTGTACGCCGCGTCCATCCTTATCCTGGTTCGTTCTCTCTTCCGAGTCGCAGAATTCGCGGCCGGATCCACCAGCGTGCTGCAGACCGTCGAAGTCTATCTCTACTGCTTTGATGCTGCCCTCATGTTCCTCTGCGTCCTGCTATTTAATGTTCAACACCCTAGTGGAGTTGTTCAAATAAACCAGGCCAAGGATCGCAGCGACATTGAGCTTGGAAGCGCTTAAGTGTCTGTTACCCTTATGACAGATGAATCGTCAACCTTTCTTGTGTAACTCGTTGGCTACTTGTGGTTATTATATGAGGTTACAATCTCACAAGCGGGTAGTTTTATGATATTACGGTGCAGTTTTATAGAGTGTGTGCTTGTCAATTTGTTCTTTAGTCGACCTTGGATCATTCCGTTGTTTTATAGATTAGAGGCTATCAACACAATATGGTTTATTGCGAACTTGTATTGTATATAGAATAATCCCTAGAACTTTTTATTATTCATTCTGCTCGCTGCCAAATATTGAGATTGATATTTTTAACTGAGCTCTTTCTGGTAGATTGTATAAAATCCACATAAAACTCATGTACGATTTGTATCATTAAAATTAATTTTCTTTTTCAGTAGTTCAACTCCACTACACGTTATTTACAGTTTCTCGAGCTCTATAACTCTGTCAACGGTATCAAATATCTTACGATTAACCACAATTCTGGCGTTGCTGGTGCAATTTCGCGACACTCACTACCGATTCTACGCAATCTGATTGGCTTCATCCTAATCGGGCGGGGTTGGTGTCTGGGCTCTCTAGTGTGAAGACGGACCTCCAAGCGCTACAAATCTTGGAGCGTACAAATAAGCATAATAGGTGTCTCTTATTGGCTTGCCATGGCGAGGCTTGACACTTGCATATCTTTAAATGCCGCAAAGCCGCAGCTAGGCAACAATATCGATTCTCAATTTTACAATCTCAGCTGGTACCCGGCGACAATCCCATCACTACATCAAAACTCGACAAAGACCCCGCCACTATGCCAAATCCTGTGTACAAAAGATTAATAGTTTGCTGCGATGGAACAGAAAATGACAGCATCAGCACGAACAACCCTTTAACCAATGTTGCAAGATTATCCCGGTCCCTAGAAACAAACATTGACGAGGATGGCTTCATTCAAGTTGTCCATTACCAGACCGGTGTCGCTACTGGGACATCAGCGATCACTAACAAGTTTGATGCTGCAGTTGGGCGTGGTGAGTTTGCGTGATAGGCATGAAGATGACCAGATTCCCGCTAACAGGACCAGGTCTTCACACGGACGTAAAAAGAGCATATACGTTTATTTGTACAAACTGGTCTTCGATCAAAGATGAAATCTACCTGGTTGGATTCTCAAGAGGTGCATATACCGTTAGATGTCTAGCAACATTTATAGACACCGTCGGGTTACTGACCCCATGGGGTTTAACCCATCTTAACCACCTATACGAATTGTGGCTGGACGGCACAATCAGTCCATCAAAAATGTTCGGCTCACGGAACAAAGGAAGTTTAACTCTTCAACACCTGAGCGAAATACATTGCATCAGGCCGCAAGCAACGATCACAGCATGCGTGGTTTGGGACACTGTAAGCGCAATAGGCTTACCAGATTTTCTGTCATGGCTGTCGCCCGCCAATGATGATCTTGCAATGGTGGACAAATCAGTGCCTGGTATTATTCGCAACGTATTCCATGCCCTGGCTTTGAACGAGCGCCGAGGCTTATTCAAGCCCAACATCTGGAGCCATTCATCAAAAGACTCATTACGTATCAAGCAATGTTGGTTTCTCGGGGCCCACAGTGATATAGGTGGCGGGTATGAAGATATTGGACTTGCGAATATTTCTCTGATATGGATGGTGGCCCAGCTCAAGGAGTACACTGGACTCAAGATATCGGATTATGCCCTGAAAGAACTTCTACTGCCGCGCGACATTAGTAGTAGCGGGGGAGAGAATGGGACCCTAGAGATCCAAGGATACAAATCGAGCGCGGCTGTTTTGTATGCTCTTGGTATGTATCACTTTTGGAAATGACTCGAAAGATTAGAACGAACTGACATCAGAATAGGCACAATAGCCAACTCAGTTACCAGCATCTTCCGCTTGCTTCCGACTACTACTAGGCAGCTTGAAGCTACCACCATAGAGAGTACTAGTTCATCTAAAACCCAGCAAAGCATCCATTGGACTGTTCGAGTCATGATGGCTGACAAATCCTCAATTTGGAAGTGTGCCGTTTTACAGGACTGTTCAACTAAGTCGAACCAAGAGATCGCTGATGAAAACGGTGAAGCGAGGCCACCAATGGTTTCTTGGTACCGGAGCAAAACAACAGCCGACAACGCTGACAGTTTCGTTGACGAGGATGCAGCGCTCGATGAGGAAATAAACCTGCTAAGATGGTGGACAACAGAGGCGTTAAATCAGAAGGCCTTCAAAGCCCCTGAGGGAGATATAACATATAACTGTACGCAGTGGGCTGGCATTGATCCCGATTCAGTTGAAGAGGAGACCATCTCGGATGACTTGGAAGCAAAAAGGTTACCGCGACTCCTTTTTTCAAAGCTTGATGAGGCACAAAATCCAAGCTTAATGTGTCAAGGATAATTTGGGAGAATATGAATACATTAGGTATTATTAATGCTATTGTGGAATTCTAATCACGACGTCTAATCAGGTTTCTTGAGAACTATACTGAGTTGAAAAATGTCGGCTTATTATATCATAACCAGCTCATACCATGACTCTTGGTGGTTTAACTACAATGTCGTACCTGGATTTATTATAGTCACTGTTACTGGCTTTGAAGATTTTGTGATGCAATTGAGTATTTCGCTCGTATCATCTGCGCGCAATTTGTTTGCATCAACCGATTGACAATGCGCTCCAGTTTGATTGCTGTTTCATGAAATAACTAAGCCATAAGCTCTATACTTTGATGGCACTGCTGCAATACAGATCCGAAAGGCTTTATGGATCTTGTGGAAAATCGGCATCTCTTGCCAGCACCCACTGCGTCCGCACATTCTGCTAAGCGCATCACTCGTGCCCACCTAGCAGGTTACAATGCCAAGGATTAGCGAACAGATGATAAGAATTAGAGTACAGTCAAGAAGCGTTAGCTGCAGATCATCAAAGCAATTAAGGCAGCAACCAGTTGCGTCAAGTTTCGTGCCCAATTACAATACAAATCTGTCAGCATTTGTACTGCCACCGTTTATATCTATCAACACAACTTAGCCCAAATACAATCCTAAAAAGCCATAAAAGCCACCAATCATGTGGATTTATGATGCCCTGTCCATCATGCGAACATGGTACAGCTTAATTTGTATTCCTTAACCCTGCTTGCGATTTATTTTCTGACGTGAGACCCGGTCGTTTCCCGGTTTGGGTATTGATCCTACAGATCATCACTCATTAGCCAACCATATGGTGTCAAAAAATAATCGGTCGAAAATAAAGCTGGGCCAAAACTGGGCCAAAACTGGGGCAAATGTGACTTTATGTCGCCGCTAGCACCGTTTGGAACTGGACAGTGCAGGAGTGCTAATCGATAGATGATGCGGCCGAAATTTACCTTGGTCATAGCCGCCAGTTTCCTGGCTGCAGCTTATGCGTTACGCGACACGGTGGCTCGGTTTCTTCCTTTATTTAAGGAGTACCTGCTCTCCAAATTACGAAAATCCTTCCCGAAATCTCGGTTGTTCCCATATCTAACATCATCCAATCTTCGCATCGCTGATCAAGATGGACAAAGTACGTGAAACCACGCTGCAAGAACATTTTGCCACGCTAGGCGCCACATTGAGGCCGGTTA